>CM037023.1:217500-1417500 GCA_020875875.1 Dioscorea alata | reverse complement strand
GGCCTTGCCTGATGGGTTTACTCCTGAGAGTTTAATTATGGACACCGAATTTGGGCTAACTTTAGAACGGAGTGTTCCTCTGGTAGCCCGGCCCATTCCAAGGTTGCCCCATGATGCTTATGCAATGTAGATTCTTATTTATCCTCGTCTTGCTTCTGGTCAAAATATAATTAATATTTTTTATTAAAAAAATGGTAAGTGTTGTATTTTTCAGTTTATAACATATCCTATATATACTGCCTAAGCCTGGTTGGGTCTCTTAGCTTTGAGAGTATATGAATTTTCAGAATTGGTTAACCACCACAATTCATAACCATAGCACTGAGGAGAGTACTATTTTTGTAATGGTGCTTTGGGGCTTATGGAGAAAACGAAATCAAATAATTTGGCATCAAAACAGAACCAATTCTACCCAGATTATACTGTCATCCAAGAGCTTCCTTGACCAATGGAATCAAGCCAAAGTTAAATACCTTTGAAACAGCCACTTGTTATATGAACCACATGCTAGCAACTGGTGCAAGCCTCCGAGCAATTGGATGAAATGCAATGCTGATGCAGTAATGAATAATTCAAGAAGCAGCCTTGGAATAAGATGTACCACTCTCAAACCACTCCAATTTGCTCTATTTGGTGACAGTATCTTTATGTTAAGCAATTGGTCTGAGGCACTCAGTTGGATCAAAGCTATAGGTTTGCAAAAGATTCAAATTGAGATGGATACTTTGACAGTGGTTAATGCTATTAGTTTCAAATATTTTAATTGTATGATTTTATTAGTGAAGTGTGTGTATATATATATAATTTTTTAGGTTAACAATAAAGTTAATTTGAAGACAACAAATAAGACAGTTTGAGATCTCCATGTGGTTTTTACTCAAGAGATCGGAGTGGCTTGAGATCCCCATCACTATTAGATGGCAGGGCAGATTTATTATACACTTCATCTCAATTGGCATAGCTAGTCATTCTTCTTCTTGTGAGCAATGAAAGAAGACAATAAAAATAAAGTAAATGAAAACAATGTCGAAAAAGTATAGGATAAATGAATTAAACTTTGCAAAAAAAGAATATATACATAGACCAAAGATCATTAAAGTGATATTGATAGTTTTATTTTAATGTAATATATATCTGTAAAAATTTAACCATGTTATTATTTTTGCATGCGTATATGCACATTAAAAATTTGCAAGATGGATATTCACTGAAGAAAAGCAAGCAATGACTGATTAAAAAAAAGTCCCTAATTCTTTGTGCAAAGCAAATCCGGGAGATAAAGGTTGCATTTTGGGAATGGATAGAAAGTGAAGAAGGACAAAGCACATGATAATGATTTCTTTGAGCGTTTGGATTTTTTTTTATATTAAGTAGTGTAAAATATTTTTTATTTGCATAAGGGATAGCGTTTATGCCTGCCTGCATCTTAATCAATTAGGTAGTGTTTGGTTATAGAAGTAAAACAAAAATAAGCTATTATTCTTCATAGTTAAAGACTAAACAAATCGAAAATGGGGGAGAATAGAATAAGCTAGTATAATCCTTTAAGTTTTAGGTTTTATTTTCTCACTAATAATTAATCCATCTGTAATTAGAGCGGTAGTACCTTATTGTCAAGATTATTTCTCCTCTTCACAATATTTTTAAATAACCAAACAAACACATATGCAATTGTTGAGAATCAAAATATCTCCTAGCAAATGGTTGTGGAAAATCAGCTGGTTTTAAAAGTTGTTGGATTAAGATTATTAACTTCAATTACTTAAACAGAGTGCTTTCTAGACTTTTGTTTTAAACACCACCTAGAAATAATTTTTTTTTTGGGCAAGAATGATTTTAATTCTACTCTCATTCCGTTTCCATGTTTCAAAAGTTGTTAAGAATGAAGCTTCAACTCTATTTTGGCACGACAACTGGCTGAATGGCAGAGCATCTAGGAAAGTTTGGCTAGAACTCTTCTTGGACTGTTTTGATCCATGGATCTCCTTGAGAGACTTTTCTTTTGATGTTTTTTTTATTGATCTAGAGAGACTTTTTCATTTTGCTGCCTTAGAAACAATCTCTCCTCTCCTGTCTTCAATTTCGGATTGTCTTAATGAGAGTGAGAGTGAGGATGCGAGAATCTAGATCTTGGAATGTAACAAGATCTTTACAATGAAATCTTATTACAGGTTCCTTATAGATGGGGGAATTAGCTACTTTACCTTGGGTCTGGAAAGTGGGATGCCCGAGCAAAATTACACTCTTTTGTTGGCTTGCTTGTGATAACAAAATCCTAACCCTTTCCAATCTTGGCAAGAAAGGTTATAACATTTGTTATGCTATGAATACTTGTGTTCTGTGTCACAAAAATTTAGAGTCAGTGGAGCATCTCTTACTTCAATGTGAATACTCTACCTAAATCTGGCTCCATTTCAAGCAAATCCTAGGAGTACATCTCTGCCAAGGAACCTTCCCGATATTTGGACTTCCTAGATCCCCGCTCTCCAAGACCAACTTCGTCCCTTCTCGTATCTCATTTCTTGGGCTATCTCCTGGAACATTTGGTTGAAAAAAAAACAATTGTATCTTTAATTTGCATGCAGCAGCCTTCTTTTCAGTTATCTCTAAAACTCTACATTTGCTTCTTACTTGGTCTTTTACAGTTAGAGATCCTGACCAATGTTTCTTTGGTGATAACATCCAGATCCTTCGGCGCTCCCTCAATTTCTTAAGCACTAAACAGAGCAACCCTGCTGGCGCGACAACTCCTCCCACTAGCCAGGAGTGATTTACTCTCTTCTCAGCTTCTGAAGGCCTTGGACTTCGGAAGATGACCCTCGCCTTCTTAGCCACTTCTTTTTTGTTTGGTTTGTTGTTGATGTTTACACCTTTTGGCTTCACCTCTGGTGATTGCTCCTTTTTCCTATGTTTGTTTTTCGATGGTTTTCTTTGCTCGTCTTGTTTGCTTGCGTTTTATTTTGGTATTTCTTGTTTTGGGCTTGTTTATTCTGCTTTTTCATTAAATTTGTGGTTTATCCACTTTATTATTATTATTATTATTATTATTATTATTATTATATATATATATATATATAGCATTTGACACAATAATTTAATGAAATTACAAACATCCACATAACCCCAAATATGTGTATATATATGTGTGAGTCATGCTATTTTTAAAACAGTGGAAAATAATATAGATGTAGATACGTGGAAAATATTTTCAATTACGAATGCCATAATTAATGCAAACAAATATTTAAGTGCAATAAAAGTTTAAAAAAACTCATAATTATTACTTAAAATATTCTCAAGGCAGATTATACATTTCTTTTGAATATGCATAGCCAAAATGCAATTAAACCGATTACTAATATCATAATTAATGCAAACAGCCATCTAGGTGCAATACTATTTTTAAAAGGATTCATAATTATTCTTTCTCAAGTGGTTATACATCTATTTTAATTAAATATATGTAGAGATAAAATTAATAAATGCAATTAAACTTTTTTATTACTAATGCCATATTAATGCAAACAAATATTTAAGTACAATAATATTTTTAAAATGGTTCATAATTATTCGTTGAAATGATCTCATGCAATTATACATCTATTTTAAATGTTTATTATATGTATAGACAAAATTAACAAATGCAATTAAAGCTTTCTAATACTAATGTCATAATTAATGTAAACAAATATTTACCTACAATAATATTATTAAAAGTATTCATAATTATTCTTTGAAATTTTCTTAGGCAACTTATACATCTATTTTAAAAATTAAATATATGTATAGACAAAATGAACGAATGTAATTAAAGCTTTCTACTACTAATGTCATAATTAATGCAAACAAAAATTTAATTACAATAATATTTTTAAAAATACTCATAATTGTTCCTTCAATTTTTTTTAAGGACATGTTATACATCTATTTTAAATATATGTATAGATAAAATTAACAAAATAACCACTACTTAGTGTAGTGGAATGTTATAAACATGTCAAATGGGTAATCGGGGCCGACTCCCTAGGTCGGCAATAATGTGCATATATTGTAGTATACTGAGGGGGATTTATTAAAAAACCATAATAATTGGTGCACCACAATAGCTGACTTTCCCTTAACAATAAAATTATTAAGTACAATTAAACATTTTCTATTATTAATGCCAAATTATACATATATTTTAAATATATGTATAGATGACACATTGATATTTATTTAAATATAGTGTAATCCTCCAAATAATCCTTCTATTTATGTCAAGTTATCCATTTAGTCTCCCTATTTTAATTTATGTATTTTACCTTTTTTCTTTTTTCTTATTTCAATTTAGCAAAATGAGCCTGGAAGTTAATAGTATTTAGTTTTTAATTTTTTATGGTTAAGAATTTTTTAATGATTTTGCTGATATGTTTTTTTAAACAAAATATTATTAAAAAAGTATTTTAAAAATAAATAAAATCAAACAAAATATTAAAAGAGAAGTGGAGTACGTAGAAGTTAGACAATGGTGGCTTGGATGTTAAGTTTTATTTTTATTTTTTTAGCTTTTAATTTTTAATAACATTTTTACATCAGTAAAATCAAACAAAAAAAATTAACTTCATTTATATTATCGATGAATTTTGCGAAATTAAAATGAGAAAAGGAGATATAGAGCTAGTTTAAATTAAAATAGATGGACTAAAAATGAACAACCTAAAATAAATAAATTGACTATGTAAGGGATCATACCTAGGGATAGGAAAAAAACGAACCGACCCAAGGTTACCGACCCTATCCGCCCCAAATCGACCCGGCTTTAGGTGGGGTGGGGCGGGTTTGGTTTTTCTATGCCCCACCCCCGCAAATAATTTAACTTAATATAAATATTATATAGTGTAGGGGTAAATGAATTTTTTTTTAATTTCAATAAATTTCTTATGAGCATGTTTTTATAAGTATATGTTTTATAAAAAAAAATCTATTTTAAAAATAATTTTAGGAATTTTAGTTATTTATTTATAATTATGAGCGGGGTAGGACGGGGCGGGGTAGATGGTTTATGAAAAAAAAAAAAAAAAGGCTGGAGGGGGGTGGGGGACGGGACGGGGCGGGGCGAGGATGGTAAAGGCTTGCCCCGCCCCGCCCCGAGTGGCAACGGGGCGGGGATGGTAGAGGCTTGGCCCGCCCCCGCTCCATATTATTGCCATCCCTAATCATACCTTAACATATCTGCTAAAGCAAGACAAGAGAACTAGATTAGATAACTCTCATGGTTTATCTTAAAATGTGCCAACCTATCAAAGGAGATGATTGCTTAAAAAAAATCTAAAATCCATTTCTACACTCAAAGTCAAAGGTATCACTGTATCAATGAAAGCCTAATTAGCACTTACCTCAATGAGGTACCAACTGAAATTATAGTAATTTTTAAATTATTTTATTAAATAATAAATTATATAATAAAAAAAATCAAACATTAATTTTTTTTATGGCTCAAAATAATCATTTTTTTTTTATTTTAATGAAAACATTATATGACTGTCACACCAAACTTATTAATGTTATTTTGTGAGTAATATTATAATTATATAAAAAATCATATTAATTGATCAGTTCAATTATATTTTTTAGGCGTGTATATGCATGATTGGACTTTAATCATTTTATATTACATCTAGCCGACTTAAAAAATTCTTATAAGTCATTAAGCGACTATAACTATCCCATTATCATTATTTTTATGTTCTTTGTTACCACTTTTAAGTGGTAAATATTATAATGAGAAGATGAGTTTTTTTCTCTCATTTTCTGCGTATTTATTTTCCCACACATGACTCTGTTTATGTGGGTCCGTGAATATCAACAAAAAAACAAAATGAAAAGTGTGTTTCAAATGGAGACCTTAATTTCCACAAAACTCAAGTTGAAAAATTAATGTTCTTATCTTTTTAATTTCTTGTAGACGATTTGAGTGGTGGAGAGAACACACTTCACTTTGCGCATGTATAGAATGATCTAAATATAGGAGAACAATTTCAGATAGATGACTCCATCGAGACTCTTCTTTACTGTAGACTCATCAATAGAGTATTCCTAGCTATTGTTGAGGTCTGATTGAAGGTTTGTTGAAGATGTTTTATTAAGCAAGGAAAGCTATGTTACTGAAGATGCTTTGCTGAAAATTTTTGTGTATTAGTGTTTTGTGAGGTCTGATAGTTGTAGGGGTTGTTATGTTTGAAAAGTCAGTATGAAGATTATTAAAGGAAAAGAGTGAGTGAAATGAATGGTGGAGATGAGAAGATCAATAAGTTGGTTCAAGTTCTAGGCATAAGTGGATGGTCTTAGCACTCGACACGTTGGGTTACTGTATTACTCAACAGCTGTCATACACTATGTTTAAGTTTTATGTTTAATTGTTTTTGTTTGAGAGTATGAGAAGATAAAGATGAATGAAAGATGGGGCTTTGACTACTTTCCCAAAAATTCTACAGAGTTTGTTTTGAGTCCCTACTAGGTTTTTGCTTTGCATGTGTATATACATATATTAGAGAGTCACCAGAGAAACACAAAACAATAACCATGGCTTCTCTTCTCCTCCTCCTTGCAACCCTTCTCATCTCCACTATCTTCATCATCTTCATCTCCCTTTCTAACAAACAGAACAAAACCAACAAAGCTCCATTACCACCAGGCCCAACAGGCTGGCCAATCATCGGCAACCTCCTTCAACTCGGCTCCAAGCCACACGAAACACTGCACGACCTCTCCAAAATCTATGGCCCTCTCTATAGACTCAGAATGGGCTCGGTCACCGTCGTTATAGCCAACTCCGCCGAAGTTGCCTCACAGTTCCTCCGCACTCACGACGCCAACTTTTCCAACCGACCACCCAACACCCTCGGCGACCATATTGGCTACAACCACAAAGGCCCAGCCTTCGTTCCCTACGGCCCTCGCTGGCGCATGTTCCGCCGCTTGTCTAATACCCATCTCTTCTCCACTAAAGCTCTTGACGACCTGCGCCATGTCCGAGAGGAGGAGGTGGCGATGCTGGCTCATAAGTTCGTGCAAGCCAAGGGAACTAGTACTAATATAGGTGTGGAAGTAGGAAAAGAGTTGAATGCTTGTGCAGCCAACGCCCTAACAAGAGCCCTGTTCAGGAGACGAGTGTTTGAGGAGCACAACGGGCCGGACGTTGGAGAGTTTACGAAGGTGTTAGAAGAGGTCTTACAGCTCGCCAACGGTTTGAACATTGAGGATTTCATCCCATGGGTCAAAGCACTGGATATGCGTGGCTTTGTGGCTAAGCTGAAGAGGCTTCACCTTTGGTACGATGACACCTTAGCCAAAATCCTGGAGGAGCACAAGACTAAGCCTAAGATTGCAATCAAAGGTGAAGTTGAACCTAAAGATTTGCTTAGTGTTCTATTAAGGTTGGAGGAGGCTGGTGTTAAAGATGAAGAAACTGATAATAAGCTCACTGATACCGACATCAAGGCCTTGCTTTCGGTGACATACTATTTATTTTTCCATTAAACAATTAAGTTTCTAGTTAATTAATTGATTACTTGATAATTAAGAGATCCATTAAATGAATGGATGGGCTTGCAGGACTTGTTCATTGGTGGGACAGATACGACGTCGTTAATGGTGGAGTGGGCGTTGGTGGAGCTCATCCGTCACCCAGACATCCTCGCTGCCGCTCAGAAAGAGTTAGATTCCATTGTTGGCCGATCTCGGTTCGTGTCGGAGCTCGACTTGAATAACGTCCCGGTCTTGCAAGCCATCATCAAGGAGACATTCCGGCTTCACCCACCAGTTCCTCTCTTAATCCCACACACAGCCTCCGAGGCATGCGAAGTTGCCGGCTACCACGTTCCAAAAGCTGCCACCCTTTTGATCAACGTGTGGACCATATGCAGAGATCCGGAGCTTTGGTCTCATCCACTAGAGTTTGACCCAAGTCGGTTCCTCCCCGGCGGGAAGAACGCTGACGTGGACTTGAAGGGCACCCACTTCGAGCTGATCCCGTTCGGTGCTGGACGCCGGATATGCGTCGGATTAAGGCTTGGGTTGAGGATGACTACGTTGCTGCTGGCTAGCTTGGTGCATGGCTTTGATTGGGCCTTGCCTAATGGGCTTACTCCTGAGACTTTGAACATGGACGTTGAGTTTGGGCTTACTTTGGAACGTAGTGTGCCTTTGGTGGCCCGACCAATTCCAAGGTTGGCACATGAAGCCTATGAAGTCTAGTTTCCTTTTTTTTCTTGACTTGTTGGAGATGCTCAAATAAACATATGGAAAAGTTTGAATAGTTTATATGCAAGCGAATAGCCCACATAAATAAATAAATAAATGAATCCGAAAACGATAATTGTATTTAAATAATATTGTTTGCATAGCAGTTTACTCTTTTATGAGTTATTTCTAAAATTTGTTGAATTTTAAAGTGGATTCTATAATTTGATTCATATATTGGCAAAATAATCAATCTACTGTAATATATTATTTTGAAATAAATAAATTAAATAAAATTGGGATATAAAACCACCTCTATAAAAGAGTATATATATATGCATTAACATAATTTTATGGTTTTAGTTGAAAAGATAAAAAATAAAAATAAAAAAACACTATAGAAATTAAAAGTTTCTAGTTAAGTAAATTAATGACGAAATATTTGGAATAAAATTTTAGTTATAAGACTAGTAAAGAAATGATTGATAGGAATTTTTAATACCTAATCAAATGACGAGGAATTTTCTATTACAACTGTAGTTGCAATAATTAAATTTGAAAGATGATCAAATTAGAAATCACTAAATTTTAAAATACGTAGGTTGTTTGTTTTAGACATGAAAAATTCTATATAAAACCCTACTCAGAAGATTTTGGACGAACCACGAGAAAAAAGATCCAAAAATGTAAGTGAAAGAATGGATATCGGACAATCAAAAGAGAGAGTACATGTAATTCTTGGAAAGAATGTAAGAGAGTCTTGTACTCATATTAATTCTCCTCTTTTAATGAATTTATCTCAATATTTTACATCCCAAACTTAGTCTATTATATATTGAGTTGAATTGGGTAAAATTTTTTTGTCTTTTCTCGGTTTTTTTTTTTTTTTGGTTTGGTTGTGTGTGCTTGCATGAGACATTGGGTGATCATTAACTCACGAATGATCGTCAACCCACAACATGTTGATGTGACTATCAAGTATATTTCCAAACTAATATCCTAATTAAACAACACATCTCGGCATCGCAGGGTTAATTACTCATTTTGGAGTTGACTAAATATGGATGACATTAGTAGTCATTCTTCTTCTAGTGAGCAATATTGAAAGAAGATAACGAAGATTGATGTATGAATATAGGATAAATGAAACCTTGGTAGTCTGATTTGCCTGAGCGTTGATGGGATTTCATTATATAGATGTTTTGTCAAGAAAAAAGTATAGACGAAAGATCATTAAAGTGATATTGATATTTTTATTTTAATGTAATTTTTTTTTTTTTTGAAGAATTAATGTAATATTGTATCTATGAAAATTCAACACTATTAGCTTCGAGAATAAATTATAATTTTTGCATGAGTAGATGGACATTAAAATTTTGCAAGAAAGATTTTCATAATAGAAAAGTAAGTAATAACTAAAGAAAGAGCCTCTAATTGTTTGTGCAAACCAAATCTAGGAGATGAAAAATGTCCTTTTTTTATTTTTATCAAAAGAGCAAAACACTAAGAATAAGGAAAAGAAAAGAATCAAAAGGAAAGGTTGAAAATTTGGCAAAGTTCTTCAGACCATCTAGGACAATTCATGCCCTGAAAGTAGAGAGATAGATGCGGATATGATCTACCGTGATTCGCAAGCGCATCTGCTATTTGGTTTTCTTTATGATTGATCATCTCGATATTGGTACGTACAAGGACAAGCGTTCAGCTTCAATATGAGAGAATCAATGTCGGGCTTAAGTTGCTAGGCCACACAACATTTGAGAATTGATAAAAAGAAAATGAAGGAGGAACAAGCACCTGATAAGGCTTGGTTTGAGCATTTGGATTTTTTTACACTAATTAGTATAAATATTTTGTATTTGTATAATGCATAGCGTGTTCCTATATATGTCTGCATCTTAATCAATTTGGTAGTGTTTGGTGATAGGAGTAAAAGAAAATTAAGCTATTATTCTTCAACCAAACAACCAAAAAAACAGGTGAGAATAGAATAAACTAGTCTATTGTTTCAATTTTCAAATAAGAGGTTTTACTCCTGTGAATAATTAATCCACCCTTAATTAAAGTGGTAGTATGTTATTTATTTATTTATTTATTTATTTATTTTTGCAAATAGACGACAAGCCCATCCTATTTAAATAAAGTTGAGAACACGAATAAACAAGAAATTAATACTTCAACACATTTGTGCCTGACCTAGCATGATTTATACGCCATGTTAGATTCTGAATCCTCCCCCAAAACAAACACTTTACACAAGTGATTAAGTGCCAAAAGAATAAAAGGGAATTGATATCGAAATTGTCTCCTTCACAATTGAGGGGTAAGAAAAATAAATATTTATTCGATCCCTTCTTTCAGTATCTAATTCCACTCTTTTATTAATTATTTGTTAATTATTCCTTATCTTCATACTACTTAGCACTAATTTAAAGTCATATTCCATCCAAGATGTTAGTGATCTTTATAGAAACATATTTATGTTTAACTTGCATAAAAATCAATCATGCGTGGTTAACTTGTTTTTCTTAAAGTTCACCCATTTGATTTTATTGCACTATTTCTTTTTTATCCTTTGAACTAAATATCTTATAATACACTAAACTATCTGATCAATGATATTCCAACTTTTAACTATATTCATAATATTTTTAAATAAAATATAACCATGTTGCAAGCCGGAGTTTTTTTTTTAATATTGCAAAAAAAAATACCGAATTACTCAGTTTATGGATCATTTATGAAAATGTGAAAATTGGGCAAAAACGAGAAAACTTTTCTATTTTCAACCCTTTCCTTTTTTATATTTTAAAAAATAGAAAACTGGAGAAGCTCTCCCATTTTCTATTTTTTAATTAAAAAAAAAGTGAAAACGGGGAGATCTTCTCCAGTATTCTTTTTTATTTTATTTATTTATTAAAAAAAAATTGAAACAGGAGATTCCCATTTTTCTTTTTTTTTTTAAACAAAAAATTTGAACGACAACCAAGCATAGCTGCCGTGAATTTTTAATTTTTTTTTAATTAATTTTAAAATTTTTAAAAATTTATATTAGAAAATAATATTCAAGTTATATTTTTTTATATTTTATTTTTTTTAAATATAAATCTCGAAATATTAAAAAATAGAACAGTCAAACCTGCACCGGTCAGAAATTATTACGAAGTTGGTTAGTTTAAACTGTATCGATCAGTAATTATTACGAAGTGGGTGATCAAACTGGCGTCGGTCGAACGGTCAAACCTGCACCAGTCAGTAATTAGTACAAAGTAGGACGATCAAATAGTATTGTTAGTATTTAGTAAAAAGTAGAATGGTCAAATTTGCAATAGTCAGTACTTAGTATAAAGTAAGACAGTGAAACCTACACCAGTAAATAATTAGTACAAAATATGACGACCAAACTTGCATAGGTCAGTACTTAGTACGAGTAGGATGGTCAAACATGATCAAACAAACAAGTAGAGAACAGAACAAACCAACAGGAAACAGAAAGAGCAAACACTATAAGGGACACAACAAAAGGCAACAACCAGTAAAGGTAATGCAAGAAACACTGCAAAAAATGGAAAACACAAGAGTAAAAGACAACTGAGAAGACAAAATCCACTGTTTGGTATCCGAGGTCTTCACCATTTGCCTAGTAAAGCAGATTAATCTTGTGTGATAGGCGGCATGATCTTCTAGTCACATTATTTTTAAATATGTGTGTATATGTGTAAATATGTGAGTCATGTTATTTTTAATAAAACTGTTGAAAATACGAAAAAAAAAAAAAATCTTTAGGGGCATGCATGTGTATATAAGCCCCCCCTCCCCCCCTCTTATAATTCATCCTGAAGTTAATGAGAGAATATATGATATTTGAATTTAATGAAATATCATACGAATGTGGATGCGACCATAAATGTGTGTATATATGCATGTGTATATATATAGGCGATTCACATTAATCATTTTTATAACTAGTTGCCTTTGGAGTAACATATGAATAAAGGCACCATAAACAATTTTGAATTTAATAATAAAGTATCTAAAACTTGAATTTAATGAAAAAATGATTTTTGTATATACACGCAGATACGCGATCCATGTTATTTTGAAAATGGTGGAGAATATTTCATACTAATAAGTTGCCTTTACAGTTATATGTAAGTGTATAAAATTAAGCACTGTGCGTGCGTATAGATGTAGATATGTGACGTTTAGAACCATGGCGGATATTTCAGCAATAAAGGATTACTTTAGAGATATGTATGACTTAATATAAAGACACTATCAATGACCATGCTTTTCACAATGATGATGCCATTATTTAAAAAGTTTAATATTTTATTTTTTGTAATTATTAATCATGATCTATATTTTTTTATTGTTATCATGTAATTTATTTTTTAATACAAATAATTAACAAAAATTGCCTGATGCTTTTAAGGTAGCATTATGCAAACTACCAATCCCCTTTGTCCTATTCATATGCGGATATGCCCATTCAAGTCTGGTGGCTTGAGCCATGGCAAGAAATATTGAACATTTACTTAGAATTATTTTGACACAAATTTGTAGAGCACATTGATGAGTTCTTTTATTTTTCTGTGTCCTATGTTGACTTATTTTATTTTAATTAAATCTCTTTTTTTTTCATCATTATCATCATTAGAATGGTCATAACTCAAATATATAATCATTCATTTGTATTTTATAGAATTTAAAACCATATCACTATCACACAAAACTTATGAATTATATTTTGTGAGTAATATTATAATTATATAAAATATCACATTAACTGATGAGCTCAATTACACCTTTTGCATTAGTCTATAAATAATTATGAGAATATATTTTTTTTCCTTTTACTTTTTATTCTTTTCTTTTTTTAGAAGAAAATTCTGAGCGAGCACGGTTCATACATTCCACCATAAAATTAAAAGGCAATGAGGTAACAAATTACTTTATGTGGGGGCCTTGAATATGCATTTTCAAATTAAGAATGCATTAATATGATGTGACAAATTACTTTGAAAAAGTCCTTGAATATGAAATTTCCAAGAGGACATTACTTAATATGTAGAAAATAAAGAAGTGACGTGGTTGTTTGTCCACCTTCTAAAAAAACTTAAAAACAAAAAAACAAAAAAAAAATGAAATGTGGTTTGAATATGGAGACCAGCTTTTACGAGAACACAAGTAGAAAAGTAAATATTTTATTTTATTTTGTTAATTTCTTATAGACCATTTGAGTGGTGGGAACATTCGCTGCACTTTGTGCAGCCATAGAATGATAAAAATAAAGGATAAAAATTTTTGATTGAGGTCTCGAGGCCTTTTTGTAGACTTATCAAAGCCCGGATACATAGACTATTAATTCTTATTGCTTGGTTTATATATATATATATATACACACACACACACATACTAGAGGGTTGCCAGAGAAACACAATAACCATGGCTTCTCTTCTCCTCATCCTTGCAACACTTCTCATTTCCTCCATCTTCACCATCATCTTCATCTTCATTTCTAACAAAAAGAACAAAGCCAACAAAGCTCCACTACCACCAGGCCCATCAGGGTGGCCAATCGTCGGCAACCTTCTTCAACTCGGATCCAAACCACATGAAACATTGCACTCCCTCTCCAAAATCTATGGCCCTCTCTATAGACTCAAGTTGGGCTCGGTCACCTTCGTTATCGCCAACTCTGCCGAAGTTGCCTCACAGTTCCTCCGCACTCACGACGCCAACTTTTCCAACCGACCACCAAACACCTTCGGCGACCACATGGCCTACAACCACAAAGGCCCAGCGTTCGTTCCCTACGGCCCTCGCTGGCGCATGATCCGCCGCTTGTCTAATACCCATCTCTTCTCCACTAAAGCTCTTGACGACCTGCGCCATGTCCGAGAGGAGGAGGTGGCGATATTGGCTCGCAAGTTCGTGCAAGCAAAGGATACTAGTATTAGTGTCGGTGTGGAAGTTGGGAAAGAGTTGAATGCTTGCGCTGCTAACTCCCTAACAAGAGCTCTGTTCAGGAGGCGAGTGTTTGAGGAGGATAATGGCCCGAACGTTGGAGAGTTTAGGAAGGTATTAGATGAGGTCTTAAAGCTTGCCACAGGTTTGAGCGTTGAGGATTTCATCCCATGGGTCAAAGCTTTGGATTTGCGTGGCTTTGGGTCTAAGCTGAAGAAGCTTCACCGTTGGTACGATGACACTTTAACCAAAATCATAGAGGAGCACAAGACTAGGCCTAAGATTGCAAGTGAAGCTGAAGCTGAAGGTAAAGATTTTCTCAGTGTGCTCTTAGGGTTGAAGGAGGCTGATATTAAAGATGAAGAAACTAATAACAAGCTCACTGATACTGACATCAAAGCCTTGCTCACGGCAACCTACTGTTTATTTATCCTTTAAGCAATTTAATTAAAGGTTTCTAATTGATTAATTGATTACTAATTAATTGAATGGATGGGTTTTGCAGGACTTGTTCACTGGAGGGACAGACACGACGTCAAGCACGGTAGAGTGGGCGCTGGTGGAGCTTATCCGGCACCCGGACATCCTCACCGCTGCCCAGAAAGAGTTAGATTCTATTGTTGGTCGGTCTCGGCTCGTGTCGGAGCTTGACCTGAATAACGTCCCGGTCTTGCAAGCCATCATCAAGGAGACGTTCAGGCTCCACCCACCCGTCCCACTCTTAATCCCACACACAGCCTCAGAGGCATGCGAAGTGGCTGGCTACCACATCCCCAAAGCTGCCACCCTTCTGGTTAACACATGGACCATATGTAGAGACCCAGATGTTTGGTCTAGACCACTTGAGTTTGATCCTAGCCGGTTCCTCCCCGGCGCAAAGCATGCTGATGTGGATGTGAAGGGGAGCCACTTCGAGCTGATCCCGTTCGGCGCCGGCCGCCGGATATGCCTTGGAATGCGGCTTGGGCTGAGGATGACCACGTTCTTGCTGGCCAGCTTGGTGCATGGCTTTGATTGGGCCTTGCCTGATGGGCTTACTCCTGAGACTTTGAATTTGGACGTTGAGTTTGGGCTCACTTTAGAACGTAGTGTTCCTCTGGTGGCCCGACCCATCCCAAGATTGGACCGCGAAGCGTATGTCGCATAGTTTTCCAATCTGCATGCCTCGGTATATTTCGAAGATATAATCCAACGCTGCCCCACCTTGTCTTGCTTGATATATTTAAATATGAATGTTGTGAACTTATTATTTGAAAATTTGTTTTTTATTTATTGAAAAAGTTTTAAATAATGTGCCTTGATTTTCTAATTAACCTTTTATATATGGCTTCATTTAATTTGGAATAATTATTTAAACTTTTTGTGAAAATTTTATCTGTACTTTAATATATTTCCATAATTTATTTTTTTGTTATATATATATATATATATATAATTAAATAATTAATAATAAATAAATTATCATCAAAGAGGCATTTGAGCTCCACCCACCAGTTTCTCTACCACATAGCTTTGAAGCCATGCTAAGTTGCTGGCTACCACATCCACAAAGCAAACACTCTCAGAATCCATTCGGTATGAGTGAAACTAATAATTTTACCTGTAAAGTAAAGAAAGTGAATCACTCGTTTGGTTTTTTAAAAATAATTGGTCTCCTTGTAATCATTTTCTCTTTAACCATGGAAAGTGATTCACATGCGAAAGTTTGATAATTGTTAAATTACTATACTACTCTCTTATCAAATAAAAATTTTTCCTTGTTTTTTTTCCTAAAAACCCTAACAAATTGTTGAATAACATCAATTATGACAATATTAAAATAAAAAAAAAATTGTATAATAGACCAAAGTTGAGGAATGCATGGTGGTTTTAAACCATATATTCTTTTTAGTGTATTAAAATGTATAAAAATTATATTTTAAAAAAATCTAAAAAAATACTTTATAAAGAAAAGGTTAATTATTATTTGGACTAATTTAATATATCATTAGAGTTAATTAAAAATCTACTTTTTATAACTAAAATAACTAAGGGTAGTATTGATAATAAAAATAATTTTACATAGCTAATGCATTGATACCAAATGGGGGAATTAAGTTTGCATACAATTACTTTTCCAACAAATTACCAAACGGACCATTATTTTCAACACATGGGCTATATGCAGAGACCCATACTGTCTTCAATGGCCTAACCCATCACAACGTTGGCCCATGATGCGTATGTAGTCTAGTTTTATCTTTTACCTTTGTGCGTGTTTCTATTTCGGTCCCCTAGCTTTAAAAAGTTACTTTTTGGTTCTTTACTTTACTTTTTATTATAATTCAATCACCTGAGTGCACGCCGTTAACAGTAATCCCACGTGGCAGTCAACATGCCACATTTTTATTCCAATGTTAACGGCTGCCACGTGGGATTGCCGTTAACGGTGTGCGCTCAGGTGACTGAATTGTAACTTTTTAAAGCTAGGGGACTGAAATAGAAACACGCACAAAGTTAAGGGACTAGTTTGGTTGTTTACCCTTATAAGTATAATGATATGGCCACAAATGCTTTTTGTTTTGTTTTGTTTTTTTTTTGTTTTTTTTTTTTTTTTGTAACATGGACATTTTGGAATTTTGGCCAGCAACTTGGCATCGCCATGCCAACGCTCACTCAACGCCCCAATAGCAACCCTTTCTCAACCCCTTTCCCTTGTCCGAAACCCTTGTCTGAATGACCCCATTTCCCATCCCAAGCCAATGTCTCGAATCACTACCATCCAGCTTGCATTTCCACGCCGCCGTCTTTTCTCGTCCATTCGTCGATCTCTATCACCTTCATTTTTGAAATTATTCAGCTAAATCCTGCTAAACTCCTTCACCCATAGTTAACATTCTCTTTGTTGTTATTTTTTTATATTTTAGGTTTTTTGTTTTGTAATTGAGCTTATCTTGTTGATGCATCGTGCTTAATTATGCTTGATTGAGATCTTTTTTTTGCTCTTCTTAATGATTTCATTTCTGGAGATTAGCATGGTGTGCGAGTTTAGATTGATGTGTTTGGTTTGGTGAGTTTTAGGTTGCTATAGTGGTCGAAGGAGGGAACATCTTTTGCGGAGCTTCTTGGGCTGGGTGCAGTGGCCTTGATCGAAGGAGCATATCTTCTATTGCTTATATTGGGTATAGAACTCTCAGAGTTCAATTTACTTTTGCATGAAATGTTGGTTCTTTTTTGTCTTTTTTTATTGGGTGTTTGGTCATGCTTTTATGGCGTTTGATTTAATGTCCTTTGTATATCATAAAATGTTGAGATCAAGTGAGATTTTTGTGCATGCTCCTTCTATCATTGAATGCAAATCATGATATTCTCTTGTAATGCCAAAGTCTTGCTTTTCTTGAATTTCGAGGTAAATTATGGAATGCCCCATGTTGGCAAGCTTTGTTCTGTTTGTATTTTGATCTTCTTCTCTCATGAAACTCTCATGAATGTAATTCTGATGCCAAATTAGTTTCTATAATAATGAAGCTTAGGCTAAGGCATGTGATGTTCTTGGTTGTGCTGGCTATAATTTAAATTATCATATTAGAAATGAGAAATCTTTGTTCAACATTCATATTGAGCCTATAATTTAAATTATCATGTGAGTTCATTAGTTTTGTCCCATAATAAATATTTATTTAGGCAGCTATCTTCATTCAAATTGAAGATGTTTTGCATATGAAGTGGGAAGTAGAGTTTGATCATTGGTTAAATGTTGGTTTTACATGTTGGTTACATGTTGGTTACATGTTGTTGCATATGAAGTGGGAAGCAGAGTTTAATTAGTTTTGTACCATAATAAATTATTATGTGAGTTACATGTTGGTTTTACATTTCTAGTTCGATTGTTGTTGCATATTTTCTTCATTCAACTGTTTTTTGTTTTCTTTTGCTGTAAAAAAAATTGCAAGTGAATATACAAGCAGTCTTCTACATATTTAAATTATAATTATTTTTTACTTTGGTTTCAATAATGACATGACTTGCCCTTTTTAAAGGTATTAAAATCCACAAGGCCTGATATGAAAGATGTGTTTAATAGTAGTGTGAATGGTGGACCTTCAATTGAAGAGGATGATATCATTGATCCTGATTATGATCTCCCCTATGGTGATAAGGATTATCAGTATATCATGGATATATGAACAAAGAGGTAATAGACTAGCTAATGTCTCATATATATTTTCGTCAAAATAGTAGTGTAGCAGAAAGAGTTTCTGGTGGAGAAGAATGTGAATCAGATAATGACAGTTCTGATGAGTTGTTCACATAACCAAACTCAGATGGTGATGTTCAAACTAGGGTTCCAAAGTTTAATGCAGATAAGGAATTGTATAACATAAGATTAAGGGTTGGGTTGGTGTTTAGCTCCCACAAAATGACAAGAAGAGAGTGATTTGTGCATGCCACAACAAACAATGTTTCTTTAGGATTTATGCAGCTCACGTGAAGAAAGACAATCCATCAATTCAAATCAAAAGTGCTAATTTTGATTACAGCTGTGGGAGGGTCTTCAATAATTTTCATGTAATTTCAAGGTAGCTTTCTACTAATTAAGTATGTTGACAAATTCAAGGTTGATCCAAATTGGAGCTTGAATGGGATAATTAAACAAGTTAAGGATGACCATGGTTTCACAATAAATACTATGAAATCTTGGAGAACCAAAAAACTAGGAATGAAGTGGCTAAAATAATGAAGAGAATAAAAAAGAACAGAGATAAGATGTTGAAGTAGAAGGGAAAAGTATGCCCAAAGATCCAAAAAAAGCTTGATAAGATGAAGAAAGAGGAACAGTGTGACACGCCTCGAAAGTGCACGGGTTTGTTGAAGTAATAAAATTTACCCTGGTGAGTGGGTAGTCGAATCCACAAGCAATAGGGAGTTAAAATACGAGATTTCATTATTTAAGCTATGTGGAGTATGGAAAGATAAGAATAGAATCGATGAGTGAATATGGAAGCAAATATAATAAAAGACAAGAAATTGAATAGAAAGATGGAAGATAAGAAAGTGCAAGTAAAAGAGAATAGAGAGAAACTGGCAATGGATGAAATATGGTATCAATTGAGTCGAGGAAATCCTTAGATTCACGGTCCCAAACCTAAGGACAACCGTGACTAACCCCAACATTATGCCCTGGTATTAGGATTCACGTTAAACCCTTCACTCCGTCGCTGGCACGACTAAGCCCCAGGGGAGTATATCTACCTAAACCTCACACTACGTGGGATTGCTTTAAGTTCTAGGGACTCCTAGTGGTAAAACCTGTTCTTATGTGTAGTTCTAACCCTTTGGTCCAGGTGGAAGAACCCTAGTCTAGATTAAGCCCCAGTGCGTAGGATTCACTTCAACCCTTCACTCTATTACTTGCGTAACTAAGCCCCAGGGGAGTTTATCTACTTAGCACTTCACTCTATCTCGACCGCTAAAAAATCAAGGAAACGGTGGTAGGGAGAAAACACATCGGAGAGGAAAGGGGACGTTTCACTACCCCACGACTCACCTTCTCAACCCTCTTCAATCTTAAATAGTCTAATCCTATAGCTAGGAGTTTTCACACCTCCAAAGGACAACCTAGATTGTTCTCAAACCTAGTGTCACATCTAAAGGAAAACATTAACAAGATGAAATTAAGATCGAAACTCAATTTTTATTCATCAATAATGGAAAAGCATAATAACAATGTCAAAGAAACATAATAACCGTAGAGTTTACAAGTCCGAATACCCACAAGGGGTTTAGCTCCTCATGGAGCTATACATGTTCATCAAAATATGAAAGAAAGCACAAAGTAAAGACATTAATGAAAACCCCTTGTGTATGGTGTGGCCAAGGTCTTGTGCGACCGCCAGACGTCGGTGACGATGCCAATGACGCGCTCTAAAACTCCACGAAGTCCTCTACAAAACCCTAGCCGCCCTCCAGAAGTTGGGGAGAAAGATAGGTCAAAAGATCTCCCAAATAGTCTCAAAAACGGGCTTTTATAATGTTGAGTCGCGGCTTTAAAATTGCAAAAATTGGGATTTCACACGGCCGTGTGGAATTTCCACAAGCCCGTGTGAAGTTGCTAGAATGCTGAATTTCGGCAAACAGTGAACAGTAACTTGCTACAATAAGTTGCTACAGTCTACTGCAGTGATTGTCCCGAAACGCTCCCGAATTGGTCATTTTTCATTGAGGCCGTTGAATTGGGCACACAATCAACGGTAGATCGTGCCGATTGCTTCAAATCTCCTAATTGGTGAAGTTCTCCTTACTAGTATGAGTTAGACTTATTTTGAATGTGACTACCTTTGTGCCCCTCCAAAGGAGGTTGGCACACACTCACAAGTCTTTACTCATGCCGTGCTCCTTGCTTAGTCCAAGAATCTTCCCAACAATAGCGAACACGATCTAACTTCGTTCCTTTCCTTCACTTTATCTTCACAACCCTACAATGCACAAAAGTAAACAAATGTACACTTTTTAGTAATAAAATCTGATTAAATTAATGCTCATTGCAAGATAATAACGCTTCGCATTACTATAACACAAGCACTTATCACAGTGCTACACCCCAAATTTTTCAAGTGGGCACAAGGTCCAAATTATAGGTGTTGGAGGGTTATTTGTTGTTGACATGGTTGAGAGGACTTGCACCTGTTGAAGATGGCAGTTGACAGGGTTGTCTTGCCCTAATACAATCAGTGCCATATATGACAATAATCAGGAACCAGAGGAATTTATACATGCTTCCTATTTGGTTTAAACATACTTGGAGGTCTATAGTCATTACATAAATCCCACCAACAATAAAGAGCTTTGGCTAGAAATGAATGATGGCACAAGGGTGATCAAACCACCAATTAGGAGAAGAAAAAGTGGGAGGAAAGCAACAACAAGGAGAAAAGAACCTGAAGAGATTGAAAATGCCTTGAATGCATCAAAATCAAATTCCACAACTGCTGGGGTAGGCAAATAAAAACTAACAAGAAAAAGGTTAAGCATAGGTACATGGTGGCATATGCCATGCAATAGGCCACAATAAAAGGTATCATGAAAAAGTAAGTATTTTGTAATTTATGTGCACATGTAATGCATATGATGAATTTGAATTAAATTAAGTTGAAAGATTTTAAATCTCATTACTTAGCTTTTTGTACTTCTTTTTATGACAGGAGAATGCGAATACATCTGTACCTGCAAGCATTGGAGAAAAAAAATAGAAAATACCTCATGCAATGCTTTGATATATATATTTATCATGTTAAATTATAAAGTCTTGCTCAAAAATTAGAAAGTCTGCCTGCAAGTGTTGGCCAAATTCGAAAGTTTGCAATAAGTTATTTCAATTTTGTTTTCTTCACAGATGAAAAGAAGGAATCAGGCTATAACTCTAGAAAATATCTCAATTGCCAGTTGTGCAGCTGGCAATGAAGGAACATCTGGAGATGGAATAGTTTCATGACCAAATCAGCTAATATTTTACTTATGAGCTTTTAATTTTGTGTCAGTAATTTTACTTATGAACTTACGAACTTTGTTAAGTAATTTTGTGTCATTGAAGCTCAATTATGTAATGACATTAATATTGGTAAGTTACTTTGTGGCAATGTCATGTTCATTGTAAACTTTGTCAATGCCCACCTGAGAATCATGTCAATCTTGTTGGCTATGTTATGAACTTTGTTGTAAGCACGGAAGTGTTGGTTAGCTTTTTTATGAACTTTGTTGTAAGCACTAAAGGGGTTGTTTCCTTTTAAATGTCAATTGGTGACTATATTAATTGTTGAACGGCTTTTAATGTCAAATGGGGATAGTTTCTTTTTAAATTTTTGAAACCTATACATAACTGCAAATATATATAACCTGTAGTTCACTAAATTTTTTAATGCAAACTCACAAAGCAGTAAATCTGCAGATATATTGCATCCATATAATTTTAGTACCATCTTCATTCAATTCATACAAAATAAATTAGTTCAACAATTTTTTTAATACAAACTCATGAAGAAGTAAGATAATGAAGTAAATGGAGAAAATTTTTAATGAAGTAAATCTCATAATCTTCGATATAAATTTTCATTTACTGAAATCAAACTTAATGAAGTAAGTTTCACAATATAAATGACTTAGCCATGGATTTATGGCTATGAACTGAATCCCAATCATAAATTACAATCTCACAATCTCACAAGCATTCATTTAAATAAAATTAACTTACAATCTCACAATCATTTACTTCAATAATGCATTCAAATTAAATCATTTTCCAACTATTTTACGGCCAAGACATTCCTTCTCTACCTACAAATCAATGTCTAAACTGAATTGTAAGGAGGGGGACATAGCACTCGTGATTTGCTCTAAAAAACTACATTGAGGATTTCTAGAGAAGAGAAGGGGCAATTTTGGCCTGAGGAGACGCCTTCAAAAAACTCTCAGACCTTGTCCTAATCTAGACTTTCGGTGAGGTTCAGAGTCCCATGAAGTTAATTCATGAAAGAAAGATGATGCTGAGTGGGCGCTGGTGGGAGATGCCAAGTTGCTGGCCAAAAATCCCAAATGTCCATGTCACCTCGATTATGAATTTAATAAATCATGTCGGGCGCCACATCATCAAGTTCACCGGAAATAGCCTCCAAATAGGCAAATGTGGCCTAAGTGCGACCAAAGAAAAGTTTCTTGACAATGATATTACAAAAAAAAAATATTTGTGACTATACTATTATATTTATTAAACATATGTGGCCATGAAAGATACTATCTTTTTATTCAATGTTTTAAAACCCAGGTTGACCCGGCCGGTTCAACCCGGTTGAACCGGACCCGGCCATAAGACCGGGTCGGGTCAGGGTACAGTGTTGACCCGGTTGACTCGGCCCGGTACCCGGTGAACTGGCCGACTGGGCCAGTTCGAACCGGGTCAACCCAATTATATTATTATATGGTTAAAATTAAAACTTTGAGTAATAAATATGTAAGTATAGGGGGGTTATATATAAAATTTGCTTCAAAAATCAAAACTCAATATTTAATTGTTAAGTTTTATTTATTAGATTGTATTGTGAAACTTAAAAGCTTGTATTGTGTTACTTTTTATTTGTTATTATGTTGTATTTTACTTGAATTTGTATTTAAGGTATTAAATTGGTATTTATAAATTATAAGAAAAACTATTTATTTGTTAAACTTTTCCATTGCCATTTTTAAATTTTTTTAGTAATTTATAATATAGTATTGTGAAATTTAAAAGCTTGTATTGTGTTACTTTTTATTTGTTATTATGTTGTATTTTACTTGAATTTGTATTTAAGGTATTAAATTGGTATTTATAAATTATAAGAAAAACTATTTATTTGTTAAACTTTTCCATTGCCATTTTTAAAATTTTTTAGTAATTTATAATATAGTATTGTGAAATTTAAAAGCTTGTATTGTGTTACTTTTTATTTGTTATTATGTTGTATTTTACTTGAATTTGTATTTAAAGTATTAAATTGGTATTTATAAATTATAAGAAAAACTATTTATTTGTTAAACTTTTCCATTGCCATTTTTAAAATTTTTTAGTAATTTATAATACATATATATATATGACCGGGCCAACCCGGTTTGATTCCGGTTCGACCATTTACCTATGACCCGGAAATCTTTCCGGGTCATATCCCGGGTCGGATTTTAGAATATTGCTTTTATTAACTTTATTGTATGAGTTTAAGGAATTGTTTCATCCATTTTCTAGAATGTCTGTCTTTATCAAGTTGTTTCATCCATTTACAATTCATCCATTTTTTCGAATGTTTGTCTTTATCACGTTGTGTCATCCATTTACAATTCATCAATTTTCTAAAACGTTTGTCTTTATCACGTTGTTTCATCCATTTTCTAGAATGTGTATGTCTTCATCAAATTATTTCATCTACTCTGGAATCTTCAAAGTTGATCCTCTTTCCAATGGAGTGGAAGGTAATTATGTATATATATTCCCATGTTTGTATATGTATAAAATACATATAGAGAGAGAGTGAGTGTGTGACAAGCTTTATATCTTAAGTTTAAAATGAGAAGGAATAAGCACTGGCGGCTCCAAATATGAAACTATTTGTCATGCTCCCCCGTAATAATATCTTACAATATACAAGGAGCAAGTTTGAGATTTTAATTTTATCTACAAAATGTAAATGACAGTTCATAGTCTCCCATCTAAATTTATAATTATTTTTTTAAATATTGACAGATTATAAATTAAATAAGACTAATATTTGAGTTAAAGAGAAATAAAATATTAATATTTTTTATTTTTTTTATAAATATGACAAGTATATATATAATTAGTGGTGTGTATTTTGGCTGAGAATTTAATTTTCTACTTTGTGCTCCCTCATTCTATGACCACAATTAAAATTGTAAACCTACATTCATAATTTAGAACCTATTATCAGTATTGTATTCAAGGAGATTTGAACTTGAGAACACATTAATATTTTTATATATATAATTTTAATTTTAACATGATGAATGAAAATAATTACATA
Organism: Dioscorea alata; assembly: GCA_020875875.1. Lineage (NCBI taxonomy): Eukaryota > Viridiplantae > Streptophyta > Magnoliopsida > Dioscoreales > Dioscoreaceae > Dioscorea > Dioscorea alata. The sequence goes on along the minus strand of CM037023.1, from coordinate 1,392,766 downwards.
ATTTTGAATTATAACTTTAGTAAATGACTAGATGGATGTCTATTAATTCACGCACAATGACTCTATTGTCTCCTATCAGAATGATGTGACTTGTGAGCTAAATTATCAGCTTTGACTGTGGTGCAAATAAGTGCAATTGTTTTTCCCTGTTCACACTGGTACTCTTTGTCATACTAAAATGAATATAAAGAACTAAAAGTCTGTTCAAGTTTATCATTGAATTTTTCTTAACATTCAACTCATGATGGATGATAATTTGTGCTTTGATTTATTTGTTTATTTCATTTTTATAAACTTGGACAAATCATAAATACTTATTTATTAACTTGATTCATTGAATAGAACTCGAACATTTGACTTTAGGTTTATAATGAAAGTAAAATATCATTTTTTTAATAGAAGAGAGCTATTTTTCTAACTCACATCAATATATTGTTGACATTGCTTATTTTAGTAGTTAGTTTGTTGATGTTTTCTAACCACTTATTTATTTATTTTTTTATGTTTTTGTTTGCAAACAAAATCAGTTATTTCTTTATAAACATTATCTTGATTGTTATTATGAAAAAAAATTAAGTTGGTTAATATCAAAATCCTAACTCCACTCAATTTTGATTAAAATTAAAATTAAATAATATTTTTCAACAATTTAAATTTAAGTATATTTAGTTTGAAACTATAATTACATCTATAATTTATTTTTATTTTTTAAAATAAAACAAGACATTATATAATATATTAATATTATTATATATTATAAATCTATAAACTTATAATATATTTATCTGTTTCGAGTTCTACAACTAAGCTCAAAAATTTAGACAAAGCTTGATCAAGTTGGTCACTAACAACTTGATCAAATGAAACTAAGCTTAAAAATTTAACAAAGCTTGATTGAGTTGGTCACTAACAACTTGATCAAATGGTCTTTGGTTTGTGCTATTGTAGAAATATTGCCAGTGGTAATATGAAAATATTACCACATTTGATACTGTAACATCAATAATGATAACGATAATGTGAGATTATCACTAGTGCAATATTACCACACAAGTATCAATCTAGATTACCAGAGTTGTGGCAATCTGCCTTAACTTTTTCCCCAAATTTGCGCTTACCTTTTCAACATAATTCTTTTTCAACTTTTCTTCAAATCAAAGCTCTAAACTTCTCTCTTTCAACTTTTCTTAAAATCAAAGTTCTAAACTTCTCTCTTTCAAGTACAATAGCATAGAGTATAAGTTGGATAAAAGAAATAATTTTATATGACATTATTCCCGTAATATCTTTAAAAATTTTATTTTTTATACTATAATTAATTTTTGATATTATAATTTAATTATTTTTCATCTAAAAATTAATTTTATTTTAATTTTAAATTTGCTCAAAATTTTAGACACAAGGATATTTTGAGAAAATATGCTGAAAATTATTTTTGATATTATAATTAATTATTTTTCATGAAAAAATTCTATTTTATTTTGAGTTTTAATTTTGCCAAAAATTTTAGGCACAACGTATTTTGGAAAAAGTGTGCAAAAAATTAATTTTTTACATTATAATTTAAATATTTTTCATCTAAAATTAATTTTATTTTAATTTTAAATTCTTTCAAAATTTTAGGCATAAGGGTATTTTGGGAATATGTGCTAAAAATTAATTTTGGTATTATAATTTAATTATTTTGCATCTAGAATTTTATTTTACTTGATCAAAATTTTAGATACAAAGTTATATTGAAAATTTTGAAACATTATTAAGTTAATTACTATAGCTAACCAAACATGCTAATAAAAAATTACTAGTAATATAAGCCCCCAACCAAACGTGATTATCATAAATTACTATAACATTTTTTAGCATATAACATTCTCAATTTTATTACCATGATAATTTCATTACTGTATTAATATATCATTATTGTGAATAAAACGGCCCGTTAGTGTCATCGGTGAGGTTATCTGTAATGATGCTCGCAATCAAGCTGAAATCAAGCTATTGTTTCGCATTGGGGCCAAGTCTATTTTTGAGCAAAGACATTTATCCTAAAGATAGATTTTGAGTTCTTGCTTTGCATGGGGGGTGGGCTCCCATCTTCAGCACCACCACAATTAATTTCGCCCCATGTGAGCTCAAACAGACGCAAAGAGGTGATCAACTTGTGAAGTGTGCTGACATTAATCAAGGAGTTTTATGTTTGTTTAATATTTTTAAAATAAATAAATATTAAAATATTTTATTTTATTTTGTTTTATTAATTTATTTATTTATTGAGGGATCCTAAAAACGAAAGTCAAAGCTTTCACATCAAGTGATGCTTTCCTCTATAAGTAGTTGCTTAGATGACTAACTAGCTACATATTAAATAACTTATGATCTTAATCCACAAATTAAGCAATTAAACATTGTATTAAACCACATCCAATCAGCTCAACCACGAAATGGTCAAGAATGACTTTGTTCTCCCCATCAGCAAGCCATTCATTAAAAAATTTTTGGAATTTCAAATTATTAGCTTTTTTTTTTTTTTTTTTAAATAAACCATCTTTTTATATTATATTAAAAAAAAATATAAGGGTAAAAAAGAATAAAAAATTACAATAAGTTCATGAGCACGGGATGAAACAATGATGAAAAGAAGTATAAAAACACAAAATTAACATAGAACAATAATAGTTCGATAAAAAAGTTTTCTTCCACATTAATGTCTCAACTCCTTACAATTTTAGAAAAACAAGATTGTTTAATTTTGTGAATAAAATCTTTAGTAAAATTACTTTCTGCATGGATATTGCAAAAGACACAAGGTCATCACGAGCAATTGTTAACTTTTTAAATGAACATAAACATGGTAAATTGATTAGTTTTGTTTTTTTTTTTTTTTTTTTACCAATTATTGATGTTTGGGAAATAATAATAATTCGTCCTTCACTCCCTAATCAAATGGCTTGAATTTCAAAGAAGTAATGATAGTTATCATAATTATAATCAATGTAAGAGTAGGTATGAAAAAAAAAATTGTAATCAAGTACAATCAAGGCAAAAAAATTAAATGAAAGAAAATAATAAAAAAAAATTGTGCTTTCAGAAATTTCACACTTAAAACATTTTTTTTTTAACACCCAAATAAATATCAAAAGACACAATGTATTTACTAATTTAAATATGTAATTATTTATGTCACTCATAAGAATTTTTATGCCGGACGAAATTTCAAAACGAATAATTAGGCACTACAAGATGGTAAACGTCCATCCAAACAAGTCATCCATTAGAATAAAAAATAAAATCAACCACTTCATTGAAAACGAGTAATTATTATCTTAAAAAAAACACAACTAGCCTAGACAATTGCTCTCTATATAACACACATGCATAGACGGTCACCAGAGAAACACAAAACAGTAACCATGGCTTCTCTTTTCCTTCTCCTTACAATCCTTCTCATCTCCACTATCTTCATCATCTTCATCTCCATTTCTAACAAAAAGAACAAAACCAGCAAAGCTCCATTACCACCAGGCCCAACAGGCTGGCCAATCATCGGCAACCTGCTTCAAATCGGCTCCAAGCCACAAGAGACACTGCACGCCCTCTCCAAAATCTATGGCCCTCTCTATAGACTCCAGTTGGGCTCTGTGACCGTTGTTGTCGCCAACTCGCCCGATGTTGCATCCCAATTCCTCCGCACTCTTGATACCAACTTTTGCAACAGACCACCATTCACCATCGGCGAGCACATGGGCTACGGCTTCAAAGCCCCGGGTTCAATGCCCTACGGCCCTGGCTGGCTCATGTTCCGCCGCTTGTGCAACATCCATCTCTTCTCCCATAAAGCTCTTGACGACCTGCGCCACGTCCGAGAGGAGGAGGTGTCGCTGTTGGCTCGCAAGTTCGTGCAAGCAAAAGACACTAGTATTAGTGTCGGTGTGGAAGTTGGGAAAGAGTTGAATGCTTGTGCTGCTAACGCCTTAACAAGAGCCCTGTTCAGGAGACGAGTGTTTGAGGAAGACAACGGGCCGGACGTTGAAGAGTTTAGGAAGGTTTTAGAAGAGAACTTAAAGCTCGCCACCGGTTTGAACATTGAGGATTTCATCCCATGGGTCAAAGCTTGGGATGTGCGTGGCTTTGTGGCTAAGCTGAAGAGGCTTCACCGTTGGTATGATAACACCTTAACCAAAATCATAGACGAGCACAAGACTAAGCCTAAGATTGCAATTGAAGGTGAAGCTGAAGGTAAAGATTTGCTTAGTGTGCTCTTAAGGTTGAAGGAGGCTGATGTTAAAGATAAAGAAACTGATAATTATAAGCTCACTGACACCGACATCAAGGCCTTGCTCACGGTGACCGTGCTTACTAATTGGTTTCTGATTAATTACTTGATTACTTGTTAATTAAGAGATTTTTTTAATTGAATAAATGGGTTTGCAGGACTTGTTCATTGGTGGAACAGATACTACATCATTGATGGTGGAGTGGGCGCTGGTGGAGCTCATCCGTCACCCACACATCCTCGCTGCAGCCCAGAAAGAGTTAGATTCCATTGTCGGGCAGTCTCGGCTAGTGTCTGAGCTTGACCTGAGTGACATCCCTCTCCTGGAAGCCATCATCAAGGAGACGTTCAGGCTCCACCCACCAGTCCCTCACTTAATCCCACACACAGCCTCTGAGGCATGTGAAGTGGCCGGCTACCACATTCCCAAAGCCACTGTCCTTCTTGTCAACGTCTGGACCATATGCAGAGATCCGGAGATTTGGCCTCGTCCAATGGAGTTTGACCCAAGCCGATTCCTCCCCGGCGGGAAGCACTTCGAGGTGGATGTGAAGGGGAGCCATTTCGAACTGATCCCGTTCGGCGCCGGCCGCCGGATATGCATCGGAATGCGGCTTGGGCTGAGGATGACTACGTTGCTGCTGGCCAGCTTAGTGCATGGCTTTGATTGGGCCTTGCCTGATGGGCTTTCTCCTGAGAATATGAACATGGATGTGGAGTATGGGCTTACTTTAGAACGTGTTGTTCCTTTGGTAGCCCGGCCCATACCGAGGTTGGCGCCTGATGCTTATGTGGTGTAGATGATAAGATTAAGTTTTTTCTTTGTCTTGCTTCTGATCAAGATATAATTGTCGTTGTAGTATTGCCAATGTTGCAAATGTTATCTTGTGTGTTTCAATCTAAATAAATAATTTGTTATGCCATTAGTTTAATCATTCCCATGTATTATTGTTGAGATGCTATTGAATTCTTTAATAGCTCACTCTAAATTATAAATTGACATTAAATTTTTAGAACTCAACCTAATGGAAAAGAAAAATTATAAGTTTGTGATGAAAATAGAGGGGCTTGAACTAGTTGATTTTTATGTATTATTTTCAGTTACCTGAACCTATTTTCTAAAAGTTATATTATGTGTTGTAGTTATCGAATTTCAAGTGTTTTCAAAATTTTTTTTTTCAAGTAACAAAAATAGGAGATCTTTGTTTTTACCCATAGACATTTATTTCGATTGAACTATGTAAACTCTTATATTTTCTTAATTATTATTTGAAAACAATGGTAAAATCTATGAAAATTTAGCCCTATTTGCTTCACAAATAAATTATCATTTTGCATGGGTATTTACACATTCAGATTTTGCAGAACAGTACTCATAAAAGAAAAGCAAACAATTTTGAAAGAAAATGAGGAAGTTGATGCCTCAAACGGTTGAGAACAAGAACATAACAAGGCTTTGTTTTAACATTTAATTTTTTATTATTATTTTTTTACATTAATCAGCATAAAATATTTTTTATTTGTACAACGCATGGTGTGTTCCCATTCCCACATGTTCCTCAATTAGGTAGTGGTTGGCAGTACAAATAAATGAAGATAAGTCTTTATTTCTGGATAACAAGTTAACAACCATAAACACTATTCCACATGTTACTTAATTATCAAAAAACATGTTTTATTAGCACGAATAATAATCCATCTCATGAAAGATAGTGCTAACTTATTCTCAAGATTATTGATTTTTTATTCTAAATTGGCGGCAATAAATAATAATTGTTTGTTCTATATTTATTTTATTCCAATATACAGTTCCACCCTCTTATTTTTTTTCGCTATTCCACATGTCCGTACCACAAAACAATAATTTAAAACTTTATTTATTAATTAAAATCAATTATGAAATGGACTGCAGATTTTGTGGAATCATCTATCTATGATTTTATTTTGAAAATTCTTGCAATTGATTTTATTGTATTCACACTTTGTATATCCTTTTAATTATCTTTTAATGCACAAAAACATCTAATAAATGGCTTTCATCTTAATTTCAGCTATATTTATAGTATTATTAAATAAAATACAACTATGTAAACAAAAAAAATTAAAACTAGTGTTACTCATACACAAATATATACTGTTGTTGAGTATCAAAATATCATAAAGTATTTGACACTTTAATCAAATATATCTCTATATATACACAAATGTGTATAAAGGCACTATAATTTGCCTTGAATTTAATAAAAGAATATTTGACAATTGAATTCCATGAAACTTTGCCAATGGACATGACTGTAAATATGTGTGCTGTGTGTGTACGTGAGTGTGTTCACATGTTTGTCTATATAGATACGTGACTAACATTATTTTTAAAATGGTGGAGAAACATTTCATCTATTAGTTAGTTGCATGGAATGGATATGTATAAAGACACTATAAACAAATTTAAATTTAATGAGAGACTATGTGGCACTTAAATATAATGGAACTATGACCATAAATATGTATATGTAGATATTTTCTAATATTAAACAATGTTTAAATCAAATATTAATTTTTAAATCCGTTTCTAGTCCCTTTCTAATAGAAAGGGATTAGAAACGGATTTTTTCTAATATTAAATAATTTTTAAATAAAATATTAATTTTAAATCCGTTTCTAGTCCCTTTCGATTTTTTCTAATATTAAATAATGTTTAAATAAAATATTAATTTTTAAATCCGTTTCTAGTCCCTTTCTATTAGAAACGGATATTTTTAAAAATGTCAATAAATTATATTTTTAAATGTCCGTTTGGAAGCCGTTGTTATAAAAATTATATTTGAAACGGTTGTTATTCCGTTGCTAAGCCGTTACAATTACAAACAGAATAAAATCCGTTTCTAATATTCTGTTTTTAAATAGTAATTTTCCTGTAGTGTAGTGAGTTTCCTTTCTCATATAAGTTAATTAATTAGCTAGTGTTTGGCGGTACCAATAAATGAAGATAAGTTTTTATTCCTAGGAATAACAGCCACACAACTAAATAATCAAGGGGAATAGAATATTTTAATCTATTAATTTCCAAATAACAAGTTCAACCATAAGAATAACTAATCCATCTCTAGAAAGATACTACCTTATTCCGGAGATTATTCTTTTTTTTTTTTAATTGATGATTAAAACTGATAGCTGCTTATTTTTTTTATTTATTCTATTTCAATACACAACTCTGCCGTCATATTTTTTATCTACTATTCCCCATATTTATACTACAAAATACTATGACTTGAAAGTTTTATTTATTATTTAAAAACAATCATGAAATGGATGGCACATTTTTGTGGAATCATCTATTTATGATTTTATCTTTGAAAATTCATACAATTGATTTTATTGTACTCACGCTTTGTATAGCCTTTGAATTATCTTTTAATACACAAAATCATCTCATCAATGACTTTTCATCTTAATTTAAACTATATACATGACCGATAAAATAAAAACCATAGAAAATAATTCTAAAACATACATTGCCATCGATACTGAAAAAAAAAAGATAACACCCAAAATACGAATATGAAGTCTACATAGATGGGCTAATAGTCTGGCATGTTATCGCCACTTCCACCAATATTGCCGAATATGTCATTAAACATATTAGATCCAGAAGGCGGTGGTTGTTGAAAATGACCTCTTTTCTGTAAAATTTCTTGTTGTTGTGCTTGTATACAAGCACGAATGTTTGGATTAGTGATAAAATTCAAATCTCGCATCAAACTTTTGTCCTCATATTTCATTTGTTGAAAGGCAAGATTTTTACTCTGCATTTCTATGAACATTTGTCGATCTGCATTAGTCTTCTCTAACATCTCTATAATCTTGGAGTTATCATCTTTTAGCCGACTAAGAGAAGATGCCACTTCGTCATCCATTTTTTTCTTCAGTTTGGCTTTCTTCTGTCCGATTGGGCGTTCAGAAGGTGAACCACCAATACCATCGTCTAACTTAAGAGAAAATTGAGAAAGTCCAGGAGATTCTGGTGCTTGAGATTCTAGCGTGGGATTTTCAGATTCTGATGATACATGGTCAAATGTATGCTTTCGAGTAATTTGTCTAGATGTCATAACGTTATCTTTAAACTTATCAAAGTTCCTCACAATATGCCACACATGATCAAACTTGAACCCTTTCTTGTAGTTAGGATCATCCAAAAGCATTCTCTTCGCTCGATTCATTTGTAAATTATTTCAGAGTTATGTATTTGTAAAAATATAAAATTACAAAGAATAAAATATATAAAACACTTACAATATCTTGGTCTGATGCACCACTTGGATTCAAATTTTCCACTTGTCGAATACATCCGTTCAATTTTTTTACTGCCTTATCTATTGTTTGCATCCGACACTGTAAAGACCGACCAGAACGTTCCACCCAAGTCTTATCTCTTGTCAAATTGTATTTTTCCTCCATTCGTTCCCATAATTGCTCTAAAGACTGGTTCGTATCAATAATGGGGTCTTGAGTCATTTCCATGTAAATTTCACAAAGGTGGACATCTTCATAAGGAGAGTACCCCGAACTACGAGATTGTTTAGACATTTTTCTTGGGTTATAATGAAAGAGAGATTTTTTTGATAATAATGGTTGAAATAAGAGATGACATGAAGTTGTTTATATAGGCAACACAATAATTGAATAATGTGTCATCTTATCTCCTAACCAACCGTTGGATGGATTCCATCTACATCCACACCGTTGAATTTGAATTAATCCTACCAAACCCTATCTCCTCACATGCACTTCCCAATGTCAGAAGATGATCAATTTAAATAATGCTACACTTCTCAATGCTATAAGATAAACAAATTGAATAATGTCTCTTCTTATCTCCTAACCAACCGTTGGATGGATTCCATCTACATCCACACCGTTGAATTTGAATTAATCCTACCAAACCCTATCTCCTCACACTTCCCATTGTCAGAAGATGATCAATTTAAATAATGCTACACTTCCCACTGCTATAAGATAAAAAAATTGAATAATGTCTCTTCTTATCTCCTAACCAACCGTTGGATGGATTCCATCTACATCCACACCGTTGAATTTGAATTAATCCTACCAAACCCTATCTCCTCACACTTCCCAATGTCAGAAGATGATCAATTTAAATAATGCTACACTTCCCAATGCTATAAGATAAACAAATTGAATAATGTCTCTTCTTATCTCCTAACCAACCGTTGGATGGATTCCATCTACATCCACACCGTTGAATTTGAATTAATCCTACCAAACCCTATCTCCTCACACTTCCCAATGTCAGAAGATGATCAATTTGAATAATGCCCCCATTTCTTATAAATTGACCTTATTATTATTCTTTTCATTCGTAGAGCCCATAAACATATACTCAAAATGAATTACAACATTGGAAGAAGTTCGAATACTGAAAATAACATATTGTTGTCATCATCTTCAGATGATGATGACAATATGTTATGGATGTATGATCTCTTTTCAGTGGAAGAGAATGCAATGCATCGTGTTATTCAAAATAATAACATGATATTAGAGTTAACCTCCAATCATCTGAACAACCGTCGCTCCCATGGTGGCTCTATTCCAGGCCATGTTGTTATCAATCGTGACCGTGAAGCTGCAGATCGTAATTTGTGGAATGATTACTTTTCGGAGAATCCACGATATAATGCTGAAATGTTTCGCCGAAGATATCGGATGTCACGAAGTTTGTTTCTTCGCATTGTTGATGCAGTGAAGGACCATGATAGTTACTTCCAACAACGCTGTGATGGTCTTGGTCGAGTTGGGTTATCCACTTTACAAAAAATTACTGCTGCTTTTCGAATGTTGACATATGGTTTACCTGCTAATGCTACAGACGAATATATCAAAATCGGTGAATCAACTGCAATTGAAAGCTGCAAAAGATTTTGTCGAGCCATCGTAGAGATTTTCGCTGAGCAATATCTTAGATCACTTAATGCTAATGATATTGCAAGACTCTTATACATTGGAGAACAACGTGGCTTTCCAGGATTGTTAGGAAGTTTGGATTGTATGCATTGGAAGTGGAAAAATTATCCCACAGCATGGGCTGGACAATATAGAGGAAGGTATGGATGCCCAACAATTATTCTTGAAGCAGTAGCAGATTATGATCTTTGGATATGGCACGCTTATTTTGGTATGCCAGGCACCAACAATGACATAAATGTTTTGGAGTCTTCTAATTTGCTCTCCAACCTAGCACAAGGTATTGCTCCTCCTTCTCATTATGTCATTCAAGGAAATGAGTACAATATGGGATATTATTTAGCTGATAACATATATCCAAAATGGTCTACTCACTACAAATAAATTGCCATATAGTGACGGTGTAAAATACGTTGGTAAAAGTCAAAAATCCGTTGGTAAAGGTCCCAAAACCCTATACCAACAGTAAAAATACCTATTCCAACATTTATTTTACCGTCGGTAAAAGCCTTGTAGGTATAGACCTATACCAACGGATATAGCGTTTGTTGGAATAGATTTATTACTTTTACCGACGGAATATGATTGTAACTATTGGTCATACTGTTGAGATAACACCGTCAGATTGCTTACTCTATACCAACAATAAAAACATTTATTCCAACAATTTTTTAACCATTAGTAGAAGTCTTGTGCACATACATCTATACCAATGGTTATAACTTCTATTGGAAAAGGTTCATGGGATTTACCAACGGTTATAGCTTCTATTGGAAAAGGTTCATGGGATTTACCAACGGAATATAATTGTAACTATTGTTGCTATAGATCTATATTTAAAAAAGACATGTTTAGCTTTAGCAACGACTATACCGTCGGTAAAAATTTTTATATTAATAATTAATCTGCTAATAAAACTATTATTATTATTCCTGTAAATATATTATGAATAGTTTAATAACTCATACACAATTAAATTAATTTACAATAAATTAAAACAATCAATGCCATTAAAAAACACAAAAACATTTCACTAAAAATAAAAAAGAAAAACTATTACATCACCACAAACATATATTTATAAGGTACATGTCCAAAAATAAACTACCATTCAATCTTGGTAACCAAGAGTTCTTGCCTCAATTTCAAATCTAACACAAAAATAAACTACTTTTATTTAATGTCTAACACCAAATAAAACGACAAGAATTTTCCCAAGTAGAACCGATATCATCTTCTAAACGGCATCACCTACAAGAACCATTTTAAAAAAAATTACAATTAATAAGATGTATGCAACAATAAAACACTAACATAAAAACTTAAAATAATAAGCTGAATAATATTAAACAAAACTATAAGTAAAATAATATACAACATGTTATGCCTTCTTTTTATTTGGAGACAATAAGAGCTTACTCGATGCATTTGGATTTGCTTGATAACTTGATTCATGAGAATGATTATTCCCACGAGGAGTTTGTTGAGCACTAGAAGCATCAGGTACCTACAAATTATGTAAAATAGAAGTTAAAATTGTTTACACAACAATAGCTAAAAGGACTTGAAAGCTAGTAATAGACTTGTAAAGATTAAAAACAATGATAAATATCAAAGACCATTAAAAAATTACCAACAATACAATCAAAATCCTACAACTAACCAAAATAAAATAATTGCATATGCCACCATCAAAACAAAAAATGAACAAAACTTATATATGGCAATAAGGGAAAATAAATGTATTAAAAAACAATGATAAATATCAAAGACCATTAAAAAATTACCAACAATATCATCAAAATCCTACAACAAACCAAAATAAAATAATTAAATATACAACAATCAAAACAAAAGATGAAAAAAACTTATATGTGCCAATAAGGAAAAATAAATGTATTTAAACCTCCCCCCCTTTTCTCATTTTTGTTTTCAATATAGATCATTGTGAGACTATAGATTAACAATAAATTTGCTACTCTAAGATACACACACACATACCTCTCCATTGACTATGCGAGTAACACTGTTTAGAACCTCCACGTTCTCATTAGGAAATTGTTTTTGAAATAATGAGATCACAGTAGTTAAAGCTTCCTTCAATCCTTGAACCTCAGCCTTCAAACCTTGTACTTCATTATGATATATGATTTGAGAACATGAAGGACCAGACTTTCTTGATGAAGTAGAAATTGTTCCCATACAACGAATACGCCCTCTTTTCTCTGGCCCTTTAACTTGTGAATACACATCATTTTCCCATGAACACCTTTTAGGATCTTGTGAATTACTTTCACTTAATCCTTTCTTCATAAGTTCCTATAATATAAATCAAAAGCATAAAGTCAAAAAATACTTGAACCTCTATTTCCTTGCTATTCATAATTCTACAAACCATTGATAAAAAAATAGCATGAAGTTAAATAAATACCACAACCGAAGCTGCTTTTTTCATTCACAACACTTCCATCTTTACGAGTACGAGTCCGTATATACATTTCAGCACGTGATGGTGGAATTCCATTAGATTCTTCAGTCTACAAAATTACTTTATTTAAGTAGATATAACAAACTCAATTTCCCAAAATCCATAACATTTGTCAAAATTCAATAAAAAAAATTGTAAATCTGTACCACAGTTTGAATAATAGTAGGGAATGATCTTGTTCCTGCACAATGGGGTTCATCAGATTTTGAACGATTTGTTCTATTTGTCTCACTTTGTTCCTATACAATTTTTGAATATATAGAATATAGCATAAGATATCATTATGTTTTGATTATCAAAACAATATAAATGGTATATAATGTGAAATATATAGATATACCTTCGCTTTGTCAGTCAACCAATAAGTAGCAATTACCAAAAATTGTTGTTTGTCTACTCGAGGATCATCAATCTTTGCAACCATTTCCTCTACTGTCTTGTGTTCATCAAAATATTTGGACTTCAAAAAATTCTTCCATTGCCTCCACTTAGTACTCATATCAGACACTATCCAACTCTTAACCATTTGAGTTGTATTTTCATTTAAAGACTCATCATTCTCATGTGAATGAAACAACTCAAATGTGAATTTGGTCTAAGATTTTAAGAAAAATAGTATTAGTTAAATGTTAATATACTTAAGTAAATTAAAAAAAATAGCATGAACATAATAAGATTTAATACCTCAATTACTTTCCATATTTCTTCCTTTGTAGAATCTGGGAACTCATGCCAAGTTGTGTAAGTAATAGGTGCAAAGTTAGGCATTTGCATCTTACTACCGATAAATCGAGTTAATTTAGTAGCTTCTTCTCCAACTGGTATATGGTGATCGTTTAACCTGACAACAACTCGTTCTTCATTATTCAAATCCCAAATATCAGCCATACGTGTAGGACCTCGAACTTTTTTTGACTTAGCATTACCTACATAAAAGAATAACACAAAAAAATTGAAGTCATAGTTAAATATAAGTAAATGAAAATACATTAACTAATGTGTTAAAATTTATACAAGAAGTTGATGGTTGTTCAGATTGTTGTCGAGGTTCATTTGGTGAAAACTCAGATCCTAAAATCACAGATTGTTGTTCAGATAATGAGCCTGATTCGGATTGTTGTTGAGAAGTCGAAGTGCGATTTGCCTTAGTGATATTCAACCGTTTACGCTTTCCCATTTATCTGAAACAAAAAAAATTAACATGATAATTCATTTCTTCATAAAAAATGCCTCAAATAAATCTTAGTTAAAGGAAAATAAATAATTTACCTTTATATGCTCTTAAAGTACATGCATTAACTAATATAATCAAAATATAATAAAATTCAAACACACAAATTAAACTTCATGCCCATATAGTCACATCAACAAAATAAAATGAACAAACTTGGTTCTACAATCAACATCTATAACACGAAATTAAATCATAAAATAGATCTAAAAAAGGTCCTCATTATGTTCATAAAGAGCTTGTTCTTCTTCATGCGCCGTTTCCATCTCTTGTGTGACCTCCACTCCATCAACTTCATTTCGAACCCATTTTGTAGTGTCATGTGAGTCATCAACTTGTACTTCAGCACTCCCTTGATCCTTATCAAAGGATGATCTACGACCCATATCATATATGTCCCTAAGTTTTGCATGCTTGACAATAAGCCAATCTTTATTCTTTTCATCTTGAACATAAAAGACCTTCTTAGCTTGTGATGCAAAAACAAAAGGATCATCAATCAAATTAGTTCCACTATGAGCAAGATGTGAAAAATTCACAATAGTAAAACCAAACTTATCTTTCTTCAAACCTCTATTTGGATTGATCCAATCACATTTAAATAAAACAACCTTGAATCTACCACTGTAGTTTAGTTGAATGATGTCAGTTAAAGCCCCATAATAGTTCATTTCTCCTTCAATAGGTCGTGCATCCCTTGAACTTGCATAACTCATCATCTTAGCTGTTACAACAACCCCACTATTTTGAGTTCTCAACCATCTTTCACGAGCTTTGGTGTGAAATCTAAAACCATTAGCAATGTATCCAGTGTATCTCCTTGCCGTTTCCATTGGACCACGAGCAAGTAGTCTAAGTTCATCGGTGATGTTTGCATTTCCTTGTTGCTCCAATTGTGCAACCTATGTAATATCATATGTAATTAATTAAAATAATGCTTTAACTTAAAAATATTATAAGTAATCTAAATGTGAAGTTACACTTACATGATCATGAAACCAATCATGAAATGTTTCACTTTGCAACTTTTGTATCTCATAAGGAGAAAGGCGTGGGGAACGATTACGCCTCTTAATAAATTGTTCATGCTTCCTAAATACAAAATTAAATATACTAAATAAAATAATTTTAACTAATATAATTTAGCATGCATAAAAATTTATATGATGAATTAATCTTACTGTAAAAATGGAGCAACTACATCAGAATTGAACAACACATAACGATGTGCTTGCACCAAAGTTTGGTTGTCAAGTGTAATACGTGAGACCCTCTTACGCTTGTTACTACTAAGGCCTTTATTTTTTTTTCCTTCCCAACGGTCTTCCAACATTTGCAAAAATGGATACATCTTCATCAATGGCAACATTTCGATCTTCTTCATTTCTAGTTGATTGATTGAAGCTAGTTTCAGTCCCCACTAAATACCGTGAAGCAAAAGTTAAACATTCATTAGCTAAATAGCCTTCTGCAATTGAACCCTCTGGACTAGCTCTATTACGCACATACGCCTTAAGCGTAAGAAGAAACCTATTCAAATATAAATTCAAATATAAATATATGTATTAAATATAAAATTGAAATTTAGATATTTAAAATAAATATTTAGAATACAACATATACCTCTCAACAGGATACATCCACCGATATATGACTGGACCAGCAAGTCTTGCTTCATTTGCTAAATGAATAACAAAATGTACCATTACGGTAAAGAAAGACGGAGGAAAAATTTTCTCCATTTCACATAAAGTTGAAGCAGCTCGATACTCAAGCAAATCAAAGTCACTTTCTTGAAGAACCTTAGAGCAAAGGTCTTTAAAAATATTGGACAAGTCAATTAGAACTAAGCACACCTTTTCAGGTAATGAAGATCGTATTGCTATAGGAAGAAATTCTTGCATTAATAAATGACAATCATAACTTTTCAGTCCTATAAGCTTCCGTTGTTTAAGTTGCACACAACGTGAGATATTAGAAGAATATTCATCTGGAGTTCTCATTTCCTTGAGAATCTTCAAAAAAGTATTTTTTTCTTCCAAACTCATCTGATAGGAAGCTTGTGGTAAATATTGAATATTAGTGCCAGGACGAGTTTTGGGATGAAGCACACTCCTGATACCCATTTCAACAAGATCAAGTCTAGACTTATAAGTGTCCTTTGATTTCCCATCTTGTCCAATCAATGTCCCAAAGATGTTATCACATACATTTTTTTCTATGTGCATGACATCAAGATTATGACGCAATAGAAGATGTTTCCAATAAGGCAATGTGAAAAAAATGCTTTTTTTTCCAAGGTCCATCTTTGCTGCCATTCATATCTTCCACTTGTCTCAACACTTCAATACCGGATGATGGTGATGGAGCATTTCTAAACTCTTGTGTCCCATCAAAAGAATGTTTATCATTACGAAACCTATGGTTAGGTTTCAACCATCTACGATGGCCCATGTAACAATGCTTTCTACTATGTTTTAACCACTTAGAGTTGTTATCAAATCCACAACAAGGACATGCATACTCTCCTTTAGTACTCCATCCAGACAAATTGGCATATGCAGGAAAGTCATTGATTGTCCAAATAACTGCTGCACGTAACTGAAAAGTTTGATTTGTGGCTGCATCAAAAGTCTCCATACCAACTTCCCAAAGCACTTGCAATTCTTCAATCAACGGTTGCAAGTATACATCTAGATTGTTTCCAGGCCCTTTTGGACCAGGAATAAGCAAGGAAAGAATAAAGTTTGACTGCTTCATACACATCCATAAAGGTAAATTATAAGGTATCAAGATAACAGGCCAAGCACTGTGAACAATAGTCATAGTTTTGAATGGATTAAAACCATCAGAAGCTAATCCCAACCGAACATTACGAGGATCAGAGGAGAATTGAGGATATTGAGAATCTAATTCTTTCCAAGCTAGAGAATCTGCGGGATGTCTTTGCCATTCATCTTTGGTACGTCCATGTTCATGCCAAGTCATTAGAGAAGCAGTTTTTGAAGACATAAATAACCTTTGCAATCTTGGAATAAGAGGAAACCATCGCAATATTTTGGCAGCTTTCTTTTTCTTTTTTGCAAAAGCATCTTCAGAATCACTTTTTCCATCATTCAAGCTTTCTTTCCATCTTGAAGCTCCACATTTTGTGCATTTGTCTTCATTTGCATTCTCCTTCCAAAATAATATGCAATCATTGGGACAAGCATGAATTTTTTCATAACCCAAACTTAATGCGGAAATCATCTTTTTCATTTCTTGATATGACCCTGGCAATGTATTACCTTCTGGTAGAACAAGTTTCAGCAGCTCTAGTAATGCATTGAAGGATTTGTTGGTCCACCCATTAAAACATTTAATATGGAACAAATAGATGGCAAAAGAGAATTTTGTGAAATTCTTGCAACCCGGATATAATTCCACCTCAGCATCTTTAAGCAAGCTATAAAAATTATCACTATGAATTCTATGAGTATAATGTTGGTCCCAGTGACTTTCTTCTGATTGCATATTATGGCCATCAACATTCGTATTCGTAGCTTCTTTGGCCATCATATCATGCAATAACTCATGAATATTATTGCCAAACACTATTTCTTCTTCAGTACTTATAACAGTAGAAGTAGCTACTTCTGTGGTTTCCCCATGAAAAATCCATCGAACATATCCTTTAAGAAAGCCATCACAAATAATATGATCAAATGCTTCTCTTCTGGACACCCTATATGTGTTCACACATTTAACACAAGGGCACCAAATTTTACCATCCTCGGATAATTTGGCAAAGGCAAAATCTAAGAAATTTGTGACCCCATTTATATACTCTTCACTTGCTCTTGATGTAAGGTTTATCCACGTTTTATCCATAGGTTGAAGAATTAATACTGAAATAATAACAATAGATTTGAATTACTTGTGAGAATTAAAAAAATTTAAAATAAGGAATGATTTGGTTGGCATGATAACAAAGTATATTTAAAGAATAAATATGTTACAGAACATTTTTTTTAATACAAAATATATATATATATGTGTGTGTGTGTGTGTGTGTGATGATAGCACATTGCCTATGAATGCTGAAACCAGAATAACATGGTCAATTTTTCACACAGAATTAAGCGGAATGATGACGGTGCAACATGCCTACATGAGGAAATAGAAAGATTATTGAATTGTTATGTTGAAACTAAAAGGGACTCTTCATATCACAAGCATATCTATCTTGTGCAATGAAATGTGGGTTTTGTAAGTGATGGTAGGCAAGCACTGAAGATAAATATTTATAAACATATCCCTAGTTAAAAATGTCTATATGAATAAGTCCAATACAAAGGAAAAAAGTATTCAAAAAATCATGAACGTCATAAATAAATAACTTAAGAAAGCTTAAAAATATTTGCAAAATCTTAAAAGATTCATGTCAAAAATAAGAAAAGGGTAAAAATACTTGATAATTTAAAAATACAAAAAGAAAATTTAAGAACTAACCAAAATAGAAAAGAGGAATGACCAACCCTCCTAAATCACTTAAAAAGATCAATCAATAAGTTGTTATGGAAGATCATATGATAAATACAACACTAATCAAGATAATAACTTGCCAAAAATAGGGAAAGAAAAACAAACAAGCAAAAAACAGTTACGAACTATGAAAAACCATGTGAATAAGACAAAAAACTCATGGAATCAACTTATCATCTAAAAACATATAATACTTTTCAATTAAACATCTAGGTGCACTTTTAGGCCCTTTTAACAAATTGTCATAATTCAGAAAGGACTACTTAATTATATATATATATATATTTCTGAGATGTGACCTTCCCCTAATCAAATTATGATCAAACCTTGCAATTATGCTCTTGGACAGAACAGGTTAATGTGAAAGATGAAAGTAATTGAAATGACTTCTTAATTCTGATTAATTAAATGCGCATGCAATCAAATAATGATCAAACCTTGCAATTATGCTCCTGGACAGAACAGGTTAATGTGAAAGATGAAAGAAATTGAAATGACTTCTTAATTCTGATTAATTAAATGTGCATGTCGATTGCCGACTAGTCATCTTAAATGGTAGACAAACATACATATATATATATATATATATATAGTCATTACAAAATCAAACACGTATATTAAAAAAAGGACATGAAGAAACACCTAATTGATAGGAAAGTCTAGAAAGGCAGCCTGGAATCCATTAATATATTATAACAAATAATATATTAATATAAATGACTTAACAATGTTTCAAATAACAAATAATATGCAAAAGAATCTTCAGTGACTTTATAACAAAAGTTGGCATGCCGTACTTCGTTGGATTATAGTAAACATCGCACACATAAATAGGCAAAAACCAACTTACCACACTGTCAATTAAAACACCCAAAATTTCTGTGTTCAATTTCTCAAAATCTGAATATCTGTCACTGAAGGCAGTGATCTCTGTCACAGTGAAAACATAAAATTAGAATAGAAAAATCAAGGAGATCAACATTATAGAAAATCTTAGCTCAATAATTACCAGTAGGTCAGACAAATGTGAAATCCAGTGGATAGAAGAACAGAATCACATACTTCTTCCCAACATAATCAGAAAGTTTCACCTGTGCCATCAACAACAAATTTCTGAAAACTCGAATAAGCAACACAAATCTTGAGAGTCTACATGGTCCCTACTAACTATAAGAACTGCTCATGCATTAAAATTTAAAACAAACAGCAGCTATATATGGGAAGTAGGACTAAAAAATAAAGAGAATAAACAGGAGAAAAAATAAAGCAAAACTTACCAATGGGATCAGTGTGCTAGTCTAATAGAGCCACTACTCCCTACCACAATAAAGTAGGACTAAAAAAGAAAAGAACAAACCTCACTTGGATTCCCCCAAAAACAATAAATTCTTTCGCTTTGGATTGTGTCTTTTAACACAAAACAAACAAGAGAAAAGAATTAAGAAATGGGATCAGTGTCCTTGTCTAATGGAGGACTACAAACAACAGCACCCACCCCATATAAATTAGGATTAACATCTACTGTCTGTTACCAGAAGAAGGAAAAGAGATATATTAAATTGTTTGTATTTCTATTAACTTAAAAGTTATAGCAAAACTAAAATCACAATTTGTTGACAAATGCTTAAATGAATAAAGCCATTTCAGATCAACAACCTTAAATTTCTATCCCATATTTCAAATTTAATTGAGTCATAAGAAATTACTGGGCATTATTACCAAAATGTTCAAACAATATTCTTTTATTTCCAATAAAATAATTTGTAGACTTGTAAAATTTAAATGCTCGAACTTGAATTATGTGCCTTTGTGTAGGCTAATAACCAAGATAACTGTCTTATTAGCAAACTGTCTTAGTTTTTGTACATTTCTCTATAGGCAAATGCAT
The DNA here is from genome assembly GCA_020875875.1 of Dioscorea alata. Lineage (NCBI taxonomy): Eukaryota > Viridiplantae > Streptophyta > Magnoliopsida > Dioscoreales > Dioscoreaceae > Dioscorea > Dioscorea alata. The sequence continues at coordinate 1,372,380 of CM037023.1, read as the reverse complement.
GAAACGAATAAATTTTATTTTGCATGTAGAAGATTAAGGTTGATATGCAATCAAAGCATGATCTCATCATCCATAAAAAAAACTGAATGACCAGCTAGGTACAAAACCACAAGGCCAAACAGGATTATATTTAATACCTCATGTTGCAGAGAGAGCAAGTTTTATTTAGCATGTAGAAGGCTATGTAAATGATTGAATGGAATTCAAATCATACTTTTCATCCACAAAAAAGCTGCATGAATCAATAACTAGGCATGCAGGAAACCAAAGGCAACAGAGGAGTGTATCCAACACTAAAAACCAATACTTCAAGCAAAATAGACTACTAATTTTTTGTATTCAATATGCCGGGTAGAAAGCAAGATTCTGCAAAGCATTCTAGAGCTACAGACCTAGGAACAAGTTCCCTTGAAGTTTTTTTTTTCTCTTATCCTCTTTTCAGGGATATATATGTTCTGTTAGAACCATGGCTGTCAGTCAATTTCCTAGAGCCGGGGGCTATCCCTCTTTTTCCTTCTCTCTCTTTCTATTTATCTAAACTGGTGTATCAAAAGGTAAACCATTAGAAAATCAACACCTATAAATTTGCTGGTAGCATTAACCCTAAAGTATATGAAAATCCTTTGAGAAAGAAACAAGAAAAACTCTCTCAATACTTGACAATGAGAAATATCCCTATGAAAGAGGCACATTTCAAACAATAATTAGAATCAGGAAAGAAGTACTACAGAAGAAGCAGAAAAAGAAACCACATTTTTAAAATTAAGCGAAAACAAATATCAATGAGAGATAATTATCAAAGGATCAATATTTTTAACTAATGCTCATAAAATAGGATTACAATAAAGCAACAAAAGAAAATAAAACAACAATGAAAACAAAAACAAAGCACAAGTTTACTAATAATCATCCAACAAATGAGAAAAATAACCATCAAAGGAACAATATTTGAACAACTCTAACAAATTTAACTATAATCATACAAATTTGAGAATAATGTTAATACTAATTGATCTTGATTCTGCATAATGATTGATTATAGGCATTAGTCAAACACTTGATCATTAAATTTGCAATTGCTTAAAAATGAATTGAAGCTGATAATGCATAATACTTTTATTTTGAAAATATACCTTAGTGAAAAATTCCGTTTCCAAGATCTGATTAAGCAAGTGGGCACGCTCTGTAGGAAAACAAATCCAGAAATGTTCTCAAACAACAACAAATCCAGAAAACAAACACCAGTAAAAATCAAGAAAAACCTCCAAAAATCAAAGTAATTAGCAACACGAAAGGCGAACAACGATTCCCAAAACCCTTGAATGAAAATCTAATAAACTGAAAAAAAGGAAAACAAATTCAACGAAACCAGTGATTAACAAGACAGAAGAGAGATCAAAGAGGAATATCAGATCGTTGAGCATTAGTTTCCGAGATAGTATTACTCCCCCACTACCTCTCATCACTCTTCCTCTTCACTCTCCCACTCATCACTCTTCTTTTCATCCTCCTCTCTTTCCACCCCTCAACCATCACCACCATCTTCACTATCACGGATAACTACTCTCGCAGGATGAAAATGCCCTAGCTAATGGAGAGGTTAATGGAGGATGTGGATTCATACCTAGATTTTGATTGTCCGCCAGTAATGGAGTTTTCGGAAGACTTTCTGGCAGTGTGGTGCGATGGATGAACGCTTTACGATTGATGGTGCGATGGATGGAAGGGTTCCGGTGATGGATGGAAGCTTTGAGAGAAAGAGAGTGAAGGGTGCCGTTGAGAGAAGGACAGTGGTGAGCCGTTGAAGAATTGTTTAGAATTTTGTTTTCTTTAATTTGTTAAACCAGTAAAATATAGTAAATATAACAATTAAAAATAATTAGATTTATGATTTTTTAATGAATTATTAAAATAATAGTAAATATAACACATTTGTTTTTTTAAAACAAGTATAATATATATTGTTTAAAATATAATTTTCATAATTATTAATAGTATTAGTAAAATAACAATTAAAAAAAATTTACAAATTAAAAACGTTTATTTTCATATATTTTAATAAAATATATTTCTAAAATAATTATTTAACTTATTAATATAAATAACAATTAAAAAAATATTTTTTCTATTGGAAACTGATTGAGATGGGATCTTTTATAATATTTTAATAAAATATATTTTGTATATTTAATAATTTACGCTGGCGGCGAGCAACGGCGGCGAGCAATGGCGGTGAAGAAACGGCGAGGAAAAGTGCAGCAATGGCGATAAATAAAAAACTTATTTATTTTCATTAATTTATTTAATAATTAATTATTATTTAAATTTAAATGTTAGAAAATTTACAATAAATCAATTTAATTTAACATAAAAATTAATTTTTCCATTTATTAAAAAAAAATAAAATCAAATATTTATTTAAAATAATAAATTATTTCTTTTTTAGTGGTTGTAGTAGTGAATCTTAATTTTTTAAATATTTATTTTAATAATTGTTTATCTTAAATCAAATAATCAAATAAAATTATATCTTACAAATTAATTTATATAAAATAATAAGTTAAGTAATTTCCATAAATTTATAAATTAATTGCTTAATTTATATATTCAATTGATCTTCATTAGCATCTTATTTTTAAGGATATACTTATAATTTATAGAATAAATTATTATGACATTATTTTTTTATATTTGTTTTATAATGTTGATTTTTTTAATTTAATTATTATTCTTAATATAAATCACATATTCAATTATAATAATATTATTATAATTAAGTCATGTTTTACTAAACATAAATATAAAAATTAACTAAAATTCAAAGTAATATATTGTTTTACCAACGGAAGGATATTCGTCAGTAAATGTTTGATATATTTTTACTGTATAGAGTAGTAGTTATACCAACGGAATAATATCCGTAAGTAAATATCATATTTATTCTGACAAATTGAATGTTCTGTTGGTATAAATAATCAATAGCTACAGATATGACTGTCACTACAGATAAAAGTTAGTATACAATAATATCTATACCAATAGAACAGAATCCGTAACTAAATATCTTATATATTCTGACAGTTTTAAAATACCGTCGGTAAAAACACTCTATAGCTACGGAATTTAACCGTTACTATACAAAAGCGTCAGTATATGACAATTTGTTTGTAGTGACTATTGTATAAACTATTCATCAACCACGAACTCCGAAGAAAAAATATTTTGCAATGAGACAAGAAGCATGCCGAAAAGACGTCGAGAGAGCATTTGGTGTTCTACAATCTCGTTTTGCAATTGTGGCAGGACCTGCACGATTTTGGAAAAAAAAAATGTCTTACATGACATAATAACTGCATGCATTATTATGCACAACATGATAGTCGAGGATGAACGAGATCTCAGTGTACCAATCGTGGATGTTAAAGAAGTGGCGACCCCAGTAGTTGAATTGGTAGAAGATGAAGATGCTCGCTTTGAACAATTTCTTGGTCGTTACAGGCAAATTAAGGACAAAGACGCTCATATTGCACTTCGCAATGCATTAATTGAACATTTATGGTTGCGCTATGCAAATAACGAAGATAATTAGGAACTTGTGTGCTAGTTTAGTTTCTAATAATATGTTGTTTTTACTAATGGTGCTTGTTTGTATGTTATGTTTTTATTAAGTAATTAATGTAATGTTTCTTTTTTTATCACTTTTATATTTAATAAATATTTTAATAAATATAAAAATTAAAAATATATTTTAAATAGTATCATATTTAGATTTAATGGTTACAAATGAAAAAAATTTAAAAATGATTAAATTTATTGATAAAGATAATGGTTGGAAAAGAATATTCTTGGAATATTCTATTTTAGAGTTAAAAATAGAGATGATGGTTGGAGAAGATTTCACTGTAAAAGCTGTATTTTTGAGTATTGAAGCGCCAAATATAGAGCTTTGGGTTGGAGATGGCCTAAAACAATCACATTAATCAAATCTCATTAATGTTGTCTCACACCACACATAGTAATCTTTCCTTGTTTTAGAAGCAGGGAAGTGTGGTTTTAAGTCCTATGTACGTATATAACTATAAAACTATAAATAACATGATTAAATCTAAACCCTACCCTAAACCCCATTAAAAAAATATATGCACACTTATTTGAACACTGATTAACAGTAAAAAAAATAAAAAATTTGCCTGGTTTTGAAACCATGCAAGTGATTATTTTTTTTAAGAACTTTTTTTTTCAAAGAATTCAGTTAAAATTTTTTAAATTACTAACAATGATATATTTATTTATTTAAAATTTTACAATGGTATGATAGTATTTAGATTAAATTTTAATTTAAGATATTATTTAAAAATGGGTTAAAAATATATGCATTTCCTCGTGTAATTTTTTCAGTTGAGGGTGTTCACTAGTCATTGAAGTGATCCATCCCTATTTCAGAGGTTTATTTGGTTTCTATATTTTAGTTAATTTTGAACTAAATCCACCTTAAGGTTTTTAATTATAGTGGGTAAAATAAAAATTTTATATAAATCTATTTTTCTGCTTCAAAATTTATTTTAATTTTTAAAAAACAAATATAAAAACTACTTTAAAATGATATTAAGTTTTTTACCACTATATCATTAGTGTTATTTGACTTAATTTCTTCACTTTACACTTACACCATATTTTTTTTAAAGGTAATAAATATATACTAATATCTCTATCACGTGTAAGTTAATGATTGAAAGACATGTGAAAAGAAGTATAACATCACCTGTGAGTTAATTTTTATAATGAAGATTTAAATTTTTACAACTATGCACATCACACCAAAGATTCATATTAATGCTTCTCACCACTTGAACTAATATTAACATGATATTAAATTTTTTTATTTTAAAGTAATATATACATATTTATAGATTTCCTAACATGACATCCATCAAAACAAAATTAGGCAATTTATTGGGAATGGGTGTTGATTTTTGGGAATCCTCCAATTTCTTTGCCAAGAACATATACATGAATGCATGAATGATGTGGTTTGACTTCTTGCCACATGATATAGAAACAAAATGTAGTTGTTGATGACTCAATGATAAAGAGATATGGACTAAAACAAACACATGATAAGACTTTTGTTTGGGCATTAATTTGGATTTTTCTCTTGAATTAATTATTAGCATCAAATATTTTTATTTTATAATAATGCATGGGGTGTCCCGGTGTTTGTATCTTAATCAATTAAATTTACATTTAAACCAATATGTTATTTATTTGTTCAAAAATCTCGTTATTCTCTTTTAATGGACAAAGTCATCTAATTTTTTTTTTATATAATTTTTTTCATGTATATGAACTTCAATATATGCCTAATTATCTATTTAGGAATTTACTATGAAATTGTTACCTTTTGCATTATTGTCTTCCAAATTTGTTCTCCTTTTACCTTTTGCATTATTGTCTATAACGCTCACCATTGAACTTATATTATATATTATATAAAGTGTGATGTTATCTTAATTATTTACTAATTTTTTTATGACTTCAATAAAACATTTTGTTGTTGACCGTTTGTGGCAGAGAATTTGGACTGAGAAAATATTTTCATCATCTTTTTTATAATTAAATAAAAAACAAATTCTTGGTGTCCTTGTGTAGAAAATAGATAGATAAGAAGGCAACCTTGCATTGATGGCTTAGGCTATTTGACTTGACAAACTCTTGACCATGCTTACAAAGGGTTTGAATTTTTCCTTAATTAGCTCATTAAATTCTTATTTTTTATTGAATAAAATTATTATATGGGTTGTGGATTTTTTTTTCATGTATCTTAATTTGTGAAAGTTCTATTTAATGGCCAATGTTATTGATATTTAACGATATTTGTATCAGTTGCAAATGGCTTTGAGATATTATACCCTTTAAGGTTGTTTTTTAATTTAAATTATCCTATAATTTCTTCTCCAATCATTTTTAACCGAGTTTGTGATGCTATAAAATTCTGATTTTATTTTTTGAGAAGGTATTTGTTATAAAATTTGAGCTGATGTCCACTTTGAATAAATGAGGGAAAGTAACAATCATTTTTAAGGGGTAATTTTTTTTTAATAAAGTGGATAAATCACATATTCATTAAAGGGAAAAAAAACAGAACATATATACTAGAAAACAAATAGAGAACTGAAACAAAAAGAAAAGGATAGAAACCACTACAGATTAGATAAGAAGCGGGAAGCAGTGACAAGTGGTGAAGCACACCTTTAAAACAATTAACAAAAAAAAATTGAAAACAAAAGGAAGAAAAGACAATTGAGAAGGCGAAGTTCACCGTCTGATATCTGAGGTCTTCTCGAGCTGACGAGTGAAACGAATCACTCCTAAGCAGTATGTGATGTGATCTTCCGATGTGATCTTCCGGTCTAAAGCCCAGGAAATCAAGAGAGCGCCTAAGAGTCCGAGTGGAGTCTTCTGGGTAACAATGGGTCAGATCCTTAGCTGCAGAAATCCAAGAAAGTAACATATTAGTTATTTTGGCAATAACATAAAGAGGGGAATGTGCATGCAAGTTAAAGATACAGTTGTTTCTTTCAATCCATTTATTCCAGAAGATAGCCTTTGAAAGAAGATCTCAAAAAAGTTGATGTTGGACTTGAATGGAAGGAATCCAGGAAGTCCATACATCATGGATGGAATGGGGATATATGTGCAAGCAGCCCTAAATTATGTTTGAAAAAATGCCAAATGCGGTGGGAAAAATCGCAATTCAGCATGAAATGATCTATTGATTCCAGACACTTGCGACATAACACACAATTGTCTGTTGCACATTGAATATTACAGTTTTTCTTGGCTAAGTTGGTGAGAGTTAGAATTTTATTATCCCAAACAAGGCAACAGAAAAAAGTTATTTTACTAGGACATCCTGTTTTCCAAAAATGGGGGTAAAAGGGGTTGCGAAGATCACCATCCACTAGGAATTGATAAAAGGATTTCACTCAGAAAGTCTTTTTGATTTCCAAGGTCTAGATTCGCACATCATCTTGTTCATCAAGACAATCTAGAATAGCAGACAAGAGAGGCGAAATTTCTTCTAAAGTGGTTGTGCGAAAGATCTTTTCTGGAGAGTGGATTTCAAAGAAGAAAGCTTTTAAAGATGACCAGGAGAAACTGCAGTTATTATAAAGATCGTGCCAAAATAGAGTAGAAACGTCATTCTTAATGATCTTTGAGATGCAAAATCTAAAATAAGGTAGGATGGGTGTAATTCCTGCCCAGAAGAAATATTTGTTTCTCGGTGGTATGTTAAACAAAGGTTCAGGAGGGCCTTTATTTAAATAGTTAAAATTGATGATATTAAACCAACAACTTTTATTATCTATAATGATCCTCCACCACCACTTGCCTAGAAGTGCTCTGTTGAAATCTTGGATGTTGAGGATACCCCAACCTCCCAACTTGCGAGGTCTACAGGTCCTACTCCAAGCAACTAGGCGCATTCCTTTAAGACTTAGCTCGGGTCTTTTCTAGAAAAAATCTCTACGAATCCTAGCTATCTCTTTGGATACCCAGACTGGTAATTTAAAGAAGTACATCTAATAGACAGAGATAGAAGATAAGACTGAGTTTAGAAGAGTGAGTCTTCTCTTTAGAGAGAGGTAATTGGCTTTCAAGGAAGTAAGCCTCCATAAATTATTTTTATTAGTTTTGATTTTTACTACATCAAGTGAACGAATTATATTAAATTTTAATATGACATAATATATGACCTATGTTTTTTTCTTCAATTATAACTTGATATATGTCTAATTATTTATTAAATATCTAAAATTAACCGAAAAAAAATAAGCGAACTTTCAAAATTCTTTAAATGAGTTATAAATAAATAAAAAATTAAAATAAAACTCAACTATTTATATATATATAATATAATATAATATAATACAATAAAAAAATATGTCATCTGTTTTGTATGCCTTGTGCTTTTTTTTTTTATTTGATGTTTTTCCTTCTTTCCACTCCTAGTGAATTTGTTTTGATGCACTCTGTGGACTTTTGTTTGTGTTTTTTTTTTTTATTATTAAAGTTATAGTTTATTTTCTCTTTTAAAAATAATGATATAACACGTGCACAAATTTGTGAATTATAAAAAAACAAAAATAAGATATCATCATTTACAAAAGTGAGATATCAATATTTTTAGACCTCTTATCACTTCATACGATAATATAACATATTCCAATGACCTCGATTATAATATTCATTATTTGACTTATTAATTCACTTACTGAAATCTTACATAACCTCAAGGTCTTCAACTCTTGCATTAATTTATTAATTTATTCCAGCATCGCAAGCAAATCATGAAAACAAACAACTAGGCCACATAGGCATCATTTGTCAACCTTGGAATGGGCCGGCCCACCAAAGGAACACTCCTTTCCAAAGTAAGCCCAAACTCCACGTCCATATTCAAAGCCTCAGGAGTGAGCCCATCAGGCAAAGCCCAATCAAATCCATGCACTAAGCTGGCCAGCAGTAACGTCAGCATCCTCAAACCCAGCCTCATTCCGACACAAATCCGGCGGCCGGAGCCGAACGGAATCAGCTCGAAGTGGCTCCCTTTCAAGTCCACGTCAGCATACTTCCCTCCGGGGAGGAATCGGCTCGGGTCAAACTCCAGTGGCCGAGACCACACCTTCGGGTCCCTGCTTATAGCCCACACGTTAACCAAAAGGGTGGCACCTTTGGGGACGTGATAGCCGGCCACTTCGCATGCCTCTGCGGCGATGTGAGGGATCAAGAGAGGAACTGGTGGGTGGAGCCGGAACGTCTCCTTGATGATGGCTTGCAAGACTGGGACGTTATTCAAGTCAAGCTCCGACACGAGCCGAGACCGGCCAACAATAGAATCTAACTCTTTCTGTGCGGCGGCGAGCATGTCTGGGTGCCGGATAAGCTCCACCAGCGCCCACTCCACCGTGCTCGACGTCGTGTCAGTCCCTCCAGTGAACAAGTCCTGCAAGGTCATTAATTCAATTAATATATTAATTAACAAGTAATCCATAAGTAATTAGAAACCAAGTTAGCATGCATGTCACCGTGAGCAAGGCCTTGATGTCTGTATCAGTGAGCTTAGTTTTAGTTTCTTCATCCAAGTTACCATCCTCCTTCAGTGCTAACAGCATGCTAAGAAAATCTTTATCTTTGGTACCTTTGTCTTCATCACCGTGACTTACAGCAGTCATCTTGTGCTCGTGCATGATTTTGGTTAAGGTGTCATCGTACCAGCGGTGAAGCCTCCTCAGTTTAGATAAAAACCCACGTAGATCCAGAGCCTTGATCCAAGGGAGGAAATCCTCAATGTTGAAAGCGCTGCCGAGCTTTAAGACCTCTTCTAATACGTTCCTAAACTCCCCACCTTCTGGTCCGTTCTCCTCTGCAAACACTCGTCTCTTGAATAGGGCTCTTGTCAGGGCGTTGGCAGCGCAAGCATCCACTTCTTTTCCTACTTCCACACCGATGCTAGTACTAGTGCCCTTGGCTTGCACGAACTTGCGAGACAGCAGCGCCACCTCCTCCTCTCGGACGTAGCGCAGGTCGTCGAGAGCTTTAGTGGAGAAGAGATGGGTTGTGCACAAGCGGCGGAGCATGCGCCAGCGAGGGCCGTATGGGGTGAAAGCCATGCTTTGGTAGTTATAAGCTACGTATTCGGCCATGCAGTTTGGTGGCCGGTTGGAGAAGTTGGCGTCTAGAGTTTTGAGGAACTGTGAGGCGACTTCGACGGAGCTGGCTACGACTACGGTGACGGAGCCGAACTGGAGCTTGAAAAGAGGGCCATAGGTTTTGGAGAGGGCGTGCAGTGCTTCGTGTGGCTTGGACCCGAGCTGAAGTAGGTTGCCGAGTATTGGCCATCCTTTTGGGCCGGGTGGTAATGGACGGTGATGAGCTTTGTTGTTATTCTTCTTCTTGCTAGCAATGGAGAAGAAGATGGTGGTGAGGAGAGAGGAGAATAGAATGGTGGTGATCACTAGGAGAAGAGAAGCCATAGCTCATTGGTTTGAAGTTTTGGATAAGATTTCATGTTGTTGCTTTAATAGATAGTTTGGTTTCTTAGTTGTGGTTTATTTGTCATGTGAATAGTCCGCGACTGAAAAAATGATACTGACAATTGCTAATGGGAGGTGACAATTTGAAAGTCTCAAAAATATCTAAAGGAGTGTGTGGTTGAATGTAATTGTAAATTTAGTGGATTTTCAATTACAATGTAATTGAAAATATTTGGTTTTTAAAATACAGTGCAATCAAATCTTGTGTTTGGTTGAATGTAATTAGAATTACTGTATTATAAGATTTTATGTTTGTTATAATTTATTTTGAATTGATGTCTATGTCAAGTTATATTTTGAATATATATATATATGCTATTGTATTTTTGAATTTTAGTGATTTACCGAAGTAAATTTGAAGAGTTTTTAGAATATGAAAATTCTGTTTCTTCAGTAAATGCTTTCTTCAGTGTGTTTTTCACTTCCTCAATTTACTTTTTTATATCGAGTAATGTAAATAGTTTTGAATGCTATTAAGGATCACTGTCACAATATACTTCTAGGATGCAATTTTTCTAACATGTAAACATCATATTAAATTTGTAGAAGGTTTTTCCTTGCTTAAATGTCTTTAGAGTTGAAAATTAACTTACAATTTTTTTATTAAAATACATCGATATATTATGTGCTAGCTGTGCCTCTTACTTAGAAAACCTTGGACTTATATTTGGGACTTTATTGAGTTCAAGTCTCTCTGAGCCATTGTAAATTGTGGCATGGTTAGGTAGATGGAGTATATATGGGAGAGTTTTCGATCTCTGTGCATTTCGAACGACAGTGGTAATTATAGCAGTCAGGAGGCAGTAAATATTCTTTGTCAGAAAAATTCCTACCCCCTTCCCATTAGTGTAACATTCATGGTATATAGGAAGGGCTAAAACTGGCCTTTTGCTTCTGAGATGTGATGGGAATTTATTTATTATGAATTGAGCAAAAATGATGTATCTATTAAGGCATAAGGAATATATGCAACATCTGTTAGATGCATACTAATTATGAAAAAGGTAAATATATTATTATGAACTGATGACTTGAATCAATTTATTGCATTACTAAGTTTTATATAGACTACTGTACAACCAACATAGAATGAAAATAGGTACAATTTAACAAATGCAGTTCCTAAAGACTAGAAAACAACCATGGATTAATTCAAACTAATCTTTAGGATAATAGCGATTGTTGATAATTATCCAAGAAATTCAACTTTTTATTGACTTGTGGAATACGGCATTGTAGGATGGGACCACCATAAAATGTTGTAGTTACTAGATGACTAAATGGATTTTGAAATTTATTCATATTTTATAAAAATTATGATAAATATTCCAATAAAAACAACTTTTCAACATTATAAAAAATTACCAAAACACTTAACTATGTTAATTTTATACTTGAATTTACCATTTTGACTTTGTTTACATTATAAAATTTGTATTAATAACAATCATATAGATCTATTTGCAGGTTTTTAAAAACCATTCAAGTTATAATTAAATATATACGTGCTTTAGTATTATAAATAAGGACAAAAAGGTAAATTAAAGTTTAAAATAACGGAGTTAAACGTTTTAACATTTTTTTGCAAACGATTTACACTACATGGTACCAAAGTGTTACAACTCAAACCACAAATCCAGAATTGATAAAAAAGGCAAACAATATGTTAGTTTTGCAAAATTTCTCCTAAATTGTAATATACTTGCTTGGTGCAAATGTTCTTTTAGTATCATTTAATTATTTATTATTAAATATTTACTTTTCTACTAGAATGTATTATTATTTAATAAACTTTAGATTAAAATAATGCGCATTTTTTTTATAGTTTCTTTTTATTTTCCCTAATTGGAAGATGATGAGAAAATTGATGTATCAATTTAGACTAAGTCTAATATGAATTATATGCCAACAAGAATCATGGGTTAGTCCAATTGTCATTACTCGTGCTTGTGATTGAGAAAGAGATCTCAAGTTTGAGTATTCTCGGATTATAATTCACTTTTTCTGAGTTCCTTTGTAGGAGTTTTGTGTGAGTAATACCTCTCGTTCTCTCTTTCAAGATTGTATGGCGGAGGATTTTTTTTAAGAGGTTAGTCAAGCCACCGTAACTGGTGTATCTCTGTACCTGCTTATCATTTACTTTGTTGCTTTGTCGACTTTCTTAATATATATATATATATATATATATATATATATATATATATATATATATATATATATATATATATATATATATATGCCAACAACCTCTCGATCTATTGACAGTGAGTCCCTTCCCTTATATAGGGTGTTTATATCCTTGTCAAGGAGGTGGGTTACAACTTCAGCTCAAGTAAAGGCACTAGTAAATTAAGATTTTAACTCTCCTGTATGAACACCATTAATTTGATTTATCCATTTCATTAAAATAAATAAATAAACAAAAATCTAATTGTCTAATTTTCCGTCTTATCTAGAATTATGGTGGCATAAGTTTGTAATTGGTTGTTTGGTTTGTAGTAATTAATTTGAAAATGTTATAGTCAATTATTCTGCAATATGAAAAAAATTATCACGTTTGGAGTTGTAAGAGTAATAATATTGGTGATAATCTAAAATTATTAATAGGGAAAAAAAACTCGGTAACATAACCACTAAAATAGTTGCCCATTTTGACTTACCAGGTTTTGTGAGACATATTTTATGGATAAATACGATCTTTTCTTTAAAAAATAATTTTTAATAATTGTAGTGCCAGCTCAGGTATATATATACCCTTTCTCTTTTTAACTTGGTTTCTAAATCATATATATACCCTTTCTCTTTTTAACTTGGTTTCTAATGATTTATGGTTTTGAAACGAAGTAGATGGCGATCTAATCTTCCAGTTTCCTCTTCTAATCATGTAAACACTATTAACTTGGCAAGTAAAGAGATCTTTCATAGCAATTTATGAAAAATTATCATAATTATACTTTATCTTTTTTCTTTTTAATAAAGTTGTTAATCTACAACTTTATTAAAAAAAGTGGAGAAAAAATGACAAACACAGAAAAAAAAAACAACATGCAAGAGGGAAGCAATGAGGTGCACAAAATATAGAAAAGAGGAAAAAACAGGAACTTGAGTTGAGGAAGAGGGAAGCTGAGCAGGCGAAGACGATTGTTTGGTAACATAGGCATGCCTGAACTATGTGAGGGAGTAGACTACTCCCAGTCTAGGTTGTGCTCCGTATCATCGTTGTGATCCACAATTCTTGCACTCATGAAACAAAGGTAGCACTTAATCCTCTGGGATGCTTCAAGGTTGGTTTGCTGTCGGGAATCTGAAGCTGTGGATAACCAAAAGAAAAGCATATTAGCTGTCTTAAAAAACACAGAATGAAGAGGTAAGCAGTTTAATTGAAATATGCGATTATTTCGTTCCAGCTATATAATCCATATAATTGCTCTAGAATTGAGGTCTCACAAGATCCGTTGACTAGAATTTAAAGATTGAATCTAGGAGGTCCAAATTCTGGAAACTGATGGCAGGGAAAAGTATTGATCGAAAATTTGTCTAGAGAAGGACCAAATTCACTCCGAGTATTCACAATCAAGAAAGAGGTGTTCCATTGTTTCAAAACCTTTGTGACAGAGAATGCAAGTGTCTATGGCATTTTGGTTACAACCTTTTTTGAAAAGGTTTGTGAGAGTGTAAAGTTCATTGTTTTGCTCCGCGCAAGGAGACAAGAAATTAATTTGGAAAATTTTGTGAAATTTTTTTCTCTATATTGTTGTTGTAATATAACATTTCGTGCGTGTGAAATGTTGTAAATGTTTTCTCGAGCATCATATCTTCTGTCACTATTTCTCCACAGAAACATAGCACTGAAACAATTTTAAATAGCTTGGAATTAAATTCTTGCACGCTTTTAAAGTCTTGGAACCTAAGACTTGATCGGTCATTATGTGCTTTAGGCAAATAGACCATTCTGAGATGTTCAAATCTTTATTTCAGGGATAGCCACTATTCCTATGGATTCTCAATGGTCAAATATTCATTCTTCAGGCCATCATCAATGTGATGCCTTAAAAATACTAAGGCTTTCGCCTTATTATCATTGGACTCATTTTTATTAGCCTCAATAATTTTGCCCAAGTTCCTTGCTTTCAAATAGCACTTGATATCGAGGCTCTATGATATATAATTGTTTGAGAAATGTAAATAACCTCAAATTATCTTTTTGCGATATTTGCCATTAAAAATCAATGTCTATAAAATATAATAGGTGATTAAAAGAAAGACAAATACGAATACTTGATATAAAGTTACGTTAAAGTGAAATGGAAATGTAAAACAAGATTAGGAGCAGATTCGTGTTGATAACGTATTGTATAAACAACTAATAATTCATATTCAATATAAACATATATATAAATATCCATAAATATATTATAAGTACAAAGAGAATAATAAGAGGTAGAATATTTACCAAACACATTTGATAATTTACTTCTTCTTCTTCTTTTGGGGTATTTATAGGCATTCAAAGGTTGAATGGAAGGTCAGGATTAATTTAATCCGACGGTCTAAAATACACTAGTAGATGAAAATAGTAACAATGAAATGTGGACTACTGCTACAATGACATTTAGGGGGCGTTTGGATGAGGGGATTTGGCACTATTAGCATGTGATTGATTGCTAATAGGGATATATACCCATGTTTGGATATTTTACTATTAACTTAGTAATGTGTACTGTAGGTAATTGCATGGCATATAGTGAAGGAATTTGATTACCCCTAAAATTGGGGGCATAGAGGGGAATAAATACTATTATAGCGAAATGACATTTTTGCCCCTAGTTGAGATTTAATTAAATAATAATTATTAATTTAAATAATTAATTATAATAATTAAAGTAAAAAAATAATTAACATAAATTGTGCCATTTAAATATTATAATAATTAAAATGAGTAATAGTTATTTATATACATATTACCTTATAATAATTAAAGTGAAATGCCAGTTTTGCCCCTACATAGATTTAATTCAATAAAATAATTAATAAAAAATATTTAATGATGATAATTAAATTGAAATGATATTTTTAATCATTAAATATTTAATTAAATAAAATAATTAATTTAAATAATTAGAACAAATTTACTTTATTTTAAATAATTAGGAGGATAATTAAAATAGATTATTTAATTATTTAATGGTGAAAATAAATAATTTAATCTAAATATTTAATTATAATACTTATTTATATTTAATTATTTTACGTATTAACATATCATTACTTATATTAAGGGCATTAAAGTAATTCTATACAATTCTCTATCTCACTTTTCCGATTCCCAATGTTTATTTTTTTCAACTAAACATTTTTTTCATTTTCATTACATTAATCATTACTAATACCTTTCCCATTAACATTACCATTACCATTACCTTTTTCATTCCTATTCCGTGATCCAAACGGATCCTTAGATGATTACTACGCTAATGCCACCTGCTATGCTACCGTCGGTATGCTACATTAGATCTCCATTATAATATTCATAACAATTGCTATATTATTTTGAGTTATAAAACATTTCTGACTCTATTATGGTGGTAGTTTCATTACGTGTAAAGATTTCTAGGATGAACCAAAAGCATGTAAAAAATACAATTGAAGAGTTTCTTTATTTTTGCTTGCCCTTTTTTCTTTAGTGGGTCCTGCTTTTACTTAGTTTAGTTTAACTTGGTCTCATTTATTTTCAACATTATCATCATGTCATTGGAATGCATGACTTAAAATAATGATCTATTTATATTTTATTAAAAAAAAAAGCAAACCATTATGACCCTAACTTATTAATCTTATTTTATGAGTATTGTTATAATTATAACAAACAAATCATATTAGCTTCCAAGCTTGATTACAGCTTTTGCATATAATAATTATGAGATTATGATTTTTTTTTAACCAATGTGGCAAGCTTAGGTCATGAGCATGAATTGAAAATTAATTATCCAACCTATATATTCGCATCTAGTGTATGAAATTGAGCGATAAAATCATATTTATAATCAGAGACATGTAATCACAACTATAAAAGCAGAATTTGAATTTGGGCCCGGGTTTTTTAATTTTTTTACATAAATATTTTTTATAGTAATTTACATTGAGGTCAATGTCATCAGGGCATGAATTCTCTTGGCTAGCAATATAAGTTTCCGAAGTGTACATTATTGCTCGGAAAATGAAGCATTTTGTTTTGAATGGAGAGCTGAATTTTCCTAGAAGTCAAGTAGGAAAATAAAAATTTTCAATTGTTTTCCTGTGACCATTTGAGTGATGGAGACGCAACATTGGACTTTGTGTGCACGCATAGAATAAAAGGAAAAAAACAAATTGTGATTGATGACTCTAGCTCCCTCTGCAAACCAATCAAACACCGGATTTTAGATGCCGGCTCTAAGTTATTATTATTTTTTTTATGAAATATCTAAGTTATTATTTTATTTCTCCTCATTCAAAGATTTAGATTTCCAAGATTGTGATTTCTTCATATTTATTAAAAAATTTATTATAATGACTCATTTATAAAAATATATTTTTTATATAAGTAAATATTGCTTTTTTTAATTAACATTACCTGCTTGGTTATTTTTTTAAAATGTTAAATTAACATAATAAGTAATGTTGTATTGGGTTAAAGTTAAGTAATGACTATTAAATATCAATCTATTATTATACGATAAAAACAAACAACAATATTTATTAGTTAATGCTTGATTAAAAAAATCTATTATACATTAAGGTAAAGTTAGTAAAGATGGTAAACACTCCAAAATAGTTAATGCTTTAATAGAAAAATCAAATGAAATTAGAATTTTATTTTTATTGAAAAAAAAATATTTTTAAAAGAAAGAAACCCATGATAGCCATTCTTTTAGGCAATGAGTCCCTCTTTTCCCAAATCTATATACATCCCATCTCAAATTACAATAAAAATTATGGTATTAAATCCTAGTGATGTTGGAGAGAACTTATTTATTTATCAATAATTATTATTAAGTAATTTAGCAAAGAGCTAACTGAACTCGAAAAAATAAATTTTATTTGAACAACGTTCGATTCATTTATTTAGTTATCCAATTACACAAACTGAAAACACTTCAAATTTGACATATATTTGTATAAATATCTCAGTAGGAAAGCAAAGCCAATGAAACTAGACCACGTAGGCTTTTGGGTCCAACCTTGGAATGGGCCGGGCCACCAAAGGAACAGTCCGTTCTAAAGTGAGCCCAAACTCAACATCCATATTCAAATCCTCAGGCTTAAGCCCATTTGGCAAGGCCCAGTCAAACCCATGCGCTAAGTTGGCAACCAAGAAAGACAACATTCTCAGGCCCAACCTCATTCCGACGCATATCCGGCGGCCGGAGCCGAACGGCATGAGTTCCATATGGCTTCCCTTCAAGTCCACGTCAGCTTGCTTCCCGCCGGGAAGGAACCGGCTTGGGTCAAACTCCAGCGGCCTAGGATAGACCTCCGGGTCCCTGCCTATAGTCCACGTGTTAACCAGAAGGGTGGCATCTTTGGGGACGTAGTAGCCGGCCACTTCGCATGCTTCGGAGGCTGTGTGTGGGATTAAGAGAGGCACCGGCGGGTGAAGCCGGAACGTCTCCTTGATGACGGCTTGCAAGACCGGAACATTAACAAGGTCAACATCCTTCACTAGACGTGACCGTCCGACAATGGAATCCAACTCTTTCTGTACTTCCGCTAGGATATCTGGGTGCCTGATCAACTCCACCAACGCCCACTCCACAGTGCTCGACGTCGTGTCCGTCCCTCCTACGAACATGTCCTGCCATCCATTCATTCATGCACGTATAAACAACCTAACCATGTATATATATATATGTGTGTGTGTGTGTGTGTGTATTAATACTGACCAAGAGCAAGGCTTTGATATTGCCATCAGTGAGCTTAGTTTCTTGATCGGCACTAGGGTTTTCCTTCTGTTGTAAGAGAACACTGAGAAAGTCTGCACGTGCACCTTCAATCGTACGCTCTTCTATGATCTTGTTGATGAGGTCATCGAACCAGTTATGGACTCTCTTCATCCGACCCACTAGACCTTGTATGTCTAGTGGTTTTAGCCATGGTATGAAGTCACTGATGTTGAAGGCTGCGGAGAGCTTCATGATCTCCACCACCATATCCTTAAACTCCCCACCATCACCATCTCCAAACATCCTTCTCCCAAACATGGCGTTTGTTAGAGCGTTCGCCACACAAACGTTCAGTTCCTTCCCTACTACCACCCCTGCAGCACTATTCTCAGCTCGCCGGAGCCTGTCGACCATAAACGCCGCCTCCTTCTCTCTGACGTGGCCCATGTCATCAAGAGCTTTAGTGGATAAGAGGTGAGTTGTGGACACACGGCGGAGCATGCGCCACTGGGCACCGTAAGGGGAGAAGATGATGTTTGAATAGTTGTAGGCTATGTGCTCGGCGTGGGAGCTGGGTGGCCGGTTGGAGAAGTTGGTGTCAAGAGCGCGGAGGAACTGAGAGGCTACGTCAACCGAGGAAGCAACGACGA
The DNA here is from genome assembly GCA_020875875.1 of Dioscorea alata. Classification (NCBI taxonomy): domain Eukaryota; kingdom Viridiplantae; phylum Streptophyta; class Magnoliopsida; order Dioscoreales; family Dioscoreaceae; genus Dioscorea; species Dioscorea alata. Next base: position 1,353,711 of record CM037023.1, on the reverse strand, counting down.
CGGTGACGGAGCCGAACCGGAGCCGGAAGAGAGGGCCATAGGTTTTGGAAAGCTTGTGTAGTGTTTCATGAGGCTTGGAGCCGATCTGAGGGAGGTTACCGAGGAGTGGCCAACCCTTTGGGCCTGGTGGTAATGGAAGACCGTGAGCTTTGTTGTTGTCCTTCTTCTTCTTCTTGTTAGTAATGGAGAAGATGATGATGAAGATGAGATAAGAGATGAGAAGGGTTGCGATGATAAAGAGGAAAGAAGCCATGGTTTATTGGTGCGTTTTGTTTACCTTGTTTGCATGGCTTTTTATAGATGTTTCTCTCTTTCTTAGTTTATTACTTTATAATAATTTATCTATTTGTTTTGATGAAATTATTTTTATGAAACTCAACAACTAATATGTCCGAAAAAAGATGTATGAAATTACGATCTTAATACACTTGCATCTCATGAGTTAAATTTTAATCTGAAATAAAGATATATATCAATATCTTATACCAAAGTTTGGTGCTTTGACAAAATTGGTAAGTTTAGTAATTTGTTAAGTGGCCGTCTACTACTTTCTCACTTGGATTATTTTATGCATAATGCTTAGATCAAATGCAGCCTGTGCTTGATTTCAGTCAAGTTGAAAGTTCATAGCGGCTGAAAAATGTCACCTTTATGGAAGACTAGTATAAGGCATGATTTTTTATTGATTAAGAATAGCAATATTTAAATTATAAAATGTTATTTTATATGATCTTAATGTAATTTTCTTGTTGAAAATTCTAAGTTATATTGGGCAGGATTTAATAATTTTTTTAATATTTAACTAAATTCTCAAGATTTTAGGTAAAATATAAGGTGGTGTCTTGGGTTTTTTTTAAAGATAATCTAAAAAATAATTCATCTCAGAATTAAGTTAACCAAGATTAATATTTGTTATCTAATTTTTATTATTTATGTAAAACCAAATAATCTAAAAAATGGCTAAACATGATCATTTTCAAGCAACATTAATATTAATAAGTCATGATAAGTTTCTTTCTTTGACCGTCATTTTCCCTGCCAATATATCATCATTGTTTATCTATGTTAAATTAATGTTATTTGTATTTTTTTTCCCATAATTACATCATTGTGCTTTTTTTATTTTAAACAGTACTTCTTCATATTTCTAATATATATACATATACATTGGAAAATACTAAACTAACTAATTTTATTTTATAAGTAAAATTATATATATTTTTTTTAAATAATAAAATTAGCTTCCCAAACAATTATAACTTTTTCATCATTATAAATATAATTATGAAAATATGAAACTTTGAAAGAGAGACTGATGCATAGAAAATAAGTAATTTAATTAGTTTTGAAAGCTACATTTGGAAAATAATTGTACCTGCAATTTTCTTATTGACCGTTTGTGCAACCGAAGTGGAAGGGAGACACAAGAATTTGGACTTTCAGCATTTAGACTCTTCTCACTTGTAGTTTTAAAAATGACTACGTGTGTATATATATATTATTTAGACTTTTCTAACTAGAAGTATTGAAAAGGGTTATGCATATATAATTACAAATATGTGACTATACTTAGTATTTAGATACATGTTGTGATCAAACTTTAAATGAAACACAGTTTGAGCTTGTAAACCAGGCTTGATCAGCTCACAGTTCAACCAGTTAAGATGATGATAAGATAGACATGGAGAAATTAAGGCTTCTTTTCAGAGAACCTGTGTTTTATTTATTTATTTATTTTGAAGCTAGTGCTCTAAGGGTTTTAAAGTTTTAAATTTTATTGAAGCTTTTAACATGTTTTTACTTTTTAGTTAAATTTTTATAATAATTAAAATTCATTTAGTTAATAATGAATTATTTTCAGACAACAATAACGAGCTTTAAACCCCAACATGGGACTAGCTATATAAAACATTCTTTCCCACATTGCTTCATTTAAAACCAAAAAATAAATAAACTAGTCTCATACATATTATGGTTTTTTTTTTTTAAATATTGTTTTTTAAAATTAGTTATCAAATATGTATTTTATGTAATTATTTACAAAAAATACATATTTTTTATTTTTTAATATTAAATTTTATTTATTAAAAAAATTGTGAATCCCACTAGTTTTTTTTATATTAATTTTTTTAAAAAAACCACGGATCCCATTAATTTTTTAATATTAAAATATTATTTATTTTAAAAACCAAGTTTTATAATTTTTTCCACTTCTATTCTTCTGTTTCTACTTTTACATAAAAAAATTTATGTGGGCAAGTATTTTATTTAACAAATATATATTTTAACTTTGGAGGGTAATTAAAGGTTTATAACACACGCATGTTAATAAAAATTAACTGTTAAAAAACAGTGATAAATAATGGAACTACAGGAAAAAAAAAATAACCAAATATGTCTATATATAATTATAAAACTTAATGAATTTATGTTGTTTTTGATAAATTTTCTTGTATAAGTTATGCTTTCTTTTTTCTTTCTCTTTTGCTAAATTTGCTAAATCTTTACTCTTGTTTTGTTTTGTTTTGTTTTTCCTTCTTTTTTATATTTATTTATTTACTTTGCTTGTTCCAAACGTTTTTATTTTCAACATTGGTTAAATCATGCACATATCATAAAATGTTGTGGACCCACTCACCATACCTACCACATTAGCAGCCATTTTAGTCTACTAAGTCAAACTGACGTGAAATGTAATCATGCCATCTTCTAGTCAAGAAAAATCTTATGCTCAGTGCTACATACACAGTTACCACACAAATGAAAAAAAAAAAAAAAAAACAAAAAAACAAAGAAAAGATCTCCAATAAATTAATGGATGAATATTATATTTTCTGGAAAATGAAGTTGTTAGAACCAAGTTGTTAGAAAAGTTCTCCAACAAAGAAAAGTCTTAAGTTCGTGAATAATTAGAAAAATATCATATTTATTCTTTGTATTTTACTTAATTTACTGTTTTAGTCATTATCTATTCATTTATTTTTAATAGATCTCCATATTATCAAAATCGGGACAAATTAGGTCTAGCCTCTCATGACCGTTCTTTTATCCGTCTATTTCTGTTTATGTGACATTTTTATCAATTAAATATTAATAAAATTTTTTTTTTTATACTATGGCTTCTTTTTTGGTTTAAACGAGTTCAGATCCACGGTCTATACCCGATAACCCTCTCATGCTCATGTTCTCTTTTTCCATTCATCCCATCCCTACAGCTGGCCCTAGCCCACCATTCTCCGATGAAGTCCGACCGATCTCCATCCGCAGTCTGTCGATTTTGCTCCAGTGATCTTTGCTAATCTATCTACCCCAACATCCCCTCTTTCCAGCCATCTTCACCGTATCCACTTCGTTGGACTTTCCCTCCAAGCATAATAACCAATGCAATCTATTTAGGTTTGATTGTGTAGCATTATCTTCAAATTTGAATGTGCTTTGAGTGAGTTGAATTTCATTTAAACATTACATCTATGACTATTAAATTTTAATTTGGTTTCATTAGTGTTCTGTGTTAATGCTGAAGGTAGCATAATCTTCATTAGTGTTCTGTGTTAATGCAAAAGATGAAGATTATATTAATGGTATTATTTTTGGGGGTTTATGATGTATTCAAACCAATATATTTTTTAATTACTATTGCTATCAGGGATTATATATGTGTTCAAAACAAAATGTTTGATGTGATCTTTTTATCATTCAATAGAATTTGAAAGTTGAATGATATATAAGATGATGCTATGTTCTCATACAGACTATGTGTTTTAGTTATTAATGTCTTGTCTTGCTAAAGCTAGTTACATATTGTAATGCAAAGGTTTTGGTTGGATGCACTTCATCGGAGATACCTTGATTTGGCTAGTCTGAGGGAATGGCACTTCGTCAGAGAGATAGCGATGAAGCTTCACATCATGGAGGAGAGGGTGATCACTGAGGTGAAGGGCTGAAGCAAAGTTAATTATTTTTTCACTTCGACGGCGATGGTCGGCCAGACTTCGTTAGAGAATTGTGGGCTAAGGCCGGTTGGACAGACGTGATGAATGGAGAAAAGGGGACATGAGTATAAGAGGGTTATTGGGTTCAGATCGTGGATCCGAACCCGTTAAAACTAAAAAAGAAGCCACAGTATAAAAAATAATTTTTTATTAATATTTAATTGATGAAAATGCCACCTCAGCAGAAATAAACGGACAAAGGAACGTCCGTGAAGGGTTGGACCTAATTTGCCTGATTTTGACTATATGGGGATTTGTTGAGGACAAATTAAAAGATAGGAACTAAAGGGACAAATTGAGTAAAATACAGAGACTAAATAGGGTATTCTACTTGAATAATTAGACCTAAACAAAAACTTTTTTCTTACAAACAAAAAACTTATAAAGAATAATAAATAAATAGTTCAAATGCTAATACATGTGCCATGTTGGATCATAATATATGTATATATACACACAATCAGTCATCCCCTCATATTTGGAGATAACAAATCTATGAATACGTACATATATATAATTGAATAAAGGTGTTTTTTTTTTAAAGTTAATAAACCACATCCCTTAAATGCACAAACAGATAACAAGATCAAACAGAAAGAAACCACTATGAGTGGGAATACAAAGCAGAAACAAAAAAAAAAAAAGAGACCCCTAAAGTAGAGAAAGAGAGGTCCTCTAGGGGTGCATATGCCACTGACGACTAAGCTTCGGCTAGAGGAGAGATACACTCAAATAGGAAACTCGGTCTCACATTCCTGGTGGAGAGAAACTCTAGACTTTGCTTGACCTTTGCCAAAGGTTCCTTCAATTTTGCTTTTTTGGAGTCAGGAGTTTCTTGGGTTGCAGCGGAAGTCTTTCTCCTCTTTACTGATCTGGGAGGTTGTGGTATATATATGAAGCCTGCTTTCTCATTCCGTTGGAAAGATGGCTTCCTTTTTCTTTCACTTCTCGTTTCCGAAGTGGTGTCTTCTGTCTGACCAGTGTGAAGCAACCGTCTGGCTTTGTCCTCAAAATCAGACTCTGAGTCTTTCGTTTCCTGACTGTTCATGTTGTCACCCTCTTGCCTCAAACTCCATCCTTATGTAGATGTAGATCATTCCTTGGTAACATGGTATCCTCCTAATTGTTGCCACTCCAAATTTCTAGATTCTCCTGATAAGTCTTAACATCATCAAGTGGAGATCGCGCTGCAATTTCTTTAGAGTATTTCATTGGCACAACTGTCCATACGCCATGAAGATAAAACCCAATTAAAAATTGGAGTGAGACTGTTATTCGAAGTAGGCCATGATGGGTCAAAATAGGACTCAATTTCCATTGCATCATTATGGATTGCTGGCTAGCAGTTGAAGAATCATTCAAATTGTGCCCAAAGTTACCAACCAATATAATATTATGAATGGGCGGCACATGACAATTGTCCCAACCAACATCATGGCTTTCATAGACTAAAGAAAGGCCCAATAGTTGCGGCCCAGTAGTAATTGTGGCCTCATCACACCTTGATTGATTTTGTTTCAAGGGTTTCGCCGTTAGGTGAGTTAGCAACTTCTTGCCAAATAGCTTTTGGCTATTCGCCAACATCTTCTGAGTAACATGGATTCCAACGCGTCTGTCTTCCAAAGACCCACCACCCTTATCCAATGGCGGATCGACAATGAGGTTAATGACTGTTAGTTTGTAAGACCTCATCATCCGTCATGCATCGTCGATTGCCCTCCGGTTTTTCCCCATGACTCTTGGTCCATTTAGGCGGCAATTGACCTTCAATCAGAACAATTTCCCTCTTGCAAGCATCAATACCACCACGGCGGTCGTTAGAAGCCGACTCACTAGCAAGCCGTAACCCCTAAGTACTCGACCAGACCCAGGAGCTGAGCTCATGGACGGGCCTCCTTTGTTAATGCCATAGGGAGCCCGGGAGCTCCGCTCACAAGTCATTTATGCCTGCATCCTTGGCTGTGATTCCAGACCCCTAAAATCCCCGGCATAGCTTCTCGCATCGACAAGACGGGTTCAGGGCGCTTCTCGTATGTTAGGTGTGACCGTCGGTCCGTCTAGCTGTCTTTCTCGAGTGAGGGCATTAATGGTCCACCACTGCCATGGGAGCGAAGCTCAACCACCACCGGTAACTCACCTAATGGGGTACCCTGGCAGCCGTGGGAGCAAGGCTCAACCACCACCTGAAACTCACGGTACAAGATTCCCATACCATCGTAAGAATGAGGCTTAACCTTGGCCGGTGTATGGAGCAAAAGTGAAACGAAAATCTCCGTCCATCTCCATTGCTGTTCCTCTTTAATGCACCTCCACCATTCATTAGTCCTCTAAATTTGCTCCGTCCATCTCCAGTACATAGACCGGTAGGTCATCTAGAGCGAAAGTGAGACGAACATAATGGGTGTTTTCATGTGGGATGCATAACAACAATGTCTTTCACATTAATTAAACTACAACTATCGAATTAAACATAAAAATAGTAGCATATCAATTCTCACAGTCCAAAGTGATTTGCACTCATTCAATTTCAAATAAATAAATAAATACCCACTATCTCATTCTACATCGATAAACAACACAAATGGTCTCCCACTTAGAAAAAGTTACGATTCAGTCACTTACGTTGTTATTCTGTTTTTTTTTTTTTTTAGTCACCGAGCCTTATAATGTTAATGGGAAACTGACTTGACTTGTCACGGATCAATTGGTGAGAGACGCTCATTTAAGTGAGACAAAAGGCTTAGGTCGCGGGTTCGACTCTGGGGGAGTGCGAATTAGTGCGTGACCAGGCAAAACAATACATGGCTTGTGATGAGTTCTGCTCTGGGTCTCATTGAGGTGGGCTGGTCTCTCACAGGTCTACTGATAGTATTTAAACACATCTAATCTCACTTAATCCCATATTTAGACGTTTTTACTAATAAATTAATTGCATGCTGCAACGGAGACTTATATTCCCCGAGATATACTTATATCATATATTAATAAATATTTTATTAATGTGGAGAGAGCAACCTATGTACAGGAGATGAGTTAAACCAGAAGAATAAAGTGTTAAAACAAAGAAAAAAAGAAACACATTGAAGACTAGCATGGGGAATTTATGAGCACAACCTTCCTCAGTTATTTCTTGATTAAGTAATTCACTCTACTTAGCAAACTAACAACTTAATAATCTTCATCACCAAACTATATATGTAACTAAACTCTCTACCAAATCCTATATATATATATATATTCATTCAATCCAAAGTTCAAACACAAACCAACAATGGCTTCTCTGTTCCTCAGAATCACCACCATTAGCATCTCCTTTTCTTCATTATCTTCTTCTCCATTGCCACCATTGCCACCTGCCCAAGAGCTGGGCTTACTGCTGAGATTTTGAACATGGACCTTGAGTTTGGGCCTATTTGTTTGGTGGCCAGCCCAAGCCATTAATTGTTATACCACGAAGCTTGTTTTGTTTTAAGTCTTTAGTAGAGACCAGGGTTTATGACAGTATTAATGAGTCAATACAAAGTATTTGAGTATATTCATAATGGTATGAGAAAATTAGTTGCTTTGCATTCATACATACCTTTTATTTTGTGTGATTTATTTATTTTGTATTGAGTATTGTTTTTGAAATTTAGGAGTATTCATTGATCGTGTTTCCAAATATGGGAATCATATATATATATATATATGTGTGTAAAGTTATATGAAGGTAGTAGGTTATCACGCCATTTATAGTTTTCTTTTTCATTTGAAAATTTTGAGTTTTGATTAGATATATGAAATTTGAGATATGATCTTTAGTTTCTTCAACCTCTTTTTGCCTTCCTGGGCAACTAGCTCCCCATCCTTCTGTTTTGTCTCAGAGGTGTTCAATGAGAATGACTCGGCCAATGGCTTGAGTACTAGACCTAAATTTTGGAGCCTTGTCATTAATTATTACCATTTCTTGGTTAAGTTTTTTAATGGCTACCTCTGTGATGGCCTTAGGCACCCATTGCAATTAGTTTTTTGAAGAAAGGTTCTACCTTTAAATTATGCTTTTCAACAGGAATAACAAAATTCTGATCTTAGATAACTTTGGCAAGAAGGGTTATGATCATTTTTCTACTATACCATCACCATGCATGTTATATCACACAACTACTAGAAAGATGGATTATATATTTGACATGAATATGGAATTCTTTTACACACATATTTGACCTTACTAACTATTTCAACCTTATAGAGAAGTTTTGGACTAATTAAATGCTCTATCTAGATCCTTCTGATAGGAATGCCTTAGTATTTGTTTATTGGGCCAATTTTTTTGGAATATTTAGCTTAAGCGGAACAACCATTTTTTTTATAATTGTTACAATACCCAAACTTTTAGTTATTAAAATTGTTTATATGTTTACTATTTGATTTTCTGTAATGTAGGGTAAAAAAGATTCAAACTTGATGCCTCTATTTCGACTATCAAACAGGGACGGAATTAGAAATTTTTCTAAGGAGGCAAAATAGACAAATTGTTTAGGTTTTACTTAAAATTACACCGTGATTAAAAAGTTAAGGAGGGAAAAACAATAATTTTTTTTAATATTTTAAAAAATATAATTTGTTTATATCATATATACCAATTTGTTAAAAACAATGCAGTCTTCCCTATAGCTTCATCTTTGCTATGAAATGCAGTCTAAACTTCATTAATTTTTTTCACTAGTGTGGGTAAACCTACCAGTTCTATTATGGACCCGGGCGAAGACTCATGATGCTCATGTTGTTTGTGCTACTTTAGACAATTGATCTCCACCTTAATGTTGCCAAGATAAAGCTGTTGTTTTGAGATGATGTGTGGCATCTAGATTAGAGAACATGATCAGGTAATAGGTTTGTTTGATCTTGAGTAATTAATACAGTAATTAATTTTAAATAATTTAGATCTAAATTAGTTATACATACAGACAGATGAATTAAATAGTTCTGTTTTAGATAAGGAAAAATGATGAAATCAGCATGTCGACAATCTTATCTATGTTATGAAGATATGGGTAAATTTTTAATTATCAATGGTTTTTTTTTTTCTGAATTAAAGTGGATATTGGTGTGGTGTTGTTAGGTTTAATGGGTGAAAGGCAGTTAGGTTTGAAAATAATAAATATAAATAAATTAAAATTAAGAGTTTGGTTGAATAAAAAACAAGGAAGTGATTAAGATTTATATTATACTTTATCAAAAGTAGAAGAAAAGAGAAAAAAAAAAAAAATAGATATATGATCATAAAATGTTTGGCGTGTTTGACAATTAATTTTTTATTATAAATTCTAATTTTTTTTTCTTGTACTACTTGTCTTTTTTTTTTTTTTTTAATAAAAATGGATATGTACCGCTTGATTATGATATATGCATATTTACTTGTTCATTTTTAAAATTCCAAATAACCTTATTTTCTTTTATATACAACTTTGATAAAAAAAAATTAAAAAAGTTTTACTGATCCAACGTTTGACGAAAAAATATATATATATATATAAACCCCTAATAAATGGTTGGTGAGATGGCGAGTCTAGTGAAGATGTCATCTGTTAGTTCCGCCGGTTAGGGTTTGTGAAATAAGAGGAACACTCACTCACTTAAGCACTCAAGAAAAATAAACACAAACCACAAAGAGAAGACACAAGACGTTGGTAACCCAGTTCGGCATCCACTTGCCTACATCTGGGGGGCCATGCCCGGAGATCAACAATCCACTAAAAAGGGGTAAAAGATAGAAGAGTACAAAACACACTTGTCACTCTCTCACATACAAAGAATACTACCCTCTCTAGATTGTCCGGTACCTCTCTACTCCCACTTTCAAGAGTCGTACCCAATCCTAGACCAAGGTAGTATATATAGACGCCTCAACGTCCCAAATATAGCGCATACCCTTTTTAGAATCTCCGCGGCTTCTAACTTTGGAACCTTCCGAAATTAGATGTCGTAACTTATGTTGTAACATTTGTTGCGACATTGGCCCTGACTGTTGGCTTGGCTGAATTCTGGCTCCATTGCTAAGCGACCTCAAGACACACCATCTGAGTCGATGTAGCCCGATCACCTGATCCGACCTACCAGCAACTAACCTCCCTCTTCAGCTCCTCACCACACAGCCCCCTCGCAAGGGGCGCACGTCCTATGTGCGTCTTCATGAAACTTGCCAAACTTAGTCTTCACTTCACCCAAGTTTGGTCTTCAAGGATCTTCAATCCATCATCCAAATCTTGCCATCAATAGGCGTATCTTTGAACATACCCTTAATAGACTTCATATCATTCTCTATTAGGGTTCTTCAAATCTTCAACAAAGATCTTCAAATCTTGCCTTCAATAGTCTTTAAGAATCATTCCATTGATAGGATTCTCTTCATTTAGCTTCACCCATATTTAGTCTTCAATCAATCTTCTAAATATGGTCTTGATTGGGATCTTGTCTTCAACTTGATGCTTGCTTGATCATCTTGCCTAAAATAGTTTTTCACAAGATCTTCATACAATCTTCATGAGAGTTGTAATTTCTTGCCAAAAATAACTCCTCCAATATCTCTCATGATATTTTCCACCTAGCCAAGTATATTTGCCATGTCATCCTTTATTCCATGTCTTCATCCATGCCACGTCATCATGCTTGCCATGTCACCTTGACTAGGTGTCAAATTATGCCAATCATTAAAGTGCATTTGCACTAACATCATCATCTAAATTTCAAAGCTTGAAATCAGAAAAGCATACATCATTGAGAAATTTTTTTTTGATAAAAATCATTGAGAAATTTGAGATGGGCATTCCCACTAAAATCAGAAATTAATTATTTACAGTGAGAAAGGACAAGTATATACAAACAAGTGAAATCTAAAAAGAAATTATATATATAATTATAAAAATTAATAAACCATGCAAAGATGAAATAACATTACTTTCTTCTTATACACATGTCATATATCTCACCTAACTCTGATCCATTTATAGATTATTTATTTATATTTTCTAATGAAATGCCCCTATCATTGATCACCATGTTCATTTCAACAACGAAAGACCACTACCCGAAAATCATTTTTTTATTTCTCTTGATCAGGTATAGTCCAATTAAGATGAAAAAAAACCTTAATCCAATTCAAATTTCCAACCTATTTAAATTATTATTATTTATAAGATGATTAAATCAAATCAAGTACAGATGATAAGTTAATATTTAACTCACCTATGCATTTAGATTACGTGAAGTTTGAGTTTGAACCACCAATTTTAAAAAGTAGACGAACACTCAACCTACAAAAGCTGAGTTGTGAATTTGAGATTTGAACCATCATCTTCAAAAAGTATACGAACACTCAACCTATAGAACTGGTGCCATTAAATCTAAAACAAAAATGGTCAATCTAAAGACGTCCCTTGATTTGATTTCAAATGCATAGACGTTCACAATAGCAGCCAAATGGTAATTCGATTGCAATCATTATAAACAGTGCAAAATTAGTTCTACAGTGTTATACGATAATTGTAATATATATATATAGTTTTATAATGTCATACCATAATTATAAATAGTAAAAATATATATTATTTATATATATAAATAGCCGTTAAATAATAATTTAACAGTTATAAGTAAAATGTCCCTAGAAAATAATAATATAAAGACATCCCTAAAATTACAAATTTCCATATATATATATATATAGCAAAACATCATCTGTGTACGTCCATAGATAAAAAATCTATGGATGTCCAATCTAGAGATGATTTATATATATATATATATATATATACACACACACGCTACATCTAATATCCCCTTTCAATTCAATCCAAACGCAAACCAAGTAATCCATGGCTTCTTTTCTCCTCATCATTGTTACCCTTCTCATCTCTTTCTTCTTCTTCATCATCATCTTCTCCATCGCTAACAACAACAACAACAAAGCTCACCAACCTCCATTACCACCAGGGCCAAGAGCTTGGCCAATCCTAGGCAACCTTCTTCAACTGGGCTCCAAACCACACCAAACCCTACACAACCTCTCCAAAACTTACGGCCCTCTCTTCCGGCTCAGGCTCGGCTCCGTCACCGCCATCGTCGCATCCTCAGCTGACGTGGCCTCTCATTTCCTCCGTACTCACGACGCCAACTTCTCCAGCCGGCCACCCAACTCCGGCGCCGAGCACGTTGCTTACAACTACCAAGACTTAGTCTTCGCCCCTTATGGTCCCCACTGGCGCATGTTCCGCCGCTTGTGCTCCCTCCACCTCTTCTCACCTAAAGTTTTAGACGAACTCCGACATGTTAGAGAAAACGAGGTAACCCTACTGGTAACCGGACTCCGGCGAGCTCAAAAGGTTGACGTAGAAGTAGGAAAGGAGATAAATATATGTGTGACAAACGCACTGTCAAAAGCCATGCTAGGGAGAAAAGTGTTTGATGATGAAGATAACGGTGAGTTTAAGGATTTGGTGGTGGAACTCATGAAACTCACCGGATCATTCAACGTCGGTGACTTCGTCCCATGGCTTAAGCCACTGGACGTGCATGGCGTGGTCTCTAGGATGAAGAAAATCCATAAATGGTATGATGATTTCTTGAACAAGATCATAGAAGATCATAACAAGGAAGGTGGACGTGGAGATCTCTTAAGTGTGCTTTTAAGGTTGAAGGAGGATCATGATAACAACGATGAAGAAGTCAAACTCACTGATACCAACATCAAGGCCTTGCTCATGGTCAGTCTCTCATCTATATATACACACACACACACACAACATGTTTGATATTGTTGAGCTTATATTGCCTAGTGTAAGAATCAGGGTATTTACTGGTTCTATGATATCTATGACATGTATTCTTAGAAGATAGTTAATGATCCGAATTCATCTCCCCTGGTTCTGGAACCAGGAATATCCTGGTTCCAACTTATTATATTTTGACACGTGTCCCATGTGATGTTATTATATTTTTTTTCTATTGTGATTGGGGACACATATCAGGTTTTAATAGGTTGAAATTAGGAGAGATGAGTTCTGATGATACATATCAAGGTGTTGTGATAGACCAGAATCAGAAAATACTCTGGCTTTAGAGCCAGGCAACATGCATGAGATATTGTTGATAATTTTGTTGTTTATCCGTGCATGCATGATGCATGGCAGGACTTATTCCAAGCGGGAACGGACACGACGTCTAGCACGGTGGAGTGGGGGCTGGCTGAGCTCTTGCGCCACCCGGACATCCTCACGGCGGCTCAGAACGAGTTGGACTCGGTGGTCGGGCGAGATCGGCTCGTGTCGGAACTAGACCTGGCTAATCTTCCACTCATGCAAGCCATCATTAAGGAGACGTTCAGGCTCCACCCATCAACTCCTCTTTCACTCCCTCACGTCGGCTCCGAGCCATGCGAAGTCGGCGGCTTCCACATCCCACAAGGCTCCACCATCCTCGTTAACATTTGGTCCATATCTCACGACCCGGTTGTCTGGTCTAACCCACTTGAGTTTGAGCCGAGTCGGTTCCTCCCTGGAGGGAACCATGCTGACGTGGACTTGAAGGGGAGTCACTTTGAGTTTATTCCGTTCGGCGCCGGTCGCCGGATATGCGCCGGAATGAGGCTGGGGTTGAGGATGGTACCATTGGTGGTGGCTAGCTTAGTGCATGGGTTTAATTGGGCCTTGCCTGATGGGCTTACTCCTGAGACTTTGAACATGGATGAAGACTTTGGGCTTACTTTGCAACGGGCCGTTCCTTTAGTGGCCCGGCCCATTCCACGATTGAGCCCTGATGCTTATTTTGCTTGATTCCTTAAGTATAGATAGAATATGAATAAGAGCCTGGTTGGATTGTAAATTATAATAAATATATTTTATATGTATTTGTTACTTAAAGTTAGAAGGGTTTCGGTTGAATACCCTCTAGAATAATAAATCTTAAAAATACTTACGCTCAAACTATATTTGTTATTATATTTTATAAATTGTGTTTCAATTCTTATGCAACAAAAACATAATGCTCACTAGCTATTTCTGAAGAAATTAATTTTTATAAATTTGTATTTTTATATTCTCTAGTTTTATAAAACAAGTAAACAAGTTTCAATTAAGATGGTTTTTTAGAATTTTACTTTAAATTGATTTAATTAAATGTATATAAAAAATGGAATGGAACAACTTAATTTTTGAATTCTTTTTCCTATGAACCTTCTTTAATAATAATAATAATAATAATAATAATAATAATAATAATAATAATATTATTATTATTATTATTATTATTATTATTATTATTTGCTTCATCCCTCTCATTTTCTTTCTTTAATCATTTTCATTTTGTCAATTAAACAAGAAAGTGTTTATAGTCAAGTCTCTAACCAATAACAACACTAAACCCTTAAATAAAATTTATCTATTATTATTTGTTCTCCAATGTTGATTATATTAATGGTGGCAGTTAAACTATACTTATCCTTCATTAAATGATAGAGAATGAGTCATTTAGGTTGTTGATTAATGACATTGGCCACAATATTTTATCAAACCTCACGATATTTGTATTCAAAGATTCACGCTAAAATAAATAAAAAAAATCATTTTTTTTGCACAAATTAGTAATTAACCTAAATTAATATACTTGCATATTTCTTGTGTAAGCTTGGATCTATAATAATAACAATAATAATAATAATATTATTATTATTATATTATATTATAATTTAATAATATTTATATTATATTATATTATAATTTATTTTGCACACCATTTGTGTTGGAAGTCATGAAAATTAGGTTGGTGGTGTAATTATTGCATTATTTAACACACTGGTAACTATCACATTTCTTTTGTCTTAATTTTTAACCCAATGTTTTAAATTCTTTTATATAAATAATAAGATATTTGAGGAAACCAACAATGCAAGACAAATATAAGAGAAGTTGAATAATTTAACTCTATTATTTTTATTTGATATATAATGTTTTTTTTGGTTTCATAAAGTAAAGGGAAAATTATTTTTTACCCCTCGGGGAATTCAAAACTTCCCAGTCAGCCCCTGCAAAGTTTGAATACCCCAGACAGCCCTTCCTTTATTGTTTTACTTTTTTTTTGCCCCCTGTAGATCATTTAGACTGGGTCCATGTTGTGAAATTCTTTATTTGCCCTTGAACATGGTGGGAAAAATCCACCATGGATTCTCTTTCCTCTACTTTCATCTGCCCCTTTTTTGCTTTCTTCTCCGGCCCTCCGTCGACCCCCGTAGAGTCCTCTCCAACAACTTCACCCACGTCTCCGAGCTCCTCCCGACTCCGAGCTCCCCCCAACCTCATGCCCCATCATTCATGGCCGTATACCACCTTGCCTCGCAGGTGGCGCCTACATCCGCAACGGCCCCAACCCTCAATATCTCCCTCGCAGTCCTCACCATCTTTTCGACGGCAACGACATGCTCCACTCCCTCCTCCTCCTCGTCACCCCCTCTTATCTCCTCTCGCTTTCCACCACCAATGGCGACATCTCCACTCTCGTCCGTGAAGACTTCTCCGGCAAACTCTTCATGGGCATGACCGCTCATCCCAAGAAAGATCTTACTTCTGGTTCATTCCTCGCCTACTTCCGGTTCGACAAGGACGACAACAAGCTCGCCGCGCGTTTCCATCTTCTCCGTTCATGAGCCGTCCTTCCTCCGCCGACGTTCCCGCTTAAATTTTCTACTATCCTTGCCCCATTCCAAGTTTCTTGTCTTTATAATGTTATTTTAACAGAAACCCGATTTTTTAAATAGAAACTTTTTCTTTTAAACGGAAACCTCTTTGTTTAAACGAAAACCTCTTTTTTAAAACGAAAACCACATTTCTTCAACTGGTGCTATTAAACAATTAAACATAAACCACATTTCTCATCTTCAAGCAAGGTCTAGGGAAAGAAGAGCAATTAATTTGTTGCATGCATGAGTATTTAATGTTTATTGTCTCCAAGCATGCATGAGTAGTTAATGTTTCTTGTTCCAAGAGGGCATGACTTTAATCTCTTGTCCCATTCCAAGTTTTCTTGTCTTTGTAATGTTATTTTAACAGAAACCCGATTTTTTAAATAGAAACTTTTTCTTTTAAACGGAAACCTCTTTGTTTAAACGAAAACCTCTTTTTTTAAACGAAAACCACATTTCTTCAACTGGTGCTATTAAATAATTAAACAGAAACCTCATTTCTCATCTTCAAGCAAGGTCTAGGGAAAGAAGAGCAATTAATTTGTTGCATGCATGAGTATTTAATGTTTATTGTCTCCAAGCATGCATGAGTAGTTAATGTTTCTTGTTTCAAGAGGGCATGACTTTAATCTCTTGTCCCATTCCAAGTTTTCTTGTCTTTGTAATGCTATTTTAACAGAAACCCGATTTTTTAAATAGAAACTTTTTCTTTTAAACGGAAACCTCTTTGTTTAAACGAAAACCTCTTTTTTTAAACGAAAACCACATTTCTTCAACTGGTTCTATTAAATAATTAAACAGAAACCTCATTTCTCATCTTCAAGCAAGGTCTAGGGAAAGAAGAGCAATTAATTTGTTGCATGCATGAGTATTTAATGTTTATTGTCTCCAAGCATGCATGAGTAGTTAATGTTTCTTGTTCCAAGAGTGCATGACTTTAATCTCTTATCCCATTCCAAGTTTTCTTGTCTTTGTAATGTTATTTTAACAGAAACCCGATTTTTTAAACAGAAACTTTTTTTTTTAAACGGAAACCTCTTTGTTTAAACGAAAACCTCTTTTTTAAAACGAAAACCACATTTCTTCAACTGGTGCTATTAAACAATTAAACATAAACCACATTTCTCATCTTCAAGCAAGGTCTAGGGAAAGAAGAGCAATTAATTTGTTGCATGCATGAGTATTTAATGTTTATTGTCTCCAAGCATGCATGAGTAGTTAATGTTTCTTATTCCAAGAGTGCATGACTTTAATCTCTTGTCCCATTCCAAGTTTTCTTGTCTTTGTATTGTTATTTTAACAGAAACCCGATTTTTTAAACAGAAACTTTTTTTTTTAAACCGAAACCTCTTTTTTTAAACGAAAACCACATTTCTTCAACTGGTGCTATTAAACAATTAAACAGAAACCTCATTTCTCATCTTCAAGCAAGGTCTAGGGAAAGAAGAGCAATTAATTTGTTGCATGCATGAGTATTTAATGTTTATTGTCTCCAAGCATGAATGAGTATTTGATGCTTGAGCGCCTCGAGAACCTCCGCCAGGCTCGCAAAACCGGATCCGGATCTGGATCTGAAGCCGCCCCATCCTTCGAATCCGTGGCATCCCTCCTCTCTCGATTCTACGACGTTAAGCGTTCCATCGATGTGGAACTCTCCTGCCTCCGTGTGCTCAATCCCTCTACCAAGCCCGTCGTGAAGCCTCAGCTAGAAGCCCTCTCAGCCATGATCGCCGACCTTGAGCACTTCATCGCTGATAACTCCTACTTCTTGCCTTTCTACGATGTTCGCTTTTCTCTCAAATCCATTTCCGATTTGAAAGAATCCCTAGATGCCCTCTCCACTGAGCTTGTCCCAAGAAAGAAGTTCTCCTTTAAGAACAAGTCTTTGAAGAAGCTTCAACCTGTTTTGAGCCACAACTTCCCATGCAAGGGACAATTTCGTCCAAAAAGTTTAAAATTAACTCTATTAATCACTGTTAGATATTTGGGGGGTTTAAAAATCATTATATTCAAAAAGAGGGTGTTTTTAGGGATATGAAAATGTGTGGGGTTTTTTTGTGCATATTGCAAACTTTGTGGGTTTTTTTGGTAATTTGCTGTAAAGAGTTAACCTATTTTCTATTCTAACTTAAACATTTGAAATTATAATAAATTTGAACTAAGTAATCAATAGGTAATTACCCCATCCTCCTCCAAGATATAATTCAAGAAAAATGAATTATTTAATTCAGCCTTTAAACATTTAAATGAATTCAATATTTTGATTTATTTAATACTATTGATTAAACCTATCATTTGGAATTTTTATTTTTTGATTTATTATTTGCAAGATGTATTTTTTTTAACAATAAAATATCAATAGATAAAACAAACATACAAAAGCTGATTTTTATTCTTTCATTGATGATCATCACAAGAAAAACAGTAAAATAAAAATATTGAATTAAATATTTCATGCTTGCTGGCAAGAGTCTCTTTCATGGCATTACAAGAAGCCGGCCTTCTAAAGTTCTAAAATATCAAAAAAATATTCCTTTATATACATGCATTCATATATGCATGTAAATCAACAGATAAAACAATTAAAGCAATGAAAAACAATACAAGAACATAACACTCTCATTATCAAATGCAAAAGATGGATTTATTGTCACCTCATAAGTAAAAGGCTGAACTCATTAAAAATACCGAAAAAATTACCAAGAAATCATCACTCTCAAGCCTCTCTGCATGAAAAGAGAAGCTCATGGAGTAGTAATTCAGAGAAGGAACAGAGTCAACATCTAATGAGGAGTAGAACAAAGTTTGAAAACACTAACAAATATAAATTTGTATGGTAATCAAATGCAAGACAATCAAAGACTACTAAAAGCTGCAATGGAAGTCTCTTCCTACTTATTTTGCCTTGGCCGGGCCATTGGCGGCTTCAGCAGAGGCCGAGGACGGGTTCAGTTCATCCCAGGCTTCAATCCATGTAACCATGGCCTCGGACAGCTTGTTGAAGTAAGGGTCAATTTTACCGAGCTTTGCCTTTACCTGTTTTGAGAGCTCAATGTAGCATTTCTGAACATTGGTGCAGTCCTTTGTGAGAGTTGCAGATTGGAAGAAGGGGATGAGTTCTTCCTGCCAGAATATGCCATTGTATTCCTTCTTCAGGTTCACAAATGGGTTGCTTGCCTTGCTGTGCCAGATGTATGGTAAGCCTGTCTTCACTCCAAGTCCCAAATGATCACAGATAACCTGATAACATGTCAAAAGTTCAAACATTTTTAACATTTATGGAACCAGATAACATATTGTTGATGATATGAAGAAAATAAATATTAAGAAAAATAACCTTGGTGCACCATCCAGCCCACATATCATCGTATCGGCCAATTGGTTGGCCATCACCCATAAGGCCGAAGTACATTGCAGGCCCGATCAGCTCTCGGTCGAATGCAAGATTCATCCCACACATGGGGAAGAGAGTTCCTTTGGGAATGGTAAGAACCGCATCAACATACCTGAAAACAGACCAGGGTGTTTTAGCTGTGTTGTCTTATGGAGTGTAAAATGATAAGGATCTTATACCTGGTATTCCTTTCCATAGGCTTGACGAGCTGTGTGGGAGCATCATAATCAGGGATGTTGAGCCAAAGACCATGAGAGACGGCAGTGGGAACGCCTTCTCTAAGGCTGAAAGGGTAGCCACGAACGAAATCTGTGCCCTCCCGGTAAGGATCGTACAAAGTGTTGAAGAAGAAAGGAGTGGAAGGGGAAAGGAGATTCTTGATGTGCTGCGCAAGAGCATTGATCTCTTTACCAGAGGGATCCTTGGCGACCTGTCCATAAACCATGCCATTGTTGCAAAGCTCAGATAGACAAACTAACCCAACTATCCTAAACAGAAATACATTACTCTAAGAATAGCAAGAAATTCATTGTGCAACACAAGCATCTGCATTCTGATTATAGTGACAATAGATTGCAAAATGAGAGCTCTATAAATTTCAGCTCAAAAATTTAAATTTGTGAAATTCAGACCACATGGATCAGCAATGCAAAAACAAACACACCTCATTGGTCAACCACAAGGATTTTCAAGTAATCATAAACAATCACCCACCTAAGTTAGCAACCAAGAGATGGAAACTAAAACTGCAATCATTTAAACTTAATATAATCAAGCAAACACTAGGTACCATCTTGATTGTTACTACCCTTTCAACCTCTACATGCATTTGAATTCTTTTAGATAACAGTCAATAAGATACTAGGAAAGGCAATTAGATGAAACAGAAGCAAAAAAAAAAAAAAATATCCTGGTACACAAAAATCATGGACATTTGGTCAATCCAAATGAGTAAACACTAAAAGATCAGTCAGACATCAAGATGACTGAAATCAACAGCATAACTCTCTTCCAACTAAAACAGTTCAATTATAGTTACAACTGAAACCAACATCATACCAGAAACTGAGACTAACTCATGCATGCAAAGAAAAACAAATCTTTATGATAAGGTAACTGAACATGTGTGTGAGTGATTTAACAGCCTAACAACACAATCAGAAATGCAATGTAAAACAAGAGGATCTCAGATGTGACCATATTCACAAAAGATAATTAATTTTAGATCAATAAGTCTTTATAATGATTAGAAGAGAGGATTAAGGCCCACATCCGCCCAACTCGAACCACCATCCGAGATTTATCAAAGAGAGACAAAAAAACAAAAGAGAAATGTCTGGGGTTCGGTCAACTACGTAGATCTGATAGAGAAAATCTCAACCAAAAAAAGTTACACAATTCAGCAATTTTATATAGAATTCATTTAAAAAAAAAAGAACTTTCTTTCACTGGATCGCTCTCCTACGAACACGAACACAAATCAAACAAAAAAGAGGAAAAATTTAACAGCCCAAAACAATGGAAAACAAACAAAATAAAAAATAAAAATCTCCCACAAAAGACGATCTTTCTTTTCCAAACCAGCAGAATTAAAATTCCCCAAAATTTCGCATTTCTCCCGATCTTTCCATCAAAATTCCCCCAAAACCACCAAAAATAAAAAATAAAAATAAACCATTCACAAATTAAAAAAAAAAGCATAGATCAGAGACTCACGAAGCAGTCATCGTCAATGGTGAAGATATACTTCTTCTTAGACACCATGTACCCGAAGCACCGGCAAGCAGAGTCCTTAAAGGAGATGCAAGAGGCCTTAGGGCCGAGGATGCGGTTGATGTCGTTGCGATTGTAGAGCTCGTAATCAAAACCATCAGGAACCTTGATAGTCCTGGAAGGATCTCCATCCTGGACGATGATCAAGTGGTATGGCTGAAAGTAAGGCCTCCACATCTCAAGGAAGTCAAGGTTCCTGATTGTGGGGATGACGATGTCGAGCTCATCCTTCAGAAGCGGCGTGCTAGGAACCGACGACGCCATTGCCGACAAGCTCCGCGAGATCTAGGAGCAAAGAAGAAGAAGAGATGGAATTATAGAGAAAAAAAGGAGAGAGTTTTCAAAGATCTATCTATGGAGTGGAAATAAGAAATGGAAGGGTATATATAGCAAAGTCTCAGCACGTGTCATCACGTGCAGCGTCCACCGTGTGAGAACGAGTCGACCGACCCGTTCAAACCTCAGAGTCACCGATGTTTGTGTGGCCCTTGTAGTCCCGTTTCCCCCCACTCTTGAGAATTCGCGTTTCCCATGAAGAAATATTGCTTTTTTTATTTCGGACATTTTAATCAATTTATATATATATATATTGTTTTTAATGTATAATTCTCTATTAATTTCAAACCTCAGGGTCACCGATGTTTGTGTGGCCCTTGTAGGCCCGTTTCCCCCACTCTTGAGAATCCCGTTTCCCATATAGAAATATTGCTTTTTTTTTAATTTCCGACATTTTAATTAATTATATATATATATATTTTTTTAAATGCTCAATTCTCTATTAATTTCAGACCTCAGAGTCACCGATGTTTGTGTCGCCCTTGTAGCCCCGTTTCCCCCACTCTTGAAAATCGCGTTTCCCATATACAAATATTGGTTTTTTTATTTCCGAAAATTTATATATATAAATGTCTAATTCTCTATTAATTTTCAAACCTCAGAGTCACCGATGTTTGTGTGGCCTTGTAGCCCCGTTTCACCCACTTTTGAGAATGGCGTTTCCCATGTCGAAATATTGCTTTTTCTTTTTATCTCCGAATAATTAATTAATTATATATATTTTTTTTAAAAAGTCCAATCCTCCACTAATTTTTTCTCTATAGATATTGCTAAAATAGATAAATCTTTTTACCATCTTTTTAATATTGATTTTGAATATATTAAATATATGTAATAAAAAATTTTCGAGTAAGAAAGGCAATTAATTGAACTTTCTTTTTAATGATCTTATTTATTTATTTATTTATTTTAATGGATAAAGAGGGGGTTGGTAAGGATGACAGTAAACTCACCGACGGTGAGCAGATCGGCGAGAAGCGTTTCCCATTGGACCGAAACATCGCCTTAAAGACCGGGATTATTACAACGCACGGTTTCTTCAACGAGATCCAGAGAGAAACTGTTGATTGATCGGACGGTGGGTGACGTACCCGTACTTTTAGAGCGCGGATCTAAAAGCGTGAGTTGGGAGAGATCACGTGAGCTGCATGAGGTGGCCACGTTAAACGCGCCGGCTCGGTTCGGGATGTCTTGCCAGTTGCTTCGGTTCAGTTTGGTTCACTCAAAACCGAGCCGGTTTGGTCTTTAGATTACTTTATTATAATTTTAGGGCTGAAATTAGGGTTAGGGTTCATGATCTTTTTGGTCAATTGTTTCTTAATATGAAAAGCATTTGGTTTAGATCTGATCTGGGAACCAAATTACAGGGATGTTGATTCGTAAATTAATTTTTTAATTGAGTCATGGAACACTTATTGTTCTCAATTATTCATTCTTTTATATTTTAATTTATTAACTTCTCATATATTTTAAAAAAATATTAATGCAATTTTTGTAAAATTCACTTTTTCCCATCATTTTGGTATGGGTTGCATTAAAAGATAAAATAACTACAATAACCTCGCTTTAATTTTTTTTTTCTCTACATAAATAATTCATATATCATATATTAAATTATTTAAATTTGTCTTTTTTTTTTTTGCAAAATTTTGATAAATCACATCAAAAACATGCACAAATGTGAAGTTAATGCTTCAATGCACCTGCCCCATCCCTCTGAACGAGCTAAAATTTAAACTTATCTCTTTAACAAAAGTACGAACACTTTGCATAACCAGTAAAACAAAAAACCATTCTCTTTTGGTTATAAACATTAAATTATAAGTAAATGTATTTAATAAAATTAACCCAAAAATTTATAGAATATAAATAACATTATTTTATGGTTTAATACATATGATAATATATCTTCTATGGACATCCATAGATAAGAAATCTATAGATATCCAATTATCAACCGTTGGATCACGATTCAACAACCAACATCGATGAACAGTAATTACTATACATATTACTGTAATAACTACTGTTCATCAATGTTGACTGTTGGATCGTGATCCAATAACTGATAATAGACGTCCGTAGACTTATTTTTTATCCATCGATGTCCAAAGAGAAATGATGCTCTATATATATATATATATATATATATATATATATGTGTGTGTGTGTATCTAAAAGTCAAGGTGTTGTTGAAATGTAGTGGTATGGTGGTGTATTGGAAAAGGTATTGGAATCTTCAAGCTGGACGTGAAGTGCAAATGGGCCCATGAAAAGCATCATCTTCTCAAGAACATGCAAACTGACAGTTGGACTCCCTGAAGTTTACGTCTGCCAAACTTTTGAACTTTCAAACTTTTTTTTTTCTCCTCTTGTTTTGTTTAATTTCTATTAATGTTTTAATCAATAAATTTGAAATTTATTTAATTTTTAAATTTTTATACATTGATCAATAAAATTAATATTATAACAACCAAATGATGATGTTGATCACTACCAAGATGATGATATCAAATATTTATTTGAAAATTTGATTTTGTTAATATTTTTCCGTATTTCTATGAAACAACACCGATTATCTTTCGTCATCTATACAAGAAAAATGACGTTAGATTCGAAGTCTATTGCTCTTTTTTGATCTGTTCATCATTGATGATGGTTACATTGATAATTTTTTATTATATATTTTGTATTTGTTAACTTTGTAATTGTTTTTTAAAATATAATTTAGTGGTTTATTTATTTTATTTTATTAAAAAAATAAATATGCATAAATGATGGATAGGTGGATACGAAGTAAGGGCTTTGTTTTGGTTGATGAGGACATGCAAATTAGGCTGGAACTTTGACAAATTGGGTTTGGTTCTACCTGTTTTTTTTGGCCTTCTTTTGTTGTGGTGCATGACTTCTTTAATTATTCCAATGAATGTTTGAGGTTGGATTAGTCCTTCTTAGTTAGTAGGTTATTTATTTTATTCTATTTTTCATGTTTGTGTCTTGATTAGAAATCAATTATTCATATTCATGGAAAACATGTGCGACGTCCACTGATTTTACTTTGTTTACATTCATTAAATTAAAAATTATAGATTAACTTATTTAAACAACAAAAAAATCTATAAATACTCATGATGGAAAAAAAAGTAATTAGTTTCTCGACAATTTTAATACTATCTAATTGACCCTTATTATTACTGACAAATAAAACAAGCGCTGCAAGAGACATGCACACGAGACAGAAATTGAGTATCTAATCTGTGCACTCTCCCCCAGTAATGTGAGGTTCAAGTAGCAAATATGAACCTATAATTAGAAACTCGTTACTACTATTGCGTCCAAAGAGACTTGAACTTGGGACCTTTCGTATGTCCCACATCAATGTTTTAATAACCAGACTGGACCGGCCGATTCAATCGGGAACCTACTAGTAAACCAGTCCTGTTAGTCACACTAAACACTAAATAATCGAACCGGTCAGTTCAATCGGTTCAACCGGTGAACCGGATTAGATGATTCTTTTATTTATTTTAAATTTTTAAAATTAAACATGGTCCTAAAAACCAAAAAACAAGATATTATATATTTGTATTTTATTTTATTCCTCATTTTTTATTGTTGTCTTTGTTATTGTATACTTATATTTTATTTAATTCTTTATTTTTGAATATTTGTTGTATGATTGTATCTTGTATATTTATACTTTGAAAAATTCAATTTTATGTAGAGTTGACACTTTGCGACCTTATAAAGGCAATAAAACTTTGTAATATGTATTTTGTATTTTTTTTAAATTTTTTCTTTATTTTTTAAATTATTTTTTACTTATTTTTAATTTTTAAAATTTTATTTATATGAAAAATATTAAATCCGGTTGAAACGATCGGTTCAACTGGTTGGACCATGAACTGGTTGTCTAACTGGGTCTACAATCGGTCTGGTTTTTAAAACATTGTCCCACATCAATATGTAACAAGGGGCCAATGCTACTCGGCTAGTGGGCTATGAACCCTTTTGCGGCCCTTAATAAATTTAATTCACATCAGGAATTCCATATGAACTCTCCAAGAAGATAAAAATATCAAATTCTTTAAATCTTAATTTATTCCAAGAATCAATCTATGTTTCTCTGGATTCATGCTAATTTAAGTTAACTCCAAACTTTGATATGCACTCCATTTGGAGCTTCAATTCTTGAAAACTTCAGTATCTCATTCACTCCAACTTCTTCCCATCTACAACATGAACATTCATTCAATCAAATTCAGAGGTATAATATTAATTTTTGATGAATTTTTTAAGGAATAATACCTGAATCTAGTAACAAAATAATGCAGAAAAAGCAGTAATGGTTGCAATTCCAATTTCCTTTCCTGGACATATAACCGAGCACAGTCACCAAAACCGAAGTACTGATTAAACTCAAGATTTCCATCCTGCATTTGTGATAAATCACATCTTGATTACTGAAAAGTTTGAGTTTGTTTCATGTTTTTATATCATGATACTCACCAGCCATCTCCATTAGTAGATTTTCCACCCTTTCTGAATTGCGAAACCTGGTTAATATAAACAATTTAAGCATTTCAGATCAAACTTAACAATGATTTTTACAAACATTCAGATATATCTATATATACATGTCACTGGTTGTTTGTCTTAGCAAACCATTGACAACATCAGCAATTCTTGAAGTTTCAAAGATTACCTACAATCAGAAAAGATTAAGTGATTTACAGATATAGATTAACAGAATTAGTACTCTCTCAATACATTAACATAACACTCAAGTGAACTTCATAGATTTGTGGTCATTCCAATCAATGGCATCTTCAACCAACTTTCTTTTTCTGATTTCCAAATGCTCACTCTAAAACTTGGAGAATTTCTTTCATTAGAGAAGAGTAAACTAGCAAAATATAGATTAAACATAAGATGAGATGAGTGAGTGATTAGTAGTAGTGTAGTACCTTGAGCACTTCTGGTACTTTTGGATGATTGATTGATAATTTTACGGCTATCATAGAGGTTGTAGAAACTGTTTTGAAGCCCAAGTAGATGAGAGTGATGAGCAGATCAATGATCTGTTCATCTGTTAACTTTGGCTTTGTGTCATCTTCATTGTCTCAATAGGAGCAATGAGTTTCAGGATTGAAATCAGCCACATCTGAAATGAAAATAGAAGAAGTCATAATAATTAAACTTCAAAGAACTAGAATGCATTCAAAGAAGGTTGAGACAACCTCTTTGGTTTTCTCTTGAATATCAATGACTTTATCATTCCAATTAATAAGAAGTGCTCTTTATGGATTTGGATTCTGTTGGATGTGGGTCCTGCGAGTTCCAACTGGCCCATATGCTAGTACACCCAAACCTAACTCCTTCTCATTTTTAGTCCCACATTGTGTATTTAAGAGAGTTGTTGGAGACTTTTTGGCTATAAATATGTATCCAACTATGAACTTAAAACACATTTGCTTACATCTTTCTTTCACATTCTCTCTCCCGGCTGTGCTCTTTTGCGTACCTGAAAAACCTTAATATTCTTGTTTTTATTCTGCGTATCTCTGCTTGAACCTTGCTGGTGTGCTCGGTATATCTCGACGCCGAACGTGCTAGACTATGAGAGTTCTTCCCTCCCGAGTTAGCGTATCTTGCGTTTGAAGTGAGGTCAAAAAATTCTGCATGAAGAAGGCCAATTCAACGTTAGGGCAGTGCTTACGCACGCCTACCTCAGGCTGAAAATTTCTAACTATTATTTTGAACTACTACTATAGTTTGTGCTTGATTGCATCTTATATTTCTAGTCTTTGTTTGTAGTATTTGCATGCTATACAGATAGTATATTTCTTACAATCACTGTATTATATAGTATTATACATACAGTGTGCAGAATATGCTTACAAAATACATAACTATACTTGCAGCTAAACAGATTATGTATAAAACAATAATTCAACGTTAGATTGTAAGAAATATACTATCTATATAGCATGCAAATACTACAAACAAAGACTACAGAAATATAAGATGCAATCAAGTACAAACTATAATAGTAATTCAAAATAATAGTTAGAAATTTCCAGCTTGGGGTAGGCGTGTGCAAACACTGCTCTAACGCTGAATTGGCCTCCCTCATACAGGATTTTCCGGCCTCACTTCAAGCGCATGATACACTAACCTGGGAGTGAAGAACTCTCGTAACCTAGCACGTTCGACGTCGAGATATACCGAGCACACTCGCAAGATTCAAGCAAAGAACGCAAAATAAGAACAAAAATATTTAAGTTTTCCAGGTACGCAAAAGAGCACATCAGGGAGAAGGAGAATGTGAGAGAAGAATGTAAGCAAGTGTGTTTTGCGTTTATGATTGGACACATATTTATAACCAAGAAGTCTCCAACAACTCTCTTTAATACACAATGTGGGATTAAAAATGAGGAGTTAGGTTTGGGTGTACTAGCATGTAGGGCCGGCTGGGACCCACAGAACCACATCCAACAGATTCATCGATCTTTAGCAACAATTGGTAATCAAATCACTCAAGGATTGATTAGGCTGAGAAAGGCAGTCCTCATGGTCTTGTGAAGTGAACCATGAACAGCAGAAATGTTGTATTTCCCAAGTATGCTCAGCATGGATTGAGGGTACCCTGGAACAAGTCTTTTCCCTTCATTCATGAGAAACTGGTTGAGCTCTGCATCCATGGACACAACTGTAGGACATCCTTGTTAGATGTATTGTTGTATTGTATATGTATGTATACATATATATATATTGTGACAGTACTGGAGCCCTTCAGATTGCTGCCGATCCGGTCAAGCATGAGCTGACCAAACACATTGGTGTTGATGCACACTTCACACGATGCCACATACGTGCCCAGACTGTGTCACTTCATTATCTTCCTACAGAGGTCCAGGTGGCTGACTTTTTCACCAAGGCGCAGACGCGTGATCAGCATCTATTCATGTTATCCAAACTCAAGACATACGATCCGCCTTGAGTTTGAGGGGGGGTGTTAGATGTATTGTTGTATTGTATATATATGTATACACACATATATATATATGTATGTATGTATGTATAGACGTATATGTATACTTATCATGTTCTATATGTAGACCCAAAGGGTCACTCATGGATGTTGTTCAAGCATATACACTTGTTCCATTTCTCTCTCTCCCTTCTAACAATCCTAATATGTGTGTCTAAAACAAACTCCCACATCTGTTGACATACAGAAAAAGAAGATAACAATGAAGTGTAGAAGTGTACATACATGAATGCATGGTTTTTGGCAACATGAATCTCACCTGGCTCTCTGGTTTTTCATGAAACTAGGACCATCTCTCAAGAACTCAGAGGCCACCCCATGGTGCCTGGAGGTAAGTCCCTTCAATCTCAACAAGTCACTGCAAAGAAGCCAACAACCAAGTCCTAGACCAAGAACAATCATCACCACTGTCATCACCATTATCATCCTTCTGAAATTCCCAACAATTCAGTGGGAGACAATTCACAGATATATTGTGTTCATGCATGAGTGAATATTTGCGAATCTTTTGCATGCAATGCATGATAAGAAAGATATACTACATATATATAATATTAAATGAGTGCATGCAGCACAAGAAGTGGATAGGTAAGGATAGAAAGAGCCTCTCAATAATGAAACTTGGAAGCAGGTGAGTTGGAACATGGTCACCACCTGGACATTGTGCAAGTACCCAAGCACTGTCAACTGAAACAGAGCCAAAATTTGAACTAAATTAAGTGTTTGATTGTTTAGTCCAATTGCTTACCTGATTGCCACTCTAGATTAGATATGAATGTCTATGCAAAAAAAAAATCCAAATTTGGATCAAGAATTCTGTTAATTATAAACAGTTCTTTCTGTCAGAAATGGACTGATTAGCACTAGGATTTCTGCATATTGTACGAATGATCTCCTCACTGATTACTTTTCATATATGAAGAACTTCCTCCCAGTTGATCTCATAGTTGTGCAAGCTCTAGAAGTAGAGTTAGGCTGAAAAAACAAATAAAGAAAAAGAAAATCAGATATTCATTAATGACTTCAAAGAGTTAATAATACAGAATAAATTCTCATTACCAGACATGTATGAATGTCATCACAACCACACAAGTGTTTGCCATTAACCATATCTGTTGCTTGAAATGCTCCTCCCCCATTACTTCTCTGCATGATTTCTAGATTGTTACAAATTCAATTGTATAGAAAACATTAAAGCAAGTAGAGTACCTTATAGTAATCAACAGCCAGGAAATTCGCCCACCGGTTTCCGGCTTTGTGGTAGCATGTTTGAAGCATGTTCATGAGCTCTTCCGAGTTCTGCTCGCATGCGTCATAGTTATTGGGTAATGTCGGAAAGTAATTAATAAAAACAAGAGACTTGTTCTTATCATTTAAAGGCGCAGATTCGACACGGTTAGAGCACAATCCAGAGTACATTCCACCATTGCCATCTGCAAATTGGTCACAGTATGTTTAGCCATCAAAACAACACAATTTTAAAGAAATTTTCTTCTCTTACATTGGTTTTCAACCATGTAATTCCACTGATAAGCAATGCCTTCTGTATCTTGTTTCGAAGCCATAGAAGTGAAGACAATTAGACGATGATTCTTTGCAACCATATCACTAATCAGAGGCCAGTCCTCACCATTCCTAGGCATTTCTGAAACCGGAAACCAGTAATTCAGCAACCCAGATTCATTAAAAACTTAAGTTAATCCATTTGGAGCTTGAACATAATCTTCTAGTATCAATGTGACTATTTCAGTTGGATTCATTGACAAGAAGTTTTCAATCTCCCTCATAGTATCTATTGCAGCACTCTGCATTTTTTGAAATGCTATCAGACTCTTGTAAGGCATTAAATCGGAAGAAGATCGACAATTTACAACTCACAAATGCAGTAATCTCAAAACATATCCCTCCAAATGAATGGCAGAACCATACATCCCCTTCAAAGTCATAAGCATCCAACATCAAGGCTCTAGCACCATTCTAAACATTGAAAAATAAACCAAGTTAAATCAAACACTAGAAAAGCAAAATCTGCAAACATTAAACACAATAGTTAGAGATTTTTTTTGTCTTACATTCAGCTGCTCAGTGACAGAATCCTCTTGGTTTGAGAAGGTAATACGCGGAAACGGGGTATGAGATGGCTCATTATCAATGGCATAAGAGTTGTGCGTGGTGAGATAAGCATAGCTGTTGAATGGCAATGAGTTATTCTGATAAAACAACGCAACAAAGTCTTCCACAAATTAGTACTAATATAAAAATCAATCTGAAGAATATTAATATAGATTCACAAATGGTGGACCAAGCGATGATGTAGCCATTAAAGTTTCAACCTTTTTATCAATAACACTGACAGTGAGGAATAAGAAGAAGAAGAAGAGTACCAGAAGCTTGAATGGGTGTGAAACTGAGGAACGGATGCAGCGAGAGCCTGAGAAACCAAATGAGCATGAGAAGCAGTACAAACCGGCAGCACAATCTTTGTTTGTTGAACACACATCAAGAAGCTGAACCAGAGAAAAGAGAATGAGTTCAAAACTATGAAATTGAAGCATGAAAAGACTGATACATTAAAAAGATGCAAACTTTGCATTTTCCATTAGAGCAAGAAGCTGCAACTCCATGAAAATCCAGAGAAAGGATGAGTAGAAACAAAGTCTGCAGAAAAACCATTTTAGAGAGTGATATAGAGAAAGAGAAGGAGAGAATGAGTAGACTGGTGCAGCTTCCATTCATGACACAAAAGGTTTTTTTTTTTTTTTTTTTGGCGAAAATAAAAGATTTTGAGTTTTAATTTATTTTTTATTTTTTTATAAAATTTGAATTTTTTTCCCATATTTTCTCTTGTTTTTTTTTCTTTCTTTCATTCCCATAATTATTTTTAGGATTTCTTTTCTCATAATCTTTCTTGAATATTTTCATATATATATATATATATATATATATATATATAATTATTTAGCTCTATTAAGGATTAAAGAATAATTAACAAAAGGAATATGTTTAAGATTGAATTACTAACATGGATCATTGGGCTTAGTGTTTATCATGTGACTTTAATTTTTTTTCCCAAATTAATAATTTAAATAAAAATTTAACAATGAAATTACATAATAAATGATACATCATATACCATATAAGTATAATGTTACATATCAACAATAAGAATTGACAATATAACCAAAAATTAGTGAAAGTCCAAATTCCTAATAATACCGGGTTTTAAACAATCTATTTATTAAATAAAAAAAATTCTTAGCAACAACAAGTGATAGTATAATTCCGATGAAAAAAAATCAAAAATTCGACTTTTTCTAAAATATGGTTGCGGATTTAAAATATATAAACACTCACTTTGCAATAATAGTAGATATTTCAAGAGAGAATCAAGAGGGGAGAACAACACCAGAAAACCAGGCTGGATGAAGCTGATAATAAAAGTTTGAGAATATTTCAAAGCATATGATCTCAGTTGACAAGCAATCTTCAGATTGAGACAGCTTACTTCCTTCACTCACATTCATAACTTATAATAGATAAAATAAACAAAAAGAAACCATTTAGTTGAATTTCATATAAAAAAATGGAGAATTTTCAGAAAAAAAATTCTTAAGGAAGGCAGCATTTTAGTTGATAGATGTTCAATAGTCCATTTCAACAACTCTGGTGACCGTTGGGAAGTTATATTCAAATTTCCCGCGTCCCTTTCTCTCTTCCCACCAAACACATTGCTTCAGAATACAAGAATTAGTATTGAAGAAATTCAGAGAAGCAGAGTATGATGGAGAGTTGTATATTGTGGAAGGTGGCAGCACAACAACAAGTTGGTGAGGCATCACTGGTTTCTTCTTTAAGATCCACAACTCATTCACTGCTTCTCTGCCATTGCAGAACCTTGTTGGTGATTTTCTGTTGATGAATCATGGCCACTCTGATGAACAATGGATTCATTCTCTGTGTTTTCTTGGTTTCTTTGATGTTCTTTCATGCAGGTTCTTCTTCTTCTTTCTGATGATTTTGTTTATTTTCTTTTTCTGCAACATTTCTGATGATTTGGATTGAACACAGTGGCTTATGATCCATTGGATCCAAATGGAAACATTACAATCAAGTGGGATGTAATGTCTTGGACTGCAGATGGTTATGTGGTGAGTGTTATTCTCCATTGATGTCTTTGAATCTTCGAGAAAAAAATGTATATTTGTAACCTCAGAAATGATGGTAGGCTGCAGTGACAATGAACAACTTCCAAATGTATCGGCATATCATGACCCCGGGATGGCAATTAGGCTGGACATGGGCAAAGAAAGAGGTCATCTGGTCGATGGTTGGCGCGCAGGCTACTGAGCAAGGAGATTGTTCCAAGTTTAAAGGTAATATTCCGCATTGCTGCAAGAGAACTCCAACAATCGTTGATCTGTTGCCCGGAGTCCCCTATAACCAGCAGTTTCAGAATTGCTGCAAGGGAGGGGTGGTGGCAGCTTATGGCACCGATCCTGCAGGTTCGGTCTCGGGCTTTCAGGTTAGTGTTGGTCTTGCTGGAACAACGAACAAGACTGTCAAGCTACCGAAGAACTTCACCCTGCTCGGTCCTGGCCCTGGTTATACTTGCGGGCCGGCTAAGATCGTCCCGTCCACCACTTTCTTCACACCTGATCATCGCCGGAAAACACAAGCTCTCAGTAAGCCTTTCAATATGTTCTCAACTTCTCATAATTCTGTTTCTTTGGTGAATTCTTGAGCTCTTAACTTCTGATACAATTATCTGATTGCAGTGACCTGGAATGTAACATGCACATACTCGCGATTCTTGGCTTCTAAGAATCCAAGCTGCTGTGTTTCCTTCTCGTCGTTCTACAACGAGACCATCACCCCTTGTCCCTCCTGTGCCTGTGGCTGCCAGCACAAGAATTGCATCAGGTATAGCCTCAAACAATTTGCATGCATTTGCTTACCAAAATAATAGATTGATGACGGATTGGCGGATGATTTATCATTGCAGTAGCGACTCCAACCTGCTGAGCACAGTGGGAATCAATACGCCGAGGAAGGACAACGCACCACTGCTGCAATGCACTCGCCACATGTGTCCAATTCGAGTACATTGGCATGTCAAGCTTAACTACAAGGACTACTGGCGTGCCAAGATCGCAGTCACCAACTTCAACTACAGGTTGAATTACACGCAATGGACACTGGTGGCTCAGCATCCTAATCTCAACAATGTCACCGAAGTCTTCAGTTTTGATTACAAGCCCCTTGTTCCATATCAATCCATCAGTAAGTTCATTCACAAACTTTGGTAAAGTTTTCACAAGATTGAAGGCATGAACTAGAATACAACACATTGCAGATGACACGGGCATGTTCTATGGAATGAAGTACTACAATGACTTACTCATGGAGGCAGGACCATTCGGGAACGTGCAATCGGAGGTGCTGCTCAGGAAGGATCCAAATACCTTCACCTTCAAGCAAGGATGGGCTTTTCCTCGGAAGGTATACTTTAATGGAGATGAATGCATGCTACCACCACCAGATTCATACCCTTACCTGCCTAATGCTGCCACTCTGCAAGCTCAAACCGTGCTACCTTCATTCCTCATCTCTGCATTCTTGTTGGCTCTCATGGTTATGTGGTAAGAAGCTCTATCTGCAAAGATACTACTTTGAAATTTTTGACTATGTAGATAAGTGAATTCTTGGTGTAACAATTTGAGTTATTCAATACTTCAAGCCGTTATCTATGTTTGTTGAAGTGTAAGAACGTTTATCGTTAGTCATTTGTTTCTTATAGCCAAACCCCAGAAGAAGAAGAAAAAACAATGACACATGAATGGTATAACAACTGCAAGCATTTCTATTTCAGAATCTTATTACAAGGGCATTAACATATCCACGAAGCTACACTTTAAGATAAACATAATGACAATACAATAGAATACAACAAAACTAGAGAAGCACTAAAATGACACTAATTTCAGATCAACATGTAGAAGATCATAGTGAATACATCCTTGTATGAGTTTGGGTACGACACACCTGCTTTGGT
The DNA here is from genome assembly GCA_020875875.1 of Dioscorea alata. Classification (NCBI taxonomy): domain Eukaryota; kingdom Viridiplantae; phylum Streptophyta; class Magnoliopsida; order Dioscoreales; family Dioscoreaceae; genus Dioscorea; species Dioscorea alata. The sequence continues at coordinate 1,319,400 of CM037023.1, read as the reverse complement.
AGGAAGAAGTCTGATCATAACTTACAAGATGCACCAATGAGCTTGAGAAAACAAAACAGTTTCCTGAGGCGTTTGTAAATTCTTTTTGACACCACCAAACTCAAAATTTTCAGAGAATTCACCACCTTCTATTAGACATAAGACAGCAGACATCCCAAAACTGCCCAAAAGAGTATGGTAGGAAGAAGCAAGGGGGTCATCGAGAGAGGAGTAGAATTTGGTAGCCAAGGATAAGCATCAGGAGGCGGCATGACGCAATTGTCACCATTGAAATATACACGTCTTGGAAAGGCCCACCCTTTATCGAAAGTAAAAGTCGATTGGTCTTTCTGGAATAGAAGCTCTGATTGTGCATTGCCATAAGGTCCAGCTTCCATGAGCAAATCATTGTAATACTTGACTCCCCATAACATTGCAGTATCATCTAGAAAAGCAAAGGATGATTTGTTAGTCATGCAACACAAATAGAACATTAAAGGAAAACCCCATCTAGATATTACTTACTTATAGCTTGATAGGGAGTTAATGATTTATAGTTGAAGCTGAAGATTTGAGTGAGGTTGTCAAAGTTAGGGTGCTGGACAACCAAGTTCCACTGTGTGTAGTTCATCCGGTAATTGAAATTAGTTATTGTGATCTTCACCCGCCAATATTCCTTGTAATTGAGTTTGACATGCCAATGGACTCTTATCGGGCACATATGAGAAGTGCATTGTACCAAAGGTGCATAGCTGGACTTGCCGGGGCCATTGATCGCAGAAGCTAAATATGGCGAATCTCCCCTGTTTTTATAGAATATAGGATATCAGCTCCAAAAAATACAGACAGCACAAAATAAAGATTGGAGAATATGAGTAATGGAAAACTCACTCTACACAGCTTCCTGGTTGAGTTATATTATTTTGGCAACCGCATGTGCACGTTGGGCAGTTGACAATTGTGTCATTGTAGAAAGACGATAGGGATACACAACATGTCGGGGTTTTCTGGGCGAGGAATTGGGAATATGTACAGGTAACATTCCAGCTCACTGCAAAAAGATGAATATATTAAGGAAAAAAGAGACATTCAACACCATAAGCATCAAATCTTTTAATCTCTAGAAACTTACTCAAAGCTTGGGTTGTCCTCCTTCCATCTGCTGTTGTGAATTTAGTCGGTTTCCCAACCTTCGCAATTCCACACGTATACCCAGGACCTGGAGCTTTGAGCGTGAAGTTTTTGGGCACACGGACAGTTTTGTTGGTGGTTCCAGCAGCACCAACACTAACCTGGAATGAGGCTGCAGCATTGGCCGGATCTTGAACCCATGAGTTGATTACTCCTCCTTTGCAGCAATTAGCAATTTGCATGTTATATGGAGTTCCCGGCAGTAGGTCAACAACTGTAGGGTCCTTCTTACAACAATGTGGGATGTTTGCTTTATATTTCGAGCAATCTCCCTGCTCGGTAGTTTGAGCCCCAACCATGGACCAGATGACTTCCTTCTTCGCCCATGTCCATCCTAGAGTCCATCCTGGTGTTTGGATATGTCGATATTGCTGAAAATTGAACATGGTAACAACAGCCTGAAAAACATCATTACAAAAATCTTTAGTTAGTCATCAGCTAAAGCACATTAGTAGATATGAAAACTATAAGTTATACACCATTTCCTCAGTGTTATCCTTAGTATTATGCACTTACAACATATCCATCAGGAGTCCACTGCATGATATCCCATTTGATTGTTATGTTCCCATTCGGATCAAGTGAATCATAAGCCTCTGCAAATGCAAAGAGAAAGCCACTTCAGAAACACAATTCCCTTCCAAGATATTTGATAATCGATTTAGAAACTGATCCTGCTAATAGAAAATTAGAAGCATTCAGAGAATCTAATCGGAAACAATGCAATAACTATCAAGTTTCATCCTTTATGGAATTAAGCACCAATCCGAAGTATCATCTTTCCTGAATCTATACCAGACTGATTCCATCATCTAAGACTCCCATAGTTTTAAGATTCAAATTAATTGATTGAGGGCAAACTCTTCTCCATTCTAATCCTTGCTCTGAATATCAAAATTTTAACGTCTTCCAGTCATCCAAACAATATATTCATCCACAAACACAATCTTTGATAATCCAAGCCAGAATATCAATAAGAAACATCAAATTTTGAAAAACAAGTGCAGCCTAGAAGAAAAAAAACACAACCATTCATCAATCAAACCACAGATCCCTAAAAACCAACACAAAACTTCTAGCTCAAAACGAATTCATCAACACCAAAGACAACGATTCCATTAATCCACAACCACCATTCAGCGGAATTACCCATAAATAACCAAAAATCCCAAACCCAAGCAACAACCAAAACAAATAAAAGATCAAATTTTGGATCAATGGCGATGAATAAATCCACAAACAAGCTACCAGGAACTCACCCACTGAGTTCAGATTGGCGAGAAGGAAAAACACAGCAAAGATGGCCAAAGATCCCAACTTTCCGGTAGATCTCCATGTTGTAGATGAAGATAAACTCTGATCCATCTTCATTGCTTAGATTAAGCAAGATGACAGCCTTGGATCTGAGCTCCACCGCAATGCACAGAGAGAGAGAGATGAAGTCTAGAAAGAGAGAAAGAGAGCACCTTTTCACATGTGAAGTGGAGACAGTGCGCAATTGAAATACAAAGTATTAAAGTTTAACAGTATGTTTATAGACTGTCTTAGTTCATGAGATTAGTGACTCAAAATTCCCAAAATACCCTTTTAATTTTCTTAATTATATATTTTTTATGTTAAATAAAAAAGTATATTTGACTATATAAATCCAAATATCATTTGGTTTTAAATTCCCAAAATACCCTTTTTTTAATTATAATGTTTTATATTTAATTATAAAAATAGAAGGAAAATCTAACTATATTAAGATAAATGCTTTAGAGTTGATTTATTAAATTACCAAAATCCCTTTTCACTTAACTATTTATATTATTTACTTCTAAATAAAAAGAAAATCTAGGGAAAATTTTAGCTAAATAGGACTATAATTGGTTATTCCTTTAAAAATAAAATAAAAAATAAATGGCAAAGGAGTAAATTTGGCATAAAGTAGGCCCACTTTTGGTACAACAACTAGATATATGTTCTAGACCGACAATGGAAGTTTGGCATATTGAGATGTCGGTGAGAACTTCATGCTTTTCATTTTTATCAAAATAAATAAATAAATAAATAATAAAAGAATCCAAACAATATATATAAATATTTCATTTATTTATTTATTTATTTATGTGTCTCTATCCTTTGTTGGTGGCCTTTGGCTATCACTCTTCCTAAAATCTATTTATAATTTATATTTATATTTTCTTTTTTTACTTATTATCTAGATGTGACAAAAATCATGATTAAAATAAAGTTTTTTATAAGTGGTTGAAAAGACTTATTATGAATGATTTTTATAATTAATTAAAAAAAATTCAAACTTACAAGTAGTCTAATGAAGAACAGCAGTGATCCAGCTAAGTCTATTAATATACAACGTGTGTGATGGTGCACCAACCTTCAATATAATTTCTTTTTCTGAATATATAATTCTAATTAAAATTAAAACTCTCTTAAATAATATATATATGTAAATATTAATAAAATAGATTTTATCTTATGCTTATTGGGTGATATTTTCCATCTTACTTAAAGGTTGTTTAGATAAGTCAAAATTATGGCATAATGCGTACAATATGTCATAATTTAATATTTTTTAAAAATAATATCATTTTGGTTGTTTGAGTATTTATTTTAGAATTTAAAATTATGACATAATATAGGTAATATGATATAAAAAAATATTTCACTAAGAGTAGAATATTTTTTCACTGTAAAAAGTCTCTCTTCTTTTGATCCAGCCACCGGTGGTCCACCGGTGGTCCACCAAAAGTTTGGCCTACCTCCGGTGACACGCCAACGGTTTACTGATGGTCCGATTGGACTCCGGTGATCAGCCACCAATCTACTGGCTGTCTGACCACCTGCTAGTCACCCTCTCACCGGTGGCCACCGACCGGTCAGTCTCCATAATTTTTTTTTATTTTGTCAATCAAAGACTCATTATGTAAAAATAAAATATGCCATAATTTCTGTAATAATCATTGTAATTTCTAAATAATAAAATTATGTCACATCCTTTCATTTTTGCAGCCAAATACCTGCATACTTATATGGTTTTGCAAGTGTATAAATGCACAATTAATTAATTAATTAATATTGGTAACAATGTTCCAATTATTATTAATGGGACCATAATACTAGACAAAATAAAGTAAGAAGTGGACCTCACAACCACTAACTCTATTTTACACCATAATCTTCTTCTGGAGTTTGCAAAAGTCTGAATTGCATGTTATCTTCCATATTATATTACATATATATATATATATGAACACATAAACATTTATAAAGAAATATAATTAAAAATATATTCAAGCCTTGCAAAGTGTAGTATTGAAAATTTTCATCAACCATAAAGCCTATTTTCACTCTCAGTAAATTAGAAAACCTCGAAAAACATCAGCTTCGATCACTGAAAATTCTAGCCTACACCGCACGTAGTGTACGAAAACCATATAATGTATCAATGGTACAATATCCATTTGTATCGACGCGATACACCCGGCATAAGCATGACTTTGTCCTCAGTCACGGCATAAGCATGACTTTGTCCTCAGTCACGGCGGACAACCATGACCGGAGTTACTGCCATCCGGTTCTGAACTAATACCCTTTGCCACAAACCACACCAACTCCCCGTCCGTCGGTCTTACCATTTGAGCAGGCAAAGACAATGCATCTATGTCGTCATTATCGTCAGAGAAGATAATGCTCAATGCATTGGCCTTGTTCTCCTCTCCGGCGACCACCAAGGCTACATTCGAGGCTGAGTTGATCACGGGGAGAGTGAATGTGATCCTCTCCGGTGGTGGCACTGGAGAGTCGGTAATGAATGTGACCCAGTTATCCTTGTCCTCCAATGCAGGGTGGCCGGGGAAGAGCGAAGCAATGTGACCATCCTCGCCCACGCAGAGCAAGATGAGATCGAACTTCGGACAGTCACTGATTGCTGAGACATCGACTGTTCGCACCTTCACCAGCTGCCGGATTGTGAATTCGTACTCTTCTGCTGCATCTTCAGTTGTTGCATTGTCATTGATTGAGTAGATGTGGCTGTTGAGAACTGGCACCTAGATTCACAATTCACATGCAAGTAAGAACTATAATGTATGAAAATGATCACTTGTAGTGTGTTTAAATGCTCTATATTCGAAGAATTAGTATGTTGTTGGTGTTACATACTTTGATTGCTTGACCTTTTTTAATGCTTCTCATAGTTACTATATTCACTTATGCTCTGCCGATCTTTATTTCTAATGCAGAAGCCAAACTTTGTTCTTCCTGTTTTTCAGTGAAATTATGTGGCCGATGAACCTTGAAAAACAATAGATTAACTGGAAAAATGGCAGCCTGTTCAATATCAATTCAGATAATTTTTTACTGCTTGTAATCCCTATCAACAGCTTATTATTCTCTTCATCAATTGATACTTATCAATTGTCAATAAACAAAAGGCCCAAACCAAATTCTCTCCTGATTATCAGCACTAATGTTTCGAAGCTCCATGATTATGCATTAGTTTGCATCTAGATTTAAGAGTTTCATATTTCATTCAAACTCATGGATTCCTCTCTTCTCCGTAATTCTTTTACATGTTCATTTCTCTAGATGAATAATGTTTGCAGTAATCCAGTCGGTAAAAGAAAGACGATAGCCCTGTTTACCAGTCTTCCCCTGAAACTAATCATACTTATTTAGATCTTCAATTATTTAAAAATTCCTCATCATCCATTTATTATTACAAACTATAGAGAAATCTTTACGACCAATGTTGACAACAGGATACACCACAACCAACTGATCTATCAAATACAGAAAAAGGAAAGTAGAAGAATAAAGAACATGGGAAGAAATCTATCGACGGGACCATAAGGTCCTCATACAGGTCTATTCTAAAGCATAACAATTTGAGAACATAAAACAAGGCGATGCTTCAATAATTTAAAGTGCAAGCAGAAGCTGATTCTTGAAATTCATGATTCGAAAATGCTCACTAGAACAAAATAAAGATATAAAAGATTAGTATACCTTGGATAGAAATCCATCTTTTGCAAGCTTATAATTACTATCTACATGATTCTTCGAGACGGCACGTTCATCGGCCCAAAACACATACCATTTTGTCCAATCAACAGTCTTGCTATACGGTGCTTCGCAAAGTTTCCTGCTTCCAAAAACAAATAACTAAATAAACATTCAACTTGAATCTAGTAATTTATAAGCTAAAAGAATGCCGAACAAAGAAAGCTACAACAATTTTATTTACCCCATCAAATTGATGAGACATCCTCCAGATAAAGCAATGGTGAAAACTCCTCTATCCTTGACTGAGATGTCCGATAATTGTGCAATGTATTCAGCTAAATTGGTAGCAAGTTCATCAGAATTGTCGAAACTTCTCAGCTCACCTCGACTCTTAGGATCGCCGGACACAGCCATGCTTCTCAAATTGTTAATGCCCAATACAATGCTCTGAACAAAGAAAAGATTTCACACCATTGAAAAAATACTTCAAAGGCAATTCTTAACCTTTCAATACATACTAAAAGCATGAGAAGTAAAGCAAAAGAAATGAACAACTAATGTATTCATAAATTACTCTTGATTAATGTTTTGGAGTGAAAACCAAGAAAACAATTGATAAATAAAAATTCAGGATGATGAACAATCAGACCTCTTGCAAGTTGTATCTTTTCTGACATTAAAAAGGAGGGGGAAAAAAAAAAGAAACTGAAAACAGGAAGTGCATAACAAGATAGAGGAAGAACAGGATTCTCTTATAGATGCCTCAAATTTTTTTCTAAGATCAGTCTAATCCAATTTAAACTAGTCAAACAAAAAGAATTCACAGTAGATAAATCATTAAAAAAAAAAGAACACTTTCTGTAATCTCAATTCTGTTTAAAATTAGAAGATAAACTCAGAAATTCATAAGAAAAGAGAAAGTGGATAACTATAATCAAAAGTAATCTCAACATTTAAAAGCTGTAGATAAGGCACACAACAATCTCTGATGATCCAAAACAATGATGTTCTGGTACACTTCAACAACCACAAACAAATCCAAACAAGAAAACAACCCAAAAATCACACCTTGATCATCAATTCCACAACCAAAAACACCATACACAAATTCAACAAACAAAACACATCAAAATCCCAAATTGATCTCGAAGCTCACATCATTCACATAAACAAACACACAAAAGAAAACCCAATACATAATCATCAATCAATCACACAAAGATCTTAAAAGGAAGATCAGAAACACATAAGAAGAGAACAAGGAGAAGGGGAAACTCACAAGAAGAGCGAAGAGGACAGCAAAAGCGTCATAAAAATCACACCTTTAATCAAATTCCAGCCTATAAAAGATCAAAACAAAATAAATTGGAGCTATCGGCGCACAAACACGGAACTCACGTGCATCTCACGCCATCCTCTCCACACCAAACCCAAAACTCTGCTCTCTTTCTCTCTCTCCAATGGCGATGGCTTCTCCCCATAATACTCTCTATCTATAGAGAGGGAATCAGTGAATCACTGGTAATTGAGAGAGTTCTACAGAGTGTAAATGGAGTGAAGTCAAGGAGAGATTGACAAGTGGGCAAATGAGATGCAAATGATACCATAAAAAGATGCAATTTTTACAGACTTCAAAAGTCCAAAGCGGAAGAAGAAGCGAAGAACTCTCTCTCTCTCTCTTTATCCAACACAAGTTTGCTTTTTTCCAATGTTTTTCATTTCTTTACTTTTATTTTCTTTTATTCTCTACTTTTTTTTTTCTTTTCTTTTTAACTTTTAAATTTTAATCATTCTCATTGTCTCTGTAAACAAGAACAAATTTCTTGTTTGTCAAAAAAAAAAAAAAAAAAAGCAAATTTTTCATTATATATAATTACAAATTTTTTAAGTGATGCAGTGATTCAGTCGTGTAGAAAAATAATCCAATGACTCGATTCCATGGTAATTATCACAGAACCAAAATTCCATGGTAACTATCACAGAACCAAAACGTAGCTCATTCTTAGCCATATGTTTATAAATTTTATTTATTTATTTATTATATAATATAAGAATATATTAGTAATTACGTTAAAAGCTGATATCATTTATTTTAAAAGTTATTAAATTGAAAGTTATTAAATTGAGACCATTTAACGCTGAGAATAAGCCACATATTAGTTCCATCATAACTACAACGGATTCGGTCCGTGAGATCATTTCTCTAGTGTATTTCACTTTTATTTTTTTGCTTTTTAAGTAATTGACTTTACTTGCTTTTTATGAATGTATAGATATTTTTTAATATATTTTAGATGGTTTATTTTGTTTAAAAAAAACATAAAGAGATGATAAATGAAGTGTGCACGAAAAGGATATAATTTGTTTGTTAATAAAAATAAGTGAAAGGGATGTGATTGGTAATGAAATTTATTGTGTAAATATATGAAAACTAATAAAACTTCAACCAAAATTCCAAATTTTGACATACCCTCACAAAAAAAAACATGTTTTTATTTTGAGGATATTGATGTCTTCATATTAAATAATGTGACATATAAATAATATCTTGGTATTTTAAAAAAATTATGAAATTATATAATTGAATCAATTTTTTAAATTAAAAAAAAAAAAAAGAAGAAGAAAATGTTACCAAAGGTTTTCCACCCATAAACTCATTATTTTTTAGTGAGAGAGCAATGAATATACAAACAAAAGTGATTGGAATATATAAAATAATATTAATAAATTCTTTGTCCAAATTTAAAAAGCACTTCAAGTCACCCACCAAACATTTATTAATTTGAAATTTTTCTCAATGACATTTATTATTAGATCAAGTGTGGCACTAGAATTTTAATATCCTATTGGAACAATGACAACATCATGAAGACATGAAAGCCTCATTGTTTGGCCAAAATTATAATATAATCTGTACATTATGTTATAATTTAATTTTATGATTTATATTAAGTACTTATTTTAAAATATAAAATTATAACATAATATAATTATTATGGCATAAAAAATATATTCTATTAAGAATGTAATATTTTTTCATTATAAAAAATATCTAGTCACCGGCTACCAGTCAATTAGCCTCTGAAAAGACTCGTAATTTTTTTATTCGGTTAACTAAACACTCATTTTATTATTAAAATGTTCATAATTGAAAACCATAAACAAGTGATTAAGAGAATAAATGAATAAAATTATATTATTTTAGTCATGCATATCTACTATTTATTTCCTAATTAACATTAATTAAAATAAACATTTTAAAACTAAAATTATATTTATGATCATGAAGTCATCCTGCATAATTTAATTTGATGTTCAACAAGAGCCATGCACACACCTGAAAAGAAATAAAAGAAATGGAAAGTAATAACAATAACCAAATTGTCCCAAAAACAGTTTTGGAGATTCAACAATTTTGATTTCAAATTTTCAAAGACATCAATCAAAACTTCATTTTCTTGTGGACTCTCAACATCAACAAGAAAATTAAAAGTTGTGAGCAATAGACTTCCACATTGCAGGTTAATGACCAGGATTTACAAGAAATATTTCTTCGATGCATCGCTATTCGCCAACTACAATAAAGTTAGCAAGAAAAATAAATTCCGAATTATGAATCGGTAGACATGTCCGCACGGCATCCGATCTCGACAACCACAATTTGTAGTGAGAATTATCTGATGTAAAATCCTGCAAGCATTGCTGCAGTTTGAGCTCAAATCGAATTGTTTTTCCAACTTCGATTCCGCCTTGTTTAAGTTCATGCAGAATTCTTCTTGCACCAGCATGACCTGGAATGGAATGAAACAGAAATATATTCAGATGTTTCCTCAGAATTTACAATGACGAAGTACTATAAAAAATACAAAATTAGTTATAAACAATGTAAAAAATAAGGTTTTTCTTGATAGCAGACATAAAAAGATCATTAAAGTTGGCATCTATGTTACTGTATCATGTCTATCCATCTCTATCATATCTGTTTTCAGTCCATTTTACTTTTGTAAACCACTAGTTTTCAAGCAAGTGTTATTCTAGGTTTAAAAGTAGTCAGGTGATCTACAATAATTGATTATCCTCCTACCAGCTAACTGAGACAGGATTATCATATTGTGGTGAAACTCATAAGTGTTTGGAGTGGAGAATTGAATCACTTGAACAAGTGATAGTGAGAGATTACTAATGAAACCTCCAAAAAGAGTGAACCAAGGCATCATTAATAGATTAACAGGAAAGATATGATAATTAAAGAACTTTGCCAAAGAATGGTAGAGCACTCCAGAGAACATAAAATATAAAAATCAAAGATTTTTGAAAACAGATAACTATCATTCATTATCTTCAGCATCTATCTCTATCACCATATGTTTTGTGCAAAACGCTGGTGGAAATCGAAATAATACAGAGAATATGTCAAGCATAATTTGTTTGGATGAAATTGCAAGGCATGATAATTTGACTGATTGATATAGGCTATAAAAAGCTAATGATCCATGCCGTAAATGGTGATGAGGATTTAGATAGTTAAAACTTCATAAATATCAAAATACATATGAAAACCTCAACTACATTAGAAAGCTACTTGGCAGGAGTTCCGATTTCTTTAAAAGTGAGGCCAAACCAGAATAAAGTTTCTGCACATGTAACAATAGCAAGACTTCCGATAAATGCATGCACCACCACCTCATGAAGAGTTGTCTACAGATCATGTCTGAACTTTCTACAAAATTCAGCTAGCAAATCAAAATTCACAGCTAACATTCTATTACAATGATCAACTTTAACTTTCAACCATATAAACTCAAAGAACATGTCAGTATCCTTCAAACCTATGCTTTCATTATTGAAATTTCTTTTGCTCAGCTACAGTCAACAAAGACCAGATTGTTGATACTTCCACAGCCCCAGTAAGGCACAATGACAGGATCCAAGTGGACTGAATGTGAGATTGCACTTGTGAATAATTCAAAGATGATAGCCCCCAATCCAGCTGAGGCTTCTCTTTTATAGAATTGTTGATCAAGTAAAACCATCCACTAGCCCAAATTGAATGTTATGAGCATCACTTTCAATCATGTTTGTAGTCCAGCACATGATCATTCCCGTATGTGGCACAATTTTATTTGTCACTTTCTTCCTATAATGGTCAAACCTTATAGCCAGCACTCAACAAGGATTTGTCATGTCATATGTACCTTTATTTATGCTAGAAAAAATGCATATGCATACTAATATGCATTTATTATCAAGTGTACAGTTAGCACTTCAGATCGTCCCACCAAATTGTTATCCAAATATACTTACTCTAGATAAAAGATTTTTCATTCTAGATTAAGACTACTTTTTTCATCCAATTAATAGCCTGAAAAAATGTTGAAAGATTTATAATCTCTGGCTCCCATCTTGGTTATTGGCAGTATGTCATCCTTCTCCACCTCATATGGTAGGATATTTTTAGTGAAATTAGTAATTACAAGTCAAGATATGCTACAAATATCCCTGAATCTCACAAATCAGTAGCATTTAAGTACAAACTGATATTATATGATTTCACATGATCATTTGCCTCTTCATGCTTCTCATTGCTACATCTCATAGCAACCGGCATGACTGAAATCAAGTCTGAATCCTCAATGCAAACAACAATGACATAAACTGCTTCATCTCCTAAGCATCACGGCACAAGTGATGAGTAACAGAATCAAAAGACAAGAACACAGTTCAGATCATTGTTTTTCTCATGCTACTAGCAGTAATATTGATCAGAATACTACTTCTTATACATTGCAAAAATCACACAGATGATCCGAAATCTGTCCAAGCAAAAAATATAGCAGTTGCACAAAGAATTCAACACTCACAGCTTATTCCACAGCTGGCTACTTTCAGTTTTGAAAAGCTAATGAAGTACCATGTACATACATATAGAGATTAAACCCATAATATAATTCCATAATATCACATGGAACTGAAAGAAGAAACACAAAACAATGTAATTCTCCATTTTAAAACAATGAACAAACATCATCAGAGTGTTTCACCAGTCACAAAAAACTACATTATTATTATGCAAAAAAATTATGCCCTCAGCATCAAAATTCAGTTTTTAAATATTAGATATAAACTAAGCATACAGCATAAAGGCATGTAAAGCAATACCATCCATGCTACATGGTTCAAATGACCCTCCTCGTTGATCTTGGCTTCTTGACAAAGCTCATCTTCAGCTTCCTAAGCCTCTTCCTCTTCCTTGCCATCTTCTCCGGCAATGTCTCCCTCTTCTTCCCCTGCTTCACCTTCTTCTGCTTCACAAACCTTGGGTCAACTTTATACACATTCGGAGTGACAGGAACACCTCGTGCAACTGCCTCCTTGAACAATGCATTGGCTCGATCCCCTTGATTATGAGCTGCCAACTTTCCAATCAACAAATCATAAGTCTTGATCCCTGGCGCATGCCCAAAACCCTTCATCATCCGGAACACCTTCATTGCATGATCAACCCTCTCAATCCCACACAAAATCTTGATAAACCCATAATATGCCTTCCTATCAAGCTCTGAGCCAAATCCAGCAGACCTCATCCATCCAATCATCTCATCACCCTCTGACACTCTAGCAGCCTGATACAAACTTCTGATCAAAACAAGATAAGTATCAGCCTCTGCCGAGCATCCCCACTCCGGCATTCTCCCGAACAGCTTCATTGCATCCTCGGTCTTTCGTATCTTGCAAAGGTTATAGATTAGAACATGGAAAGTCCTTGCATTTCTTGGAATTCCAGCGGATTCCATTTCAAACAGGATTTTTTCAGCCTCGTGCTGCATTTGGAGAGGATCCTTCTTCCTAGCAAGCTGGCAAACACAATCTAGAATCGAGTTGTACGCTGGGGTAGATAGCTCAAACCCTCCTCGGAGGATCTCCTCCATCAACCTCCTTGCCTCGCCGAGCTTCAGCTCAGTGCAGTACCCTCCGATCAAAGCGTTGCAGATGTCCACATCAGGAAATATCTCAGCAGCCGCAGCTTTGACAGCACGCTCAGCGTAGCCGGTGAATCCGTGTGCGCATAGCGCTGTAACGAGAGCAGAGAGAGCGGCAGGATCACGTGGGACGTTGAGATCCTTGCCGAGGGATTGGAAGAGACGAACGGCAGCGGCAGGGCGGCCGGCGGAGGCCAGGGAGAGGAGGGTGGTAGAGAGGGTTTCGTGGCCGACGGCGCGAGAGAAGTCATGGAGGAGCTCGTTGATGGCCTTGAAGTCGTGGCGACGGGCGAGGAGGCCAACGAGGAGAGCGAGGGAGGGGTCAGATGCCGGAAGGCAACGAGTTCCAGCGAGGTGGCGGAAGAGATCGGCAGCTGCGCGACCGGCGGTGGGAGGGGAGAGTGTAAGAACGTCGTGGAGGAGGGAGGGGGTGAAGCGGACGTCGGAGAAATGGAGGGAGAGGTGGCCGGGGAGGTCAGTGGAGAGGGAGGAAGAGATCTTCTGGAGTTCAGCAGCGATCGAGTGAGCGACGTCGGATGCGGGGACGGCGGAGGAGAGAGAAGAGAGGAATCGGAGGAGGGTGAGAGGAGGAAGAGGAGAATGGATGGAAGGATGGGGAATGGGAGGGTGGGATGGGAGGAAGCGCCGGAGGAGGTGGCGGAGAAGAGGCGGCGGCCTCGCCATGGATGGAGCTCGAGATTAGGGTTTAGTTTTGGAGCGTTTTTAGGGTTTTGAGGTGATGACGTCAGGCAGAACTGAGGAAGTGGAAGATGGAAGTCGAAAATGGGAGTTGGGAATTCGGAAGTGAAAAAACATGCTAATTTTCAGAAGGAAAAAAAATAGTTGTAATTCAATAACTTATAATATTTACCAGTTTTTATTTGAAATTTCATTGAATTTATTGATGCTGAATTTTCTTTTTCTTTTTTTTTTTTTGAAAAAAATCAATAATATAGCTTTAAAGTTTTAATTTTACTGATTTAATTTTATATTTACAGTTAGTTACTTGACTTTAGAACTGTCTGGACAACCCGGATCCCCTCACTCAATGCTGCCCAACGGAATCTGTGGGATCTTAATACCCGAGCTTTCATCTGTAATATTTGACTAGAATGGAATTATCGTATTTTTAACCTTAACTGCTCACCTATTCTTTCAATGCTAACATATTACTTTCTTAGCTTTTTGCAGATTCCGAGTGTTATCAGTAGGAGTACACTTAAGCCTCTCGAAAGATCAAGCGTTCACTCAGCTTTTTGAGCACCAGACTTGCAAATCATTCCAGCATTTCTAAGCACATCATGGACCGAGAGTAGTATTTCACAGCTTCACTCTAGACTAGGCTGTGACCCCAGATGGATGTCTTCGTCGGTTCAGTTTTTTTTTATTTTCGTTGTTTGGTTATTTTTATTCTGTTCCCCTCACCTCTGCTGAGGAACCCAGTCAACTTTTTTTCCTTACGTGTGGTTGGTATTTTATTTTTGAGTATGTACTTTTTTGGTTGTCGTTTATCTACTTTATTAAAAAAAAATTATATTACATGAATCTTGAGTATATGATTTAATTGATATAATTAAAATTTAAAAATTTAAAAATTTTAAAAATAAGTTTAAAAAACGATATATTCTACTAATAAGATTATTTTTAGGTTGTGTTGAAGAAAGTATAAATAAAAATATTTTTTTAAAAAAATGAAACAACTACCGAAAAACAATATACGAAAATTTATCCAAAAAGAGTTTTAAAATCTTCTTTTTTTTTCCCTTTGTTAAATTTTTAATTTTAAATTTCTTAATCATGCCAAAAGTCATTCATAATTTTAATTTTTACTTGTTTTAAAAACTAATTTAGCAAAAAAAATTGAAAATTATATACTTTTCCCCATTATATTCCAATTGAGATGATTTTGAACAGAATTGGCTTTTTCTTTATTTATGTATTATATTAATTATGATAAATGGGAAAGTAAGTCAACTAACATGTAACTCATAATTAGTTTGTATTATATTAATTATGATAACTAAAATTTGAGGTAATATACTTTTTATCGTCAATTGAAATCTATCACACGCAAGATGGTGGCACGGGTCGTGGTGAGTGCAGCTCCCCCACATGTCCGTCTCTGAGGTTCCGGCGCTTGTCGCCTTTCTCAATAAAAAATTTATATATATATATATATACTTCTTATCAATAGCTCAATAATGAAATATTATTTTTTGAGGATAAAACTTTTGTAATTAATTTGAGTCACAAAATAAATAGATTTTCATTAAAAAAATTAACTGGTAATTACCAAAGAAACCCCCAAAGTTTACAATATTCACAAAAAAACCCCACGAATTTTGATATCCCTAAAAAACCCCTCCTTTTCTATAGAATGAATTTCAAACCCCCCAGGGCTGTAACGGAGATTGACGGAGTTAAATTTGAATTTATTTGACGAAATTGCCCTTACGTGGGAAGTTGTGAAATCGCGAGTTGGTTTGACGGTAATGCCCTTACGTGGAATGATGTTACCGCTTATAGAGGAAGCCGGTTATTTTTCTTTGTTTATTACCGAGAGGGCACCATTTACGCCGCCGGTTAACTGCGATCATCGCATCTTCATCTTTTCCGTTTCCGAAGTTGTCGTTGTTGGCTGGGTTATTTGCGATCATCTCCTCTTCACCTTTTCCGTTTCCGAAGTTGTCATTGGCTGGGTTATTTGTGATCATCGCCTCTTCACCCTTGTCTGGAAGGAGAACTCCCGCTCAAGGCTTCGGAATTTCATCAGTTTTCACACCAAGGTAAGGAGGCCGTTGAGGAATCTGATGGTTGACTTTTTCTGTGTGATAAATCTGATTTTGTGTTTTATAATGTTGTCTCCGTTTAACAATTTATGTCTCCGTTTAAGTATTGAGTTTACTGTTTAACTATTTTGCTTTCTGTTTAACTATACGACTCTAAACAGATGTATTGTTCTTCTTGTAGGGTTTTGGTCATGGCAGTCAACCTAGTTAACGGTCGATGCTACTTGACACCTGTTGTCGAGACTCTGAGTGAATTGAAAGCTCACATGAGTGGACGTCACTGGGAGATCATTAGAAGGACACCGTTCGCGGCTTTGACCGAGATTGAAGCCGTCCTCCAAGAGAGAACCCTTCTTGATTCTCTGCTGCAGAGGTTTGATGACCGCAGCAACAAATTCAGGATCGGGGCAAGCCTGGTCAGTTTCAGGCCTCAAGATGTGGCTCTCATCCTGGGGCTACGGTGTGTTGGAGACGCTGTCGTGTTCCACAAGAAGAAACCACGCTCGGCATTCGAGTCGAGGTTTCTATCAAAAGCGTACGAGAGAAATAAAGACTCCATCAAGAAAACACTTGAGCAGGTAGTTCGGCAGAGGGGGGAAGAGGAGAATTTTGTAAAACTCCTCATGGTGTACCTCATGGGTACTATCCTCTTCCCGAACACCTCCTGCTCTGTTCCAATCTGGATCGTAGACTATGTCGACGACCTAGCGGGAATGGGACGATATGCATGGGCGCAAGCGACCCACAAGTGGATGATGGAGGACGTTCCACAAGCGGCCGCTCGAGTGCAAGCGAGGTGCGCCGGGAACAAGACCAACACGGGGTATGTCAAAGGTTGCTCGGTTGCGCTAACGACTTGGTTCTATGAGCTCACCGGAACCGGAAAGAAGATTCGTTTTGGCAAGACCCCGAGGATCCTGTGCTACGGTGAGAACAGCTACCGGAAGCAAGTGTCCACGGGAAACTTATTTTCATCTTTTGAAGGAAAAGAGGTACTAAATCGATTTAAGTATTGTATTTGTCGTTTAACAAACTGTATTAATTTTTAAACATATAAGTTAACCGTTAACTATATTGGTTATTGTTTAACTGAATTGTTTTTGTTACAAACATAGTATTTAGTGTTTAACAGTATTGTTGATTACAATTGTCAGTTTCCGGAATTGGTCGCCGCGAACCAGGACGAAGAAATATTTCTTGGGGCGAGGCGTGTCGGTGATACAACTACACACGGAGGTGATATTCCTGCTCCCGTTCCGTTGGCGTCAAGGAGAGATGATCGGCCAACATCCTCGAAGCGCGTCCGACGCCGACTACCATCTCGGAGCCCACCCCGCGCACGGACTGATCGGCGACGGGCAAGCCCCCCTCCACCCCCCCCGATAGCAACATCCGATGACCTGACCGCACGTCTATTGCAGGCGTGCGAGATATTGACTGTAGAGTTCCCCAGGCTTGTTGCTCGCGTGGCGGCTCTGGAGGCACGTTTGCAGGCCGATGTTGACGCAAGAGCCCCCCTCCATCCACCGGTTGACTGTGCTACCATCTCCGATGACGACGTCATTGCGAAAGCAGTCCCGCGAGGCCAACGTCGCTTTCTTCGCCGGAAGAGGCTTGCGTGGAAGGAACCGACAATGTCGCTGCCTTCGCCGGCAGACGTCGTCGCAACGGAAGCACCAATTGATGTTGAACCAACAATGGCTGAGGCTCAGCCAACTTTAACTCCGAGCGCGCCATTGGAAAAGCCGCAAGCACTGTATGCGCCGGCTGCACTGGCTGTGGCCCTGCCTGTCGATCCCGCTGGCGATGTCGACAGGATAATAGAATCTCTTGCCAGTGAAGTCCCTTCGTTGGAGGCACTGGCACCGGCAACGAAGGAGAACACCATCCAGGCGGTGATTTCTGTAGAAACGGAGAAAGACCTTGGCTTGTTACCGGTAGCGGCACCGGCAACGAAGGAGGACACAGTCCAGGTGACAGTATCCCTGGAATCGAACAAAGACGCTGTCGTGTTACCGGCACCGGCACCGGCACCGGCACCGGATAAAGACTCTGTGGCAGTACCGGAGTCTAATAAAGTTGCTGCAGCAGCTACGGGAAATAAACAGGCTACCACCGAAGGGCAAGGAGCTGTCAACGAGCAAAGAACGCTCACTCAAGCTGAGAGGACACTCCTTGCAAATCAACAATTCGATGACGTGCCGAAGAACTTTCTTCCGAAGAAGAAGAAATATGCCGGGTTACCGCGTCTTTCGAAATTCAAACAGGAAATCATATCGGTATTCTTAAACTGTTATATGGACTCGTAAGTTCCGTTTAACTATCTATGTTATCATTTAAGTAGTTTACTTTTATATTTAACTATCCGATTTATTAATCAACTGGGTTATATATCTGTTTAAGTATGTTACTTAGAATGTAATTTGTTTAATTTTTCGTTTAAATGTCAGGACTGTCGTATGGAGGTATGATTATGTTTTCACTACACGAGCCAACGTGTTCACATTGTTGGACGGGAAGGAAATGGTGACAGACGACGTCGTCGACGTTCTGGTCTGCATCATCCAGAAAGCGCTGAAGAGATCGCGGTCTCCTTACAAGAAACGCGCTGCCATCACTCGGCCACTGGCCCTGTGCCTGTCCAAACAAGAGGACACGGCGGAAGACGCTCTCAGCATGGTCGACGATGCTGCGCGGAACGTCCATGATGTCGACATCGTGATCATGCCAATAATTTTAAATGGCCATTTCCACGTCATCGTGCTGGACAACGTCAAACGAGAGTACAGGCATTACTCCTCTTGCGAGAGTGAGGAATACGACAGAGACGCGATCGATATGGTGAGCTACAAGTCACGTATAGCACACACATCGGAGTTCGTATTTGTCCATACTAACTTTAAAGCTTATTTCGTTACAGCGGAAACTATTCGAAAATTGCGTCGAGATGGAATTGGGCGTGTCGGCGATGTCCTCGTACCCCATGATTCACGATAGGAGTGCTCCACGACAAAAAAAAGGAACTGTCGACTGCGCAGTGTACGCGATGTGGTTCATTGAGCTGATTCTAAATGGTGAAAAGCTACGCCTACCACAAGCGGATGTCCCTTACCTACGAGCGAAGTTTGTCGCACGCATACTCATCGATGGGAGTCCAGCCGGTGTCAAGGACAAAGCCGAGAAGAGTACCGCATCCGATGCACAAGAATAAATTAGTTTGTTAAATACAATGTAAATTTTATTCGTTAGTGTTTACGTTTACAAATACATGTTTGACTAAGAATGTCTGTGTTTAAATACAAAGGTCTCTGTTTAAACACAAAGGTCCTGTTTAAATATAAAGGTCTCTGTTTAAATATAAATATCTTGGATTACGTAAGTAAGCTTGTGTGTCATAAACACTGATTGAGAAATAGACAAGTTTTTGTTTGAACTCTGCATGGGAATTCGTGGGAGTGTGACGTGGTATGATCGTAACGGTCACTGCAATAATTTCGGCTTGTTGGGAGGAGAACAGGGATTTTGAAATATATTCTCTACTCCGCACTGTATGCCCGGAATTAACCTTTCGGTCATTGTCTCGACGGAGGGCTTATGGCGGCAACCCTAGTTAATGGCCGATGCTCCATGGCAGCGGTTGCGGACACGATGGATGGCTTGAAGGTTTACATGAATGGACAGCACTGGGAACTTATACGATTGACACCGTTCGAAGCATTTACTGAGGTGGGAGCGGTATTCCACGATAGGGCCCTTCTTGATTTTTTGTTGCAAATGTACGATGACCGCACAAATAAATTCAGGATCGGGGCAAGCATGGTAAGTTTCAGGCCTGAAGATGTCGCCGTCGTTCTTGGTCTGCGTTGCGATGGAGAGGAAGTCGTCTTCCAGAAGAAGAAATCACGCTCATCTTTCCAAGAGAGGTATTTCTCCAAAAGCTACGAGAGACACAGCGACTCTATCAAGAGCACTCTTGAGCAACTTGTTCGGCAGAGTGGGGAAGAGGAAAATTTCGTCAAACTCCTGATGGTGTACCTTATGGGTACAGTCCTCTTCCCAAATACATCATGCTCGGTGCCAAATTGGGTCGTTGATTACGTCGATGATCTACCTGGCATGGGCCGATACGCTTGGGCGCAAGCGACGCACAAGTGGCTTATGGATGGCGTCCCACTAGCTGCCGCAAGAGTGCGAGCAAGATGCGCCGGGGACAAGATCCAGACGGGGTTCGTGAAGGGTTGTTCGCTCGCATTGAACATATGGTTTTACGAGCTAACCGGCTGTGGAAACAAAGTGAATACTAGCAAGACACCAACGATGCTGTGTTACGACAAGCAAGGGTCTATACAAACCATTTTGCCATCTCTGGAAGGAAAGGAGGTACATATACCGAAGTCTCTATTTAACTATATGGATTAATCTTTAACTATATCATTTACCGTTTAGATTTATACTTCTTTGTTTAACACAACATGGTCTCCAAAACTTTGTCGGATGTATCTTAGTTTCGTGAGCTGGTTACCGCGAATGCGAATGCGAATGAAGATATAATTGTTGGGGCCGCCCGCCAGACAATGCAAGATGAAACTCCAATCTCTTCCGAGCGCGTAAGCCCCCATTCTCGTAATACGGCCCCACAGACCTCGGCAGCCACCCCGACGGCACGAAGCGACGATGTCACCGCACTTCTGCTGCAGGCGTGTCAGTTATTGACAACCGAGTTCCCTTAGCTTGTTGCTCGGATTGACGCAATGGAAGGACGGGCACAATCGACTGCGCCGTCCATACAAATAAATGAACTTCCCGGTTCGGATGCCCCGGAGGTAGTCCCGGCGAATGCGGGTGCCTTCATTGAGATGAGCTCGGAAATTGACTCCGATGAGGTTATTGGGGCCTCCATTCGCAGACGGTCACACTCGAGGAGACGTACGAAAAAAACAAAAACAACGAAGCGAATCTACCCGCAGGCTGCCGACGAGACAATGCCAGCATCACAGACAGACAGAGATCCGGGGTACGACGTCGTAGTGGCCGTATCGCAGACAGACAATAGCAACAATGAACCATACGACCAGGTACGGCACGTCTTCATTCCAGTGAAAAAAAAATACCCCGGGTACTCGCGTCTCGACATATTCGAGCAAGAGTTAATAACGATCTTCGCCAACTGCTATATTGACGAGTATGTATGTAGTTCGTACATGTGAGGTTAAATATTAACATTACGCCTTAGAAATCGACATTACCCTTTAGCACTATACTTTTACGTTTAACTTAAGCTTTCAACATATAAATATGTCTGTCTGTGTTTAACTATACCTGTTACCATTTAACCGCAGCACCATCGTCTGGAGTAATGCCGTTGTCAGCGCCACACGAGGACAACTATTCACTATGCTAGAAGGGAAGGAAATGGTGCCCGACGAGTTGATGGACGCGTTCGTATGCATAATGCAAAAGTCCATGAAGAGGGTACCATACCCTTATAAGAAGCGCGCCTCCATTACACGTCCACTGGCACTGTTTATGTCCAAGGTTCCTGACGCGTGCGAGTTGTCGCTCGATATGATCGGAGACGCCGCGCGAAACCTGCATGAAGTTGACATTGTTATCTTTCCAATAATCATTAACGGCCGCGTCCATGTGGTGGTGCTGGACAATGAGAAGCAGGAATACAGGCATTATTCCTCATGCCTTTGCGATGATTACATCAGAGACGCGTTTGAAATGGTACGTTCCTTAGACATAGTCACAGGTTCATGAATAGTAATTTAATAGCATCAGGTTGTATATCTCAACAGCGGCAACTATTTGACTACTGTGTCGATATGGAGTTCAGCAACGCGGTGACTATGCTGTACCCGCTAATTCACGACGGTGACACCCCACCACAGAGACGAGGAAGTGTCGACTGCGCTGTTTATTTGATGCGATTTATCGAGCAAATGCTCGAAGGTGAGGAGCTACGCGTTGCTCGAAAGGATGTACCATATTTCCGATTAAAGTATGTTGCCCGCATACTTTTCGAAGGTCGAAGAACCGGGATCTTAGAAAGAGGCGAGTCTTCGACTATGGAGGGGAAACCGACTTGAGTTATTGTTTTAAATTATTCTGTTTAACTAAATATGTTATTTTTGAAACCCACTCGTTTCTGTATAACTATTTCCGTCTTTGTTTAAATAATGCGGCTCTGTTTAATAGACAGATTTGTAATCTTGAATTTAACATGTTTACGGAGAAAACGATAATAACTTTATTGTGAAAACGAGAATAACTGGTTACATATCATCATCGTCTAAAAATGGACACGTCTTGCGCAAGTTCATCATCATCGTCTTCGTCTTCAAGCGTGAATTGAACAGGTTTTTGTAACTCTATAATCTAGTCACTCCACTCGAAGGCAAATTTGATTTATGTATAACTATAAGTGTATATATTTAATTTTAAAAGTTTCTATTTAAACATCAGCATGACCATTGTACTACCGGAATTTTAGTCCTTTAACAATAATATTTTTATGCTGAAAAGCAACCGTTTGTGTTTAAATATTAAACATAGAGACAGTTTTACACATGAAATGAAATATGTTTATTGCAAATACGAGAATAACTGATTACATAACAAACAAGGCCACGTTTATTGCAAATACGAGAATAAATATTAAACAAAGACACGTTTTAAAACAATTGATGAGATATCTGATCCACCAGGACATGAGCAAGATGCAACTCGGCGATGTAATCGTTGGAATCTTGCACATCAGAGGGTTCGCAGGCAGTTGTTCAAATTGCAAGTTCAACAACCACCTGGGAAGCCTCTGATCTCGAAGAATACTCCGATTACATCGCCAAGATGTGTCCCGCCGATCCCCTGGTCGAGCAGATGTCACATCAATTGGTTTTTGTAACTTTATCCCTGGCCATTGTACTATCTTCGCCTGCAAAATCTGATGGTGTCTAGAAACCTTCATAAAGTTTTAAAACAATTGATGGGATATCTGATCGCACAGGGGATGTCCAGGATGCATGTCATCAATGTCATCGTCGGAGTCTTGCAAATCAGAGGCATCGCAGGGAGTTGTTCAAATTGCAAGTTGAACAACCACCTGCAGATTCTCTGATCTTCAAGGATACTCCGATTTCATTGACGATATGTGTCCCGGCGATCCCCTGGTCGAGCAGATGTCGCATCAATTGTTTTTGTAACTTTATAATCTAATCACTCCACTCGAAGGCAATTTATACAGTAGATACATTATATGTGCACGGGAAATGGAAGGGTCGTTCAACTTGGCTACTTCAATTCAGGAGATACATTAAATGTCTTTCAATGAGAATTCCAAGGGTCGATCAATTTTGACCGGACAACTACGCTTCGGTATTATATGTGTTACATGTCTATGTTATCCCTTAAACAAAACGTTCTCCATTTAATTTTAACTTAACCCATTTAAATATTAATGTCTCCCTTTAACAACAATTGTTACTCATTAAAATAATATATTTATGTTTAAACTTACTGTGTAAATATCAAACATATAGACATAAATATGCTTATTATGAGTTAAAATAGGTGTTTATTTACAATGGCTAGTCGGCGACAGGTTCATTACAAGATCTACGATTATGGCCGGACGCGTGGCAGCGGCTGCACCGTAACTCGCGGACCGCGGACGCTTGCGACTCGAGCCGCTTCCGTCTGGGTCGCCCTAGGTTGCCTTCTCGTCGCAGGCGGACGCAGATGGAGTTCTCGATTGTCGTCCGTAGGCTTGTCATCGTCTGGTATAGGGAAAATAGCGTCCGTATACGCAAGTTTGTATGTCTCCACGGTGAAGTACCGGCTAATAAATTGATGAACGTTGGTGTCTGTCTGCATTATTGCAGCGCAAGCGTGTGTGCACGGGATACCATAAATTTGCCACCTGCGACATGAGCATGTTCTACCCGATAGATCGACGGAGTTGCTGCAATGGTCAACGACTTCGTAACGATCATCGACACAACGACCAACATAAAGATTTCGGCTTTCCGCAACCAGTTCGTCTACCTTCCTATGTATATCGGGGCACAAGTACGTGTCCCATTTGTTCGCTTGCTCACGACGTGTGCATAACATCCGCATTAATTTGAACCTGTATCATAACAAATTATAATTGATTGTTAACGTAAGCAAAGAATACGTAAACATAAACGTGGATAGTTAAACGAAAACAATTATAGTTAAATAGTAACAAACGTAGTTAAACACAGACCATTATAGACACATGTAAAGTAAACGAAGTTAAAGACTGACGAAGATGTTTAAACAGATCGAAGGAATCAAACATTCAAATACCGTATGGAGTCGACCATTCTCGTAACGGGTAAATGGCGAGCTTCTTTTATCCACGCATTGAAGGACTCTGCGACATTTGAATACATATTGCCCCAACGTTGTCCTTTGAACAAAAAATTACACCAATGTGACAAATCTGACTTTTGAAGTAGCCAGCGATGTGCTTCTGGTGATATGCCCCGCAATTCATTCACCGTATCATCAAATTCTTTACTCGTTGATGCCCACGCAATACGAAAGCATATGGACCAGCACTCGTCCTTCAATGCCCTACCAAGTCCGCCATTGGCTTTCATAAAATTGGCCTCCAAGTGTCGAAGGCAATAGGCATGTGGGGAAGAGGGGAAGACCCTAGCAATGGCGTTCACAAGCCCCTTAGACCTGTCCGACACAAACGTAATAATCTCTTCATAATCGCCTTCATCGTATAACGCATCACCTAACTTGGAAATGAACCACGTCCAATTCGCATCTGTCTCGTTGTCGACGATACCGAAGGCCAAGTGGAAAAACCCATTGTTTCCATCTTTGCCTGTGGCGCCCAGCAACGTGCCACGATATTTCCCAAGAAGATGGGTACCGTCGACAAACAGCAGCGGCCTGCAACCCCGCTTGAATCCCATGATACACGCACGGAACGAGAAGAATGCACGTTTAAAACGGTCACCGTCTCTTTCTACAATCGCAATGCTGCCGGGATTTGTCTCAGCCACCTTATCGACGTACCAGAGCAGCAGATCATAGCTGGAGACGTCGCTGCCGTCGAGGATCACCCGGGCACGCTCTTTACCCAACCAGGCTTGCTTGTATGGAATGTGGACACCGTGTTCCCGTAACATGTCCTTCTGAATGTCGATTGGCCTGTACAATGACTGACCTTTAAGCTTATCAATAACTCGAGCGCTTACCCATTTTTTCGACGCTTTAGGATGTGACACCGAGCCAATTCCACCACCGCAAGTGTGTGACGGGTGCATTGTCTTTATTCTGAACGTATTTTTATTGTATTCCTTTGATGCATGAAGGCGCCAGCGACAACCAACGGCAGCGCATTCTACAGTCACCCTGTGTTTCTCATTCTTTACGAATTTGAAGTCAAAATTCCTCTTGATTGCAAAATTCCGAAGCGCGTCTCTGAAATGTTCAACGTCTACGAAACGTTGTCCGATATCCAACAACAACACTTCGGAATGATCCGAGGAGGACGGAAGGCATGCTGCCGCGTCCGGGTCGCCATCAGATGGAACAGGTGCGCTGGCAGAATCAGAATTCCTGCCAACACTTCAAACAAACGGAAAACATCAGTAACTTAATCGGAAACAAAATAAGTTCACTTCAAACAAGTATATTTAAACTAAAACATAATAAGTTAAACACAGACACAAATTTTTAAATGGTAAAATATATGTTTAAACGGGAACGGGGATGAGACCGGTTAACAAGCATAACTTATTGGTTACCACGGGAACTTATTTTTTTAAAAGGAAACTGGAATACTTAAACGGTAACTATAATAATTAAACGGTAAATATAATAATTAGGCGAACACATATGACTTTAAGAGTAAAGATGAAGGATAAGAACTTTACAATGACAAGAATTCGTTTTGACTATGATGCGACAATGACACATCATCTGTCTCAACAACGAGATCGACTGCAGCGCATTTGAAGAGTGAGTATACATGACACATGCGCTGGAAGTCAACCTCATTTTCTATTGGGCAAATCGTTTTATGTCCATCGGGTGTGATAAACTTCACCCTAACATGGGAAACATCAAGACCCCATCGGTCACATATCTCCGCTACGATTGAATCCCAACAAGTCTGTGCCGTGAACACTAGCACTCGTCCCTCCCCGTTGTATCTTGCAATTGCACAAAAACTCTCCATTAAAAACCTGCATGTAAATAAATATAAATTGGTACTCTCTCTTAAAGGATGATCAAACAGAGACAAAAAGGAAGACATTCTCACCTTATCTCCCCTTATCGGACAACCGATGGAGTTCAAACGAATGCGAACGATGACACTTCCAAACTTTGTTTCAGAAAATTCAATACAAGAAGGAATGAAAAAGATTGACAAAAGCCAAATAAAAAATGTTTAACATGATGTGAGTGAGCGGTTGTTTTCCCACCATTTACAAGGGTACACACGGAATTTCACAGCATAAACCTTGTACAAATTAACGACAGGGGGTAAAAATGAAATAAAACACTAACGGAAGGGCTTTCGGGGGTATTGCAAACTTGCAGGGGCTGTCTGGGAAAGTTTGCAATTCCCGAGGGGTGAATAGTAATTTTCCCAAAAATTAATAGATATTAGTTTTTTTATTCTCAAAATTAAGAATTATTAAAAATATATCATTTTTTATCTCTCCAGAACCCTACGTGGTTCAAACAGCAGGAGAATGAATTCTCGTATGAATGATAGCCACGTTTCAAATACACGATGGGCCCCACAGAAATATAAACTATGCTTTCGTGTTTCCTGTTTGTTAAATTTCAGCTGATCAATCATTTCCCGTTTGTGTCGATTTCTCGATCCCCCTCTCATGAAGTCTTGACTCCACTTTTTTTTTTCTTAATTTTTTTTTTCTCAGCTTTCAAATCCTGAGAAATTTGAAAATTTCTTCAATTTTTCTCCAAATTTCTCCATAAATCCTTGTTCACCAGCTCCAAAGATCACGCCAATGCGTCTCGGTGAGTTTCGTTCGCTGTTGATCTCCATTGTTTTATGATTCTGTTCTCATTCTTGTAGAAGATTTAAATTCAATCCAGTTTGTAGTGTGGTGAAGTTTGAATCTTTTGAGGGGAAGTGAGATGTGTAGTTTGATCTATTTGATTCTAGGTTTTGATGCCTGGTTTTGTCTCCATTTTTTCTCGAGGTTTATTCAGCCGTTTAGTGACTCAAAACTCCGATTTTTATGCATTGATTGGTATCATCAGTTTTAGTGGGTTAGATTGACATAGGCTTTAACTAGTTTGTTTTCATTTGGTTTTTCTTAAATGCAAGATTGTTTTCCAATCAGAAACTACCTCTTTGCTAGTAAAATTACCGATTTGAAGTGTTATTTTAGCTGATTTGTCTTTGCACTTGAAACTTGAACCTAATATTGTTGATTGAAGCTTGCTCTTGTGGTTTCTGATTTTTCTTAGCATGTTTTGTCAATGCCTGTTTCATGTCCTTGTTTTCTTAAGTTTGTACCAACCTGTTTATTGATTTGAAACTGCAAATTTGATGCCTTGATTGCTATCATCAATATTAGTTTGACATGAATTTCATCAAGGCTGAGTTCATTTGGTCTTGAATGTAAAACAATGGTGAGTTGTGGCTTGTGTTTAATTTCAAGTTAATTTCTTGCTGGGAATTGTTCTATCTGCCAATTATTAGCTTGATGATCTGTTTCAATGTGCAGTATCAAGAAACTCAACTCTTGACCTTTGTATTACCATTGTTTTAGTAGTATGTTTTTGTTTTGTTTTTTGCTTTAAGTGATGGGCATGAAGTTCAATTTTAGCTGATTTGTCTTTAGGCGAAATGGTTGAGCATGAGATTGTAGATTGAAGCTTCCTTTTGTAGTTTCTGATCCAAGTTAACATGTTTTGTTCACTGTATGTATGTGCTTACAAGTTCCAATTTTTGGATATGTACTCACTCTAGGTTTTGCAGGTTTTCCTTTTATGTAGAGGCTGAGGACTTTGCAAAATGGTACTCATTTTAAAGATGCTCTGAGTCTGCTGTATGCTCATCCAGTAATTGGTCAGAAGAGAGGTCACAGTTTGATGAACATTGATCTGCGTTTAGCTTCCTCCTCATATTCAAACTGCCCCTCTGTCCTTTGTTGGGCCACTTCAGAAGTATAAAGATTAGTTAAAGGAAGGTAATTGAGGTATGGTCTGAATTAGCAGATATAATAAATATTCAATGTTGAAGTGATAACTTGTTCCTAGTTTTTCTCTAACCATCTCCTTCATGGTTTTTGCCTTTTAGCTGTTGTCAATTATGCTTTTCTGCTGTAGGACTTATTTTGCTTGCGAATGATGTTTTATTTTTATTATAACAACATCTAAAGAAAGCATTCCTTCTAGCTTAGTTGAAGCTTTATAGACAAACTAGATCCAATACTGGGCAGTTGAGACCCTCCTTTCTTAATCTGCTTATCTTTGAAACTGCCAGGTGTAGTAACATCAATATTTCGGTGTTTCATGAACGAATAAAGCAATACCAGCAAGACTCCTTTGTTGTTACTTCCTAGAATTTAGATTTTCATTCATCTATTATAGATGGATTCATGACTCCATGTAATACAACCTCCTAAACATTGATTTGCTGGGGAAATTCAACATTTTTCTCTGTTTGGTAACACTTTATTTGCATCAATAGATTCTATAAAGGCGTAAAACCACTCTGGTCCGCAGTTTCAACTTTGACAGCTGTGTGTATTTTCGACTCTTGATTATTGTGGAACCATCTTCTTGTTCTGAAGGCATTTTATTTGCATGTTATCATCTCTTTAAAGTTTAATCTTTAAACACATGCGATTTGCCCTTGCTACAGATGTCCAGTAACGAAAATACCACAAACAAGGAAACTTCTAGCAACAAAAGTGATGCATCAACTGTACCGAATCTCAACGGAAACTGGAGCGATACTCTAGTTAGCTTAGCAAAACAAGCTTCAGTGTATGGAGTGGCGGCTGGTTATTGCATATCAGCATCACTTCTTTCCATCATCAACAAATGGGCAATAATGAAATTCCCATACCCAGGAGCCCTTACAGCCTTGCAATACTTCACAAGTGCATTCGGTGTCCTACTATCCGGGTCATTAAAAATATTAGACCATGACCCCATCAATCTTAAAACTATGTGGAAGTTCTTGCCTGCTGCTATAATATTCTACCTCTCTCTCTTCACCAACAGCGAGCTCCTCCTCCATGCCAATGTTGATACATTTATCGTCTTCAGATCTGCAGTTCCCATATTTGTAGCCATCGGAGAGACACTCTGCTTAAAGCAGCCATGGCCATCACTATACACATGGCTTTCACTGGGCACCATCTTTGGTGGAAGTGTTCTCTATGTCATCACAGATTATCAGTTCACTGTGACAGCATACAGCTGGGCTGCAGCGTATCTTGTGAGCATGTCGATCGATTTCGTGTACATCAAACATGTGGTCATGACCATCGGGCTCAACACATGGGGATTGGTGCTCTACAACAATCTGGAGGCCTTGATGTTGTTTCCACTTGAGCTGCTGATAATGGGGGAGCTGAAGAAGATAAAGCATGAGATTTCTGACGAGTCCGATTGGTACTCTTTCAGTGTGGTTCTGCCTGTAGCCCTCTCTTGCTTGTTCGGCCTTGCAATATCTTTCTTCGGGTTCTCTTGTCGACGAGCTATATCAGCCACTGGGTTTACCGTGCTCGGGATAGTAAACAAACTTCTGACTGTGGTGATTAATTTGGTCATATGGGACAAGCATTCGACATTGATTGGAACTCTAGGCCTGTTGATATGCATGTTTGGAGGTGTTCTTTACCAGCAATCTACAATTAAGCCGAAGCCAACTATGTCGGAGACCAAAACTCGAGACCTCGATGATGAAGAAGAGCAACATTTACTGGAAATGCAGCCTTCATCAGAATCCAACCAGAGTGAAAAACTAGTTCTTGTTTCAGAAAAACCAAAATGAAACTCATTTTGAAGAAGATGTTGCCAGCATTAACATCTACATGCATTCAAGTATGATTTCTCAAGAGTTATTTGTCATCTTTGTTATTTTTTTTCAATGCAAACCCATTGAAATGTTTCTCCAAGATTTAATAAAGTGAAAGTTTGCAATACTAGCTTTGCTGTTTATGTCATTTGATATGAAATCATGTAACAGAATTGCAACAAAGTTTTCAAGTCTTATCTCTAGATCCTGAAATATGTTTTATTTGCAGAAAGATCCTTGAATTCTTTTGATTTGCGTAATCATCCCCAGGTCAGGGAGTTTTTTAAAAATAACATTATGGTTTCAGGGGGGAGTTTGAAAATTTTTTCAAAATATCAGGGATCATTTTATAATAATGAATTTTTTAGGGGGTTATAAGAGAAAAAATACGTGCACCCTTTATCACAGAAGCCGAGTCCTTCTCATCACTCTCTCTCTTTCTCTCTCGATCTGTTTCTCGATCTTCGAGTGGTTTCGCTGGAGACGGCGACGAGGCCGATGCGGTGGGAGCGCGTAAACGTGAACGCGCGGGCGAGGGAGACGCCGGACGGGAAGAAGACGCCGGGGAGGACGGGCGGCATCTGGGGACCTGGGCAGAGATGGGGACATACCCTCAATTCGGTGAAGAACGGGAGGTTTATCTACGTTTTCGGTGGGTTTTATGGTCCAGAGAAGTGCCATTCCAACGACGTCTTCGTCTTTGATACTGGTGAGGAGGAAATGGCATTTGTTGTTTTTTTTGTATGTTTTGTTTGATTGTTATTTTCTTGTTTTCAATTGGTGTTGGTGTTGTTTGTGATTTTGGTATGGATTTGGAAGTTGAGTGTGGAATTTATGGATTTCTTGTTCGATGACGTCTTCAAGTGCAATTTGGAGGTTGTCTTTGTCTTCGATTTGGACGATGGGCTGTGACTGAATTGAGAGATTCTGGTTTTCCTTTTCATGCTGATGTGTTTAGAAGAAATGGGAAGTGAAAAATAAATCAATAAATAAAAATAATCTTTTAGTGAAAAAAAAAATTCAATGAACTGTAACATTTCTGTTTGGAATGAGAGATAATGAAGGAAAGTAAGAATAATGAAAGAATAATGATGGAAGGAAAACAAGATTTTATTTTATTTTTTCAACTTTGTTATCCATCTTATTTTCTCCAGTTAGCCAGAGTTATGTTTTTCTTCTCTTTTCCTCTGTTTTCCCTACATTCAGTGACATTCTTGATGAAAGAAAGGAGAAAGGAAGGAAATAAACTGAAGAAATAAAAAGAAAGAGAATTTTTACTACTTGCTTATGAGTGTTTTCTCTTTGTTTTACCAAATGCAAGAAAACAATTTTTTAGTTTTTTTTTTTTTTTCTTTTCTTTTCTTTTCCTCTGTTTTCCCTACATTCAGTGACATTCTTGATGAAAGAAAGGAGAAAGGAAGGAAATAAACTGGAGAAATAAAAAGAAAGAGAATTTTTACTACTTGCTTATGAGTGTTTTCTCTTTGTTTTACCAAATGCAAGAAAACAATTTTTTAGTTTTTTTTTAGTTTTTTTTTTCTTTTCTTTTCCTCTGTTTTCCCTACATTCAGTGACATTCTTGATGAAAGAAAGGAGAAAGGAAGGAAATAAACTGAAGAAATAAAAAGAAAGAGAATTTTTACTACTTGCTTATGAGTGTTTTCTCTTTTTTTTACCAAATGCAAGAAAACAATTTTTTAGTTTTTTTTTTTTGTTTTTTATTTTGTTTAGTTTTGTTTTGTTTGCGTTAGTTTCTAAATTTGTTAATTCCTGCTCATATTTATGCCATATAAGTGTAGTCATATTCTTATTTTTATTTAAAGAAATTGTGTATTGGCATTTAGGTGAAGAAAGAGGGTTTGATTGTTGTGGCTACTTTTTGTATCTCTTCTCTTCTTACAGACAGGTCTTTGCTTTTTTGCATGCTGATGCTGCATAAAGAATTGAGTGAAGATATTAAAAAAATATATATCTTCTTCATATATAATTTCTTATAATGATTTATTTCATCTTTAATAAGGATGTATTCATTTCAATTTTCAGTAAAGAAGACATGGAGCAAACCAATGGTCAAGGGAATTCCACCGTCTCCAAGGGACAGCCACAGCTGCACCACTGTTGGCAACAAGCTATTTGTTTATGGGGGTACTGATGGGACTAATCCGTTGGACGATTTACACATTCTGGACACTTGTAAGTTCAGCTTCATAATCAGAAGGTTTTATTCATTTTTTTTCTCTACCTAAATTTTGATTTATATTGTCGTTTTTGTTTGGAAGTAAGTGTAGTAAATTAGTAATGAGGTAACTGATTTGCTTTAAGGGTTAATATTTGTCTACCATTGCAATGATAACAATATGTTTTTTCTTGCCCTAGAAATACATAAAATGTCAAAAGAAGTCTATGGCAGTTGCTTGTTTCCTCATGAGTTTTCTTGAGGTAGCCAAAAGTTGCCTTCCTACTCTTCTAGGCTATATTAACCCCGTATCTTATTGAAAGATGAAACCAAGTGTATATTTAATGCTTTTATGTTCTCCATTCCTAGCTGTGTCTTTTGGTAATATCATTCATGATAGGTTATTATTATTATTATTATTTAAGTTAAATGCCTGAAATCTGAGCAATTATATGTACAGCAATAAATACGTGGATACCATCACCGGCAGATCTACAGGTTAGTGGGCCAGATGCGCGTGAGGGGCACAGTGCTGCCCTTGTTGGCAAACGGCTCTTCATATTTGGTGGTTGTGGGAAATCTAACAATATTTCTGGCGGACAAGTTCATTATAATGATCTTTACATATTGGACACAGGCAACTTCTCCAACCTACTTGTGACTGTCTTGTATGTTTAAGACATCTTAGTCTTGAAGATTCTTTTTTTTTTTTACTTAAATAGCAAGGCACTCATTTTCGTTCTGATCTGATGCGCAACTGATAAATGCAATACATTCAGCGCTTTGTGATTTTTGTGACATATCTGCCCCATCAATAAGCATTCTAGAATTTGACATTGTCTGTTGCGTCAAGTAATTCTTTTGTGATTTTGCTGATAAAATTAAATACATGTAGCTACATTTAGAATCTTTTTTATATCTGTTATTATCATATACTAAGTGCCTAGACTCACTAGTTTGTGGAGCATACCATGAGAATTAAATCTGATCTTTTGAAACCCCATGATAAGTTTTTATGGATGTTTAGACTAACAATTTTGAACAAAAGTTTTGACAATCAAGCTCAACTTTTCCTCAAACTGTATCCATATTTAATACGCAAGAAGGACTTTAATGATGACTTTTGTGCTATTCTTCAGAAAAACTTAAATGGGAATGTGCCATGACCACTGGTCACCCACCTTCTCCACGTGATAGCCATACGTGTTCATCTTGGAAAAACAGAATTATTGTTCTTGGTGGTGAAGATTCATCAGATTGCTACCTATCTGATGTCCACATTCTTGATACAGGTAGCTTATCTTTTTTGTCAGAAAGCTTGGACAGTTTAATTCACTTATTAATATGTACATTTTTGTTGAAGCACTTTTCCTGATTGCTTCTAGATTTGTGCTGTTGCCTTTACTTGCTGTAGATAAAGATTGAAAAAAGGCACCACTTCACACACCCTGTGTGTTTGGAAAGCCTGTTTGCTCAACTCAAACATATGGCACCAATATTATCTATTTATTGCACAAGCTACTGCTCTAGTGTACCAAAGCCTGCTTTCTTGCATAGATAAAGATGCTATTTCATAGATACAGACTTGTGGCAAAATTCTTCATTGGTTTGCTTCTCCTCATAATCTTATATCTAACTTGGAGTTCCTCTTGACAGATACTCTTTCGTGGAGCCAAATAAGCACATCCGGCCAGATGATAGCACCACGTGCTGGGCATACTACTGTGGCCCTTGGAAGCAATTTGTTTGTATTTGGAGGTTTCACAGATGACAGGAACCTCTATGATGATCTTCATGTGCTTAACCTTGGTGAGTGATGTAATGTTAACGTAGATTATCATTGAAAGACACCATGCCTATATTTGTTTCCTTCAGCTTGCATAGATCATGTTTCTTGCCTGGCTACAAATATCTTAACTTCATGGACTTAGAGACTGAAACCTATTTTCTTCTCTTAGCTACTTTTCATAGAAGAATCCTGTCTAAATGTGTGAAAATCCTTTTTTTAACGTATATTAGATACTGGCATCTGGAGCAAAGTGTCAAGTGTAAACCAAGGCCCCTCTGCTCGATTTTCAGTAGCTGGTGACTGCTTGGATGTAACAAAGGGTATTCTCGTGTTCATGGGTGGTTGCAATAAATTTCTTGAGGCACTTGATGATATGTACTATTTGTATACAGGTCTGTCGATATCCACTTCTTAATAACTTCTCAATTTGAATTTAATCCTCTGATTTCTTGTTAGTTGGAAACTTTTCTGTAGTAACTTTTGCTATGTGCATTATAATCTTGATCTTTCTTTGTCTTTCATGATAAACCTAGCATCATTTCAGTTTTAATTTATAGCTTTGCCAGAGTTGGATGTGCTACCTGAAAATAGGCATGAGAAGTTCTCCATGAAGAAAGAGTTGAAAAGAAAGTGCCAAGAAGAATCTTTACAATCAGATAGGTTTGACAAGAGAAATGCCGCACCTTGTCATGGAACACTAGAAACTTCAGAGACTCTGTCTTTGCCTTGCTACAGCCAAGAAGGTGGACCTTTACTCTTAACAGTAGTCAGTGCCATTCTTTGTTTAGGAAGCAGTATTAAAAGAGATTAAATCACATGAAGTTTTCGACTTACAATTTTTCAGCTTTGTCTTTAGTTCTCTAAAAATTTTAGACTTACTGGTAACTGGTGCATCACAATGCAGGAACAAGATATACATCCAAACAAGGCACAACATTTCAAGCTAGAATTACAAATTCAGGTGATTATGGATATGCGATTGAAACTGTAATTGGAGGGAAATTGCTTCGTGGCCTGATATTGGCCTCCACGGCGGGGTTTACAGAAGGGTATGATTCCTATCACAACAAGTAGTTGCTGAGAATACTTACTGGGATCCATCTTATTACTCTGAGTGATGTTGATTATTCGCTGGATCTGTTTATTCTGATTCGTACAGGAGTAGGACAGACAGTGCAAGAATTGAAGCCAGTGTAAACAAGTACCAGCCTACTCTACATATTATCGGGGAAAACCAGCAGAAAGCAAAAAGTTCAGACCAGGAGCAAAGTGGAAATGCCGATGGTGAGGATTCAACAGCACATGAGTCTCATAGAGGAACTCCTGGTTTAAACTTTAGCCCATCAGCTCCAGATACAAATATTGACGAACCAAATAAGGTTAGCCGCCCATCTGGCATTTTTTATCATGTCTTTCACTTATGACACATTTACATTACCTCACTGTCATTGTAAGTCATCCTTAAACTTGGAGATAAAACAAAGAGGTTTGGTTGCACCAAGTGGTCTATGCCTCTACATAGGGATTCTGTATTATTTTATGTAGTGATTATCCACTAAATCTGTCCTGCTTAGGAACATAGTTACAAATGAAGCTGTTTACTAGATATAGATAGATTCTGGTTTGTGCTTAAGCTATGGAATAAATCTGAGGTTTCCCCTATGTTCATTCCTGACCAGTATGCAATTTCAGTTGTTTATGTTTG
This sequence comes from Dioscorea alata, assembly GCA_020875875.1. Taxonomy (NCBI): domain Eukaryota; kingdom Viridiplantae; phylum Streptophyta; class Magnoliopsida; order Dioscoreales; family Dioscoreaceae; genus Dioscorea; species Dioscorea alata. Next base: position 1,283,719 of record CM037023.1, on the reverse strand, counting down.
GCTGTATCAGTTTGGTAGTTTGATGTATGGTACAACTTTGAAACTTCATTGTAGAGTTCAAATGCTGTGGAGCCATTAGGATCATCGATTGAGCACCCTATGAAAAATGATGCTCTGAACAATTCAGACAATCAAAATGCAGGAAACTCATGTGAGAATTCATCCTCTGAAGTACAACCAGTGCCCTCTTTACCAACTCAAGGTATGAGAACACATGATTGAACATTCAAGCTACACATCTGATTATTACGGTGTTCTTCAATGTTACATGATACATTATTGAGTACTGAAATGGCACACTATTTTTTTCCTGCAATAGGGGTTGACAAAGAGCAAGACAAAACAGGATGACCAAGCTAATCAATAGCTTCAAAAGGGAAATCCTCAGAATTTTGCTTCGAAAACTTTGCGGAAGACAGTGGCAAGGTTTTTCTCTATTAATTGAGTGTTGTCACCTTGCCTATGTTGAACTGCATATAAATATAACCTGAGCAACTCCACCAATAGATCTGCAGACTCAATGCTAGATTCACCTGCTCCTTAATTCTTTTTGTTGTCCAAGCTTGTATGTAAGTAAGGTAGGAATGTAAGAAGCATTAAGCACAATAATTGTTAGAAAGTTCGTCAATTAAAGGTTCTGATGCTAAGTTGAAGTAAGTCTTGTGTTGCTTCCGCTGTGATGATCTCCGGGTGCACAGATAAACAGGATTTTGCAAAAACAATCACAGGCTATGGACAACCTTGTATTCACAATCCCGCATTGTTTCAACAATCACAGATACCGGTATGTTTCTTTTAAACAACGTTTAGAATTCTTTCATGAAATACAGCTCCAGAAAAACATATTACAGGTTATGTCGAAAAAATCATACTGTGGTCATTAGTCTACAAAGACACCACATGTTCATGGATTTACAGCTTCGGGGAATAAAAGAATGAACAGTGACAGTAATATGGTACTAAGTGAGATCAATGTGTGTTTAGGGTTTGGGGGATCTTTGCTATCTCCACCAAGAACTTGTGCAAAGCTTGTGGCTTGGAAAAGAATGGCGAATGATCAGAGCCTTTTATCCGGAAGACTTTTTCCGGTGGATTGGAACTGCACATGGTTTCTTGTAGAGAAAGCGGGATCGCATTGTCTTCAGTTGTCTCTATGAAGAATCGCCGAACTGAACCATAGTTCTTCTCAGTAAGTGAGAGCTTCTCCAGAACTGGTGCAAAAGGGATGGATCTCATAGAAACCGAGGCCAAAGCAATATCCTGTTACAAGTGTAGAACATATAGCTTTGATTCGTAAGTTGGCCAAACTGCGGCATGCATTTTTTCGTTTTTAATTAAATGTACCTTGACAGGGCTTTGATTAAACAATAAATCCTTAAGCATCTCCTTGTTAAGATCAATAGCGGTTGGGGGATGATCGTTTCCGTTAGCATACAAAAAGATCTGGGCTTGTCGCATCAGTGTGTCTGCATCAGCCTATGATCACAAGAATACTACATGAGCGGCGCGGTTACTAACCTAACAGAAATTGAGGTTATAAAAACTAAAAACCAAAATCTTTGAACAAATAGTCTTCATGAGCAAAAGAACAACAAACATAAGTTAGACATTGATGTATTTTTAAATTAAGAAAGAGTGGAAAACCTGTTGGGAAAACATATCCAAAGTGTTCTGGGAATTCTGCAGCATAGCTGCAGAGACAAAAACGGCTTTTGCTATCTTTGATGGGAAGGCCTCCATCGCGTATGATATACACGCACCACCGAAATCATGCCCGACCAAGATCACCTGTAGCATGTGTGAAATAGATTTCAAACAATTAACAGCATATAATGCATTTCATTGAAATATAGGTTTCACTATCAGCTTGAGTTGGAAACTAGGAATGAAGAGCTCAACAAACATGGTTACAAATCGGATAAGAGTTATTGGAAGTTTTAGTTAGCTAAATGAATGAATGCCAAGCAGTCATACTTGCACAATATTATTCGATCAGAAGAGTGGCTGAAAGTATAAAGTAATAAGATGATTCAGTTAAGCTTACAGAAAAGGAGAACGAGGGAAAACCTTTTCATTGTCTGAGAGCTTTTCAAGGAAATCAATAAGCGGCTTGACATATTGAGGAAGGCTTGTGATGTTATTTGTGTCGAAAGAATGGATTCCAGAACCCGTCAAGTCCACAGCAAAGACTTTGAATCCACTGTCTTCAAGAAGTGCTATGGTTTTATACCAACACCAAGCACCAAATCCACCTCCATGTACAAGAACAAATCGATTTGTTTCTAAATCCTCAATTTTTACATCCTGCTTTCAAACAAGAGTATAGAAAAGCCTAAGTTTTGATGAGAAGAGCATAAAATAAAGAAAAATTGCATCCAAGAGTACAGTGTTCACATAACGTCACTCTCAAATGTAAGCGCAAAGCTCGTAGTTAACAATGAAGCAAAAAGAGTTGCCAGCTTAATGTAAAACAGTATAAAAAAAACCAGCCAATACTTTCACATTTAACAATTTTCTATTATGAAGATAACCACTTACTTCAGCAATAAAATTAACAGCCTTTATCTCAAGTGGGCCACAGCAAAGAGCATTTTCATCTCCAATGGCTTCCATCTCATATTTGATAAATCTTTTAACTCAAGTTCAACAAACAAATATAGAAATCATAGTGCACTCCAACATTAAATAATTTTAAAAAACATACTGATTGTGGGAACAAATGTTAACACTGTGAAACACAATGAAAGCTCAACATTCCAAAATATTCTTAGTCACAACATGCCAATCTAGCAAGAACAACAATCCAAAGGAAAAGTTCAACCAGAGAAAATTTAAGTAAAAAAATTGTCTAGTCAAACTTGCCATTATCTTAATGGAATCACAAATCACAGTGACACAAAAAATGAATAGTTCTTCAAACCAAAACATACCAAAACCGCCACCAAACCCATACAAAACAAACCTCCCAATTTCAATTTCTTTAAATGTTGACCAAACGTATAGAACTTGAATTCTTATCTGGAAATACTTCATGATAAAGCCTATCAAAGGCTTCAAGATTGCAATTTTAGTAGGAAAAAAAAACAAGGAAAAGAAGAAGATGAGGAAGAAAAGCATAGTTTCAGAAAGTCTACAGGATTTGGCCATCAATTTAGACTTTATGCTAAAGAACAAAATCTCCATCAATAAAAGAAGGAACTATTTCATATGTCATTAAAAACTTTTAGATTTTTTCTTCATTTTTTTTTTTTCTAATACCAATCATGTTGTCTACTTGTCTCTCATATTCTAAATCCAGTATAGATCCAATGTCCAAAAGAAAGAACTATTTCATATCTCATTAAAATTCCTCCCACAAATTATCCACAAACAATTAACAGCAAAACTATTCCTTTTTCTCCCTTTTTTTTCATTTTTTTTTTCCATTTTTCGATACCAATCATGCTGTTTCTCAATCTTAAATCCAAACAAAATCTCAAAAGCACAAGCATTTCTTCTTCTTCTTCATTTTTCTTTTCTTTTTTCTTTTTGGAATCGAAGAGAGATGGACAAACTCACAGAAAAACAAGTGAAAAACTAAATCAAAGAAAACATTGACCAATGATACTAAAATCAGAGAAAAAAAAAAACTCAAGAAAACCACTGAAAAAAATCAAGGAAAAAAGAGAAGAAGAAGAAGAAGAAGAAGAAGAAGAAGAACAAACCTGATTAACAAGCTGCTGGGGTTGCAGCAACGGATCAGCAAGAGACCTTGGGCGAGTACTCGAGCTCCTCGGCAACGCGTCCTTCTTCTTACTCGGCGGGTGCCTCGTCGAAGTAGACCGATCAAAGGGGATCGTCGGCTCAGCGACGCCACCATTCTCTCTATGATGCTGAATAAGAATCGCCGCCGCGGCAAGGGCCTGTTCATGCGTCAGCAGCCCAGGGTCCTCCTTCCTCCCCGACCTCATCCTCGTCCATCTCCCACTCGATCCAGCAGGCGGAGGCGATGCCTGCCGCCTCCCGGCGGCAACGGGACGGCGGCGCTGAGGCGGCGGAGGTGAAGAAGGGGAGAAACAAGAGAAAAGAGCTCCCATAACAGCATGGGAAGGATTGAGAAACTAGGGTTAGGGTTTGAGGATTTCTAGAGCTCCATTTATGCTATTTTTTGAATTAAAAAATAATTAAAAATTGATTTTTTGTAATTATTTGAAGGGAAAAAATAGGGAGAAAAATTCAAAGGTCTTCGAAGGTTGGCCTGGCGAAGTATAAACAGCGGGAAGGAAGATGGAAAAGCGGGGAAGAGAGAATGTTTTATTTTATTGAAGGGAATGGAATGACCCTTGATTTTATACTTAATTTCCAAATTGCCACTGCTTACTATTTAAGTGCCAAAATTGGAATTTTTCTCCTTTTTGTTTTTGTTTTTTTTTTGTTTTTTGCATAGGTAAAATATCTTAATTAGTTCCTTTAATATAATCAATTTGCTCTTTTGTTCCTCTAATATAATTTGTTCCTAAAAAATCTCTTTATTTTAATATTTAAGAAATGTAAATCTTTTTTTAGTAATCTTCCGGGGACAAATTATATGAGAAAGATTTACATTTCATAAAATATTAAAATAGAGGGATCTCCTAGAGACAAATTATATTAAAAGAGTTAAAGAGACAGATTAACTATATTAAAGGGGCTAAATATAGTGTTTTACTTTTTGCATATAGACCTTTTATCTTTCTACTGTACAGTAGTCATTAGCTAGCTATAGTGAGTGCTAATTAGGGTTCATTAGTTTTAGTTTTTATAGTTCTTATAGGTTTAGTAAAAATAGTGTTCAACCGTTGAAATTTGAGATTTGTTTAGATACTGTGAACAAATTGGTCATTCATAAAACTAGCAAGTACCGTGAATAAATTGATTGAACGATTCATATCAAAACTCTGTACATCCCATTCGTAAAACCAACAAGTCCATGGTTCTAGCACTGTTTATATATATATATATAAGATTTATGATTTAAAATAGAGCTTGGGTTTTCGATATAAGATGTATATTTGTTCAACAAGTTATATGCAGGTATATGTAAAGTGTCGTAACCAGGTTATTTTAATTTTTAATTTAATTAAAATGATAATAAAGCTAGGGTATTTGTGTTGCTAAATAGTAAAATTATATATATATATATATAGATAGAGAGAGAGAGAGAGAGGGGGGGGGGGGGGGGGGGGGGATTCATTTTATATGAATGTCGGTAGAATTCTATTTTCAACGGTTGGATTTCAATCCAATAGCGACAAATTATTCATCTATTTAAATAAGTCATGCAACAGTAAACTTAATTTGGAGCACTATTTATGATACTTGTTTTGCTTATTTGTGTCTATCTCTCTTTATCTCTACTTTTTCTCAATCTACAATAGTCCGCAATTGACTAACTCTCATACATATTTATTTAGTTTTTGAAGGACTAAATGAATATTTGAAAATGGTTGAGGGACCAATCGTGAATTTTTACTTTTTATGTTATTTAAATTTTTTTTACTATTAAAATCGGTGAAATACTTTATTATATATTACAAAAGGTTATTTTTTTTAATAAATATATCTAAGATATATATGGAACTTATTTTTTTATAACATTTTTATTTCATCATAAGTCAGATTATTTTTATGTTTAACTTTATATTATGGAAATTTCCAATTAGTTTTTTAGTAAATTATATATACACACACACACATTTGTTTATTATATTAAAAAAATAAAATTATGTTCATGATTAGACTGTAATACATGCTTGTTTGGCTAATTTTATTCCAAAATCGATTTATATTATTTGTTAATAAATAGTTTAATCAAGGCTTTTTTATTTAGTGCTCATACAATATTGTTCATATCGAATATCAATTATTATTTATGAAATAATGAACAACATTTACTCAATCAAAGAAAAAAAAAAGATTTATTTTGAATACTATCTTGAACTTATTATATGAATGGTGTTTATATTTATTTAATTTTATTCCAATGGACCATTTATATTAATTTCATGATAACTTATTTAATTAAAATAAATTATATTTTGTTCTTAGACAAACCAATGAATACTTAATTAGACTTAAACCAATGCTACCAATCCACATGCAAAAGTTCATTGTTGGTAGGAACAAATTAGATTTATGCATTAAAAATCTTAAATTGGTCAAACATATCTTTTTATTAAAAAATTTTGCAATAATGCATATAAAACATGAGATTAAATAACATAAACATGCAATTAGGTTAAGATGTTTGTTTAATTATAGTCTAGTGTCTCTTTCAATACCTAAACTAAGTTTAGATAGTTAATACTTAATTAGTTTTGATTAATGATATTATCTTTTCTTAGTTGGTGCAACTATAGTTGTCCTCATATGGTCAAATTGATTTCTAGTTGAACTTGAATTATATGCATAAATTGAAGTAAAAAATTTCATTCAAATTATAAAGTAAGATATGATTAATTATAAGTTCTTAATAATGTAATTAAGAAAACAATGAATGTTTTTATGAAGAACTCATCTACTTTGTTTGTTGGTGAAAAGAATTCAAATAAGTAATTGATTGGTGGCTCCACTAAAAATATTAGAAAATGTCATAAATCAATAGCTTTATCATAAAAGGGATTTGGATCTTCCTTTTATTGAAAAAAAAAAATTAAGGGGAAAAAAAAGATATTTTTTATGTTTGATTGAATGGAGATTAAAAAAAGAAATTGGAGTTTTGATAATTGTGATTAATTTAGGATGTTTTATTTTCAATGTTTTGTATATCAAAAGTCCAAGGTGGAAGAATAGAAATGTTATTTTTCATATTTTTAATGGTCATTATATGGTAAAAATTTATTGCTCTAAGTTTATGTATATCAAGGTTTTTTTTTCCACACACATTCATATAATCTAAAATTTTGAGATTCTAATGTGCATTTAATCATTAATTTGTTTTATAACATTATTTTTTTGGTCCCTAATTTAAATGCTTTGAAATTTTTATTCTCTAAAGTATCTTTCTAAATATACAACTATAAAAAAAATGGAAAAATATAAATAGTTATCACTAAAAATATAATAAAAATTATGCAAAAGTGTAAATGAATAGCCTATATTTGTTGTACATGTACTCTTAAATGTTTAAAAAATACACATAAAACATATTAACTATATATATATTATTTTATCTATAAACGAGAAAATTTATGAGGGTATAGGTGTAATTTCAAGTTCTTTTAGGGGTATATATAATCTAAGGTGATGCTTATGATCATGCAAAGCATGTATTTTTTTAAAATAATTGTTTAATAAAATAATAGTTAAATAAACATAAAGGATAGTGCTTTGCATTGGCAACCATGTTTGAATTGAAAATTGAAGATATTGTTTCTCCATGTGATTCTTCCAATTCTGTCCATTTGCACTTGTGCAAGCCTCAAATGTCCTTCATATAATAATAATAATAATAATAATAATAATAATAAACCGGTTATATCATATACGTGCACAGAAGTGGAGTTAGTAATTTAACGTGCATGTACTTTAACTTGGATGAACTGAAATTCAAACCCGCTCTCTTACCAAAAACATAAACGCCTTATCAAAAAATTTGGTGCCAATAGACTTAGAGGCGTGCTTTCACCATAAGTGACCTGAAATTCGCACCTGCTTCCTCAATAAGAACATTAAAAACCCTGACAATAGATCCGGTGCCAATAGATCTAAAAGTTGTTAGTTCTTTCATGTATTTTTCACTTTGATTAATTATTTTTATTTTGTATTTTTTTTCCTGTTAATGAAATAGTTTGTATTTTGTACCACTAGCATGCCTCCTTTTTCCCCTTCTCTCTTTTCTTGTCAACCTCCCATGTGTCCCCAACTACCTTGTTACTTCAAGAAAGAGCCATCTTTGATTGTTTTGTTTGATTCTCTAGTGAGTTTTCATTTCAATGTTCTCATAATACAAAACTTTTCCTTTTCCTTTCCCAATTTACATTAATCATAGATTAATAATAGTCTTATATCCATGTGTTAATATTGATCAAATATTATTTGTAATGGATAAATAAATTTAAGTGGTCATTGTCTTGTTTGATTCTCTAGTGTGTTTTCATTTCAATGTTCTCATAATGCACAACTTTTCTTTTTCTTTTGCTCCAAATCACTTTAATCATAGATAATAATAGTGTTATTAAAAAGAATAGCAATGAAAAGGTAATTTAGATTGCTGATTGATGTATTGTAGTCAGGAGAGTTTAAGTCTATTTATAGTTAAATGAGGTAATTATTATAATAAATTGATAATATTTGCAAAGCAACACAATAAGATCTTTTAAAAAAATAGACATAAATCATCTAAAAATATCCGCTAATATACATTAAAATTTTATAAAAAATGAGCAAAAATCATCTTAAAATATTGTGTGATATCACTTATATACACACATTAATATTCCCTCTAGTCCTTTTTACTTATTACATTTTGAAGTTTTCTCTATTCTTTTTTATTTGTACATTTAGAAATTTTGTGCAATATTAAATAATTATTTCCAAATTTATTTTTTAATTTAATGTAATTGTATAATTTTCAATAAATCACAATCAACTAAACATAAAATCATATACTCCACTGGAGTTTTAAATAATGATAGTTTTGAAAAATAATAGAACTTTTTATAAAATATAGGTAACCAACTAAAATTAATCAACATTTTTTTAATCAATGTGAATTAAATAAATGTGGCAGGTAAAAATGAACAATGGAGCATTAATTAACAACATCTTGGTTTATTAACTTGTTTTGAAGAGGATCCGAGATTGAACCCCAAAACCCATACAAGATGAAAACACAAGTGTATTGAGGTATTAACTTTACGTCTATGCACATTCCTGACATCCCTGTCTATTTATCAAAGAAAAAAAAAATATTAATATTAATCAAGTATTATTTCGAAAAATTTTGTTTGTGTTATCTCTTAAAAGTTAAAATGCAAAAAATATGTCGGTGAACTTGTTCAAACCGACAGTCAAAGTCAACATTTACTCCTACTTTTCTTTTCTAGTAATTGGTGGATCAAGAAACACATTGACCCACAAAGATTCATGAGATAGGTAACAAAGTAGAACAAGTTCATGAATGCACATAAAACTCCTCTTTAAATGCTCTTCACATGCCTCTCAAAGCTACCTCTTAACTTCTTTATTCACACCATAAAAAAAGTATACAAAGGATGAACAACATCATTGCTCTGCTCTAGTTTATTTATTCTTGTTATTCATACATATAAAATTCACATAAAGTTAAGTTTTTAGCAAGAAGTTTCATAGTATGGGAAGGTGGGAGGGAAGTGGTTGCATCTCCAACCTTTTCCAGCTTAAAAGCATATAATTTAATTCACAAACAACTTGCCCATGATGAAGTCCTGCTAGTTTTCATCTAAACAATGAAAGCATTCATTTCCTTGAATGGATTTTCACTTGAAGAATTTCACAAAGCTGTTGAACAATTTTTGCAAGCTTTATTAATGTATGTTCTGTCAATCTAAATACACCTCCCGGAGTGTCGGATTTACATTAAGTGGAATACTAGACCGGAACTCAGTCGTACAATGTTTGATTGTTTAATATATTGTACAAAGACGGTTGGGACCGACTCGTCTTAGTCATCTCCAGCACTTGATCCATTTCTGCTTAGTGTTTGTATTATCGCTTCCAAAACTTTGATCTCGCTTTCCTTCTTTGAGATCTCTTCTTGTTTCGATCGCAGCTCTTCCATATGTAGCTTGAACACCTCTGCAAGATAGAGTGCCGATGAACATGATTCATTTAAGCAAGAAATGAAGAACTACAAAAATTACTCTTCAAACAACCGATATGTTTCTTCTTTCGTAGACTATATTGTTGTGGGCCTTCACAACTTCCATTTTTAATTGTTTCTAACATTTTTCTTATCTTCCGATATGCAATTATAGTGATAGAGAGAAAATTTAAAATAAATTTGATGGGCTACGTCCAAAGACATACTTGTAGTGTTCTCAAGTTCTCTGGTAATATCTTGTGCCCGCAATTCTGCAGATCTTTGTGCTGCCTCAGCCTGTCGTTTCTCAGAACGTGCACGTGCTGCAGCTGCAATTGCGGCATCAAGTTCTCGTTCCAAGGTCTCTACCCTCTGTTCAAGTGACTGAAGAGGAAAATGGTTGTCAGATATAGTACATAGAGCAACATAATGTGCGCGTGATAAGAAATCAACTATGAAATTATGGATTGTTTGGAAATAATTTTTGCAATGTGCATTGGACTAAATCCTGGTTAAGTGGCAGCGATTAAATTAGTTCCGCCAATTCTACATATATAAATCTAGCGTAGAGAGTGAACAATGAAGTTAGAATTTGTGTCTGATACTTGAATTACTCAAATATCTCTCTATGGCACACCAAAAGCTAATTGGCAACCAGCAAATCTTAAACCAAAGAATCCAACACTTGTTCAACATCCATAAGAAAACCTAATTATAAAAATGAAATGAAAAATGTACAGCAAAATTCAACAGCATTCTTGCCAGACATCTGGCACTTCTTGACTAACACCACAAAACATCAAAAGAAGTCATGCATGCACAACTTTGGCTGACCATGGCCCCTTCTGTACAGTCAGTGGATAGACAATCATCATGCTCATTCAAAAAGGCCATGGCAGGATGCATGAACAAGGAATCTAAGAAAGTTATTGCTGCAATAGAAATTATTGTACTCACCTGATCTGCTGACTGACAACAACTATTAACTTCTGAAATCAAGCGAAATAGTCAAACGGGCCTTGGTTTCCAACATCCAGAGAATTTTAAGCATAACAAATCAAACATCAAATTGGCATGGCAACGAAATAGTGCTTGCCTTAATATAATTGAGAATTGGATCTTACTCCAAGCAATACAGGAAGTGGAATTCAGAAGTCCAAATATCACATTCTTTCACTGCTTCATTCAAATTTGAGAGTCCATGAAGCATGAAGCATTTGTAGGACCAAGCACATGGCAGGGATACATGAATCTAATAAAATGATTTTAAAAAATTATCCTTGTTAAATATAAACTTGGGTTAAGCCACTAGTTGCCCTAAAGTTTTTGCCTCATAAGTATTGAAAAATAAAATGTTTACTTGGCACTTACTTCGGGGGGAAGTATTTTCGGGTTGTCCAGGGAAATATGTTGGTCTCACAGAAACAATTAGGGAGTTTCAACTCATTCTTCTTGGAGAATTAGATTGTCTTCCAGAACAGGCCCTTGTCTTATATGCAAAGTTGGCTTGAGGGGGGCAAAAGGAATAATGGCCCTGACTTTAGAGGCCACTAGGCCCACTACTATAAATTTTGCAGCGTGAAGCACCATGAGAAGGCTTAAAATTCCCTCTGTCCAGTCCATATTACTTAAATATGACAGATTTCCAACAACGTTCCACAGGTCAGCCATAGAAAGTGTTCTACTACCACTGTTTGTAAAACTAGTTGTGATATTTACTTCTAAAACCTATTTATATTTTCTATTACTATATGGGTAATAACCTGATCTATTCTGTGTGTTGTCCCTTTTATCATATCTCAACATGGTTTTGCCCTGAAAATACATCTAACAAATTTGGTTCTACTGTTCTCCACAGCTGACACAATAGTTCTTCTCCCATTTTGAATGTAGGATTATTAAAATTTTATTTTCTACTACCTGTATAAGTCTTAGGCATGGTAGTCATTCCAACTCACGAAGCCTTCACAGATTTCCTTTCCTCATATTCAGCTCATGACAGCATATGTATCAAATATCATTCCATAATCATGTGTCAATTTTTATGCGATTATAAACCATGTGAATCTCTTGCCACCAACAGAACGATGAAATTGATTGATACTTTCCTCGAGCATCAGGCAAGCATCATTAATATAATTGTAAAATTTTCGAAAGCAGGATTAATGTTAATGAGAAATTCATTCCAACCCTCTGTTGGAGCCATCACTCAGCTAGATTGAAGGTGGCACCTAATAAACAACTCGACAAGATAAATCCAATTCAAGTTAGCAGAGTGAAAGCTGTAACTTGCTCAAACCATCAGTCCTTCAATTTCCATAAACTTGGCAATATTTGTTCAAATTCACATCACACAAAACAAGCAATTTACCAGTCATACAAAAGAATATGAGGCCAATTGATCCAATAACTCACATCACATCAGTTATATGGAATTAGTACCATGGATTTGAGAGCAAGCACATAGATCACAGAGAATTCTTCAGTGACAACCAGGAATATAGTTCTAAATCCAAAAAAAAATCAAGAATATGCTGATAAATTCTAAAACAATTTCTCCACATCCAAACCTAGCAAATTCACAATGTTTTATCATCTCACACTAACCAACCAACATCATTCTCAAAAGCATTCATATATAAACAAAAGTGGAAAACAAGATCAAACCTTGATGGTCTTCGATTGCTCCGAGATGAGGGAAGCCTTGGCGAAAGACTCATCATCAACAAAAACCGCCTTTTTCACTAGGAGGCGCTGCAAGGAGTCGATATTGGACCCCATCTCCGTGAGATTCACAAGCGCCGCCTTCCATCTCTCCCCTCTCTCCTTCTCCTTCTCCTTTCTCCTCCGCCATTGCCGAGCTTGCAAAAGCTTCATCTTTGGAACCCTAATCTCTATAAAAGCCATCGATCTTGATCAACGATCCAGATTCAAAGCACATGCTATTTTTCAATTAACCCCTTAATATTCCAATATTTATGATCTTAGACCTCTCTGATGGCCGCCCGCCCAGGGACTTATTTGTATACGTTTCTTAATTCTGAGGTTGTTTTCATAAAAATCCTCATGGAGCTTTATAAGCTTCTACTTCTCCAGCTCGCGAAACCCTAACCCTAGCTTCAGCGGCGGCGACGATGGTGTCCGGCTCAGGGTTGTGCACGCGGAGGGTGGTGGTGGACGCGCGGCAGCATATGCTGGGGCGTCTGGCCTCGATCATCGCCAAGGAGCTCCTCAATGGGCAGCGCATCGTCGTCGTTCGTTGCGAGGAGATCTGTATGTCTGGTGGGCTTGTTCGCCAGAAGATGAAGTTCCTTCGCTTTCTCCGCAAGCGCATGAACACCAAGCCCTCTCATGGCCCTATTCACTTCCGATCCCCCTCTAAGATCCTCTGGCGCACTATTCGCGGGTGAAATTTCATCGCTTTTAGTCAATTCAGTTGCATTTTTTGATGTTTTCTAGTGTTTCGATGTTGATTGGGTCTCTGATTCTGAGATTAGGATGATTCCGCACAAGACGAAGAGGGGAGCGGCGGCGCTGGCGAGGCTGAAGGCTTACGAGGGTGTCCCGCCACCATATGACAAGATGAAGAGGATGGTTATTCCGGATGCTCTCAAGTGAGACTCTTGTTTATTTTAGGGTTAGTTTTTTCAGTCATTTTCTTGTATTACCGTTTCGCTCTTTTTCAGGGTTCTGAGGCTGCAACCAGGGCACAAGTACTGTTTTCTTGGCCGCCTCTCTAAGGAGGTCGGATGGAATCACTATGACACCATCAAGGTGAGAGTTTTATTGTTTCTCTTTCACATTTCTTTTGAATTTGTTGTTGTTCATTGAGGAATATCTGGGTTTGAAAAATGTCTTTTTTTGTATGATTTGGTGATTGTTATTTAGGATGTAGAATTGTTAGATATTGTTTGTAGAGACATATACATATACTCTTCTGAGGTATTGTTAACTAATGTATATTGTTCGGGTTTTCTTCTGAGTTATACTAGGATCAGGGCAAGTTGTTTTATTTGTTTAAATTCTAGTTATTTTGATTCTCGATTTTTTTATTTTTGATTTTCTGAACAAATCATAGTTTGCCCTAGTATCTACTATAATTTTAAAATGATTATAAACCGATGCTTGCTCATTTGCTGAAGTTGATGGAGGTTGAATGCTTCTTTAGGTGATCCATGCTTATGTTTCTGCATATCGAATTTTTATTTTGTTTGGCAATTTGAAAATATTGAAATGCATATGAAGTCAAAGGGATACTTTTGTGGATATGGCCATCCTCTAATCTATTTCCACAATTTATTTGTGTAATGGGTGTCAATATGATGTGCAAAAGTTGAATGCTATTCTTGTCTTCTTCTGGATTCATTGCACCAAAGCTTTTGATGCACCAACAAGGTCTTCAAACCAACTAGTTGCTCATGCACTCACGATGAATAATATTTTATTGAATGTGATTTTGAGGTGATCAGTCCTTTTCAAGACTTTGTAAATTGAGATTTTTCGAGTGGTAAATTTTTTCAGGTTGCAATTGATTTTAGTGGAGTAAATAGGTATGTGGGTATAATAAAGGTCATGTGGAGGATTTAATACCTTCCTTCAGTCTGAGTTTCTGTTTGTTCAATCACTTGACTTGTAGGATAGTCTCAGGGATGAGACTGGGAACAGGTTGCTTTTTTTAGATCCTATTCATGCAACTATCTATCTGTTCTTGAAATCAAAAGAGCTCTTGCTCTTGGCGCTTGTAAAATTTTATGGGAGGTAATGGTGCTCAATGGCTTCTATACCTAGCATACCATTCACTAACAAGAAAACTAACAATGCAACCCCAATTCTTGAAAAGATCAAGATACTGGTCCATATATAACCATGCTTTAGAAGTGTACCTGCCCGACGGCATTGCTATGACTTATCAGCCTTATTCAATTTTGTATTCCATCGCACATTAATTCTTGTATTGAACGGGCTATGCTAGTGTCTCTCCTGGCTTTATGCAATCAAATGGTGCTTAATGACTTATATACCAAGTTCTCCATTTACTCGCAAAATGACAATGCTCTCTAATTTTCAAAATGCTCATGGAACTGTTCCATATATTTGACATGCTTTACAAGTTCACCTTCATGGTTTCATAGTCTGTATCAATTTCCTTCATTCAATGCTGCAATTCATTGACCATCAATGGTAGTTATGCCATTTGAGGATCAACAATTCTCATGTATCCATTTTTCAGGAGTTGGAGGAGAAGAGAAAGCAGAGGGCACAGGTTGCATATGAGAGAAGGAAGCAACTGACGAAACTACGCCTGAAGGCGGAGAAGGCAGTTGAAGAGAAGCTCGGAACCCAGCTTGGCATTCTCGAACCATTGAAATATTAGTGGCAACTTATTTTTCCTCTATCTAATGTTCCTTTCTGTTGAATTTTTCTACCATCATCGAAGACTTTGTTTGATAAATCTTGCTTCTTTGCTGGGGACATACCCTCAAAATTTTTTAGCCTGTGATGGTTATTTAATCTCTATGTTAAATGTTGGAGTAGATCTGTTTTACTGTTAATTTTTCACATTTTTTGGGCTTTTATTTTAGGGGAAGTTGGGGGCAAAGTAGACTGTTTTTTTTTTTTTCTTCTCTTTTTGATTTATTTCTTTTTGGTTCTAACGTTTGTTTTGAACTAAACTCATTGTTAAATATGTTTTAATAATTTTTTTTTATTAAAGTGCAAGGAAGTAAGTTATTTTTTGAAAAAAAATTTTAAAGGTTTTTTTAAACTCAAAATTTTATGTAGCTTCTGAACTTTCTGATCTGCTAAATAAAAATTGCAAGTGTTTGAAGTCAATGTTTTAAAAATCGGATGGGTTGTTGGCCCGGTTAAACAACCTGGTTAGGCAATTGGTTCACAGTTGAATCGGATGAACCAATTGGTTTAACCGGATTTAATAAAAAATAATTTAAAAAATAAAAAAAATAAAAAATACATAAAATACATATTACAAATTTACAAAATACAACAATACAACAAATGTTCAAATATAAAAAATTAAATAAAATATAAGTATACAACAACAAAACAATAATAAAAAATGAGGAATTAAATAAAATACAAGTATATAATATCTTGTTTTTTGAGTCCGGATTTAATTTTAAAAATTTAAAATAAATAAAAGAATCATCTGATCTGGTTCAACCAGTTCACTGGTTCAATCGATTGAACTGGCTGGATCAGTAACTTAGTGTTTAGTGTGACTAATTGGATTAGTTTACTAATCGGTTTCCGGTTGAACTTATTGAACCAGCTGATCCGGTCTAGTTTTTAAAACATTGTTTGAAGTTATATTATTTTTTTTCTCATAAATAAACAGTAAAAGTGTTAGAAGTGATGTTATTATTATTATTATTATTATTATTATTATTACCTTGGAAGTGGCACTTGTGCTTTATTTTCTTGTCATTTGTTTGTAGTTTCTTGCATGTCATGTTTGAAGTGTTTTTGTGCAGGAAGTCACAAGAGAAACACTAATCAAACATGCATCTTTTTAATTATTTATTATAACTAAAATTTTGTGTAACCAAATACAATTACCTAAAGATGCTCTACTTGGTAGCTAGAGTACTACTACTACTACTACTACTACTAATAATAATAATAATAATAATAATAATAATAATAATCTTGACTCCATTCACTTTTTTCAGTGGAAAAGCAACCCATTTATAATATTATTTAAATCACCACTTTCTAATTCTCACTTTTTGCAAATAACATTTTTGTCTGCTTTCCCACTTCCACCCCACTTCCTGAACACTTTCAAAAACCTTTTTAGTCAAAAGTCATACATATGCACACAAAAAATATAGCATAATATCAAACCAACATCAATAAATTAAATTAGCACTAAATATAACAATTAGATAAACCACACTATTACTCAACAAGAAACTAACAAAACAAACATTGCTGATAATAGAAAACCATTCTGACTTTAATTTATTCATGTCATTAAGTACACACACATATTTTTTATGAAATCAAGCAATTCACAACATCAAACAGATATAGCTAGCATTTTAATCAATGACTCATGGTTGCATGTACTGTCCAAGTGATGCATCTTCTGCAACTGAAACTGGCATGTGAAGTTGATTATAACATTGTTTTGTGCCAAACATGCATGGACCCAAAGTCTGAAAACAGCAATACTGTTCTTGATCAGAAAAACAACTCTGATGCATTAATGCATCTCTGTTCTTCCCAATCACCTCCTGATCATCATCAATCCCACCAATATTTGGCATCAACATTGATTGTAAATTTTGATCATAAGAATCATTTGAGAATTGAATGAGAGGAGGGAGTTTATCAATGGCATGCTGAGCAGCATTGATCAACCAATCCACAACTTTGCTTGGTTGATTGAATCCTAACTTGTCTTGAAGATTATAGATTTGTATAGCTGTTGCCACTGATAATCTAACTCTTCTATCTCTTAATCCTTTCACAGTGCTCACTTTACTATGTCGATCTTTTCCTCCGAACGATCGCGGTACTCTTACTATTCTTGGATTCGTCGAGTTTACCGACCATTCTGATCTTGCTCTTGTTCTTTCTTTAGTAATTTGGAGTATCTCCTCTTCTGAATTTCTGTTCATCTTATGTAAGCTGCCAATGCCATTACTCTTATGAATTAATATTTTTCTTTAAAAAAGATTTACATATGATGAAACCATGATCATCATAAACTCTAATGATTTCAAAGATGATAAACAAATTAAGAAGCAAGAATTATAAATATTCATGCAAGAATGATGATAAAAAACACAAATGTTTTGTAAGATGATAAGTAGAATGTTAATTTGATGAACTTACTTGAATGAAGCTGGTGCAAAACTCTTCTAGTACTGCTCATGAACAAGAATGGACTTCCTGAAGTTTTCTTCAAGTTTATCAAACGTTGGAATATTAACTTTCTCAAGAAATAGAAGATGCTAGATTTGCATGCATACACCAAAAAATCTTCGTACAATGAGAAAGAAGATTTCCAAAAGAGTGAGGTCGCAATCTGTTTTTTCTGTTGAATATATGCTTGGGACCATAAGATTTACACACCATTTCTTTTTACCTTAATTACAGAGAGATTCAACCAAAACACTTGTTATTTCATGGATTAAAACCCTTAAAAATTGTATAATAAACCTTTAGTTGAAAACCTAGAAGCTATAATGGATCTAAGGGACCAAACTAAGCTTTATGGGACACCATGATCACTATATATGAGAGGACCACATAGCTTTCCATCTTTGATGATCCATAGATCTATCCTTCTTTTTCTGTTCATATGCTTCATAACTATCATATTTTTGTCATATTCTAAGTTTCTCTTCAACATATGTATATCTATATATATGTACACACTTAATTTATGATATTAAATCTCTCTTTTCCTATTTTCCTAGTCCATGAACCAAGCATGCAATCAGTGAAAACAATGCAAAACAAAGGAACACAAACAAGATATATATATATAGCCTACCTCATTATCTTCAGCAAGCTTCATTCATTCATTCATATATGTAAAGAAAAGGAAGGCAAGATCCTCTCTACTTTGTATATATACTTCCATGGCCTCTTTTGTTTCTTATCACACCATGTACTTTCCAAAGCATGCAACTTCACTGGCCAAAGAAGAAGTGGGCATCTACTTTATTTTTTTTTCCCCTTCATAAAAACAAAAGCAAGTGTTGCTTTCATTTCCTTCATATCTGTCCTTTGGTGTGGCTTTGCAGTCTATAATCTCTAGGTGTCTTACACTTAATTTCCCTGATGCTTCACTAGCTGTTTTAGGGTTTCAGAAATGAATATCAACCCTAGATACACCAATGACAAAGAGAGACTGGTCCCCAAAGTTGGTTCATAGTCTTTATATTTATATGTAGTCTTACTCCACCCTACTACCCTTAGAACACACACACACACAGACATATATCAAATGTAGGTTTGAAATGTTACTATTATTCCGTTCATAACAAGAGAAAGAGAGACATGTTCATAGTTGCATCCTCTTTTCATTTGTTTGACATTGTCCTTGCTCTTGTAAAGTCATTCATACTTACCTAACACTGTCATGGCTTATCGAGTTCATCTTGCCTAGTTTTAGAATTAATTAAACTAGAGTATTCTCTAGTTCTAACCTATCACAGTATAATACGTGTCATTATATAATGTTGCTAACTTTTGTAGGAACACATGTCAAATTTTAATAGGTCAAAATTAGAGAATAGTTCTGGAACCAGACAAGATGAGCTCTGGCTCATGCACACTATTGGATGCATGTGTAAAGTGGGGAAGGTGTTGATTAATGAATAGTTTCTTTCATGGAATACAAAGACAGAGAAAAGAATCAAAAGTATCTTCCTTATTATATATGTCCTTTCTTTCTTGGTTTTTCTTCATGCAATGGTATATATAGTCAAACAATGTGGCTGGTTAATATTCCTTCCGCGAGATATTAAAGAAAGAGACTTACAAGAATAAACTCCACCTTAAATATTATTTGTGTTCTTCTAGCAGCTTCTCTTCATGTATTAATTTATTCATTGTTTTTATTCATTTTATTAGCGTTGTAATTGCTAATTAGTAAGCCTAATCAAACTCATCTAGTAAATCTAATGTATTAATTGTTCTTACTTTAGCATAACAACTTTTTTTCCAACTAATTTATAGTTATTATAGAAAAAAAATATAATAATTAAACATATTCTAGAAATATATACATGAACAATTAATTTTAGAACTAGTGTCTAGTCTTTCAAAAAAATAATTAATTTAACAAAAAAAAAATTCAATTCCTGTAAATCTAGAAATTATTCACTGCACAGTTAATATGGGATTAAATTTGACTGTAACTCAATGTACATAAAGATATCCTTCTACAAATTTAAAAATTAACTAATACACAGCTGATGTGGGACTAAATTTAAGGGGTGTTCATTTCAAAGGAGCTGGGCGTGACTTCCCCCCACTTCTGATGTTTATTTGTATTGAAGTGGATTTTGAACTAAATCAATTTCAGTATTTTTTTTAATGAAACTAGGGGAAGTGAGCCAATCTATAAAAACTCACTTCTTTTTACTTCATAAATTTTTTTTTAAACTTATAAAATTTCACCCAATATTCTAAATTCTCAGATTCTATTTTTATTTTTTGACAAATAAATATCCGAACTACTAAAAGTAATATTACTTTCCTCTTTTTCAGATAAGTGGTATTTCTCTCATTTCTCCGCTTTGGCCCAGTACTCCCAAAATGAACTCCCCTCGATGTTCTTATGGGTGAATGCTGGAACATGCATACACTCTTGCATGATTATCACGCGCGAGACACGTGAGACGTCGCTATCGAGAAGGTCCACGTGGAACAGTGATGACGTGCACCATCGCGCGCGCGCGAGATCCTCTCCACCTTCCCTAATTCCCGCCCGCACCAACACGACCACCACCACCTCCAAAAATCCATGCGCGCTACACGACAAAAAACACAGCATGACGTCAGCACAAGACACGGGCTACGTCTGGAGCCGCCACGTAGCCCACCCGAGCTGGGGAGGCAAGTTGGCCAACCAGCTGAGCTGTCGCGGGGCCCACACTTGCCGGACAACACGTGTTCCCGCGCATCTTGTTCTTACACGTGGCGAGATCTCGCCCAGCCTCTTTCTCGCGTTTCCGAAAAAGAAGCCGAGCTGGGGAGCCGCGCCACGTGGGCCCCACCCAATAAAGCACAAAGGGGCAAAGGGTGGAGTACGTGTCCGGCCCTGGGGCCACGCCGATTCCTCCCAATTCCTCGCCGATTCGCCTTGTCGGAATCTTTCTCCACACTATCGGCTGGCTTAGCCGGCTTCCCTCTCCAAGCCGATCCCATTTTTACCTTGTTTTTCCCCAAACACCTCGCTTTACTTTTCTATATTTGTAATTCCAATGAAAATTCCATTAATTTTAGGTGTTATTTTCTAAATAGTACATTAATTTTTTTTTAAACTTATTTTTTTAATTTTTTGTTTAAATTATAATCTAATCCTCCGCTATTTTGAAGTGAATTATGTCAGTCTCTCTTCAGTCTTCGTAAGGATTTAAAGTTAGCTTTTAGAATTAAAAAAAAACTGTTAAATTATAATAGTAAAAAAATTAAAAAAATTATAATTTAAAAATGAGGAATTAAAAAAAATAAATTTAAAAAATAGAAAGGTTGTTTTAGAGAATGATATCTTAATTTTAGATACCATAAATTTCTTATTTTAAAGTTTTTTATTGCATAAGATGATAATTTAGTTTTTTTTTTATGAAAATTGGTAAATCATAACTTTATTAAAAAAAAGAATGAGTACAAACATGAGAAACAAAAACAAACGGAATCAGAGAACAGAAAAAAACAAATAATAAACTACATTAAAAACCAGGTAATGTGCCTCTAACAACAAACATATAAATAATCCAAGAAACAACTCCGAAAGAAGAAGAGAAAACACCTCAATTAAGAAGCCAAGTTCAGTTTTTTTTTAAACAATAATAAGTTTATAGATGAAGAATTTATACAATATGATAAAAAAAAAATTAAGATGATATTCCAATAGTTTAGGGATGCAAATGGAAAAAACCAAATCAAAACAAACGTGTCAAGATCCAAAGCTCCAAAATCGAGTTACGAGGCCGGCAGACGCACAAGATTAAGACACGTGTCCATGAAACCGATCACGAGGTCTAAGATCGGCTCGGCGCTGGCTACACTTAGCTGATACTGCCACGTGCCTTTCACCCATTGCGAACATAAGACGTGGCGCGAAGACACTGAGGGGTATAATTGTCTTTTCACATTCCCCCTTAACAATCTTATCTCCCTCTCCGTCCAAGTTCGCCTTCTCTTTGATTCCCCTTCCCCTGTTGCTCCGGCGATCTCTTAACGGGTTCTTGGATCCTTCGCTCAACCCGATAACCCGTTAGCTTCGTCTTCTCCATGGTCTCGTTTCTCTATTTCGCGTTTTTCAGTCCAATTCCGGGGAAGTTTATTGATAAAAATCTCGTCTTTGTGAATAATTCATGAAAAAGATTGCGCCTTTTTGATTAAAAATCGAGTCTTTGCGGTGTTTTTGGAGCAATGGAGGCGGAGGCGGCGGAGGAGATAGAGAGGGCGTTGTTGAGAGGCCATGGCTATTCTAGAGATCTCTTGCAGCGGTTTGGGAGCGGTGTGTGCTTCGAAGAGCCGCCGGAGGCGGCACGAGGAGAGTCCGATGAGATTGAGCTCAGCCTTGGGCTTTCTCTCGGTGGGTGTCTCGGCGTTGAGGTGAAGGAGAAGAAGCTTGTCCGTTCGTCGTCTGTGGCGGCGGTGTCGATGTTTCCGAGGGAGCAGGAGTTCATGGTGGCGCGGCCGATTGAGAGGGCTTGCTCGTTGCCGACTGAGGTGGAGGAGGAGCAGAGGAAGAGGAAGGAGATGCAGAGCCTGAAGAGGTTGGAGGCGAAGAGGAAGAGGCTAGAGAGGAGGAGCTCGAGATCGGTGGCGGTGGCCGGGAGGCTCCGTTCCGGTGAGGGGTTGGATGAGGATATGGAGAAGTTGGAGGCGGAGCTTGGAGGGGTTGTGAATGGCGTCGTGCCGGCGAGACTCTTCGGACAAGGGTCTATTGGTTCTCAGGGAAGTAGTTCCTCCGGCGTCTCGGATTTTGAGGCCAGGACATTGCAAGGTATTGTCTTTTATCCTTCTTTTTATATTTTTTTCAATTAGATTTTGTTTGGTTGATGATTTGAAATTGAAATCTGATTAAATTGTTATGCAAACAAACAATTGAAGTGAACAGAAACAGGAAAAGATTTAGAAATAGTACTACTCTTATTCAATGTGATTTGTAAATTTGTAATGTGTACTTGTGTTATCTTGAATGTTCTTAGCTTTCTTTTTTTAGGAAGCAGCAAATGAATGTTATGATTTTAAATTTTGGTGATTGAATGGATGTTATTCATTTGGTATTATGCAAGCAATGTGTTATCTTTGAGTTCTTTTACGACGGTAACAACGATAATAACAATTACAAGCCATTAGTCCTAGTCATTTGAGGTCGGCTACATGAATCCTTCACTTCTATTTTACTCCATCAACTCCATCAAGGGCCAAAAAAGATTTGATAAACGAAGTTCTGGGTTTTGTCATATCATTATGTAAAGTTTCTACTCAGTACTTTTAGGTTTATCTCTCTCCCTTCTATGAACTCTCAATTGGAGAGCTTCTACCTTTCTTAGGGGAGCATTTGGGGGTGCTTTAAGGATATGCTCATACTATTTTAATCGATTCTCTCCTTAACTTGTCAGTGATAGATGCACTCTCAATTTATGTCAAATAAATTGATTTTTTAATCGGTCGATCCTAAAAACACACGTCATATCCATCTCAACATTTTCATTTCAGTCATGTCCATCCCTTAAGTACGTCTATCTTTGAGTTCTTTTATGATGCCAAAATATATATTTGAAAGACCACCGATTGATGACTTTGTGGCAAATGCTTCTTTGACTTTGAATGTATCATTTGTGGAGATAAAGGAACAATCTCAATGTATGACTTTTTTTTCTCTGATTGGAACAATGTTGAACAGTGATAACTCGAAAGGATATTGTTCAGTTATGGCAATTTTAGGACTGAATTGCTCCATTAATGATTTGTATTATATTCTTCTTGTTAAATTCATTCAAGCTTCTCTTCTCACCAAGCACAAAATAAGTAGATCTCATTGTGAGCAAAAGGATTTCTCATTTGCTTACCTCAATAATATGTGCATGTGTAGCATGTACAAATGTGCATGATATTCGAACTATTTTCTTCCCATCAAAGCAAGATCACTGCCGAACATGATCTCTGCAATTTGAAAATATATTTACTTCAATGCTTCTTACCGTCTAATTTGAGCTTGGAGCTGTTTTTTTTCGATGAACATGAATGCATGGTATTACACATCAATTCAATAGTAAACTACTCATTTGTTGTATTGTTGTCTATTGTTCTTCAGGTCTTAATCCGAGGAATCCAAGGAACACCCAAGAAGGCAATGACTTGCTAAGCAGGAATGCGCGGCCAAATGGAGTCAGCGAGATGGAGAGGAGCATGATGGAAGAGATGCCATGTGTATCTACAAGAGGAGACGGGCCAAATGGCCGAAGAGTAGAAGGATTTCTCTACAAGTACCGGAAAGGGGAGGAAGTGAGAATTGTGTGTGTTTGCCATGGCAGCTTCCTTACCCCAGCCGAGTTTGTCAAGCATGCAGGCGGTGGTGATGTTGCTCACCCTCTCCGGCAAATAGTTGTCAATCCATCTCCTTCGGCCTTCTCATAATGATGCTTGAAATCAGAAACCAGAAGGATAGCTCTTCTTTCCTTGCAAATTGTCATGAGCTTTTGTATCTCTTCCTTTTTAGAGTGGAGTTTTTTTTTTCTTCTCTTTTTCCCACTTTGTTCAGTTGATGAGCTTCTAACAGAAATCAACTCTTGTACCTCAGAACCAGAGGTCCATATATATTAATCTGAGCCTGTGCTTTTTCTTTTTTTTATGGATTTGAATTTACAGCCATCTTCATCACCAGTGGGAAAGAGTTTGCTGATTGGAAGACTTGTTCATCTTGCACTTTGCCATTCTTATCAATTCCTTTTGATTGAATTTGGTGATTTTTTTTTTTTTTTTTTACCAAGATGAGCGGTCTAGTTACCAAAAAGACAGTAGTGATATACACAAGTTTCGGCGGAACAAGTGAGAGCAGGGCTTGTGCACATATGAATATTGGGACCACCCGCACACAAGCACATATGAATGTTGGGACCATCCGCACACAATCACTGTTTACACTTTCAAAAATGTGCCCTCATTTAAAATTCAAACTCTCACTATTTTGATATTACTTGTTGGGCTGTATACATTAGCAGATATGTTAGTGATATTGTCCATGTTTGTTTAGGATCAATGCATGCATGTTTTTCACCTATGAAGAAATAAGAACACAGTCTGGAAGCAGCTCATCTGTGGTTTATTCATTAATGATTTATTCATTAAAAACAAAACAGATTGAAAGAAGGGATGAAGAACCCAAATAAATTTGGTCTCACATTTCTTTTTTTATTTTTTGGGAAGACTAGTTCATCTTGTAAGTCAAATTCAATACCTTTGAATGTGCTTGGTATATGTAGGGTTGTATATATTAACAGATATCAAAGTGATATTGCATGTTTAGGATCAATGCATTCATGTTTTTCACCTAGAGAAGGGATCTGCTTCTATATTTTCTAGTTTTCCATATTTTAGCTGTTTTCTATTTATGTACTAATTATGATATAGTTATTGATGTATTGTCGTTTATTGTTATTAATATATGCGTGATTTATCTATTAATAAAAAAAATAAATCGAAAGATTAGCTAAAGAACTCGAATAAATTTTGTCTTACATCACTTTGTTTTACAAATTTAATGAATTAGATAAATGCAAGGAGTGGAATTGACTGTTATTACTATTGTTGCTTTCATATATATATATATATATATATATATATATATATATATATATATATATATATATATTTATATAGGGTTGATAATTTTTTTTTTTTGAAAGGTAGATAAACTACATATATTAAACAAAACGAAGAAAAGATGACAATTCATTCTTACAATTTTTAATATATTAATTAAAAAAACTTAAAGGTAAATTTTTAGACGGGTAAAAGGTTTTTCTCAATAAAAATAATTTATTGATTTTCAGTAATACATGAAAGTGATGCTTTAAAGGGGGTATATGCATGTATTTTGAGGACTTTTGAACAAACCATATTATTTATTTCACTTCATTTGATTCTTATTATTTTTCTAAAAATTAAATTGTGAGAAATTTAAATTAAACTAATTAGTATTTATTTACCCCTTGAAACAAAGGCCTATTAGCTCAGTTGGTTAGAGCGTCGTGCTAATAACGCGAAGGTCGCAGGTTCGAGACCTGCATGGGCCAAATTATAGTTTTTTAATTTTAAAATAAAACCAAAAAGTATATATATATATATATATATATATATATTTTTTTTTTTTACATATATCTTACAAATATTTTCAAAGTCTTGCAAAATTAATTTTCAAAGTCAAGGATGACTTTTTCTAAGTCAAGTCAACGCACTTTGCATCGCAGCCATCCATTTTTATCCGACGGTCAGGATCATCCGGTCTTCCCATCAAAGACCATGAGTAAAGCATAGCTTTTTCAACTACATGGCCCCACGTTGACTACGCTTTCACGGATGACCAGATATTTCTCATAAGAAAACTTCTCAAATGCTTCAAAATTTCCCCAAAATCTGAACTTAAATCCGGTTTTAAACCCTTGATTTCGTCTCAATCTTCCAACTTTCGGATTAAGGTTTGCAATTTCTTACCTTGAATGGTTTTTATTTGCTTAAAAATCTCAGCTTTTTAGCATGTTCTGTTAATTTTGGTTTGTGTTCTCTAATGATGTTTGTTGCAGTGATTTGAGCACTAGATTCTGTTTTTTTTTTTTTTTTTTTTTGGATTATATAATCTGGATTTAGTCTTGAGTTTTCAATTTCTCACCTTGCATGGATTTTATTTGCTTAAAAATCTCAGCTTTTTTAGCATGTTCTGTTAATCTTAGTCCAATATTTTGGTTGTTTCTCCAGTGGTGTATGTTACAGTGATTTGAGCACTAGATTCTGTTTTTGTTTTGGATTATATAATCTGGATTTAGTCTTGAGTTTTCAATTTCTCACCTTGCAAGGCTTGCATTTGCTTAAAAATCTCAGCTTTTTAACATGTTCTGTTAATCTTAGTCCAATATTTTGGTTGTTTCTCCAGTGGTATATGTTGCAGTGATTTGAGCACTAGATTCTTTTTTTTGGATTGCATAATCTGCATTTAGTCTTGAGTTTTCAATTTCTCACCTTGCAAGGCTTGCATTTGCTTGAAAATCTCATCTTTTTAGCATGCTCTGTTAATTTTGTTCATATATTTTGCTTGTGTTTCCAATGCTGTTTGTTACAGTGATTTGAGCACTAGATTTTGTTTTTATTGAATCATGAATCCAATTCTATTCAAATGTTCTGTCAAATGCACTAGATTTTGCATCTGTTGATGTTCTTGCATGCAGTGGGAGAGATAAGAATAATAAAAATGTATGAAATCTGGAACTCATAAGTTTGTTTCCATTAGCTAGATTGCATGGCTAAAGTTGCAAGTGTGGAAAAAGATGCAGATGACCTTACTGATGAAATGCCAACAAAGTTTTCCAACTTGAGCATTGAGGAAGAAGAGATCATGAATAAGGAATGGAGATTGGGAGTTATGGAGGAAAAGATCCTTGCTCATGATGCTGATGAGTCCATGATATGGAGCTATGGAGTAAAGAAATCTTCTGAGTATTTGTGTGTTGTGGATGAAGTGAGAAAACTCACTGAAAGCTCAGGGAGCAGTAATGAACTTTTAGACCGAGCTCATTGTTTGCTTCAAATGGCAATGGCAAGGCTTGAGGAGGAGTTCATCTATCTTCTTGTTCACAATGAACAACTTGTTGAGCCTGGCCTCATGTCTTTCCCTTCATCGGAAGAAGGATCTGTGGATGAGTACTCTTGTAGTTCTCTTGAAGAGGAACAGATCGAGGGTAGGGTTCGGAGTGAGAGTAGTATTCATGTGGAGGATTTTGTCATTAATTTAGTTGATCCTGGTGCTGTTTTCGATCTTAAATGCATTGCCGGGATGATGCTAATTTGCAACTATGACATGGAATGCTGCCGGGCTTATGTTAATATCCGAAAGCAAGCATTGGATGAGTGTCTTTCGGCTCTTTGCATGGAGAAATGGAGTATTGAAGAAATCCTACAAATGCACTGGAGAGTGTTAAATAAAAAAATCAAGAGGTGGAACCAGGCTATGAAAGTTTTTGTCCGGGTTTATCTTACCAGTGAAAGACATCTCTGCAATGTTGTTCTTGGAGATTATTCGACATCAGTGAGGGAGCGTTGTTTTATTGAAATATCAAAGGTTTCGATCTTACGACTACTTAATTTTGCTGAGGCAACTGCAATTGGAACTCCAAAGTTAGAGAAAATTTTCCGTATTCTTGACATGTATGAATGTTTAACCGATCTTCTGCCAGATGTAGAGTCTATGTTCCCTGAGGAGTCTTGTTCTTCTATCTTGACTGAATGTCATGATGTTGTGTCGAGATTGGGTGAAACTATTAGCGTGATCTTCAATGAGTTCAAGAATGCCATTCGAAACAATAGATCAAAGAATGCGCTTGTCGGAGGTGGAGTGCACCCTATCACAAAATATGTGATGAATTACATCAAGACTCTTGTGGATTATAGCAGTTCACTTGAACCACTTCTTGACAATCGAAACGAGCAAACATGTTCTTTTCATGTAACACCATTGTCTCATCATCTCCTATCTATTGTATCAATTCTCGAATCAAACCTTAACACAAGGTCCATGCTATACAAGGATGCTGCATTGCAGAATATATTTCTGATGAATAACATTTATTACATGTTTCAGAAGGTAAAGGATTCTGAACTTCGAACATTCTTCAGCGACAACTGGATCAAGCAAACCAAAAGAAAGTTCAGGCATTATGAAATGCATTATGAGAGAGCGTCATGGCCTTCAGTGCTGTCTTTCTTGAAGGATGAGGGGGGTTCAACACCTTCAAATAGTGTAATCAAAGATAAATTCAAACACTTCAACCTCGCATTCGAAGAGGTTTACAGAAATCAAACAGCATGGTTGGTACCTGCAGTTGAACTTCGCGAGGATCTTAGAATTTCAGTATCACATATCCTTCTACAAGCTTACCGAACATTCATTGGTCGATATTCGAGCCAACTTGATGGTGTGAGGCACAGAAACAAGTACATCAAATATTCTTCAGATGATCTTGCAGCTTACATTCTTGATTTGTTCGAAGGATCACCGAAATCACTTCATTAGCCACAGTCATTTTGCTGCAGAATAATGTTGTTGAACTTGCTCATTCATTGTGTATTTAGGATATTTCAGTAACTTAGATTTACAGTTGTTTCTGTTAACCACTGGTTGTAATGGATTTGTAGCAAAATTTCTATTTGGTGAATATACATCATGGTAATGTTTGATCATATTTTGTTACAAGATCTCCTCTCAATTTTTGTATGTGAATTTAAATGTTCAGGTGTTTCTTCAAAATTCTATGTTGCTAATGTTTGTTTGACTGAATTTGATGAATTTACTCAAAATTCTACAAATGTTCTCTTCCAACCATTACACAGTAAAAATTAGGATGTACAGTTAAAAGTATTATAGAGTAAAAAAAATATATTGGGATGCATAGATGAGTATCTAACCGTCAAATCTTATTTGTACTAGCACCTCAACTTTAAAAAAAAAATATATAAACAAACCCAACTACCCTCTCAGCTATTAGCCACGGTATAAATCACTATTTATGTATATTTTGGTTCATTCCTTTCCTCTACTTTTTCATCCTCTGCCGACGTTAACGTCCACAGAAAATGTAATGCCATATATATGTATATATCATAAGGGTTTTATTTAACACCCCTTGGAACATAAGAAAATTACTTTTCACCTCTTATTGTTTTATATAATCACCACATAACTCTCTTGTTCATTTCATTTGCATGAAACCCATAGAACCCATAGAATAATTTTGATATAATTGATTTTAATGAAGAAATCATAAGGAAATTCTAATATTTGTTCTATAATATTACAAAGCATAATTTTTAATAAATAAATAAAAGGGCAACAATCATTTATTTATAGTTTAATATAAATTAAAATATTAAAAAAATTACTGGGTCAGTAAATAACTAGAATTTAATCAATTGGTAGGCAAATAAAAAATCTCTTTGGATGAGTTATATAAAATATCTTGAGAGGGCCCACAAGAATGCACATCTGACGGCCCAGATTTTGCTTATCACATCCAACGGTCAGATATTCATCATTGAGAAAATAAACGGCCAAGATTTCATAAACTGGTAGCATAAACACCCTTCATCCAAATCATCATTTCTAGAACCCTGGCTTTGGTGCTGTGAGGTTTAGGGTTTTTAGCCCCCGAAGCGGAGTGAAAAAGGTGAGGCCTTTCGAGAGGTACAAGCCCTAATCCTATCCCAAATCCTTGTTTTGGTGTTCTTTTGATGCTGATCTTTGATTTCTTGTTGGTGTTTTTCTAGGTTTTGTAAACATTCGGTGTTCTTCTTTATTTACAATGATATGTTGATGCTTATTAATTTGTTTTTGTTATGTTATGTTTTGTTCTGTTAATTTTTGGTAATTTGTTATGTTTATGTGTATGATCTTGTTGATTGGTGCTGTTTCTTGAATTCATGGATGCTTTTTTCATAGCGGTGATTGTTCGTGCATGATTTATTTATTTGTTTTTTTCAGGTTTTTGTGGTAATTTGTGGTTATTTGTCATATTATGTGTGATCTTGTTGATTGATGCTTCTTCTCGAATCAATGAATGTGTTTTTTTTAAGGAGGTGATGGTTCCATGATTTGATTTCCATCTATATGAAATCTATGTTCTGTTGTTGGTTTTCTTCACTTCTCATGTATCTGTATCAGTTAATTTGATTGTAGGTATGCATTTTTTTTATTATTATTGTTATAGTTGAGAATTTACAGAATAAACTGGGTTTTGCTTCTCCTTTTCTATATCTACCATCTTCTTTTGATCACAGGGTGTCGACCATGGCTTTTTCCAATAAAATTGGAAATTTCCTGAAGAAATCTATAAGCTCAAGTCCCTCTCTTTACCAAGCAATAAGATGCATGTCTTCTTCAAAACTGTTTGTTGGAGGTTTGTGGCGTTCCTTCCATTGTATTTTTTTTTTAATGAATATTTGGTTTTGTGCTGTTTGTGATGTTGTGAATATTTGTATAGGAATCCCGTATGGCATGGATGACCAAAGCCTGAAAGAATCATTTAGTAACCATGGTGAAGTTATTGAAGGCATGTGGATAGTTAAATTTTCGAGGCTTGTGATGATTTCAGATTCTGATTCTTAAGGCTAGCATGCCAAAAATTTCTTGTGATTTCTGAGAATTTTTTTTTCTTTCTCAGCTAGGGTCATTTTTGATAGGGAGACTGGCAGGTCGAGAGGATTTGGTTTTGTGACTTTCACATCCACTGAGGACGCCTCTAATGCAATAACTGCTATGGATGGAAAGGTAATTTGACTAACATATTTTTATGCTTCTGTCTTGGCTTTTAACTTGGTGATATGTTATGTAGTTGGAAGGAATGTATTGAATTCTAGTTTGTACACTGTAAATACTAAATATTTCTTGTGTAACTATATTCTATTGCAGTTTTTGTTTCAGAAGACAATCAAGTTTGTACAAATCCCTTGGACCTTTTGAGTTATATCATTAGAATGGTGATCAGGCTGGCCAGATATTGTTAGATTCTAGCCATGCCACATGTAGATATAAAACTACGCAACTTTGATTTGGTTAGCCCACTAATCTGAACTTGTAAGGGCACAAATTAAGAGACTATAGGATTTCAAATTTAGCAATATGTGTGGCCATGACCTTTTGTATAAAACAAATTTGGGTTTGAAATGCAATCACATCCTACCATCAGGGAATCAAGTAACAGTCCCTTGACATCCCCAGAAACAACCCTAGTCTTGCGTACGATTTTTGTTTTGTATCTGTTGTATCTGTTATGTGGTGATGTACTTATTAACACCATTAACCTGGTTTTAGCAGAGAAGTAGCTTTGCCTTATTGATAGTATCATGTCTGATTTATGCACTGACTTTGTGGTGATGTTCTTTACCACATGACCTGTCCATCATATGCTTTGCATTAAATATAATATGATTGGTTTCCATGCTGCTTTAGGATCTTCATGGCCGTATTGTGAGAGTGAACTATGCTACTGACCGAACAAGTGGACCTCGCGGTGGTTATGGTGGAGGTTACGGTGGTGGCTATGGTGGTGGTGGTGGTAATTACGGTGGAGGCAACTATGGGGGAGGAGGCTATGGCGGAGGCAACTATGGAGGTGGTGGCTATGGTGGTGATGGTGGTGGCTATGGTGGTGGTGCCAGTGGTGGCTATGGTGGCAGTGCAGGTGGTGGTGGCTATGGTGTTGCTGGAGGTGGCGGCGGCAATGACAGCTACGTCAGTGGTGCCGCAAACGACAACTTTGCCAGCAGTGGCGCTCCAGCGAGTTATGGCGGAAATGCAGATGCAGGATTTGGTACAGGTGGAGATAAGTATAGGAGCAACCTTGGCAACTCAGCTTTTGATGGAGGCAATCAAAATGAACTTGATGATGATTTCAAGGATGACGATGATGAACCAGATGATTACGCGGACAAGCGCAGCTGAATGGGGGGAAATCTTCGCTTATCATAAAATGCAGAGAACTTAGCATTTAACATACTGGATCGATTTATCTCGTACTCTTGTCTGGATGAGTAGCAAGCGAATGAACTTCTTCAAAGAGATGTTCCTTGTATTTCTACTGCATCTTCTTTCAATTTTCTTATCATTTCTGCAACTGGGAACATTCAGACTGTTTGCTTAGATGGTTTATGGAAATATGTTTTCATTATGTTTGCTCATAATTTGGATTTTTTTTTGTATGTTTTATATTTTAGGGTTTCTTTTCACCGATAATTACCTTTATTAAGTTTTCAAGTGAATAAATTGACGTTCCAGTATAAATTTGTGGTTTGTTGTAGTGATAATATAATTAATATTATATATATATGTATGTGTGTATGTTGTTTTCTGCAAGTTGGTACATCTGCAATCACAGCAATACAAGAAGAGAATTGAAACCTAAGGATTACAAATTAATAGGATCAATAAACAATTTGGCAGACTTATATTAATTATATTATCAATGTAATTATCAAGTATCCAATGCCAAGAACATCATTTGGGCATTTCTCAGTACAGGGGATCCTTTCTTAGTTTTCTCTACAATCTTTTGAATCAATTCCTTTCCCTCTTCATCCTCAACATCATCCTCTTCACTGCCTAAATCAGTAATAATTTCATCACCATACTCTTTACCTTTCAACATGTGTCCCCATGTTTGTGCTTCATCATCAAACCCTGGTAATGTTTCCTCTAAATAACACTCATCAATCTCTTGTTCATCAGCATTAGTTGTTGGAGTACTCAGCTGCAATGTTTCGGTCATCCGCATGAACTCTTCGTAAGCTTCGTCATAAGCATTGACTGCATCTCCGGTCAAGTTTATGCAGAGTGGATAGGCTTGAGCAATGTCTGCTTCTGCTGATCTCGGGCTTTCTTGATTGGAAGACGATCCTGTGTCACTGATTGAGAAGTCTATCCTGGTGCTCACTCGCTTGGTTTCCATAAGTTGGGCTTTCCGCTGGCTCTGTGACAGGGCTCTCTCGAGCTCTTCAATGCGTTCATGAAGCCGAACTTCAATCAATTCATGGAGACGAATACTTAGTTCTGTAGGTGATACAGCATAATTAACGTCGAGTGTGTCAAATGCAGAGGTGCTGTCAGTATCTCCTTTGGCTTCATCCTGGCTTTCCATGTCAATCGTATCAGCTTTAAGTTCCCCATGGACGACGTCCACTATGAGATCTGGATCAAGCTGCAGACAGAGTTCGCTAACTTAGATAATGAAGCTCACTAGATTAAGGAAAAAAATCGTGCGGTTACACCCACATATATTTGAGCTGACATTGTATAGAAGCGCTGAAATGAATAAATTCGTATAGTTCAAGACCCAAAATGAACATCTCAAACAATGGGAACTTTCAAGGCCCTTAATGGCTTTAACCCTTCTCTAATGTCTAAAACGGTAAAGTGAGAATGACTGCATATTCAATGGTTAGTACCATCAACAAGGATGAAGATCAAGATGCTGCTCTCTAGCTAGAATTTCACAAGACGAACAAATGTGAAGAAATTCATCTGGCATGTTTCAGATATAAAAGAATCTATGGATCAAACTGAAGGTAATGTAAACAGGCATACCTCAGTAAGATCATGAATTCTCTGTTTCAAACTACAAGCATTCAAGCTCTGTTCCAATCTCTCCAATTCAGCTTCAAGCTCAGCTTCAATTTTAGTAAGAGCTTCCGGGTCACTTGCCAGCTCAGATGTGGCTTGTTGATCTTCTTCTATCACATTCACAGGTTCAGGGGATGGCAGGGCTTGATTCTGGATAGATGCAGTAGATTTCTCGGCATTGGAAATCAGATTAGGCTCTCGAGCTTCACTGGTTTCATTCTCAAGCTCTCTTACGAAAACTGAATCCTTCATCTCAAGTTCCTCTTGCAAATCCTGAACCAAGCTCTCCGAGTACTTCAACATGCCATTCAACTTCTCTAGTTCTCTTTTATTCGCTAGAGCAGTACACATCACACCAACATTTACCCCAAGGCAGAACATAAAAATTTTATCAAATAAACCTGGCCAAAAGAAGTGTTCATTAGATGAGGCTGAAAACATTCTGGCTGATAAGACTGATAATAAACAAGAAGCATCACTCATTTGCCAAAAGACACAGAAGAAAGATTCTGTATATTTTGATAAAAATTGAGAAGCAATATGAGTATCAAAATCTATGATTATTTATACTTGAGTAGAACGTCAATTATTATATCAATTAACATGCCAAGTAAGTGAGTAATCGTTAGCTGAAACATATAACAAATAATTCTCTATAAACTCTTAATCCTTCTGCAACCTCAACATAATAAGATGTATAAAAACATACATGGATATATAGGGATAAACACCATCAAATTAATCATGGATACATGTGCCATAAGCTCAATAAGTTTATGATTAGAGGATGGAATTATTACCTCGAGAATGAGAATGTTTCTGAGAACGCTCGGGATTCACCCTCCTGCTCTTTCTCTTTTGTTTAGTTTGTTCAGGAAGACAGGGAGCCCCACCATCCTTATCCGTCTCTCCTGAAGTCAACTCACTGTTCTTGTAATCAAGCTTATGAACTTCCTTATGCAACACATTGTCAAGTGTCATACACGAAGAACCAGAGCTTGACTTGCTGATAATCCGACTCCCATCACTTATACAGAATGGCCTCAAAGTTGGAGTGAGCGAAGGCGGAGGCGAACTAAAAATACATTCTTCAACCTCAACATCCTTGTAGAGCTGAGGGATCAGTGAGTTCTCAACCGAAGTAAGAGGCTTAACATAGTACCGACGAGTTCTCCTACTTCTAAACAAGCTTCGCCTTCTAATGCTATCTCCACTCGTCGGAGAAAACTCGATTCCAAACCTGTTCACCAATCTTTCAAGTCCATAACCCATTGGATGAAAATCATCTTCTTTCCCTTCCGTCTTCTCCTGTTTCTCCCTTTTAAAAATCCATGGCTGCAAACTCAAAAGAGAACTGTTATCACTTACATACTCCTCTGAATTCATCATTGTCGATGGTGTCAATGTTGTCGTGTTTCAATATAACCAATTTGGTCTTTATCTGAAGAAACATCTGCTGCTGCTATTCCTTGAATCATTTTCCAAAATGCACCCCCTGTTCAAGTCTCTTCTTATCAAAATACTGATTTATAGATTTTTTCATTCCAAAATCTCATAAATTACAAGTGAACTATCAATATGAAAAACCCTAAGAATTCAATCCAATCCAACAAACAATGGTGAAAGCTGAAGAATAGAACCAAAAACAACAAAACCCCTCCTTTTCCCCAAAAATCCTAACCTAACCCTAACCAGAGCTCAAAAACCCAAACATTTCCAAGAAAAAACAATTCATCAACACCAACCAAACCCAAAGAGGAAAAAACCCAAATAACTTCAAACACTAATCTATACTCTTCAAATGCACAACCAAATGCCCAAACCCAAACCCTAACCCTAACCCTAGTCACCAAAACCCATAAAAACCCCTCATTTCCAAATCCAAACCATCACACCACTTCTGCACACATAAAAACCAAGTGTTCTCCACCTAAGATGCAACTACCACACCATAAAAAGCAACAAAAACAAAATTTTAAAAAATAAAACACCACCACCACCACCAAAGCTCACAGAAACAAGCAAACAAACCCTAAAAAGCTCCAGATGATAACAATGGCACATAGATCTTCAGACACAATGAGGAAAAAACCTGTTTAAGATTGGAAAGCCCAACCACTGGTTGTCCAAGAGGAATGCATCCATCCAAGGGAGCAAAGTTTGCTCCTTTGTTTCTTTCCATCTCCATTCCTAGCCCTCCATTGTATTCTTTCCTTCCAAGTACTGGTTTTTGTTCAGTGCATTTTTAAAGAGAACAAATGGTGAGGAAAAAATCTGTATCCCACAGGCTTCATTGCTCCATTCTTTCCATGTGAGTCTTGCATACATTTCTACAACTTTGTGATATCTTCTTTGCTTATTTATTTATTTATTTATATATTCCATTATTTCCATATATATATATATATATATATATCATAAAATTTTGGTGTAAATATCAAAATAGTCTTCTATTTTGCGTTTTTCGCCTTTTTAGTCCTTCTAATATAAAATATGTCCTTTTGGTTCTCGTATTTGCACATTTTTGTCCTTTAACCGTAAAATTCGCTCTTTTGGTCCTCGTATTTATACATTTTCATCTTTTTTTTTTGTCTCTCCAATTCATCAGCCGGAAAGACCAAAATAGCAGATTCGTCAATTGGAGGGATAAAAAAGATAGAAATGTGCAAATATGAGGACCAAAAAGAACGAAAAATGCAAAATAGAGAGACCATTTTGATATTTTGACCTAAAATTTTTAATTTTTATTGTTTGTAAACCTTAACAAAAATAGAATACTCATGTGAAAACTAGTATTTATTTATTTATTTATTATCATAAATCAAGTAAAATATTTTATTAAAAGAAGTAAGATATCTTTGCTTTTTAAAAATTTCAAATCTAAATTTGTTATTTTATAGGACTCTTTAAGTTGATTTTTAATGTAAAGAAATAAAAGTATTTGTAAAGTATATTAATAATTTTTCGCTTTTATAAAAGTATACTAGCTATTTTCATAATTTTTTTTATTATTTGTATATCTTATCCTACAAATATATGTTTTTTTAGACAATTATAAATATATATTGAGGGCACATCATCCATAGATGTCTTTAAATTTCAAATTCAGAGATGTCTCACAATACCCTTAAATTTACATTCTAGTACCATCATTCTATATACAGTGTTAAACAGTGTTAAACATAACCAAACACTAATTATATACTGTAATTTTGTAAACAATAATAAATCTGTACATTTTTATGTATTAGTCATTAGATAATGATCTAATGATTATCATTAATATTTTTAGAGAACAGTAATTATGTACACAGTTGATGTTTACCCATATATATATATATATATATATGTACAAAGGATTTGATTTGTTTTCACATATAATATACTTATGGGGGGTTTATGTGAAAACTTTGGTTTTAGAAAATTATACTTATATATATATATATATATATATATATATATATATATATGAATTATGAAATGAACAAAAATCTTTTTTTTTCTCTTTTTTCTTAAATTTTTTTTCAAAGTTGATTCCCCCCAAACCAACCTACCTAATGTTAGTACGGACATATTGGTTCACCAAAAGTGATGACTATGGAGGATGAGAAATCAATTTTTATTATGTTAATGTAATGTAGTTCATCATTTTCTCCAATGTATTGATTCCATGGATTTTATTTTCAATAAAAATATTTTATAGATTTTTCACACATGAGAATTGGCCTCCATGGGCCACGCCATAAGTTTAGCCGTTGATTTTGAATATATATATTCATTTTTCAAAAAAGATATTGGCCTGCCATTTTGTAAGGAAAGAAGTTCTCTCACTTTGATAGAATAAAGTAGTTTATTTATTTTTACTTTAATGAATACAAAAACCAATGACTTCTTGATTCTCACGTAAGAAGTTTGTATTATGCTATAAATAGGTTTGAATTATTATTAATTTTTTTTTTGGAAATAAGAGGATAAATCACATTTTTATTAAAAAAAGAAGAAGAAAAAAACAGAAGAAAAGATAAAAAGGCTAACATGAACCAAACAGACTAGAAAGTCATTTCCAGTAGTGATGTACTTTTAAAATAACTGGAAAAGAACAAATAAAAAGAGAAGGAAAAAAGAAAAACTCCACAGCTGGAAGACGAAAAGAGTTAGGAGGTGTCAAAGCCTTTACCAACTAATAAAAATGATCCGGGGTGAATATGTTTGAAATTTTGAACTTTAATTCAAATAAAAAGAATTGATTTTATACTTGTGCAAATCAGTGCAAATCTCTGATTGAATGTTGATGGACAAACCATATGGCATATTTCTTTAATAAAAAATAATAATAGGAAAAATCACTTCATTTATATGATCGTCTGATTTTAATAGTATATATATATATATATATATATATATATAGAGAGAGAGAGAGAGAGAGAGAGAGAGGTTGCACACAAACCTGCAAGCTAGAGCTCAAGTTTAATATGCTCATCAAGTTCATTACCTTTAGCATAGCTCATTTTTATCATAAATTAATATTTTTCAAGTCTAGAACTCGAGCTTTTAATTTTACCATCTCAAGCCAAGCTCACACTTACAAGTCCAAACTCAAATCAAGCTCGAGCTCGAGCTTTCAATCAATTCTGCTGAATCAAGCCTGCAACAAATTTTGCCGAGCCAAGCTTAGCTTGAAGCCGAAAGCTTTTCCACTAAACTACTAAAATTGTAAGTCAAAATGCACATGTAATTACAACCCAGAAGCCTGGTTCATCTGATACATTAAATTGCCAAGCAAACAATACAAGAAAGAAGAACACTTAAACAAAATCACAGCCTTGCTTTTTATGATCCAGGGCAAGCAAGATGATTTTCCGAATCTTCAATCAGGAACCAACTGTGAGATCAGACACCTCCGTCATCACAATGTTGACGCAAATACAATACTTCAGAGTTCCAACATGTTCTTGAATCGCCACGAGTGTGCAAGTCGGTTTTTGAGTAAGTCATTCACCAGCACCATCAGTATCATCCTCTTCTTCTCCATACTCCATCAACTTCAGTAGAGTATCTGGTTGAAAGCGGAAGTTACGTATTTGCGAATTTCCCAAAATGGTGAAAGTTATGTGAGATGAACATTAGATTTCTTATAAAAGCTTAATACCAGGGA
Source organism: Dioscorea alata (assembly GCA_020875875.1). Lineage (NCBI taxonomy): Eukaryota > Viridiplantae > Streptophyta > Magnoliopsida > Dioscoreales > Dioscoreaceae > Dioscorea > Dioscorea alata. Next base: position 1,244,665 of record CM037023.1, on the reverse strand, counting down.
CGGGTTCAATGTTTCTGTTCTCTGTGTTCTTTGAATTGGTAATGGAGATAAGCTCAGAGCCTGGCCTCTTTACTGCAGAACCCCTGTTCTCATCTTTGGCTGGTGAGAACTTTGGCGGTGGCGGTGGCATACTTCTTGAGGGTGGGGTTGCCGGTGGTGGTGGCATGGTTCTTGCAAGTGGTGGTTGCATATCACCGGACCTTGTGGGGAAGAGCTTTTTCGGTGGTGGCATAGAGAAAAGGCCTTCTGAGCTAGAGTCCTCTAAACCTGGCTTAAGAAATTCTGATTCCTGTTGTAAGTTCTGAAACAAAAAGAAAAAACATATCCAAATTTCACATCTCTTCAATTATAAAGGGCAAGAAACAGAAATGCAAATGAGCTCCTGCAAAATTATGATAAATTGAGAGTGCTAGATGAAAATCTACATGAAAGGAAAGCCATTACGGTGAGAAAAAAAAAACTTAAATCAGTAAATAAAAGTGAATATGCATGGCTGCTAGCAAACCTTAAAGCCTACTTGGAAGTACTTAGGTATCCAAGTAAAAAGACCATTCAGCAACAGGAGGATAACACTAAATCAAGGTTTCTACGGGGAAAAAGATGTCGAAGCAAAAGGGCAACAAAATTTAGAAATCTCGCAGCAAAAAAATATTCTATATGCTACAGGTGAATGGTAATGTGTATAATTAACAAAATGCAAGTAGGTTCTCATAAGAAGCCGCAACCAGCGAGCACCATCAACTACAGTTCACAACTCCAGACTTGGATTCCCTGTGACACATGCAAAGCAAAGTCCAAATGACAGGTCCAGTACCGGCCTGGTTCAGAGAAGGTCAGAGAAAATACCTGGAACAGCAGTTTAAAAATCAGAATGGTAACTAATACAGATAACACAAGCATGCATGTGACAATCCACAAGAAGGTATGAACAATGTAGAATAAGCATTGCAACCTATGTAACATGATGGTATATGTAGCAAAACCAAAACAGAAACAGTTATATCATATGGCCATGCGAAATAATTTTTTTTTTAGATATATGGCAGCATTGAAGACATTGTAGCAAAATTAGAAGTTATAAATCAGGTCTAGACAATGTTTCAAAAATATAACCTATCCAGATACTCTTATGCATGCTGATGTCCTCCCACACAGAAAAGTAACATCAAATCCTTTAGTTGTATTTAAGCATCATGCACAAGATATAAAGTTACCAGTAATACAAGATGAAATTCCTCAGTAGTTGAGCCTCTTGCTTACAAACATAGAACTTAAGATGATGCTTGGTTGGTGAGTTGCACATATTCTCCAATGAAACACCTTAACTTATCCAATAATTTCATTTTTTTTATAAGATTTAATTATTATAAATAAATATATTTCTTAATGCAAATTCTAAACATACTAATATTAATTATTAATTAAAAAATAAATTTTAAAATATTTAATTTTGATTAGAGTTAAGTCAAAAAATGGCCAGCTCATATAAAAGTTTTCACTCCAAATCAATAATCCAAAAAATAACAATACATCCTTCTCAAGAACCAAACACAATTGAAGGTTCTTGAGAAATCGCGTGGTACCTGTTTAGGTATCATTGGCCGAACTGAAGAAACGGGTAACTCCTGGAACTTCCGCTTTTGCGGAGGACGCTTATCCATCTCCACACAAGAACTTGTATTTGTCTTTGGTGACACCATAGCCTGTGAGGTGGTAGCTGCGGAAGAGGAGTTCGGAGGAGCTTGCCTGAGTGCCAAAGCAACTTGTTGGAGTGGCGTGGCTTGCGGATATATCCCACCATATCCACTATAACTTGTCCCCCCACTCACTGATGGATGATAGTTCAGTTGAGAGGGTGTAGGCTGAACCATAATTGGAGAACAAGTAGTTGAGTCAGAAGACCCAGAAGGCTTCAGTGATGCCATTGGCATCGAAACAACCGGCATGCAAGTTGATCCAGAGCTTGCACTGGAGAGTCCAGCCAACAATTGCTGAGGAGGTGGGACTGCATTATAGGTCTTAGAAGATGATATCCTGCACCAAACAAAGCAATTAAACAGGTTAAAATGAGATAGGTACTGCCATACAGGTTGTACAATTGAAAGCTTTGTCCTTGCTTAACCTAGGTTAAAGAAACTGAAGCCATTTCAGAAGTTAGGAGACTTGCAACACAACAGGAATGTTACCTATTGATAGTTCATTATGGTCAAAAGCTTTTAAATTCTAAAATCCGTTAAAAGAGTATTAGTCCTGCTAAAAGATAGAAAAATAAATCATTAAGTAATAATTGTGAAATGAGCAAGAACATGATACCTATGCACAACCAACAATTGTAGTTATAGAATAAACCAGGTTACCATTTACCAAGATAGGAAATTAGATGAATAGTGAAACTGAAGATCTTAAACAAGCTAACAGGTCATGAAATAAGGAATAGAAACTTAGGCCAGAAGCTTGATCTAAAATATTTTCATATGTAGGCATACATGTCAAAGGTCAACTGTTTCCATTTTTTGTTTTTTTCAATACAAACCTTGATACACCACATTCTGCACAGATTGTGTCCAACAGGTTTTCTGCAAGGATCCTTGCATCTTCAAGACTTGTTGGGTTTGAAGATGACAAGAATAAATGCAGAGGTTGTTGAGTTTCTGCAAATTAAATGAGTAAGCTAAGGAGTGCAACTGAAGAACATGTGCAATAACTATCAGTTATGCCAAAAAAAGAAAAAATATGATACTGTACTTTCATTACTGGAATTATCAGGATTTTCTGATCCATGTCCTCTCAGTACAACAGTTGCTCCTGTTTCATTCATAATGTGGTTTATATACTGGTCCTGCAAATACAAATTCCAACCACGAGCAGCACAAAAACAATCTCTCCCAATTGCATGGAGATGTCAGAGAGAGCTTAAATATTAGATCGAGTATAGGTAGAAAAATAATAATCAAAGCTTAAGATGCTTCTAATGAATTCTGTGTTACAGCCCAAAAACAAGTAAGGGAAACAAAAACAACAAAAGCTCCAATGCACAGTAAGCACATGTGAGACATTTCACAAGATGCAGGTCTTAGATTGTTTTGTGTAAAAGCATATGGACATCATATCATCAAGGAACTCATTTCTTTTCCACAAAATATTCCTAGAGGTTAAAATATAAGTTCACTCTGAAAGAACGGTTAACTTTGTATTCCAATATACCCAATGCAAACACCTAGAATCTAGGATTATATCATATGTAACAAGAAAAGTTAGAAGAACATACATTAGGACCACGTATGCGGGCTGCAATGTTGAGTGATGGGTCCGGTTCAAAGCCCAGGTACAAACATGTGTTAAGAGATTGGGTCGCCTGAGGTTGTATAACATAACATATCTAAGTTGGCAGCCCACACAAGGGAAAAACAAAAAATAAAAGACACTTGTTGGTAACAAAATTACCAGCCCATCGCTAAACACAGATGGGAGAACAGTAGAAGCTGGAAGTGAACTCTGACATTGTTTCAACATATCCTCAACCATACAAGCTGCATGATCAACTGCTTTGATGCGTTCCACAGTGTCTTTCAACTAACGTGTGACCAGAAGACAATGCGCATCGTAGCATCAAAATCACCCACATAAGTTACAATTATTAGAGAGAAAAAAAATTATAAGCGCACAAGCTTTATTTCAAAAAAAAAAAAAAGATTTACATTATATGCCTATCACTAATGAAATTTTCCACATTCAATGTATTAGTTCAGCAGAAAATAAATAAACAATAGAAAGGAAAATAAAAGAAAAGAAGATAATGATGAAAGACATACAACCACAACTAGAAAGCCTAATTCCATTTTCAATTGATACCAGGCAAGATCAGCATATCACACAGCCAAATGATGCTATTATATGAATTTCGTTCATAACAGTACATGACTTACATGTGCCCCAGCGGAAATGTGAAGATACAAGGGCTTCTCACCATCTGGTAATCCATTTGGAGGACGGTATTTTCCCCTGTAAAACAGATTAAGAATTTCGTTTATCAGTTTTTGGTAATTGCAAATTTATAAGATACTCATCTCTACCATCAATTTACATTTTGAAACCTGCTTACCTGGTAATGACAACAGCACCAGTGCTTTTCTGAATCTGCAATATAACAAGAGATGTGATAAATGCCAATGTATTCATCTTGGTAAATTTCATTGAGCTGTCCAACCAGGGAAAAAGGCCAAAAATAAAAAATAAAAAAAAGGAGAAAAGAAATCATGCAAACCTCTTCTTGAGTTTGACGTTTAGTCAGCTTGTAACGGACAGAAGGATCTGCATCATTTATAACAATCTCTCTTGCAATTAATTCATCTTGAATCTTTGGCTGAGGTACATATAAAGAAATTTTTTTAGTCCATGATCTTATATCATGAGACAACAAAATTCAATGCCAGAGTTAACTGCTTGAAATGGGATCAAAACAGATATGACTGCATATAAATGCACACATACATATATAGACCAATGGCACCTACTTACACATCTATCGTAGCAGGAATCACATGGTCAGCCATACATCAAAAATTGGCAACATACAAGGGAACAAGAGAAAAATGTCAGCATCGCAAACATAGGAAACCCTTTCTTAGCTTTACAAATGTCAACTAAAAAACAAGAACATTTATAAACTACCATAAGAGGTTCAGCTTGTCAGAATACCCATCATCATTTTAAAAAATGATCATACTACGGAGGAAACCCTGGGCTTGAAACAAGCCTCAATCTCAAAACAACAAGCTTCTTAATAAACATATAAGAGCAGGAAAAAAAAAATAGAATGTGAAATCCTAGTAAACACAAAGCACCTGGCTCAATTTCTGCACTATAGCAGCAGTATTTGGTGGAATTAGTGGTATCTGTAACGACTGTGAGGTAGCCGCAATCGTCGCTAGGTTCAAATGAAGAGGCACAGAAAGTGGCAGCACGCCTGGGAGGACACTTGCATAAACACCATCAACACCCGATAGCATTGTGCCAGTGACACCCATCCCACCAGACATCAATGAATCCGCTGGTTGATCCCACTTTCTCTTCTTCCTGTTAAGGAAATCAATCATCTCACAAAATGAAGAGAAACATCAGATACATATAAAATTTCAACAAAAAATTATAGATTTTCAAGAACCACCAATACTGCACATATGGGATTTTACAACCATATAATAATACCAAAAAAAATATATCTTAAAATCATTTATCCCCTTAAAAATTTCAGCCAGACAACAATTGTACGCAAATCAAATAAACCAAAAAAAAAAAAAAAAAAAAAATCCACACCGCTTACATCTAAAAATCCTATCCTTTTGTAGCAAATTATCAACCAAAACTAATCACTAAGATCTTAGATACCATAAAAACTCAATAAATCCAACGAAAGGCCAGCATATAAACGATAATCAACATATTCATATGGTTTCGAAAAGAAAAACCTCTGCTTCACGGCGCCATTCGCAGGTGAGGGTTCTTCCGCTGCTTTTGGCAATCGATCCTCCGTCATTGCTCTACAGAGAGAAAGGTATAGGAAGAAGCAACAACAAGGAGATGAGACGCGAGGAATCCAGTCCAGTAGACAAAGGGTGAATTCGTGAAAACAATTAGGGCTCCCGGGAGGATTTGGGCGAAATCGATCAAATCCTTGAAAGCTGAAAGCGGGGTAATTTCGCAAAAACGATGATGATCGGGGGTATAAGTGGAAACGAAGTACCAATCAATCTCCACCGTTCTATTATTTGATGATGGGCCTCGTGATCTCGAACCTTGATGATCATCACAAACTTTTTTTTCCATAATTTTTAAAATAAAAAACAATTACACCAACAACCTCGTTAATAAAATTAATGAATATGAGAATAAATTTGGGATCATACATTTCTTAACTAATTTTAAAAGTTAAAGTTTGTGACTTTCATTTTCTTTACAAATATAAATATAACCATAAAAAATTACTATTTTTACATTAAAAAACCATAAAAAACCTATATATACATATATCAATTTTAGCACGTTTTATTTTTTATAGTTAAAAAAAATATAATAATACAATAGAAGGAGCAGTATAAGAGTTTTTAGCAAAACAACATTGGTCCCACAATGAAAATCATAGTACGAGACTTTCAAGTGTTTCGAGTTCGAGTCCTGTTGATCACATGTGATGGTGGCAGAACTCCTGGTATGAACTTACTATCTAAACCCCTGCATTACTAAATGAATACACGGCTAAACAACCAATTCCCAGCCCATGCACACGGCCCTAACTTTCTACGCTTATCACATTTGCAACACAATAATCATTTTATACAAATCTAAAAAGCATTCAACAATTTGTGCTCATAACCTGAACAATTTCAAGGTACACAAATTTAACTACCACACTATATATTACTTCAATGGTGAGTCATTTACCTCATTTTAACTTACAATGAAGCAAAATAGAAGCATTTTGATTCATTACAACAATCATAAGAACTAAATAACAGTTATAAACTCTTCGCCGCAGCTTGATTAATGTAAGCAATTGCATCATCTTGAGTGAATTGTTTCCCTTCTACCAACCCTTTTACCAATACTTTCATGTATTCCTTTGAAGCACCAATCATCGGCAACTTACCTGATTTACATTCCTCAACAGTGGAGAGTGGGCACCTGGATAAACAAGTAAAGCAGAGATGGATCAAACAAATGAACAAAAAATGAAGTTTGATAATAGGAAATCTCTGTTTTTTAAAGGCGTGTAAAGGTGTGTTTGACTCTTATCCCTGGACTTTGGCTCATGCCTCACTTATTAGGCTTTGAAGTATGAGACAAGATTTGGACCTCTTTGAGTTCTGAATAACTACAATTAAGCACATAGTTAATATATATGCAATGCTAAGTGTGGTCTTTACTATGACTGAAATTGTGAAATGAAAACTAGTTAAAACTTTAATGGACTTGATGGAAAAGTTTGGTGATTCTGCTTAAGCTGATAAATCAAATATCAACAATAAATAATAAAATTAGGGAAGGAAACATACGTCATCGTTAAGATAGGGAGGTTATCATCTTTCCCCAGATAAAGGACGTTAGGATACCATCCACACTGCATAAAGGCACAAGAAGAGAGCAATTAAAGGACTCATTATGCATGAAGCTTGTGGAAAATAATAGAAAGCTTTTGTACATTCTTGAGGAAATTCTAGTTTGGGAGTCTGTTCATAATAGCATAAGTAGTCTTCTTCAAGATCCTAATCGACTAATTGGGTTTCAGCTTCAATAAATTATATGATTAAAAATTTTACACTGTGACATTTTTGTGGAAGTACCTTCAACCACCTATCAACTAGGTCAAACATAAGTTTAATTGAAATGTAATCGTAGAATGCATATTAAAAAGTCCCTGTAGTTGATGGCATGGCAAAATATTTTTATAACAGTTCTTATTTCAATAAAAGTTTTTTTTTACCAACCCTCTAAATGTACAACTTCTGCCCAAAGCGGGAGAAAAATAAAGACAAAGTGGTTGGAAGAAGGGCAATCTTCTTGATACTGAATATGAAAATCACTAAATAAAAACAAGCCCTCAAGGCTGCCAGTGAAAAGTGTTTAGCGCTAAGGATAATTGTAATGTCCTTTGCTCAGAGACGAGTAAGAAATGTATGCATAACTCTATTAGGGAAAATAATACCTTAAGTTCCTCCAAAACTTTGGACTTGTTTTCAGAAACAAATTGTAGACTAGATAGATCAAATAAAGGAGTATCCCGGTGTTGAACAGCAACGTTCTCTTGAAGTAAGATATCATTGAACTGCTCAAGCCTACACAATTTGAGGATAAATGAAAATCTAAAAATATAGAAATATGATTTAAGCTTAAAAATATTGCTTCCAACTGCATGCACTGATGGGCAAAAAAAATGTGAAGATCACATACGTGATTCTGTACAAGCACATGTGCACTTTCTCGTTGTTGTTGCCTTCAGGCAGAAGAAAGGCTACACCGCCTGTTCCCCATGTCACCGAATGAGATCTAGCGAAAAACAAACGATGAGGAAAAGTCTTCCACATGACAGCTTTGGGCAAGCTTTCGTCCCTTGATCCATGACACGGTTGGCTCATACCTTCCACCTATGGTGTATTGAACAGGGTTTATAGCTACTATTTTGATGGGATGGTATACCGAAGTACAAATGGAATTTGCATATGTAAAATTAATACAAAAGTTTGGAGAAAAAAGCAAAAAAAGCATTCAACTTTTGTAAGATAAAAAAATGTAAAGAAAAATCATATGAACAAAACAAGCATAGCTCTATTAAGTGTCTTCTTATTAGCTTCTAGCACCATTTGATTATTTGAATACTTGCTACTTGATACTTCATTACATATTAGAACTATATCAAAAAATATTTTCTGTGGAAAAGCCCACAAACCATTACCTGCCAGAAGAAACACTTGGGACACTTGGTTGACGCAGGTGAAACAAACACTAACATGCTCGAGGTTCTCCAGATTAAGAAAAAGAAGTCAAGGAGAAGAATGTTCAAGCTAGTTTCCTTTGCTTTTCAATTATTAGTTCCATTTTGTGTTGGTCTACCATATGTTTTGCGTTTCATTACTTAGCCCCCATTCAATTAAACCAAAAAGGTGCTAAGGAAAAGAGTTCCACATTCCTTGCCACATGACTTCCTCACTGCAATGTTCTACAAACTTCTTCCTTTTGAATGACAAACAAGTTGCAGGGATTCTAGGCCTTTTATGCCTCCATTTTGACTTTGTTCCCTTATGGTGTTATGTGAGGATATAAAAAAGAACAAATTAAGAAACTTAATCATACAAGCAAGCTACGATATTTTAATTATGAACATTTTAATAGGAGAACAAGTACCAAACTCATACTACTTGGCATTTCAAAAAATTAAGCAAAACATATCAAGATTTTCTGCCAAAAATTATATGCAGCATTAAGTAGTGCTTTAAAACTTAAATAACATAATAGTGTTAATATTGCCATAATTATCCATGAAAGAAGTATAATACCTGTCCACCTCTAATATAACAGAGAAACCTTGGCTCCCACATGTTTGAACCAAAGGTTGCATACCAAATGTCAATCTTTGAATAAGCGATCCTCCACGAACTAATATTTTTGTAAATATCCCTACTATCTGATGCTTCTGGAACAGTATGCCTTTCAGAAGAATCTAGATTATTACTTTTGTGGTCTGAAGTTTTGGTTTCACCAAGCTTATCTTCGTCTACACTTAGGAATAAGAATGGTTGAATCATATCTTCAACACCTTCAACCACATTTGCAGAAAATACTTCGCTCGAGGGTCCTTCCTCATTCTCCACATCAGAATCAGAACCAGCATAATAATTTAGCTGAATCAAAGCGATATATCACATAATGCAATCAGTTTGAAAGAAAGAAATTATACAAATCATAACAATTTGATGTTGTTTCTATAGTAAGCAACAAACTTTGATTCTGAAATGGAATTCTTTAAGGTTGGCAACAAATACTACTAAACATGAACAAGGACACATCTCACAGTAATAAGCTAGTCCGCCGCTACACGGACGATGGCAAAGCAGGGAACTAGAAAATAAAAATAAAAAACAAAAAACCCTCCTGTAAAGGTGATACTGCTGTAATTCTTCATTTCTTGCTTTTTTTTTTTTTTTTAATTGAACATGATATGAGGAAACCAACCACTAGAAGTAAAAGAAAATTTGTACATTTGGCACCTGAGCTTGGGTTAGTGTTCTACTGCAGGCCAGTAATTCTTGTGGTATCTCCAGAGCCAAAGAAGGCCAAAATGATTTTAGTTCATGACGAACCTGAAGTAAGAAATGTGATTATAGGAAGGGTATAGCCATGTGCAGAAAACCAAACAACAAGAACTTAAATCAATGAAATGTGGGAAAGCATTTCACCTGCTGTATCACACGCCATGTGGACTCAAAAGGATGATCCCTCAAAGATCCATTGATAGTTTTTTCTTCTAACAAAGTTTTCACACAAGCAAGGACTGAATTCGCCAAAGAGGTGAGATTGTAGCCTCCTTCAAGGGCCATAACAATCTTTCCTTGAGCAAATTGCATCAGCTAAACGCAAGAAAAACATTTACAAAAATTTAGTTATTTGTAGAGTACTTCCATTTGTGTTAAGCAAAAACATCTAATGCATTTTCAAAGAATCCAATTTAGTTACAGCATAAAAATTATAAGCCCAGTTTAAGAAAATAAACCAGTTCCTAGTCGAAAAGCAAAAACTGACCTTACGGTAGAATGTTAGATATCCACTGTCAGGAGATAGGATATTGCTAGTTTTAAAAAAAAAAAAAAAAAAAAATTTAACCATCATCACTACTAAGAATAGTAACAAAAGTAAACAAGAAAGAAACATTCAACCTGTAAGTGGTGCAAAATGATGATAGATTACTGCCAGATATTCAATATTTTAAACCATTTTAACTATCTAGAATACTACAAAAATAAATAAATAAATCACTGGAAAAAGGAATGAAAATGTACAGATGCAAAATAAATAAAAAGGTAATACTAAAAAGAACAAGATATATAGGAGACTGATACAGTGCCAGTGATCTAAAACCTGACCTTCGTGAGCAAAAGTGAATATCCATATGGTGTGATACGACAGCCACCAAGTGGATCATTGATAGCTGTTTGGAATGGACATTGAGCACATCAGGTAACAGCATAACCTCGATATGAGCAAGGAGGATATTTTGCAATGCATAAGTATAAATAAGATCTGCTCTGATCTAGAAATACAAAGATAACTAAATAAGAAGCACTTTCAAGAAGGAATTAGCAAAGTTAACCTGCATCAAATCCAGCAGAAATCAAAATTATATCCGGGTTGTAATCTTTAACTATTGGAATCAAAACATGGTCCCAAATGACATTATAATCTGCATCACCACAATAACCATGTTCCCAAGGGACATTAATGTTATATCCAGCACCTGGTCCTTCCCCTATCATACAGTATGCACCATCTAAACCAGCAGGATAAAAGCTCCCAAAATCAAACCTGTAAAACCAAACCGGTATAAAATCAAGTAGGTTGAAGTAACCCCATATATCAGAAATGGATTTATTTCAAAGGAAATAAAAAGATAGGAAATGATCTTGAAGATGACTTATGAGATTGCTTTCATAGTTCATTTGTTACTTTCTGGTTGAGAAAACTCAAGTTGTGGAAAGCAATGAAGGTGCTTTTAGTCAAGAGAGCAAGAATTTAATACAGGAAGAATTTATTTTTGTTGAAAAAATGAAGGTAGCTGGACTAAATTTGTTTATGAGAAAATATCACACCAAGTATGCCATCTTTCAATTAGCCTACACTTATTCATAATTCATGTTGATGCATTTTTTGCCAGAACAATGTGACGAAATTAAGACATCATTCAAGTTAACAAGATAAAATTTTTAAAAGTTTTACCGGTGGACAGAGAAGAACAAAACCCTAGGGTCCTTATAGAACATTTTTTGTGTGCCATTGCCATGATGAACATCCCAATCCACAATCAATATCTTCTTAATCCCTAGTTCTGGCTGTAATGAGAAATAAAGAATCAGCCATACACTTATATATATTATAATGTCACTCATAAAAGATCATCAGTTAAAACAATGATAAAAAGTGGATCTTTCCATGAAAGAAGCAGTAACTAAAATAATAGACTTGCTTTGTCCAAGAGAAAATTAGCTCCAATTGCAATATTGTTGAAGAGACAAAAACCCATAGCTTCATCAGCTTCTGCATGATGTCCTGGAGGCCTAACAATAGCAAAGCCAGAACTCAACTCGCCTTCTGCAACCCTCTTGCACACCTTTCGAAGAGGAACAATAAACACATACCAAAAAAACACAGTAGAATTCAGCACAGAGCATAAGCGGAATTAAATCAATTCAGTTAACATTCCAAATAATCTTCAACCTCGTTGCACTCTTAGTCTGTTAGAAACTAGATACCTCAACAACTGAGCCTGCAGCAAGGTAAGCTGCTTCAGATGATCCCTTGTTAAGATAAATAGAGTCAAGCTTGGAAGCGATCTTATCACGTCTAGAATCAAACTGTTCAGAGCTAATAGCCTTGATCAGCTTGATATGTCCGTTGGTGTGAACAGATGCTATATGCTCATCCTCAGCTTCCTTGCCATTCAAAACTACACACCTTGAAAAAGACAGAATTCCAAAAAAACCATACAATTTGATCACAGACCATAGAAATCCCAAAAACATGAGAAATTTATCTTAGAAAAAGGCTTTTTTTTTCCTGGATAACATTAGTGAGTCTGAATCATAATGTAGACAATAAAAGACCACAGCTAAAATCATATTATATTCCAGCGCCACCAAAAATTGAAAGAATGTTATCAAGAAATTGAAGGACAAAAACACAGCCAGAGTTCGACTGCTTAACAAACTCCAAAATCAGGCATCGAAGTGCAGCCATTACCATCCGTAACCACACACCTTGAAAACGATTTAAATCCAAAATCCATAAGAAAATTTTCTTAAAAAAAAAAAAACTTTTTTTTTCAAGACGACATATTGAATGTGAATCAAAACACTGTAAATCACAAAGCACAAATGAATTCAAATCATATTCCAACACAACCAAAATCCAAAATAATGTTAACGAGAAATTCAAAGACGGAAACACAGTCAGTGTTCAACCACAAAACCAGAACCCTAAAAGATCCAAGCCAAAGAATCAAAGGGCATGCAATTGCAAGCAAAACCATAAGAACAAAAGGTAACATACCTTTGAGGGATGCCCTCAGACTTGAGCTTCTCCCAAATGGAGCGGATCCTGTCGGGACACTCAGGATGAGGCTCACCGTCCGCCGTCGAGTGCCGACACATCCTCTCGTCGTAGAGGAGCCCCACCGGCGGCCTTCGGGGTCGGCGATCCTCGTTCGAACCCATCGTCGCCGCAGAGGGTTCCCAATTCGCCAGAGAAGACCAAACGACGACGTGGATGCTCGCGAACTCTGATTGGACGATTTTCTTTCTTTGTGGTCATTTTATATTGCTTTTTTTTATTTTTTTAAATTTTTGTTATTTTCTGGATTTTTTTTAATGGTTCTGATTTTGGAGGGAAAATTTTCAGATCAATTGGGGTTGATCACCGTTGGATTCCAATCAGACGGCTAAAGACTCTTGTTTCATTGTTACACTGCAGCGTAAGTATATATATACAGAGTATAGTATTTTTTATTTTTAAAAATTATTTATATTTGTCCATGAATAACTTATGAGATGTTTTGCTAGTAAAACTTGATCAATTTAGTATCTTTTGAAATATATTTCAGGTTATAATTTTTTTTACTAAGCAGACAAATTACGCACGTTCATCCAATGCACAGAGGACTCATTATCCACACTCATCACAAGAAAACCCTATTTGCCATGCTTCAGAAAAGGATGTGTCCACAGACGACAACTATCTAGACTCAAGTTGTGATTCATGGATTCGATTATGTGAGAATCACAGTGGAACTGAAACCAAAACGCAGTCTCACAACAACCAAATTTTTTGGATACTGGGGTAACCCTAATCCCAGGGTTAACACCATAAAAATAATAAAATAATAAAATAAATTTAAAATAAAAATAAAACTTGGTTGTTATGAGACCACATCTCGGTTCCACTCACAAAACCGAATCGTGAGATCACAACTCATCCACACCAGCAACAAGAGGTCCTATTTATCATGCTTCGGAAGGCATTTAGACACATGTCCTCTACATGGGAAAAATACAACTTACCCACTAAATTATACTAGTATTGGCATGCTATAAAATCTATTTCCATGATAATCAAGTTCTAAAATTTATACAACTAAAAAGTTTCTCATTGTTATAAAATACTAAACCAAATTGAAAAAATTCATTTCATTGATGAACAATTGAATTTCCAAAAGTAGATAGCCTAAAAAGCACACTATATATTGCATTTCAAATAAAATCATGCACAACTAATAACTATAAATAAATGATAAATAAAAATAAATTTTAGACATCTACAACAGAAGACTCTATCCATATCTACCCCTTTGTCAAACATTAAAACTGTATATATATATATACCAGTTCATGTCCATCTCTGATGATACTTTTTCACTGCTTCTTTTACATTGTGCACAGAAATTTACAGAAGGCACAGTAAAAGACCGCTGCAGTTTTACACTCTTGAGAGAACTCAAGCACACTCTAAATGCACAGAACCAATTCTGTGCATATATAACCTTTACAAACTATTTCAATCAGAAAATTTTAACAACATCTACATTGTTCGTTTTCATTTTTTTTTTAATTTCCTTTCCCAGCTATACAACACCCTCTGTTCAATTTCTTACTAAGTTTGATCTCTAGAAAGACAACTTCAGAGAGTCCCCACAGTTGTCTTTCTTCAGCTTCTCATGTGAGGCAGCAGAAATCCAAATATTTCCATCTTGCACATAATGAGGTCTTGATAAACTGAGGTCAGGAGAGATCAAAGGATCGGTTTTGTCATTGATTAATTGAACATCCTGCTCATTCCCTTCATTTACACTTACACTGCCACTTCTGAATTCTGCTGCTGCAGGGAAAAGAGGAAGTGCTGTTCTGCCAAATATAACTTGATCTTCACAGTTTGGTAATGGACTTTCATAATTTGTTACTTGATCATCGATTTCTTCACTTTCCTTAGTTTCCTTGTGGGTAAAGCCCTCATATAATGAATTCTCTGATGAACTCTGGGGTTTTGCCTTCAAACTGTCGAATAGACCAATTCCGCTCTTTTTGAATGATGATGTTGAGATGGAATCATGTTTTGCTGAAGAGATGGCATTTTCATCAATATGATGCTCCATTGAGCAAGATACTCTCTCTTCTTCAGGTAAAGACAATGGCAGTTCTGAACTTAGAGAACGAGCATGATCAGAATTCTTCAAACAAGCATCATCTTTGGCGTGAACTTCGTTCTCCTCCATTGACAGATCAACAGGACCACTGCTCAAATGTGGCATGCTCTCTGTAGGAAGAACCTGACAAAAAATTTCCAAAATGTTATTCCCAGAGATTTAGTCAAACCAAATACACAAAATGAAAAGAATAATCAATCAGAGGATGCACAATGTTTGCAAACATCATAGTTAAGTAGTACAAATCAAGTGTGTGCGATGACTGAATATATCAAGAAAATCTCCTGATACATGTAAGGACAGAGTTGCATACATAAGCTAAATTTGAGATTTTTATTGGTAAAATAAATAATTGAGCTGGTTGCAGTAAAGTCATCATTTGATTTCTCTTGTTTCACATCATCTGCAGGTGACTATACATACATACATATATAAAGCATGTACCTCATTGTTCTTCAAGAGATTGTATGTCTCTGAAGTATCATTGTTGACTGTGGAAGAAAAAGATACAAAGGAGTTGTGAACTGCCCTTAAGGGGACTGGGAAACCATGGTTGATCTCAACTGAGTTATTTTGATTTTCCAGGCCACTGTTTCTAGAGATGAAAGGAAGAACGGTCTGTGAGATATCTCTCACCTTCTGCAAGGAAAACTTAACCAATGGCCTTTCTTCATGATCATCATCTGAAATTGGTCTTGAGAAACCAGGAGAAGCATCAAGTCTTGGTATGGGTTTATCTAACAAACCAATATCAATTCCACCTGCCTTGTTGATTTCCATGCCAACTTTTGTGGAATTGCATTCTGGCGAGAAATTCAATTGATTATCAGTGTTGGTCTTCAATACAACTATGGGTCCATCCAAGGTGATACCCACTGAAATTGGTCTAGTGAAACCAGGAGGTGTGCGAAGACTTGGTGTAAATGCCTTGTCGATTTCCTTATCACCTTCTGTCGAATTGCATTCTGGTGAGAAATTCAATTGGGTATCAGTGTTGTGCTTCGATACAACAACGGGGACATCAGAAGTGATATCCTCTGAAATTGGTCTAGTGAAGCCAGGAGGGGTGCGAAGACTTGGAATAAATCTATCGCATGAACCGATCTTAGTTCGTCCCACAATGTTGATTTTTGTGTCAACATTCTTGATATCACTGTCTGCAGTAGGATTCAATGGACTGCTAGTGTTGTGCTGAGATGAAATAGAGGTGGCATTCGAAGGTAAATCAACTAAAATTGGTCTAGTGAAACCAGAAGGTGCATCAGGGCTTGATATAGATGTACCTGCCAAATCAATCCCAATCCCAAACCCCTTCACTACATCAACCTTGGTATCAAGTTCCTTGATATCACTTTCTGGTGGAACATAAGTTTGGCTATTCGTAACAGACTGAGATACAGCAGATACGACCTTGGAAGTTGAAACCACATCTGTTGACACTGGTATTCTGAATCCAGGAGACTTATCAAATCTTGAAATGGGTCTATCCACCACACCAATCCTAGTCCTCACAATGTCAGGCTTCATGTCAAGTTCATTGATATCTCCTTCCAGTGGAACCTTCAATTGGACACTATCATCAGCTGGAGAGGCAACAAAGGAAACATTGGAACCTGAAAATGGTCTTGTTAAACCAGGTACACCAAGATTTTTTATGGATGTATCAACCCCAGTCACCACGTCAACCTGTGTACCAACTTCCATAGAATTGCCTACTGGCGGAACATTGAATTGACTGCTAGAACCAGGTTGAGATGCAATAGCATGAACACCGGAGGGAACATCTTCATGATGGATACCTTTCTTGGATTTAACATGGCGAAATACACCCCACAAATAGAGTCCATTCAATATTCCTGTCATCAATAGCACCATTTGTCAGTCACCAGTACACAACTAGATTTTAAGAACAGGTATAAGCATCATATTTACTCTGTAAATACCAAATTATTCAAAGAATGAATATCATTCAAATCAATTATCACATCAAATAATTCACGGTATACAAACCCAACTCCAAAGTCATATTAGCCTTCACGCAATGATTCTCAGATATAAAGGGCTATAATGAACATGAAAGAACTTTTCACATGCTAATAGGACCAGCCACAAATAACAGAATGAATGAGGATGACAGAAAAGAGCAACGAATCATCATACAAGCATATAATTGAAGTGAAATATATATATAAACAAGAAACACCATAAAGTTCTAAGAATCAAAATTTTGAAACAAAGGTATTTATAGAAGCACAAAGATTGTTCGATTCATATTAATTGATGTGAACAAAAACTTATCAGGCAGGGAATGCAAGTCAAGCCATACTCCCAAAACAAATATTTTCCATCATAGTAAGGCAAACTTACGTTGAGAATCCACAGGCAGCTGTTTCGAACTGAATACAAGTAATTCAACACCACCAACCCAAGCCCTCAAGGCAAAATCACCCAAGTCAATCCACTCGAGAAAACCAAAGAAGTCCTCTTGAGACCTATAATCATATATTTAAATTGAAGAAAACATCAATCCTATCAATCCGTTTGAAATTTTAGAATAAGATTAACAGCCTACCTCATGAGATTTGAAGGCACAAAGTACAACCCAATGTCATCACTGTCAGGAGGGTCTGATTGGAAAGCCCGAGGCCAAACGTCTGGACGAGGTACTACAAACAACTTTAATTCCACAGGCATTTGCTGTGCCATATCATATACTTTAATAGAAAAATTCCTAGGGCAATGAGCGAGCATTCCAAATTTTTTAAGTAATCCCGGATAAAGAATATCAAAAAATCCTCTGCAAGCAAAAAAAGGTATAAGTAATCAGCAGGATACAACAAAAGAAATCAAATGAAGAAAAACTCATGCATATTCACAAATTTATTATGTGAATACAAAAAGAGTACAACAATGGCATAACTTTTGATCCACAAACAGAACAAACACTTCTTCCCCTATGAGAAGAAAAGCCAACATTTTTTAATTAATAAAAAATGCTCTAGTAAATTACCATTTATGAAAATAAACATGAAAGATAGAAATATTAGCATCCACCGATAATAAATTGAATGATCAACACTAGATGACCCATACCTGTGGTAAGATTGATAAATCATCAAGATAGAGCTACAGCACTCAAAAGAGTTTTGAGTGTTGCATGCCCAGATTCATATGGAGATACAGTAGATGCCACATTCACTAAAGAATTTGGTGCTACTTCAACATATATTTTGAAAAATGCTACTGTATAAGTATCTATGGATCCATACGGACATATGTGTGTACTGAAAAATAATCATGATGTGGCCTGTGAATCCATATTACGTGCATCTATTGGAAGGCACCCATGGGCCAAGAAACTAAAAGTCTAAAATACAAATCAATTGTTTCATTGGTATACAACCTATATCACTGCAATTGAGATAGCTGCAAAGTTTAGCTTTGATCAATAACTTAAGACAACAGGAAGAGAAGCCTACAATCATTATTGTGATACTAATAACCAGTTTAGTGAATTATGCACAAATGTATGGGTGTACTATATTGCCAGTTGGTGATTTCAGATTTAAAATCATACATTAATGAGAAACACTATATTCTTGCAGATGAAAAGTATCTCTTAGGTGGAAAGTTTATGCACTAGGTTGATTTACCCTCAATTTGCACTTTGTGCAGAATCATGCTAACTCACTTTTTTTTTAATCCAAACAGTCCAAAAAAGTTAATAGCATTTTGATTTGTGAGATTTCCCAGTACGGATAAGTTTATGAAAGTACAACATGTGGTGAATGGCAATTATAAAGGACAGGAAAATTTTGCATACTTCCAACGGACTTCTGCAGTTAGGCAATTTGAAATCTTTTGCTGTTGATGTACCGCCAAACTCGGTGGCAAGCTCTTATCTTGGAATCCAGTTTCTTTGAGTACGGTTTCAGAATAGGAGATATTGCCTAATGAAAGCAAAAAAGTAATTTTTCTGGGGAATAACTAGCTGCTATTACAAGAGAATAGTATCCTTGGCAAGCTAGTATATTTAAGCGCCACATGACTTCAGCAAAAAAAAAGTCTTTATTGAAAGAAAGAGAATCTTTTTACCTGAATCACTTGGTGGCATATTCACAGCTGTCGTGTCATGCAAGATGAGTACCTTATCAGCCACACCTGACTTCACAGACTGAGCATTTTTAAAATTGTATGCTTCATGAGGTTTGGCAAAGGTTTCTTCTCCTAAAAAAACAGTACAAAAAAAAATAATAATAAGATGAGGGAACATGCTCAGATATGTGGAAAAATTGCACCATGCTACATATAATAATCATATTACCATCACTTGTCGTTTTCTTTTTCTTATCACTGATGTCAACCATTCGAGAATTCAAGCACTCCGGGTCTACTGATTTGGTATGTTGTGAGGGTGAGCATCCTTCAATAAGGTCACCCTTCTTTAATGACTCTACCTTGGTTGGTTCTGAAACAACAATTTCTAGTGACTGTCTAAAAAGCTAAACTGTTGATAGAAACAATATAGGTAATAACGCATGGCTTATACAGCAAAAGTTGTTTTTTTAGGAAAAAAATGACTTTAAACATTACGAGCATACTACCATCACTTGTTGCTTTCTTACTCTTATCAACGATGTCTCGAGAATTCAAACACTCTGAATCTGCCAATTTGGTATTTTGAGCTGGTGAGCATGCTGCAATGAGGTCACCATTCTTTAAGGGCTCCTCCTTGATTGGTTCTGGAACAATTTCAAGCAATTATCTAAAGAACTAAAAAGTGGACAGAACAAATATTGGTGAGAACGCATTGCTTATGCAGCAAAAAAGTTGAAGAGAACTTTAACAGTTATTAAAGCCAATGTACCTAAAGTATTATCAGCCTGTCTCTTCCTAAGTCCACTGGTTTTGTAGAGGTAAGGTGCTGCAGAAACACTTCTGGAACATGTAGGTGTATTACATCTTGGAGATAATACATCAGTTGAAGGAGATTGATTCGTGATCTGCTTGCCATGGAGGACTGCAGGAACCTTTTCTCCTGAAAGGAAATCAATTATCACATAAAATCATCATTGACAAGTAATACAAAATGGAAGACATGCTCAAAAGGTACGTAGGGGAAAACCTGGCATTCTATCATTCTCTATCCTCACTTCCTTATCATTACCATTATTCTCTCTCGTCATCATGCAGTTTGAATGCGGGTGTTTCACTTCTGAATCAAGAGAGATCTTCATTCGTTGATGGAAATTCTCTTCTGGCCTTGAGCTGGTAGATTTTGATTGGTGGGCTCTATGTGATATATGTCTAAAACTTGGCACATGACTTTGATTGGCTGATGAGAAGAAACTTCTTCGTGAAGTAATGCGAGAAGTAGACGTCCTTCCGACAGCACCAGATGTCAACTGAACAACTTCTTCAGCAGAAAGAGGCTTTACCTTGGAAGGTTCCTTTCTATTGAAAAAGGAACTGCGGCATAAAGATTTAGTAGCAACTTGCTGTTTACCAACATCATTCTTGTCAAGAGAGCCATCTTCAGAAGGAAATGGCTTCTTACTTCCAGGTTGACACATGGCATCATTGTCAAACTCACCACTTTGCGGGCTATTGAATGAAAGGTCATCTTGATCATGAACCTTAGTCTTCTTGAATTGTGAACTGGTAACGTCAGAAATATCCAAATTTTTCCGTTTACAATTCAGTATTCCATCATGATACTCTCCATGACTTGCAGAACATTTCCCACAAAACCATGATTCAGAGCCAACAAATCCTCCATTTTGCATACAATAGCTGTAATGGAGCAAAAAAAACTTTAGTCAACAACTTCTGGAACAAAAAATGAGAGAGACATGAAATTATCACACACTGATAAGAAGGCAACTAGCCTTTCCACATTAGGACCAATCTGACCGTCCAGGGTATAAGTTTAAAAGACAAAAAGAAACTTCCAAGGGATTATCCTGCTGAGGGGACTAGATATGATTTGGTGTGGATTTGATAAGGCAATTCTGAAATTTCGTAACTGATTTCTTTCAGCAATTAACTAGTTGAGCCATTCTGAAGTAGAGTACAAGTAGCTATTTAGTTACTTCAAGTGATTGGTCAAAAATAGAATGATCATCTCAGCAGATTCCCTAGCCCCAGGAAGAATAGCAAAGTGGAAAAACAGCATATCCTATAGAAAAACTGAAATTTGTTTCCTACATCCAAATGCAACGTGCTCAAGGATCTGTTCATTTGTTGGCATATGTTTTTGAGGAGGATGATGATATTAAGTCAATTGATGACCGGTCAGCTCAAATGAGTTTATAGCATATGACTAACATTTATTTCTACTAGCCAAAACAGTAAGCTAAATAATGGTATTTGAGGTAAATAATCGTAATGTTTGATACATAAATCCAGGTGATGAGGTTGAAACATGACAGCATGCAAGACAGCTGTTGTACAACTACAAAAGATGGAAGTTAGTGATGCAATAGTAAAAATTGAAACACAAACTCAGATAATGCAAAGGTCAGAGACACAAGTGAGAAATTCACGCTTTGCCTAGGAAACATATCACAATAACAGTGAATAGTTAACTCTTGGTAAGAATATCTCATTTGATGGGGGAATAACATGTCACTTATAGCGGATTGCATAATGAGAGGTTATTGAGGGAGACATATACAGGTTATACATGACATGATGAAGAACAACCAATCCAATGTCCAGACAAGATATTAACTAAAAAGTGCACACATCAAGTAATGATGGAAAGCAAAGCAGTAATCATTAGAAATACTCTTAATAAGCTCATGACAACCAGGTTGCTACTTATTCGGGCAGTGCGACAGTTATGAAGTATGATAGGAAAGTGTCATTGATCTTACTACAGAGTCATTAAGAGAAGGAATAAACCAAATTTTGCAGCAAAATATATTATCTGATTTGTGGAACATGGATATCATTTTTAATGCCTTTGGTTGAAGACAAATTCCAAAAGAATATATCATATTTCAGATTGATAAAAACATCCCTCAGGGGCATACCTATGTTCTGAAGCTGTATTGCACTGAAAGCAAATCACAAGATTTTCTGTATATCCTGCATCGCCACATACGTCACAAATTCTATCCTGAAAAGGAAACATGAAAATACATTTCAACTTACATCAAATAAAGCACACAACACAAGACACAGAAAATAAACTAATGTACAAAACCGCGTCTTTAATGGGAGGAGGTACTAAAATTCCATTCAAGCAAACCAAGCAAACCAAGCAAAAGCAAGCAGCAAAATTGCATGCAAAGGCATATGAGAATTCATGAGGCTGTGTTATCCTCCAAGTCAAAAAACCAGAAGTCCTTGTGCATGACATGCAACAAATGTATATGCACTTATGAGAAGAGAGGAGAACGACAAATGAAGGCAATCTTGTGCTCTCCTTTCACCCTAATATTTTTTAATAAAGATGAAAAAAACCACACATTACATCTAGTAAGAGACAAAATTCTTGTGTAAACTTCTAGTTACACAAAACTTCTAAATCAATGGCTTGAATCAATGTAACTAAAAGTGCTAGGCGCCTTAAGGAGCTAAGACTTTTTATTGCCTGAGGCGAAAAGCGCCACGAAAGGCGCACATGCGAACAACGTAAAGCGTTAGTTAATAAATAACTATATATATATATATATATATATATATATATATATAATTTTTGGAATAATTAAAGTCAAGCAAAGCATTAAGTCAAACAAAGCATAACATAGAGTCAAGAACAACACTTCTTAGACATCTAAACCTACTCAAGTTTTTAGAGTGCAAACTCTATCTTCATAAGTCATCAAATTCTACAATATCATTATCCTCATCATCTAAACTAGCTTCAACTCCATCACTAGATTTAGAGTGCAACGTTTGTTGTCTCTTCAATTTTCTCTAATTAATTATTTAATCCCTTAATTTACTAATTATTTTTAAAAAATAGCAGTTGTACATTTAAATTACCAAGTTTTCCTCCCATAAATTTATTTCATTTCTTATTAGTAAGTGTGCCTTTCAAAATCACCTAGTTTTCCCCCCTTAAATTTATTTCCGTCCTTACTAGTTTTCATTTCTTATTTCCTCGCCTTGCCTTACCTCGCCTGAGCGTCTAGGCGAGTGCCTTTCTCACTTTTAATAAGGCTTGAATACATCCCATGCCACGTGGGGCTTGATCCCAGGCCCAGTGTAGTGGACCTCATGTAGGCAATAATTTTTCACTATTACGTTCTAATGACAACATGACTCACTCAAGAATCTTCCCGACTTCTTAAATTATCACACAAGTTTTAGAGAATCTTAAACGGAAACATAACATTTGGCATAAACGACAACTACTGAAATTGTCACTTCGCTCTCAGCATAAATATGGAAAGGATGTGATAAGGGCACAATGGACCCTGTCTAGGCAAGAACTTTTCTCGTTATGTGTTCATGAGACTTGCATGAAGATATAACGATGATAGGGCTCACTCAAGAATCTTCCAAGACTTCTTAAGTCATCACACAACTTGTAGGGCATCTCACACAGAAATATGAGATCCGGCATAAATAGATAACAAAAAATTAGTCATTTCACTCAGTATAAATATTGAAGAGATGTGATAAATGCGCAATGGACCTCATCTAGCAACGATCTTCCTTATTACGTGTCCATGAGACTTGTTGGACAATGCATGTATATTGAACGACAACAGTCACTTTAAGAATCTGCCAAACTTCTTAAATTATCATACAACATTTATGGAATCTTAAGTAGAACATGAGATTCGACATAAACAGATAACATTAAAACAGTCATTTCACTCAGCATAAACATTGAAGAGATGTGATAAATGTGCAATGGACCACATCTAGGCAAGAATTTTCCTTATTACGTGCCCAAGAGACATGTTCGACAATGCATGCATATCTAACAACAACATGGTTCACTTAAGAATCTTCCAAACTTCTTAAACTATCACACAACTTTTAGGGAATCTTAAGTGGAAACATGAGATTCGATGTAACATTAAAGCACATTCCCCTCACCATAAATATGGAAGAGATGTGATACCTGAAACTCTATGGCCAATAAAACTTATGAGGAAGCAATCATTTTTATTAGAGGTTAAACACATAAAGTAAAACCTACCATTATCAAACCTATCAATGTACTATACTCTTACCATATCAAACGACAGAGATCAGGAAAGCTCATGGTGTTACTTGCTAAAAACAATAACAATTAAACCCAGTACTAAAAAAGAACACAGTATAACAAGAGATTAACAAAAAAAAATTAAATTTGCAGAAGCAATATTTGCTATTGTAGAATTCAAACACCAAAATCGAAACCAATTATCATCAAACCCCTACTTCTCACAAAAACTCTTCCACCTCCAATTCTGTTACCATCTCTAAAAGAAACATCAATAAAGGACCTTGAGATTTTTATTCCCCCCATATAAAATAAACAACTAGAAACTCAATGGAAACAGCACAAAATTCGAACTCCAAGAAGAGAAAACCACAAACATTATCACAAAACACTAATAACAGTAATCAGCACAATCACAATCACAGAGGAAACTAACAAAAATACAAAGAACACCAACATAAAAAGCCACGCAATTTGCCCTAGATTCCATAATAAAAAAAAGATGAAAACATCAAACCGAACTCAAATTACAAGAAAAAAAAAACACAAAAAAAACCCAAGAAAATAACAAAAGAAATCAATCGAAAACAAAAAGAAATGCCTCACCCCAGGACGCTTCTTCACCGCCCTCATCCCTTCAACTAGGGTTCGCGTCCGAGAGAAAAGCAAAACGAAATCCCAGCGAGGTTGAAATGGTGAAATGCCAAGAAGAAAACAAAAAGAGGGTTTTTTTTCTTTCCAGCTTCTTTTTTAGGGTTTAAAAGTTTAAATACAAATTATAAACCCTTGAACAAAGAGACGTATTTTTATTTTTATAGAAATAGATAATTAAAATGGACCGTTGGATCGAGGTCTAGTTCGGCGTTTGATTGAAATGGACGGTTGTGATCTTGATTATGATGATGGCCGTTACTATAGTTAGAACTGTTGGCGGGTTGGTGCGGGCCTTAGAGTTTGGATTCGTGCGTGTGAGCGATCATGCGGTTCGTGTGCCTTGTTTGTGCCTCGGGATCCGTTTTATTTTGATCGCACGGCTGAGATTGCCTTTCTCGCGTATCATAAACGACAAGATAACAATCATTTACTTGCCCGTTGCTACCCTCGTTAAGTAATTGTTAAAATAAAATAATTAAATATTTTTACATATCATAAAATAAAATATAAATATATGAGAATATTCCTTGGTTTTTAATATAAAAAACCTCATGATTTACCCATGTTAATTAATTATATATTTTTTTAATTACTTTATTTCATTTTTACATGATCTATTTTCTTAACTTATTCTTAAATTATTACAATAAACGACAAAATCTGCAGTGATTGATAAATAATAAGTACTAAAATGTACTCTTATAATAAAAAAATAATTTATATTATCAAAATTTATTTTTTTCAAACTAAATACACGTAATTAAATATTTTCTATTTGAGCGGGAATAAAAAAGTATTATTAATTAATAAATAAATAATAAATAAATATTTTTTTATTTATTTAAAAATTAAATAAAGTACTAATCAATGTCATCTTCTCAAAATTTAAGCAAAAAAAAAAAAAAAAAATACAAAAGAAAACAGAGAGTAAAAATGTGGAGAAAACTCTCCTTCCGATCGTTCTCCGGCGAGGTCCCCGTTCTCTACTCCTTCCTCCAGCCCACCATCTTCGCTCCGGCGAAGCCCCGACCATCGCCACCATTGCCCCCACCTCAAGCTCCAACTCCATCCCCATCTCCGGCCGATATCTCCACCCTCCAATCCCAGCTCCAATTGTCCCTCTCCTCCGGCGATCTCGACCTCGCATGGCGTTCCTTCAAGTCCCTTGCCGCCCTCTCGCCTGCCCTTCCCTCCAATCTCTCCAACTCCCTCATCTCCTGCCTCTCTTCCCCTCCTCTTCATCTCCCTCACCTCAAGCGCGCTCTCGCCGCCACCCTCCACCTCCTCTCCCACTCCCCTCACTCTCTTTCCTCGCACTCTCTCCTTTCCCTCTTCTCCTCCCTCTCCTCCGCCCCTTCCCCCGCTCCCGCTCTCACTCTCGCCCGTTCCCTTCTCCAAAACCGCTTTTTTGCCCCCTTCTCCATCTGGGGCCCCTTCTTGCTCCCCATCGTCAAGACATCCCACTGGTTCCCTCCCTTCTTGAAGCTCTTTGAAGAAAGCTGCAAGCTTGCTCTTCAAGAACGCGCCGGCGAGATGAAGCCCGACCTAGCCTCGTGCAACGACGTGCTCGACGGGTGCTGCCGCGTTACTGGCTCCGTTTCCGACGCCGAGAGGGTTCTGGAGATTATCTCGTCGCTGGGGTTGTCGCTGGATGAACGAAGCTTTGGGTTGCTTGCCTACTTGTACGCCTCCAAAGGGCTGGAAACTAAGATTGTTGAATTGGATTGTTTGATGACTGCTTTGGGTTTTATGAATAAAAAGATGAGCTTTTTCAGGAGTTTGATCAGTGGGTATGTGAAAAGTGGGGATTTTGATTCAGTTTCAAAGGTTCTCTTGCGTGCATTGAAGGAGAAGAATGGCGGAAATGGTTGTGTTTTGGATGAAGATGGTTATAAAGAGGTTGTGAAGGGGTTTGTTGAGAATGAGAGGTTCAAAGATTTGGCTGCTTTGCTCATTGAGACACAAGAAGTTGAATCTCAAATGGAAATGGCAGGCATTGAGAGCTCTGCGGGTTTTGGGATTGTGAATGCTTGTGTTGCTTTAGGGTGGCTTGAGAAAGCACACAACTTGCTTGATGAAATGTCTGCTCAGGGAGCTGTGGTGGGGATTGGAGTATACTCATCGATACTGAAAGCTTATTGCAAAGAGCAGCGCACTGCCGAGGCGGCACAGTTGGTGACGGAGATTAATGCGGCCGGACTTCAATTGGATGTAGGCAGCTTCGATGCTTTGATTGATGCATCAATGACGGCACAGGATTTTCAGTCGGCGTTCTCGCTTTTCAGGGACATGAGGGAGGCGAGGTTGCCTGAATTGAAGACGAGCTATTTGACTATAATGACAGGATTGATGGAGAATCACCGGCCGGAGCTCATGGCTGCATTCTTGGACTCGGTCATTGATGATCCGCGTGTGGAGGTTGCTACTCATGATTGGAATTCAATCATTCATGCATTTTGCAAGGTTGGGAGATTGGAGGATGCGCGGAGAACTTACCGACGAATGGTGTTCTTAAGATTTGAGCCGAATCAACAGACGTTCTTGTCACTCATCAATGGATATGTCTCCGCTGAGAAGTTCTTCAGTGTGTTGTTGCTATGGACTGATGTGAGAAGGAAGGGGATGAAATTGGACCATGATTTGTTGGATGCCTTCTTGTATGCTTTAGTGAAGGGAGGGTTCTTCGACGCGGCAATGCAGGTGGTAGAGAAGACGCAAGAGTTGAAGATTTTTATCGACAAGTGGAGACATAAGCAAGCTTTCATGGAGAAACATAAAAAGCTAAAGGTGGCAAAGCTAAGAAAGAGGAACTTCAGGAAGATGGAAGCTTTGATTGCCTTCAAGAATTGGGCTGGTCTCAATGCATAATTTAACTGTTATCTCAAGAAAATGATATTTATTTTCATTTTGACAACAGTTCAATCCATGAAAACTTTCAGAGATGATTTCTGAATCTTTCATCACAGAATCAAGAGTTTTCTATCAGCCTGTCTTCTAACAACACACGCATTGATGTCTCCCTTTAACAGGGTAATAATATCAATTCTCTTATCTTTGCAAATGGGAATATAAACTGATTCTTGACACTAATTGATGTCTCTCTTTATATATATATATATATATATATATAATATTGCCTTCTCATGAGCATCCGAAGCTTTATTTGGTGTTCTACATAGCTTATCTGTCAATTTATGTTAGACCATTCAACCATAAGAGTCATGAGAACATGCTAAGAAAGGTATGATGGAATTTTGCATTATTAGTCCATCATGGCCAACCAAATGATGAAGCAAAACTTTAGAAAAAGATGGATTGAGAACACACAAAACCACTAGCATGATTTCATTCAACTAACAAAATCACTACTACCTCATTTACAATGGAGGAGGAATGAGTTCAACAAAGTTCCCTCAAAGGTGGCCAAACATGAATACAGAGAGAGAGAGAGCCATTCAATTCATAGCCAATGGAAAAACAAGGCATGAGAGGAGAACTGCTAAGAAGATGAAGCTCATCTGAGCCTTTGGAAGAGAACCACCATCACTGCCATCATAGCTGTTGCCTGAGGGGCCTAGTCCTCCTCCAATCACTCCAGTGCTGGTGCCGGTGCTGGTGCCAGTGCCACCAGTGTTTGGTGTGAAAGTGCCCGGAGATGTTGATGATCCAGGTGTGTTTGTAGATGGAGTGTTGCTTGTCCCTGCAGCACTGCATTGCAACAAAACACAAGTTGTTCATACTCATAGAATTGCAGTTAAGTTTTACTGCTAGAATGAGTGTTCTTATTCCATAATGATAGAGGAACTTGGCATCAGATTCCACATGAATTATATAGACACTAGAGACCTGAAAGCAAACTGATAAAGAGGCTATGATTCCAAAAGAGAACACATTGAGCAAAAGCAGAGATAAAGAAATTGAAACAGAAGATACCTTGGGGTAGCAGGATAAGTGCAAGCTCCACCAGCTGCAAATTCACACAAGCAATGGTTTAATACTTCTATGATTGATCAAGAACAGCAGAAATACAGAAAAGAAATGTGTTTTGAATGGCAACATACGACTAGGATCCGCAGAAACAAGGCCAGCAGCGCCAGCAAAGTCACAAGATCCTTGAGCTTGCCCTTTCCTCTGATAGTAGCTATTAACAGCATAAGAGCAATGACCATTCACAGTGTTGGGATTATAACAAGCTCCATTCTGAAGAATGGGGTTGCAATCAGCTCCAGCTCCACAAGCATAGTCCAGAGCCTTTTGCTGAGAAGTTGTAGGCTGGTCTTGCTTGCAAACACACCAAGCAGCATCTTGCAGAGCAGAACACAGCACAAGGAAAACAAGCTTCAGTTTGTTTCAAAACAGAGTCACTCAAAGCACAATGGAAGTGGATCTTGAAAGCCAAATCCACCACCTTTCTCTTATCTTTCATTAAAGCTCAAGAGAACAGCAAAGTTCAAACAAAAAAAAAAGAAAACTCAAATCTTTTTTCTCTCAAAACAACTGTGAAACATGAACATATACATAGTTCATAAGGGAAAGATCATCACAAGTGAGAGATAGTGATCTTCAAACCCAAAGCCACCACCTTTCTCCCTGAAGTTCAAACAGAGTAAAAGAAAACTACAGAGACATGGAACTCACTCACCTGAAGACCCAACCATGGCAAAGACAAGCACTGGGAGGAGAAAAACAGCCATTTGAATCTCAAGAAAGGTGTAGTATGAGCTTTGAGATCTAGAGAAGAACAACATACATATATGCTCTTCTTTTTTGCACCAACAACTGTTTTATATTACTGCTAAGACAGACACACACAGAGAGAGAGAGAGTGTGTATGTCCTTGGGAAATGAGCTGCCCTTTGCCTCTGTGCTGCAGCCTTGTCTATGAACGGTCTTAAACTCAAGTGTAGAGTTTATGTAGCTAGAGTTTTAACCCACAAGGTACTGCTCTGGTTTGGTGTGTGGTTAAGGCTTTGGGAGGAGAAGGAGAAGCAGGAGGAGAACATCAAAGAAAGCTCCTTTATTCATCCTAAGGTGGTGGCCATCTCCTTTTTTTTTTTTATTTTTTTTAATTTTAAATTTTATTTTTCTTCATTTCAAAACACTGATGATTTGCTGTCAGATTGACATTACATAGCTGTGTTGCTTGTCCTCTCTTGCTCTCTCTCTCTCTTTATCTCTTTCTCTCTATGTTTTGATGAACTTTGAGAGGCTTTGTCTTCACTCTTTCCCAAGTTACTTGTTTCTATTTTTCTCTTGTTGTTGATATGTATATGTTTAGATATGCACAAAAGCTTTTGTCATATTTTATTGTTATTATTTTTAAGTGGTTTTTTTTTTATGGAAAGCTTTAAAATAGATTAAAATGTATGTTTATTAATATGTTTTTGTTAAAATATAGAGAAATCACAGATGAAAATAGAAGGGAATGAAGTAATGTTGTTAGTGTATTTTTGTTTTGGTAAATTATTTGTTAGTTTTTTATTTTTTAAATAATTTTTACTTGAAATAATGAAAGTTTTGAAGGGTTCTGTGTGAAAGGAAAGGTTTTTGAAGGATATGTTGATGTATTTATTTGATTTTATTTATTAAAAAGATGTGTGTGTACGTCAGTGAATTATGTAATAATTTAAATTGTTTTAAATTGCAAATTAAGAAAGCTTGCCAAGTATCAGTTGACGTGGCATATGTCATAAATGTTTGAGTAATGCTTGAAAGAGATGGGTCAAAAGTGCGCAATATACTATTTATTATATTTATATATATATATATATAGAGAAGTTTGTATGTAAACTATTTAAGGATTGTTTTAATTTCAATTTAAGAGCATGAATTGTGAATGGAAGGACTGTCACATCAATGGGCTGAGTGATAGTTTAATTAATTCTCATAATAAAAATAAAACAATTATTTATTATTTTTTTAACTTTCCAAATACCTACCGGAATTCTTCTGATATTTCAATTGTCACTACAGTTCCTCTTTCTCAGTTATTTATTTTCAATCCTGCATCAATTTATTTTATTTAAAAATTTAATTTTAGTTCACTTACAAAATATACTTTTTGTTTATTAAATATATTTTTTATTTAATATTATGTGTTTAACTGTAACTACATAGATTTTCATTTAAAATATAACATTTTTTAATATTTATTTTTATGTTTAATATCTTAATTTCTTATTTATTTTTTTGTGTTTCTATTTACAATCGTTAAGGGTATTTCTAATTAAAAATACTGAAAAATAAGTTATCAAATAGTATAAAAAAATATTTCTTTGGAAATATGAAATAGTTCATAGATTTTTTTATCGGGTGAGAAAATTGGGGAGATGATACGAATAATTTTTCTAAAAATAAAAAAAAAATATCACCTAATTTTCCAGATTACATATCTGAAAATATAATCTCTTCATTCAGCATTATCAATAACTAATTATTCAGTATTTAATGAATTATTTTTAAAATTGATATGTGACATAAAATGACAAAAGTGACCATATAATTCTGTAATTAAGATAAAACTTATTTTTATATTTCCATCATTTAACTTTTATCAAATCCATAACATGAAAAAATTACCATCTTTACTGAAATTGTAGAACTAATAATATTAATGATAATATGAGATTATCAATAATGAACCATTAAAATTTTAATCTTGGTTGATATATTGATGCCTAATTACATGCAACATTAAGTAAATAAAAAATTGCTTATATATCTAACATGCACTTAAAAAGAACATATTTGATTGTGGAAATGTTATGTTTGGCAAGAAACAAACAATGAAACCATTTCAAGCAATCTAATAACTTTAAATTTCAAATAAAATTAAAATGCATAATTATTATATATTTCTCAATGTGATGTGGACCATGTAGCAAGTAATTTCCAAAATGGTGACCAATAAAAACCACATGTTATATGCCACAAATGCTTAAACATTGACTTCAAGACAATTAATTCCTAACAAATATAAGCAAATTCAAAATCAAAATCAAAATCAAAATCAAGTTTAAAGAAAACAAAAGGCTTTCTTAGATGATGACTCATGTGCATACATACAACCAATAAAATGAACCAAACAACCTGTTAAAGCAAAGATGCACAACCAGTTTTTCCCAGTTTACATTTTACAAAACTGTGTAAATTCCAACCATGGAATGATTTTCAGTAAGTTAGGAACACAAAATGTCCATGGATTTGCAACTGCTCACATTGGATGGTTCGGCAAAAAATATGTCTGGACGACAAGCCTAAAATTCAGCTGCTGAGTGAGGAAAGCATCCCGCCGCCGCTTTTTGTCGGTATGACAACCTCCCAACCCGGCCCTCGAAGAGGAAAAGAATGTACTTCCTCCGAATCACCAGCCAATAGATCGCTGCGATCCAAAACTTTGAGTAGATTTTCGTCACTGATGTCAGTTTGAATCAGCTTGTCTTCTGCATCCTCTTCATCTTTAAGCAAGGATAGTAAATCTGATTCCTGCAGCAATGATTGTTTCAAAAACAAGTGAATAGTTATAAGTGCTGCATTTGGAACAATTGTATTATTTTAATGTTTGATGATTGAAAGAATACAGACATCTAGTATGTTTGGTTTTGCTCTCTCTTGATGGAACTGCCCTTTCCCAATAACCACATGTTCCAGTTTTAATTTCCCAAATGCCTTCTTCATAATTCGTCCCTGTAAAAACCGTTTGTTGATAAGCTCCCATGCAAACGAAGGCCACAGGGAATGAGAATTTAAAATGAAGAAGAAAAAGGACAAGCAAATTACACCTCGACTGATTGGGAAGTCGCAAGCCTGTAAACATGAACGGGTCGTGTTTGTCCAATCCTGTGGCAACGATCCATGGCTTGAAGATCCATTTGGGGATTCTGGAGTCCATTAGAGAATCAGTTAAATTTGTTCAAAGATTATGACCAAATTTAACACTGGCTAATTTGAAAAGAACAGCGGCTTACCCAATCACTATCATACAAGATACAGGTATCTGCAGCAGTGAGATTGATACCAAGACCACCAGCCCGAGTGCTCAGAAGAAAAACACTCACATTGCTGTTCAAATCATTGAATGCTTCAATCTGAAAACCAATAAAGAGTAGTGAATGAGCTTGAGGCACTTGCAAGGAGAGGAAAGCATAAAAAATTATGCTCCAGCAGGATTCAACTCAAGACTTTTCATAGCATGGGCTTTTGTAAGAAGTGAGGACAAAACATCAATAACATACTTCAGCAGGTTCAGACTAAATTCTTTCCCTAAGATAGGATACAGAACAAAACACATGCTAATATTAATTTGACTTAGAATTTGGAAGGAAAGAACTAACTAAAACCAATCCCAGTCCTTGATATTGACTTAACACATGCTAATAAGATAGTGATTCCAAACTCTGTTACTAAGAGAAAAAAAATGCCACTGATCTCGACAACATTACACGGTAAGATTGAAATATGAAAAGCATATAAGACAGCAAAATCACTGCCAAATGGATGTATGAACATGGCAAGTATCAGCTACACAAGTACCTGTATTTTTCTTTCATCTAACCTTACTCCGCCATCAATTCTACAAACTTCAATATTTTTCTCACTGAAGTAATAATCCATTATGTCTAAAACCTTTGTAAACTGGGAAAATATCAGAACCTGCAAAAAAGCACATGTTATATGATCTCTTATCAATAAAGATAATTCCACACACATACAAAAACCATACTTTGTGTCTCCGAGAAAGTAATAACGGCAAAAGCCTGTCTAACAGACGAAACTTCCCACACTGTTCTACTATCTGATCAATAGGCGGATATAAAACTGCCAAAAAAAAAAAACAGAAAACAGGCCATTTTAAACAGGATCTGTTGTCTCAAGTCATAGAATGTCATATATAAGGAAATAGATGCATACATGATCCATCATATGCAGACTCCAAGAGATCAGGGTGATTGCAATTCTTCCTCAATTGCATCAGCAGGTTGTTTAGCTTCCCTTTCATGCCGGATCTTTGAATAGCTGTATTTAGCTCAAACTATTAGCAAAATAAAGACAGTGGCAAAATGCAGCACAATGCAACTGGAAGGACCATTGCATTTCTATAGAGCTTCAAAGAAATGCAAAAAGCACAATTACAAGGGCATACGACCCTTTACCATGATCAATGGTTCCAACATGGTCTTCAAATGTTTTATTAATTAGGTGATCCTGGATGAGTTTTTGGTGTTCAGTCATATCCGCATATAAAATAATCTCTTTCTTCCTTGGAAGCAACTGCTCAACGTCAGCCTTCATGCGTCGGAGAAGAAATGGCCGCAGTATTGAATGAAGCTTTGATATCACCTATATATATATCACTGACTACTTTAAACTCCACTTCAAGAAAAGTAAAAAATGGATGAGGATTGCAGCACAATTAGTGGAAGCATTACCTGAACCCTCCGTTTCTCTTCTGTCTCTTCGGATTGATACTCATTGTTGCACCTCCCTGACAGATCAAACCTGTGAAGAAGAAAATGCGAATGACAAATCTAACTTGATATTGAAAAAAATACCAAAGTAAAACATGATGAATTATGCTTAATTAGTTGAAGAAGTTACAAAAATCAAGATGCAGACAAAATTTGGCAAGAAAAGTAGTTCAATCAACAGATAAACATGCCGATTGGCATGAAATATTTTTATTAGGATAAGATAAGCTCAAATCCTAACTTGTTCACTTACAGATGTATAAAAAATGCATGTGAAATTGTGAATGTTCTATGCATATTGCCAACTCAAACAAAAAAGTTGCTTAGAAGTACTCGGCATTTACTCATATAAACCAAAAGAATATAAAAGTCCAACAATTAATTTCAAGCAGAGAAGCAAGATAAAACATATTAAACCACAGTATATAAGAAGTATCAATAATGCAAATATCCTCAAAGTTCACATAGACCCTCGGCTATGAAGAAAAAATTACACATTTCTTTAGACAAAAGTCACAAAACCTATACACAGCAAGACAACCACAAGCATAATTACCAAGCCGTCAACATCATTAATCAAATAAAGGAAAAGTCATTTCAGTAATGATAGCTCGTCATAACCTTATTCCCAATAACAAGCATTTACCTATAGTATATTATTCAACAATACAGCAACTCAGCAAGTAGCCAAAATGGGCATATCAATGGGTTGCAAGGAAAGCAAAGATTTTAGAATCTACCTGAAGAAGTGACATTCGTTAGAAAACAGACTTACCATGATTCAAACTCTTGATGAGATGAGAAAATGTCTGGCAGAATAAAGTTCAGCAGTGACCATAGCTCAGCCAAGTTGTTCTGCAAAGGTGTTCCAGTTAGCAGTAGCTTATTTTCAATTGGTAAGCGTCTCAACTGTTTTAGCAATAAACAGTTGGTATTTTTCAGCCGGTGACCCTATAAAAGTACAATGTAGCACACAAGAAGAAACAGTCATCATCTTGACATGAAAATAATGACAATGAATAGAGCTGCTAGTATAGCACAAGATCACCTCATCAACAACAACATATTTCCATTTGTACTGTGCTAGAACACTAGCATCATTCAGCACAACCTCATAAGAAGTGACAACAACAGGAAATTTAGGGCCAGCTTGTTTCGGCATAAACTTTCTTCGAATTTCCCTCCTTTCATTCTTTGACCCATGATATAAAATAGAGCCCATGGAAGGTACAAACCTAATAAATAACAAATCAGAATATGACAAGTCTGCAGAATGATGCAAGCGCAAATGGGACACTGCCATTATACCTAGAAATTTCATTCATCCAGTTTGAAAGGGTCGAAAGAGGAGCTATTATCATATATGGCCCATCCAAACCCTTCCCTTTAAGATGAGCAAGGAACCCAATAGTCTGAATAGTCTTGCCAAGCCCCATTTGATCTGCTAAGATCCCATTGAGTCCATTCTGCCACAGCGAAATAAGCCATTTTACACCTTTGACCTGATAAGACTTCAGTATTCCACCAGTCATCAATGGGACAAGTTCTGCCTGCTCTTTCTGGACCCTTTCCTCCTCAGTGAGGATGGCATCTTCAGGAGCCATGGCTTCACGGGATCTTGTTAGCATTGCTGCAACTGCCGTCTTGGCTTTTTTCTGGAAAACAGCATGGAATAATCCATCCTCATTATAGACGATCAAAGCATAAGATCAAAACACAAAAAAAGCACAAAGATATCTCTCAATTAAACAGCACACTGGGCATCATAACAAAGGAAGAGAGAATCAAACTCATACTAACTCCTTCAGTTATATATCGGCACAAGCTGCACCACAAGGTCCACAACCACAAAAATAAGAAAAAGTAAAAAAGCACATACATATAAAGTTTGCGAAAAGTCAACTAAATTTTTGAAGCAGTGGAACTCAACCGAACAAGTTACAACTTTTCTCCACAACATTGAAAGATTAAACTCCACCCGTGGCTCAAAACAACATACACAAAACATGTATTTTACAAGATACTGGCCTACAAACGACACTGAAAAGAGGACATGCCTGAAGCACATGGCAATCATAGAGATAGGACTTCCACAGATGATCTTAGAAACAAAGAACTCTTTTTTGGACATCATACCAACGATCCAAAAAGAAACTATAGAAGCACCTCATATCTAATAAAAGCTCAGTTAACTTAAAATAAAGAAAAAAAACCCAAAATTGCATCTTTAATCCACCCACCAAAAAGAAAAAAAAAACTCACATTGTTGTATTCACTTGATGCCTTTCCCTTCCTCTTCCGACCCCTCCCAGTCTTCTTCTTTTTAGTTTCGTCCTCCGCTTCCAATTCCACATTATTCTCCACTCCATTCTACAATCCAGAAGCAATCTCAAAGATTCCAAAAACACTCATAACCAAGAATAAAAACAACAAATCTCAGGACTTTCTTACAAATGTGATATCGTCCATCTTTTCAAGGAGGAACTCAGAGTAAAGCTGGGTCTGCGTGAGTAGTTCATCAAGCTTAGTGAACTTGAAGTTCGGGTCCTCTTTCTCAGCAGACACTTCAAACTCTCTCTTTGAAGCCTCCTCTTCCATCTTCATCCGGTCCTCGAGCAACTTCTGCTCCTCCTCCGCCATTGCCTCCGAGATAAACGACGCATCCCCCTTCTCCTCTACGCCATCACCAATCACCCCATTGCTTTGGGGCTTCTCCTCCTCTTTGCACATCTCCTACTCCCAATCAACTCAATCAATCAGAATCCACCAATATCCCAACAAAAAAAAAAACCCCCTCAAAATATGAGACCAAAAAAAATAAAAACCTCATCTTCCAGCACGGAAGTCGGAGAATCAGCGGCTCCTTCATTCTTAGCATCGTTTTCCCTCTCGAACTCCATTCGAAAACCCTAAATCCATGCGATTTCGTTCCAATTAATCCAAAAATAAAAAACCTACCAAATTAACGCAATTGGCAAATGCAAACCAAAATTGATACCAAATAAAAGAAAAAAAACACAGATTAAAACCACAAAATCGAAGAAAAACTCGAAACTCATACCCAATCGAAGACAAAGAAGCGAGAAAAGGGGAAAAAGGGGGAAAAAGGAAACGACGTTAATGGCCAAGTAGAACTGTTAGCAGATGGGTCAGCTAGGGTTTGGGCGGGAAAACAGTGACGCAATATGACGAAAAAGGTCTTAGCTTTTCGATTTATTAACGGGAATACCATCGTCTCGTGAGTTGGGACTTAGTCACATGACCGTCAACCTTCCCAAGGGTATTTTCGTAAATTGGGAATTTGAGATTCAAATCAACGCTCGTGTTTGTCTGATGGGTTATGGGCCTTTAAGAGGCCTCGGGCCGCGTTCTGATTTACTAGTTTTAAATGATATTTTGCATACTAATCCCTCCAAAAAAAAATAATTTTTTATTGTGATTCTTAATTATGTGATTTTTTTCCATATATGAATAAAAATTGGCTTTTCAATATGTACACTATTATGGATGGAAGTAAATGCACCCCTTGAAGACTTTGCTCTACAATTTACAAACAACTCTTTTTTCAATGTGACAATAAATATCAAAATGTAATTAATTAAAAGATTTTTTTTTCCTAATATACAAGATAATTGGTTTTTTAAATTAACAAGTTTATAATTATAAAAATAATTAAAATTTGATGTACTATTTTAGCATTTTTTTTAAAAAAAATAGACACAAACCTCATTACCTGTTTAAAATATGTTAAAAAACAAACAAATACGAAAATACATTATTAACGATAATAATCACATTTATAATTTGAATAATCTCTTATTATCATATAATCTGAAAAGAAAGAAGAGTGATTCCTCTTTATTAGAGAGAAATGATTTCATGTAGGGGCGGAGGGAGAGGGGGGGGGCAAAGGTGGTGCCCACCCGCCCACCAGCCCCCCTTCGCCACTGATTCCATAAAACTATGTGATAGTTATTATAGAAACGAGATGTTGCTCGACCTCACCGGTTAGATTATTTCGATTTAATAACTTATAGAATATAAGGTATGAATATTTTAAAATAATTATCAACATATCCCTAAATTATATAATAAAAATAATAAAATTTATAAATTCATGGTTAAAAATGAACCATATAATTACATAATTACCACATAACAAAGTCTACTTAATCAAAATTCTCAAATTAAATGGATTAGTATTTATGAAATTCAAACTTACTTTTTTATTTTTTAAATAATCTTTTTTAATACACATATATTATATAATTAAAAATATTTTTTTATTTTTTGAAAATATTAAAATCTAGTTTGGTTTATTAACATCTCAAAACGTACCCAAAACTCGCAGCAAAACCATGCGTCCCGTTTCCCCAAAGCCCCATCTCGTTTCCCCCAACCTCCATCTTCTCCACCGCGCCATCCACACTCCCAACCCACCGCCACCGCCACCGCCACCGCCGCCGCTCGCCGGATCCTCCTCTCTCGCCGCCACCATCTCCGACCTCGTCCTCTCCCACCCTTCCAACGATCCACGATCCCTAGCCAAATCCCTCTCCTCTCACCTCCCCTCCTCCTCCCCTTCCTCCATCCCCGATCTCGTCCTCAAGCTCCTCTGGAACCACGCCCCCCGCGCTCTCCTCTTCTTCAACGCCCTTCTCCTCCTTTCTCCTCACCCTCCTCCCTCTTCCACCCTCACCCTCGCCACCGACCTCGCCGCCCGCCTCCGTGACCACCGCACTCTCCACCGGCTCCTGTCCTTCCGGCCTCCCTCACCCCGCGCCTTCTCCTGCCTCTTCGAGCGCTACGCCGCTCACGGCAAGCCCGATCGCGCCATCCGCCTCTTCCTCTCCATGCGCCATCGCCACGGCTGCTCCCAATCCCTCCCCGCCTTCAACTCCCTCCTTGACGCCCTCTGCAAGTCTCGCCGCGTCGCCAAAGCCTCCTCCCTCGTCAAATCCCTAAGATCCCACTTCCACCCCGACGTTATCACCTACAACATCCTCGCCGACGGCTGGTGCCGCATGAAAAACACCTCCAAAGCTTTAGAAACGTTGAAAGAGATGGTCGATTCCGGCATCCAACCCACGATCAACAGCTACAACATCATCCTCAAGGGGTTCTTCCGATCAGGGCAGATCAAGCACGCCTGGAATTTCTTCATGGAGATGAAAAGGCGGAAGAATTGCCGGCCGGATGTCGTCTCGCACACCACTGTCGTGCACGGGCTTGGCCTCGCCGGAGATATCGATAAAGCCCGGAAGGTGTTCGACGAAATGCTTGGCGAGGGGTGCTTGCCTTCGGTTGCTACTTATAATGCTTTAGTTCAAGTGATTTGCAAGAAAGGCAAGGTTGAAGATGCATTGAAAGTGTTTGATGAAATGCTTGCAAAGGGTTATGTACCGAATTCGATCACTTATAACTTGGTGATCAGAGGGTTGTGCCATGCCGGTGAGATGGCACGGGCAATGGAGTTCTTGAATCAGGTCGAGGAGGAGGATGATCGGCGGACGAATGTGCAGAGCTATAACATTGTTGTTCGGTATTTGATGGAGGATGGGGAGTTGGAGAAGGGATTGGAGGTGTTTGAGAAGATGAAGAGGAGAGGCCGGTGTTTGCCGAACCTTGATACGTATAATGTGATTATCAGTGGGATGTTTAAGAGGAAGCGGCCAGAGGATGTTGTCGTGGCGGGGAAGATGGTGGTGGAGATGGTTGAAAGAGGGTTTTTGCCGAGGAGGTTCATGTTCAATAAAGTTTTGAATGGTTTGTTGATGACTGGGAACCAGATGTTTGCTAGAGAACTTCTGAGATTGCAGGAAAGGCACAAGCATCTAAATAGGATCAAATTGTGAAGCAATCTTGATTGCACAAGAATACAGTGTTTTATCCTGATAATGAAATTGGTACGAAAAGTGATAAACATAAACATATGATGATATATCTGTGTTTCGGAGACAACATGTATGAGGTTTCAGTCACCTGAATTTCCTTGTACAAAAATTGGAAAACAAGGTGTTGTATATTGCTAGCCATTGGCGACAATCTCATGAATAGCGTCACTGATTGCTGGATCGTCTGACCTGACCACGAGCTTCATTGCGACTTGTTTGGGGCCATCGATCCCGAATGATAACCTGACTAGCACCTTGACATTGCCAATGAAAACACCAGAGAGGAGACAAGTATGTGACCTTGAATTGTTTGGAACAGCATCAGTTCCCTGATAAACAAAAGCAAATTTTAAGTGTCAGACGAACTGTGCAGGCTTATAATTACTTGGATTTGAAAGAATGGTAGGTGACCAATTTAAACATGAAAACTACATGGCAAGATTGGGCAAAAGATAGTGAATTCTAGGTTGATTATTCTATGAAGCAATTGGTATGATTTCTGGGCAGTCAATCAGCAAAGTCGAGGAAGAACTAGATGCAGAGTTTTTGAATTAGCCATCATTAATGAATGAAAAGGTGTAAGGCAAAAATGGTGAGTTATGAAACCTACAAACATTTGGTAAACCAAGATAAACAAACAGTTAGTTTAGACTAGGCTGGTTTAGGCCAAGGTAAAGTCTATGACAGTTTACATAAATAACGGGTATAGAATGCGACTAACCTCACAAGGCTGCATGCCGAGAAGGGTGATGACAGCACTCACAGCTTCTGCCAGGCTCTCTCGCGCGCCAAGTCCATACTCATCAACCCGCTCAGAATCCGGGTCCATACTTTCCCAGGCATTTCTGAAGTTGGAGACACCAACCTTAAGCATATAGTCTGCTGCAACAATCTCAAGATCTTCTAGTTGGTATTCATCTTCAACACCTTCATCCTCTGTTTCTCCCGTGGCGGGATCAACCTGAAGGATGACACATAAATTATCAATATTCCACATGCTAATGTTGATCGACTCAGCCATCAGAAAAATAAAAAAGAAAACACAACGTTCATGGTCAATATACATTAACTTAAATAATTATCAAATTGTTTAATGGTGCATACGCATAAAATGAGGAGAAAAAAAAGTAGCAATAAAAATAAACCTTTCTAATAGTGGTTCTATATTATTAAAAAGAGAGTCCACACTTAAAACCGAATTTCTCAATGACAAAATGGCAGGAGCTTACCTCCTTAACAATGAACTTCAACAGGTTGGAGAATTTCCCCACAGCCGGAACTCCAGCTGGCTTTTCAAAGGCTACAAAAGTTTGCCCAGGTGAGTCATAGGGCAAGGATCTTAGTGGCTTTGATACCACTTCAGAAAATTCCTCAGCATCAGAAGCATCCACAAAAACAGTGACCTGGTGCAATAAGATTCGTAATATGCGAGTTAATTTTACAAGAGGAATGAAGTAATCCTTATTCTGGCAGCACTTACATTTTCCAACAGTTGTTCGGGAATAGTATTTGTACAGTTATACTGGAACACAACATGCTCATCAAAAATGTGCTTCACAACATTAACTGCATATTCTGTTTCAGCCTCTGTCAACTCCACAGGAGCAGAAGACTGCTCAACAATAAATAAATTAATAATAAATAAATGAAACCATAAAACATACAGTTTCATCAGATTATAAGGCCATCAACTCTATGAGAGACAAAGATATAAGAGTTAATAACCTTGAAGAGTGTTCCAAAGCTGGAAAATTCAGGAATGGATGAAAGCAGCTTTTCATATCCATCAACTGTTGATGTGGGATTGCTGATAGGAGCCCCCAAACCAGTTGGCACTTTACCAGGAGCCTTTTTCTCTGTAAGAGGTTGTGATTTGACCTCCTTCGGTACAGAAGAAATGTCAAAAGGTTCTTCAGAGGGCACCTGTATTTTCAAATACAAATCAGATGAAGAAATGGTGTGGATCATTGACTATTGCAATGGCATGTAGTTTTCAACATGCAAATTCAATTCCACTGAAAGAGTTAGGCACTTACATAATTCTGCAAACTCATTTCCAAGTTGGACAATGGCACATCCAGAGAACCAAAAAGGAACTCTTTCACATCATTGTCAATTTCACCTACAGAGTCATCACCTCCAAGTGTATTGAGATAGAGTGTTGCCCGGTCACGAACCTAAGTTAGCACATAGAAGATAAGAATGCACAGCTTCTTATCAGTAAACCCTAAAACCCATGCCGTAATTAGGAAGTCATCAAGCAACTACAACTTCAAGTAAATTTATCTTATCTTTAATTATGCACAAGACTAGAATCCCTTTTAAGTGAACAAACCAGTAAGCAAATCTATCAAA
Organism: Dioscorea alata; assembly: GCA_020875875.1. Classification (NCBI taxonomy): domain Eukaryota; kingdom Viridiplantae; phylum Streptophyta; class Magnoliopsida; order Dioscoreales; family Dioscoreaceae; genus Dioscorea; species Dioscorea alata. The sequence continues at coordinate 1,202,167 of CM037023.1, read as the reverse complement.
AGGATACTTGCATTTTTTGTTTTTGACTCCATACTATTAAGTAAACTATGAGTTGAAATCTGTTAAGATATCTACAGTGTCCAATGTATTGTAAAATGTGGTATCCTGTTAGTGGAAGGAGCACAGGATGATATAGGATATAACACCATTTTGTGAAGATCTTAGAAAATGTATCACAATCTTGAAGAAGAAATGAAATGATCCATAAAGTTAAAACCGAAGCTTACCTCATCATCAATATCAAAAAGGCATCGTCTCAAAAGGACAAATATTCGAGGCTACAAAAGATATCCCAGTAAGTTTCAGCATGAACAAAAGAAAAACAACACTTTAAAAATCTTAACTTTATGAAAAATGTAATCATAATACCTTCAATGACTCAACTAGTGCGCCAAACTTTGCCAGTGTACTCACCGCAGCAGCTCGAACAGTAGCATTCTCAAGAATAACACGATTATATATGTAACGTATGAATTTAGTTGGATCAGATGTCTTTGGACCCTCATTTCCCAGAAAGTGAAGTATCTGAAAAAATAGTGGAAAGAAGAGTTGTTTAATCAACTAACTAAAAATCTCAACATTAGAAAAACATTACAATATGAAATCATTTGAAGGAATACTCTGAAAGCCCCTACACAGGACTAGGTCATGAGCTGCTCTTCTACAACCAAACAATGAATAACAAATTTGAGATGCTCATGCATTATGCATCCAAGTTCATTGTCCTAGTTTTTGGAATGTATCCAAGTAGATTCCTAATGTATCACTCTCCAGCAATCATGCTTCTACTTAATGACGAATATGAACTGATCAGAGAAGTGAAGGAAAACAGACTGGATACGCTGCATGTCACAGATCAGTTCTTCATCTTTGCTTTCTCATATCTATAATCATGATATGTTATGTTCCCGTTTTACCAAGTTTCAGGAAATTAACTGTAACTAGGGCAGAAACTGTTGCAATCTAAGGCACCAATAAATTCACAATCCTCAATAAATTCACAATCTAAGGCACCAATAAATTCAAAATCCTTAATAGATTACAATCCTCATAAATTCACAATCCTCAATCTCAGGAAATATAAGGCACCAATAAGTTTCAGGAAATCAACTTTAACAATTGCTTAAGTAAAAAAATTACCTGAGTAGAAAGATATGTGAATTCACAATCCTCAATAAATTCACAAAGATGAATCAGACCACTTTCCTTTGCATCAGGTATATCTCGGACAAGAATCACTATTGAATCAACAATTGCCTTTTTATACTCAAACCCGCCTTCTTCCCTAAGAATGTTGCTTAAGAAATTCATCCTGACAAGCAGTAGAGTAGATTAAATCTCATCAGAAAGATATATGGCAAATTCACAAAATAAGGTTTGCTATGATAGCACATACAATGAGCGATACTTGAGAGGGAATTTCAAGCACAGAGATCGAATTGCTTCCACAACAACAATCTTGAACTCATCAGCAATGTCTGACATAAAATTCGTGATCTGTTTCATCAAACGATCTACACTGGATTCATTGCCAGTTTTGAGAAGTGTAGTGATAGCAAGAGTCGCAATACTCCTGTTCTGATCTGAAATTAGACTCTCCATATCAATGTTGCAATTTGTAACCGCCAAAGGATGTGTCATAGCCACCTGTTAAAAATCATAGAACAAAAGATAAGATCTAATAAAGATTTATTCAATCTATCTTTTGGTAAAAGCTAACAGAATACAAACAGAAGTTAAAAATAGTGCAAGTGAATTACCAGAAAAGAGATAAAAGTCGTGTTCATATTTTAATTAAGGATCATCATTGAAGCATTAAAAAAAATGTAGAAATCAATATGCACACCTTTGAATATTTAATAGCTACTATAGAAGCATATTTAACAATCAGAATCCTATCATATTATACAAAAGCAAATGTTTAATTAAGAGCACAGCCTTCCAAAGGTTGCCATAAGTACTTGCATTTGCTAACAATGCATCTGTGATCTTATCAATTATGATTATGTATATAGTATGATAATTTCATGTGCTCAAAATTTGCATTTCATCAGAAATATAAAATCAAGGTAATAAAAAGAAAATCAACCTTATTTAGAGTGCGAACAGCTGCAAATCGAAGTACTGGCTTGGATGAACTCAAAAATAATTGCAGAACTGTAATTGCAGGGGTCAATTCCCGATTAGTCACACCACTTAATTCTGTGATTGCCCTTGCAGCTTCAAATATAACCATTTCTGCCTTGTGTCGCAGGCAAGATTCAAGAAAGTCAAAGAAAGGGCGTTCCCCAGATTGCGAATTGCTTGTCTCACGAATCACCTGATGACCTAAATATTAGCTCACTATTTACAATTATCATCGACTATTGTTCAAGTTAGATTAGCATACCTGGCTAGTATATCTTATCAAAAGACACTGGGCCAAAGGTGAGCGAACAGCTCCTTTTGTCAAACTAGTAACAAGCTTGCTCACAGCCAATCGGTCATTTTGACGAATCTGAATTTTCAAGCATCTTTTATATCAGAATCAAGTAGTCAAATATAAAATAATTGCAAACAAGGCTTGGAATATGTACGTAGACTATTCCTATAAAATTCAACAGAAGTAGTCAAAGGCAAATCACATTTTTCAAAATCAGAACTTAAGCAGTGAAATTTTAAGCTTCTCAGCATATTGACAAATAGGTGTTCAACACCAAAGGCATTCCAAATGTCAGATTCAATCATGACTCGAAATAGGATCATGTCATCGTGCCACAACCACAATTTGATGGCTTCACCGACAACAAAGGAAAAAAAATATTGTAAGTGCTTTGTCATACCTGATGAAGAAGAGCCAAGGCATGGAATTGCACAAGAGCAGCTCTTGACTGAACAGCCTCTTGCACCTCATTGCTCCACCTTTTCACAATCTCCGGGTTGGTCTGCTGAATAGGAATTAGTATAAAATTTGATGTGCATCCTTCATATATATTTTTTTAATCCAGTTGAAATAAGTACCTGGAGCAAATGGATACCACTAACAAGAGCAGCACTGGCAACAACAGGATTCTTGTCAACAACAGCTTGCTTCAAGTACCTCTCTATTTGGGTAAGCAATGTACCATCTGTGATTCTACAAAGAACCCGAATAGCATTTGCCCTATACATATCAGTCTTGCTATTCATATCTTTCATCAATGAGCTTGTGACAATAATAACCTTCCACAAATCAAACCAAACCAATGTGAAGCTGTAAATCTATACCCAGCAAGTGTTTAAGAAAATGGAAAAAATGATGAATTCTACCTCATCACTGGAGGGGGACAACTCTTTAATTATCAGATAAACCATTCTCCTCAACCCAGTATCTTTTGACTGGAAGAGCTTTGTCACCGCAAAGAAGACTTCTGTGGCTTCAATCTACAGTCACATCACAGCTACATAAACAACTTCTAATGCAAGCATGATAATCTAAACAAGTAGATTAGCCAAAGCAATACCTTGGTGAACGTCTCGCCTTGGTTCAGAAGATACAGGAGTTTCGTGATAACCTATGGATTCAAAATCATCAGCTGATAAAACAACTATCAAGGCATTGCCAACGAGTATAAATTGAAATGGTGAAAAGCCCAACCTGCGAGCATCTCCTGGCATCTAGTTGCGGATCATGGAAAGCCCTAGCTTCCTGAAGAACTAAACCCTTCTCTATTCCCAGAAAAGGAGAGTACTCCACTGCAATTAATCCAAAAGAAAATTATTAAAAAAAAAAAATAACTATTAGATCATCGTATTTCTTCACAGGCTTCAGAGATTTCCGGGAAATGCTCACTTAGATCTCAACACCCAATTCACCACATTGTGCGAAAATAGAACAGTAACTCCAATTCTCCAACAAATATAATCTCATATTTCAATGAAGAAAACCCCAAAACTCAATCAGATCCAGTGAAAAACACGAAAAATCAAACAAACCAAAAGAAAAAACATCCATTCCGGATCTAAACACTACAGATCTGGAACCAGAACTACAAATCTGAATCAAATAACACTGAAAACTACCAATTAATCAATAAACAACGCCCAAAACAAAAAAGAAGAATCCAAAGAGGTAAAAAAGAAACCGTGAATCCAAGAAGAGAGAGATCGCGATTCAGCAAGTTAGGGAGATTACCTTCGTCGTCCCGATCATCGTCCTTCTTCACGAGAGGCTGCGCCATCTCGGATTGTTGGGGATCCACGGCGACGAGCGAGACGAACAGCGCGAGCGCGCGAGCGAGGCTGAAAGAGAAAGAGAAAGAGAAAGAGAAACGGAGAGCGTTTTGGACCCGAGTGCGAGTTTATAAGTACTTCTGAAATGACGCATTTACCCTTGTATGAAAATTAGCAACTATGTCCTTGTAAAACTGCATATTTATATAGCCATATGTACCCTGAATTTATAAAAAAAAATTATATTTATTTGTGTACTTTTATTAAAATATATATATGGATAATTCGTCAACGGCTGACATTTGGACGAATGTCCACAGTTAACAAAAAGTAATACTAGAGTGAGATAGACACAATCAGTAGCATTATAGCTATTACTGTTGGAACCATTGTGGAGAAGTCCTGTTAAAAAAAATCCAGGATTTTTAACTGTTGGATTTAAATCCAATGATTAAAAAAAATTCGTAGAATCCAATTCTACAAACATGCATAAAAGATGCAACCATATATATATATATATATATATATATATATGCCATTGCCCGTTTGTTTGATATATCTAAATAAAAATTAACATCTGTAGAAGTAGTTTATATAATTTACAATTTTTTTTTTTTTTTTTTTTGTGAGACAAATGAATCTCTATGCAAACAAATAAGATTTTAGCATAGGAGTATCAGGGTATGCACTCAAATTGAGTGAATTTTCAGGGTATACAAAAAAAAACTCTATAATTTATTTATTTATATATATGTATATGTATATGTATACAATTATTGGTGTTTGCAATGAAATTAAAATAAAATTTTGTGGAATTATGAAAATACCAAAAAACATTAAAGATTTCAAAGAAACTATTTGTCAATATATATATACATATATATATATTGAATGCAAAATTACAAAAAAACCAAAGTCACATAAGAAAAAATACATTCCCCCCCTCCCTCCCCCCCAAATTAGTACCTAAAAGAATCTCATGATGAAGTTGGTGCTTCACCAACCATCCGGTTGGAAATTATTGTTTCTTTAGGTACTAAAAAAAAAAGTTAAAAAAAAAAGAAAGAAAGAAAACACACACCATATTCACACAAATCATGTAAAATAAAAAATCAATTGAAATTTCTGCAATGAAACATTATAAAAAAAAATTAGAAGCAATTTAATGTGTATAGAACAAAATTAGAAACACCAATTTCAAATGCCATAATTGTTCATGAATCATCTGTTCACATAAAAACCAAAAATGAATTAATAAAGAAACCATAATTTGCATGTTCTCCTTGACAATTAAATACTTAAACTTCATAGTTTTCTCATCAGCCAAGAATAATTTTACATCAAGATAAGCAATGCTGATAGAGTTTAAAAGAAAAACACAATAATACATGACTCCATATATATATTTGGAGAAACTTACTTGTAAAACATCAATTAAATTATAATGCCATTAACTCAACAACAAACAAGAACACAAACAGTTAGACAGAATTTAACCGAAAAATTTTCGTTCTCTGTAATTCTGCATTTGAAACTGATGAGAAAACTTATTTAAGTTTTCTTTTCAGTGTGAAGGTTGAGGACGGTGTCTCGGTGGGCCGGCCGGATTCAGTTCACTTGAGAAACCTTCACTGCTTGATGATGATGGATTGAGGCCGTATTCACTTGTTATTCCGCTGTATTCATCGCTGTATGCATTGCTTTCGAGGGCCATTTTACGGAATCGGTTCATATTTGATGCATACGAGCCTGAGTCGTACTCAGAGCCCGAGCTGAAGTATGTGCTTTGCCCCGGCTTCACTCCATCAGTTAAGTCATCAAGCGATGAATCGCCTTCCAATGCACGAACAATCTGAGAAAAATAATGTATTAGTTCATCTGATCAGTAAACTGATTTTTTTAGCATTGTCATGATCACTACCGAAACTCAATTAATACAATGATGACAGTTTTTCAATATATAATTCCTGAACAATTAGCAAAAAAAAATACATTAGTTAATCCAATATGTTAACTGATCGTCTTAGCATTTTCATTTCATCATCACTGTCGAAACGGCAATGAGCATGGGAACAACAGTATCGTAATAACTTAATATATAATGAGTAACTCACAGTATTACCTTCAGCTTTTAGATTGGATTGAAGTACTAATTGGTAAGGGGAATAATGTACCTGGCTCATTTTCGGGCGTCGCCTTGCAGAATGGCGAACACTGGCTGCAGCACAAGCTACAACTCGAGTCATCTCCATCGTGTTGAAGTTGTTTTCAAGTCGGGGATCCACGAGCTCCTCAAAATTACCATCAGTTAAAGCGTGTGTCATTATCGGCCTTGCCTGTCAACACACATGTGAAATTCAGAAGAAATGATGTAAAATCTCCTTTATAAAGTTGAAATTCCGAACACAGTGAAATAGATTCTTAGTCATGGACTAAGAATTTCTGAAGTAACAACAGACTTACCCAATCAACCAAACTGTCTTCCATAGCTGTGTTTGAAGTATCGACAGGTCGGCGTCCAGTGATCAGTTCGAGAAGCATGATTCCGAATGAGAAGACATCGGATTTCTCGGTTAATTTGCCACTTGATGCATATTCAGGAGCCAAATACCTGAAATCACAACTTAAGCATATCAATATTCACAGGAAAAAAAACATTAATTCTGAATCAAGGATAAAAAAGAGGAAACATTTGGATCACCCGAATGTTCCCATGACTCGAGTCGAAACATGTGTGTAATTGTCAGAAGACAACTTAGCCAATCCAAAGTCTGCAACCTACACAAGTAGAATAAAAATAAAAAGAATTCAATGTCAATGAATATTAATGTGTGATGTATCTTAATTTCGATGAGTAAGTCATTTACCATGGCTTCGAATTTATAATCAAGTAGAATATTTGCCGACTTGATGTCACGATGAATAATTCGAGGGTGACCTTTTGTTATATTTCATAGACAAAAAAAAAACAATTAGAACAGAGAAAAGAAATGAAGATTTACTCATAAAAAAATACTCACAATCTTCATGGAGGTAAGCAAGGCCTTTAGCTGATCCTAAAGCAATCTTAAGTCTTGTAGGCCAGTCCATAACTGGAAGACCTGGACCTACAATCAAAAGATCAACAAAATACTAAGCATTAACTCACCGAAGAAAACTATTAAAGGGAAAGAAAGAAAACCATGAAGGTGATGCTCAAGTGTCTTGTTCGGCACATATTCATAAACAAGCATCCTTTGATTTCCGGCAATGCAATAACCGACAAGAGACACAAGATGGCGATGATGAACCCGGCTAATGATGTCAACCTCTGCTTGGAACTCCCTCTCCCCTTGTCCACTGCCCGATTTGAGTTGCTTCACCGCAATATCTTTGCCGTTAGGAAGGACACCTTTGTGCACGTATCCAAAGCCGCCTTGTCCTAAAAGGTTGTCCTCGGAGAAGCCACTAGTAGCAGCAGCTAGTTCATCGAAGGAGAAGGTGCTTTTGTTGAAGCCTAAGGCAATGGTAGGCGAAGGGGGAGGCAATGGAGGACCATGTGGACCAGAGAATGCAGAGCTCACTTCACCACTCGTCACTGACTGAGGTTGTTGCCAACCGCCTCCTTGTGCGCCCGGAGGCGGAGGGAGCTTAACAATGTGGTCTTGCCCATTTTGCCACTTCGGAGTTGGCCCGCTGCTGTAGTAACTCCCACCTAGAATCAGAAACAAATTAACATTCACAAAAAATAACAGATGTCTCTAGCATGTATAACGATCATGTATTTACAATGGATCAATTTGTTTACCAACAAAATGTTCGACAAATTTGAAATTGGATTGTAGAAGAGATATATTGCAGTTAAAATACCTTTGGCTGAAGAATCATAGTAGTGCAGAGAATTATGATGCTTCTTCCTTTTCTTGGTATGACGACAGAGTGAAACAAAAAAGAGAAGAGTGACAAACAATCCAAGACCAGCAGCAACACCAATGATGATAGTCAAATTCACATGTGAGCTCGCATCACCAGAGTTAGAATTGGAGTTATCATTATCATTATCCCCATTTGATGAACTTTTGGGAGGAGACAATGCCTTTGGAGAAGATTCGCCTCTAGAGTCTGAATGCGAAGGAGGGACATGAGGGGAGGACTTCGAAGGAGAAGAAGAAGAAGAAGAACCATCATCACCACTATCATAATCATTATCAATATTGTCATTGTTATTGTTATCGTTATCGCTGTTCTTTGGCGGAGAGGAGGACTTAGGGGGAGGAGGAGGAGAAGAAGAAGAAGATGGTGGAGTTGGGGATTCTTTAGGAGGAGGAGGAGGGGAAGAAGAAGGAGGAGGAGGGGAAGGGGATTCTTTAGGAGGAGGAGAGACGGTGGGAGGGGGCGGTGAAGAGGCGGGCACGGGCGGGGGCGGGGATTGAGGAGGAGGAGCAGAAGGAGAAGGGGGAGATGGAGGAGAGGACGACGGTGAAGGAGAAGTGGTGTTGACCTGTGGAGCAGTCACAGGGGATGAAGCCATTGATTCAATGGAGTTGTGGTTCCAAGGACTTCAACCCTCCCCTGCAACTGCTCCTTCAATGCAATGGCACCCCTGCAAACAATGAACACCATTAAACAGTGAAGAAGAAGAAGACAGCATTGTAAAGCATGAATGGAATGAAAATGAAGAAGAGGAGAGAAGAGAAGAGTAGAGAGAACCTTGTTTTTTTGATGGGGAGAAGAGCAGAGAGGGGAAGGGATGGGGATTTGAGCTGGAAGGAGGAAAGTTTGGGGAAAGGATGCTAATTTTAGATGAAGAAAAGGAAGGGAAGGGAAGAAGAAAGGAGAAGAGGATTGGTTGTGGTTTTTGATTGTTTGAAGGGGGTGAGTGTTTCGCGGGGTTTTTGACTAGTCGTTGGGCTGTTCCCGCGCGAGCGAGAGGAGAGCCGTTGGGGACACGTGTGTTGATTGGGACCTCACGTGCTGGGGGATTTGGGTTTACCTCCTAATTTGTGGTATTTGTAAAATAAAAAATGCGGGGAAAAATATTAGTTTATCTCAAAATCATATATATATATATATATATTTTACGAAAGCAACAAACGCGATCCAACAAAAAAAAAATATCAAAAACAGACAAGAACAGTAATATACTAGTTACGAGGACTTAATGACCTCTTAAAAATTTATTATGTAAAACGGGCTACCATGCGGGATAATTAAAACCTGCCACATACACCCAAGATAATATATATTAAATGCAATCGAACAAGTAGCAACTTGTCCAATTTATCAAAAGATTAAAAAGAATGTAAGAAAAGAAAATAATTTTGAGAAGTGAACAAGAAAATGTATTGAATTCCTGACTTACATTTACAATTCATTAGCAAGTCCATAGTTTGTTTTTTGGATATAAACAACAGAAGTAAGACAATGTTACACTTCATCTTCAATGTCTTAGATTCAGCAGATACAAATACAAACCTAGTAGATAATTATGAGATGACGAGAGCCAAAACAAATAAAACTGGATCAGCTCCAGAATTTAATACCTCCAGTTCATAAAAGCATAAAATCCGCTTCAACGTCGCTGCATTCAGCCACATTCAACTGGATAAAACCTGAAAAACGATACATTTCATGCAATGAGAAGCTATTTGGGCAATGCTGACATGCTACATCAAATAATAAAGCAGATGGAATGAAGAACTACTTTTTTGTGATTATATGCAGGGCCATGCGTTAAAGAGAGCAGCTTGCTAAAGATTTGTATGAAATCGGGCCGAACAAATTGAAGATGAATGGCAAAGACGAAGCTTCACGGTCTTCTTGCAAGCGGTGGTTTTTGAAATGGCATGTTTGGCGGCCTGGTAGCTGCGTTAATATAGTTCATCGCAGCTTTGTTTGCCGCTAATGATTGTGGAGTCACTCTCTGAGAGGGCATGCCTAATCGAGCAGCAATTATTTGTGCGCGTTCATGAACAAGCTTTTGCTTGGTTTTGTCCATTTGCTCTTTCGCCCTCATAATCATGCTTTCGATGTCAGTAAAGTACGCCATCTTAGTCTCCAACTTGTGCAACTGCAAAGATAAGGGATTAACCGCATAAAATCAGTAGCTGGTATCTATCTCTCAGATAAAACACATGGTAAACAAGATATCAATCATTTGAACTTTGAGAAATCATTTTTAGAAACATTCCATGAAATACAGACAACTAAAGCAAGGACGGAAATGCATATAGTTTCGTATATTACCTGCTTCTCGATTACCAATGCTGCAAGTTGCCGAATTTGATCTTCTTCCTCATTGGCGAGAAGCCTGGCCTTCACAGCAGCCGCTGATATTGCGGTAATTGCAGCACGTTTTATCTTATCAATATTGTGTTCATTGTCTCTTTCTGCTAACTCATCGTTGCCAGGCACTGCTTTCACACCATCCTCTTCTGCAAGATTAATCAAGGAACAAGTTAAAAGATTTCTATGGCAGGAATGAGAACCATGACTGGTGCTGTAGATTATATCAAAATCATCCACCAATTTCACAAAAAACACCAAAGGTCAAACAGTGTTGTCTAAAAGGGCCATATTACTTAATGATTCCTCCATAAAAATATTCAGGAATAACTATATCAAGTAACACCACAAAAGGGATAGAAGTTCACATCTTGAGGGGAAAAAAAGGGTTATATTAATATTCTTTAAATGGTGTACAGTGAAGTGAAGACAAGCCTGTTCATCACGGTCACTCTAACACTGTTGAGTCCAGTTCAATAGAAACTACATGGTGCATAGAAGATGACTTGTACCTTCAGCAGTTAAAGAGTACGAAAGTACTATATAGTAATAGAACCTCAAAAATGTACATAAAAAACTAAAGTCGTCCACAGTTTATGATGTTTATCATCAAACTGGGGACAAAGAAGCTACAGAAATAAGCCTGCGTGAGCGCCAACCTTTATGCAGAATATGCCATTACATTCAAAATTTCTAGCTACATATCAAGGACAAAGAGCTACAGACTAAGGGATTTTAAAAGTTCAGAATATTCAGCCGAAAAAGGTAATAAGCATTAAAACCGTTCAGTCATAACTGACCAGCTGGGCACTTCAGTAGATACTAGCAGTTGGAAGTCTCAATCCAAGTGAACAAATTAGAAACAAACGGGGAGCACCTATGTACCCTTTTCAGAAGGATTTTCCACAAACAAGAGAAAAAGGGACTTTTCACATGAATCACCAAAATGTTATAACCATCAAAATGAAAGGCTGCAGAATCATACCTCTTTCTTCCCCACTATTAATTGGTGGAACAGAAGCAGCTACTTCCTCGGTACCTTTCCCTTCCAAGGTACCTGAAGAAGGCTCAGTATCTGCTCCCTTCTGCTGACTTTCTAATTCTTGGGATTTTAAAGAATCTGCAGACATAAGGAAAAATTAACAAAGAAAATAACTAGAATAACCCAAGCTTCTCAAAATATATTAAATTCGTGGCCATGAAAATCTGACCCAAAACATAGTACCTCCTTTTTCAGTATTCATGCCTGTTGGGCCAGAAGCGGCTACTTCAACGGTCGTTTTTTCTTCCAAGATAGCTGAAGTAGGCATAGCATCTGCATTATTTGATCTCTGTAAACATTCCTGTGATTGTAAGCCATTTTCATCCATTAGTGTATCCGACCCTTCTTGATCTGCTTGCACGTGAGCTACATTACTCGACTCTTTGATGGAATTAGATTTCTCCTCTTTGGCTGATTCCAGGACCTTTACTTCCTGTACTGAATTTGCTGCAGGCTCTCCAGTTGAATCTCTCAATTCTTTTCCATCACTGGAAGTGAGCACACTAGACAAAGAGGAATCACCTCCATTCTGCACAGGATTCTTATGTTCCGATGGCATAGATGTACCATCCAATCCCCCAACCATGGCAGGTGTTGCCTCCACTGCCAAAGGTAAGTCTTTCAACTGCTCTGTTTGTGAGCATTCTTGTGATTCCAGAGTTTTTAATGAATCCTCCTTTTCTGCAGGAAGTTCACTTTCCTCCTTATCAGTGCAGCAGTTTATTTTACCATTCTCTTCTGGGGGTGAAATCAGGTCATCCTGTTTGGGGGTCTCAGTGCTTGTATCAGTAACAGCACTGTAGGTTTTACTACATAAATCAGGTGACAGATCATAATAATTATCACTAATTGTTAGCAACTTTGGAATGGGTTAAAGCACAAACCTATCAGGAGCAGGTGGGTCCTTATTATCACTAGGTGGATCTTCAAGAAGAAAGCAATGCCTTGTAGCAAGTTGCATGCTAGGAGAATCCTCAGATATGGCTTTCAAAGAACTACGAATAGAGGTGGTATCATCTGGCCCCACTAGGCCTGCCAAGAATGCTGCCTGCAAGGGAAATGTGGAGGTCCATCTTTAACATCTAATCAAAACAAAAATACCAAATTATTTTGGTAGTGGCTTGCTTACCAATGCCATAACAGGATTTCCAGATTCTGAAAATGATAGAGACTCTCCTTGTTCAGGGGAGTAACCAATGGCTTGGAATGCACTCTTCAGCACTTCAATCGCGATATTGGCACTGGTCTCAGAGGAAATCTCAACCTTATCTGTGTCTTTGGTCTTCAATGGATCTATTACAGGTGAAGCAGGCTGATCTTTATCCCCAGCATTATCAGCCTCCTTTACCTCAAGGTCTTGTGCATTAACAGATTTTTTATCAGCTTGGTCCACATTTTCCTGGATGCTATCATCCATTTCATCATCACCTTCTAGAAAAGGATCCTCAATGGGCATTTGAAGAAAGTGCAAGATACACTGGGTCTTTGTTTTTGTTGCAACATGTTCTGCAATTTCGCTCCAGTTTTCTCCAAAGAGCTCAAGAGCTTCTAGGAGAAGCAGGGTTTCCTGATCTGTCCAACTCCCCCCACTTGAACCAGGAACCTCCGCCGATTCCATAAGAATGAAATCAGCTGGCGCCATGCCTGAATCAAATTTCCCATTTGTAAAGCATTCACTGCATAAATCAAAGTCGGCCTGAAGAAAACAGAAGTCAAAATTAGGATATCCTAGGTCAATATTTGGTTCACCATATTGTAACATCATAGAATCCAGGATAACAAAGCTGGAAAATTGAATTCCAGAAACTAGAATATTTCTCACTATGTTTATCTGAAGTTCTTTTATAGGTGTATGAAAATAAAACTGAATGCGCATTGCACAACAGGTATACAGATGCTTCAGCCATATACGAGGCACCGCATTCCAAGTGGATTGCATAACAGTAAAACTATACACCATGAATCATAACAAAACCAAGTTCCACATGATGCATATGAGTCCATTATTTCCTTTCCCATCTTATAAACATTAATGTTAGCTAGAGAAATTTCTCATGTTTTCTACATTGAAATGGTGTGTGTATTTAGATAGCTGAACTGTTGAACCAAACACAAGTTCGCCCATGCACTCAACATAAGAAAACACGCTTCCACAATGATCAAGTAATTGCATATTATTAGAAAGGAAGCCATGCTGGCATCAAACTCCAGTAATAACATACTAGCCAATAGCCATTAGAATCAATGCCAGTTTACAGCCCAATGTTTGCCATGTCATAAAACCAATTCTATCCCATAGAATATGCTACATAGATGGCTATATTCAATCGCCACTGGGAATGCCCTACACTGTTATATGTTGAAGGAGAAAAGGAACCATGCTTTCACCAGACTCCAGCCATACCATACAAGTCATTAGAATCAAGGCCAGGCCAGGGTGATGATGTATGTAAAATGGATGACCTATCAATTTATTAAGCATTATTGGGCCCGCATTCAACAAAACATGGAACCAGTACAGTCCTCCTGGACATTGTACAGAGATAGTTGGTAATAGTCACACACCACTAGGAAAAACCAACATGGAAAATTGCGCATATATGATATGATATGAAATATCAGCTCTGAAAAGCAAATGCTAACCTGCGTCTGACAATGATAACGTTTGCGGGAGCAGTCTCCCGAGCAAGAGTTGCAATGATACTCAACTGAAGGCCCCTCAGGCCGAACTAAATCATCGGCAATGGCAAGCTCAGGGATCAACTTAGGTAGGACAGCAGGCACTGACGCATTTTGCTTTTTAGGAGCAACACGGGACCTTGACGGAATTTTTTGGAACTGATACAACTTATCAAGCAATGGGCTTGCTTTAGGTTCATCCTCAACAGCAGGCATGCTTGAATCAGGGTTGGATGGCAGAACCGGGTGGAAATTGATCAAACCCCAGTGATCCAAGAATTCAAACGCTTCCTGCTTTGCATCCGTATCTCCAACAGAAAGCTCAGAAAAATCCTTCAGTTCAACTTGCGTCTGTGGATCTGCATGGAATTTCTTCATGATGGCATCTCTGATCTCCATGTATATTTCCGGCGTCCTGCTCTCAGACTTCCCATTGAAAAATGAAGGCAGCGCTTGCTTTTCAAGCGGATGAAATTTTTTCCACGAAAACCAGCCTAAAAATAGAAGTTTGAACACAGAGTTACACCCTACCAAGATTGTAATCCAATTCTCACATTTCACAGGGTTTTGATTAGGATATTGAACCAAATCAGCAGCAGAAATTTGCCAAAAAAAGGAATTGAATGCATCTAAAGCATAATCAGCAGTAATGTCCAGCTGAAACCCTAAAACCACAAAGGATCCAAAAGCAATTGAAACACGAAAATCAACAGTTAAAATCCTCAACTCCAACATCCAATCTCAAAGCTTCTAAACCCTTAGAAACTCACCAGCATGCGTAGGAACAACATGGACATCAGCTCCGCGAGATCTCACAGCATCAAACTCCGCATCCACGATCGGCTCCTCAGCTTGCAACATTTCATCATCCTCAACCTCAATCAGATCTCCAGCCAAAGACCCCACTTTCCCCACCCCATTCCCCGCCGACGAAGAACCCCCTCCGAATTCCGTCGCCCTATGCTGAACTCCAGCAGCAGCAGCAGCAGCAAATTTGTTAGGGGACTGCCTGGCTCTCGTCAATGGACCACTATGAACGGAAGGGGGGAGATTATAAGGGTTCCGCTCCTTAGCAAGACGCTTGGATGGAACCGAGGAGACGATGGCAGTGGCAGCCACCGCCTTCCTCTTCTGACCGCCTGCGCGGCGACGGGGGCCGGGTTCCGCTAGGGTTTCGGGCAACAAAGGAGGCTGGGGATTCGTCGGAGGTTGGGGAGCGTCTCGGCTCTTCTCCTCCATGGATTCCGCGACGAGATTGTGGGGATTGGAGAGCTTCGTTGCCCGCAACGATGGAGAATGGGAGAGTATAGAGAGACGCCATGGCTACTCTTCTTCGTGCTTTATACGAACCTGAAAGACTTCGGGTTTTTCTTTCAGTAAAAACTATTTATTTTTCGCGGCATTTAATTATTAAACTAAATTTATTTTGGTGAATACTACGCGCCAACTTGGACTTGGTTGGGTTGGACCCGTTTGAGATTTGGGTCCAAATCAGTGAACATACAGTGCCGCTATAGTCATGTCATACACGGAATTTTTTTTTTTTTTTTTTTTTACAGAGACAATAACCACGCTCCATGCAGAGGTTGTAGATTGATAAGCATGTAAAATAGTGTATCAGTTATGGTAGTTTATCGACTACCAAAAAATTTATTAATCCAATCATATGGCATATAAGCTAATGGAAATCTTATGCATACTCATAAGATTTTTTTTTTTTTTACAAAGTCAATAAACACTAAAGCAAAAGACAAACAAATGTGCACTATTTATGGTGGCTTGACTGACCTTATAGAAATAACCCTCACTGTATAACTTTTGAGGGGAGAACAAAAAGATATTTCTCACACAGAATCCCCACATGGATCAAAAAAAAGTGAATTATAATTTGATATGCTTAAACTCGATTTATCTCAATCACAAGCACATATAGTTTCCAATGACCTAACCCACGATTCATTCCCATAAGATTTTAAGAACTAAATCAAACCAATAACTACAATATCACGAATAGTACATATATAATATTGCTACAGAAACTGCAAAACATACTATCGTGCAAAATTTCGATTTTGTATTTTTGCCATCCATTTATGTGTAGGCTACAGGTGAGTACCGCTTGTCTATATAGTGACCATGGTACATGAAGATTCTTTAAGAACATGTATAATTTTTTTTTAAGACAAGCAATGTCAGGGTATGCACTAACGAGATAGTTATACCGCAATTCATCTCTGCGTCTACATGAGCTAAGATTTATGAACATCTTACACAGAGGACCTGGCTAACAGATCAAAAGTAAATGGCAAACATCTATAATCACGTTTACATAATTTACAAGGCTCACTAAATTAAATTAAATTTTATCATATACAATTAACTAAAAAAAAAAATAAAAATAATCTATGGCTATTAATGAAAAAATCTCATAAAAAAAAAAATTTATTAACCGCACACATTATTCACACCTACAAAATTCCTACCATGTATAAACATTTTTTTCAAATAATAATAGAAAAAGAACAATGTACTTCAGAGGCACCACTACTAGATCATCTGAGCCTAATCCCGAGGCAAGTTACGGTCCCAATCCACGAGGAAAGTTCCTCGTAAGCCTCAAAATTTTCACACAACCCCATGAACTATCAATAATCACAGGAACATCCATCCGTAAGGTCATTGCCATTATTTCTAAAGATTTTATGCAAATACGAAAATTTTCAGGGTGTTATATGTAAAAAACCCCAAATTGGCTTAGATCTCAATCTCGAGGCAAACATTTCCATCTTCACGGCTCAGATCCCTTCCCTCCACGTCTCCGTCATGCGCGGGTGGAGATTAACAACATTTATTATTCTGTATTATTAATAATAAATTTTGTATACTTTTACAAATAAACCCAGAGATTTTCCTTTCAATTCTCTAAAATTTCAAGCAACTCCACAAATCATAAATAATTACAGTAAACTCCTCGAGATACCCAGTTGTCTCAGCCGCGACTTTTGAGGAGAAAAAAAATGAACTTTTTAAAATTTTAGTATTTAATGAGCTAATTTATCCACTCATTTTATATAAATAAATTTCACAAAATTTTCATTGAGAATTTCACATCATTCCATGAATTATATTAAATTATACCAATGAATTTTGCTAATATATATATATATATATATATATATATATATATATATATATTTTTTTTTTTTTTTGCTTAAGTGTTAAGCGTTGTATATATTATGATCATGCACACAGACTGAAAATTAATTATTTAACCGCATACTCTTAACTGGAAAACAAGAGGCGTGGACTGTGAGCTTGCACCCACAACAGAGACTGCTTATCATTATTGTTTTTAACAAAAACTTGAACTTGAAATCTTATGATTGTTTTGCTTTCGTTTACTACAATAAGGTAAAATACATCTAGGCTCTAAGCACTATAGTAAATTTACTAATATATTTTGTTAAATTAAAAATTCACAGAGAATTAAATAAAGTTTTCTTAAATTTCACTAATTATTTGTCATTTTAATGCATTTTTACAAATATTCCCTTTAAAATTTCTTTCAAATCCTCAAAATTTCCACATTACTCCATAAATTATTAACAATTCTAATCAATTCCCAACAGTTTGGGGATGTTTATGAAATTATACAAATTTTTTGCCGATATATTTTGTTCAACTAAAAGTTTGCATGGAATGAAATAAAAATTTCTTAAATTTCACT
This sequence comes from Dioscorea alata, assembly GCA_020875875.1. NCBI lineage: Eukaryota > Viridiplantae > Streptophyta > Magnoliopsida > Dioscoreales > Dioscoreaceae > Dioscorea > Dioscorea alata. The sequence goes on along the minus strand of CM037023.1, from coordinate 1,184,264 downwards.
AATCATTTGGCATTTATATGTATTTTTACAAATATTCCCTTGAAAATTTCTTTCTAATCCTCAAACATTTCACATTACTCCATAAATTATAAATAATTCTAATCAACTGCCAAAACTTTGGGGATCTTTATGAATACAAATTTTTTGCTAATATATTTTTGTCAACTAAAAATTTGCATAGAATTTAATAAAAATTTCTTCAATTCCACTAATTACTTGTCATTTGTATCTTTTTTTTTTTATAAAAAATGGATAAACCACTAATTTATTGAAAAAGTATAAAAACAGACAATAAAATAAAGAAAAAGTACAACCATACAACAAGAAGAGAAAAGAGATCATCACCAGAAGTGAGAAAAATAACAAAAAGAAAGACGGCATGAAAACAAAAGTAAATAAATAGTTTGAACTAACGAAGATGTCCAGCAGGAGTTATAGGCGAGTCCAGGCTGAAGGAGAAAGCGAATTTGTATGCATTTTTACAAATATTCCTTTGAAAATTTCTTTCAAATCCTAAAAAATTTCACATTACTCCAAGAACTATCAATAATTCGAATCAACTCCCAAAACTCTGGGGATCTTCATGAAATTATAAAACTTTCAGGGGGGTACTCGTTAAAACCTTCTCATTATCTCAAGCCCTCATCTGTTGTTTTTAAGCTGCTCGGATTCCCAATCGCTACGCCTCCGCGAGACGAAACCACTGCTCAAAGCTCTCGAACTCCAGCCCTAGCTCCGACCATGGCCGGCGACTCCAATGCTGACTCCGTCCGTGGCCTCAATGTCGACACCTCCCACGGCCCGATCCTCAAAGGTCCTCGCTTCTCTCATCGTCGAGCTTCCCATAGTCGAAAACCCTAGTTTTGGCGGCGGTGTTTCTGGTCTCGATTTGAGCATCCATCCACCGTAGCCCCTTTTCTTTTTCTTGGAATCGGGTGATCGCCTTTGTTTCTTGGGTTTTTCTGAGACTTTTCCGACAATATTAATTCAATCGGTGGTTTTGGTCCCTTTTTCTACTTTTCACCGTTGCTCTGGTATTTGAGAGTGAATCTTGGCTTATTTCTTGGTTTGTATCGGTGTAGTGTTGATTTCGCACACATCGGATGGCTTTTAATGTTTTTAGCTCAAGTTGGTTGTCATTTCCTAATATACAAGTTTTATCCGCGGTTTTGAGGTTTTAATTTTTAACTGCGCATCCTTTAGTTCGGGTATTTGTAGGGATCAGTGCTGATTTTGTGGATATTTACTAGTGTGGTGTTGATTTCACACTGCTGATGGTATCTCATGCTGTAAATTCATATGTGAGATGTGGTTTGGATTATAGGCTGGTGTTTGAAGGGTAGGTTTGCACATTGAATATATGGGGATAGTCTAATTTTTGGACGAATACTGTTATGCTTGATAGACTATTGTTATCACAGTGTCTTATGGGGTATATATTGGGTTGGTAGGATTGTTATATTGATTTTGTCATTGATGCTCTTGTTGATGGATTATTAGACTGTAAATTGCAATGGAATATTAAATTATTTACTTGCATAAAAGAAGGTTTTTTTTTGTTGGAACTTTCTGTTTGTGAAGCTATCAATTAGTCACAAAGGTATTAATTTTTTTCTTGTTCGCTATACAAGTTCACAGGCTATCCGAGAAGATATATTATTTGTTTATTTAAAGTAATTGAAATTAAAGAAGATCCTAATATTCATTGAGTGGTAACTTTGATAGTTATATTGATCATATTATCTTTCATTATGCAGACATGCATGGGTCGGACAATCCAATGCCACTTTCTCCTCAGTGGCTTCTTCCAAAGCCTGGGGATAATAAGCTTGGGTCAATGACTGGGGTAATGTTATATTTCATATAAGTTTCAAATATTAGACACTCATGTGTTTCATACTATCTACAAATGGTATCAGTTGTGAGTAGGTTCTATTTAATCTCTTATTTGTTTAAAAACTAAAAGATAATGGGATTGTTATTTATGCTTTATGGATTCTTGGCAGGACCCTCATTTTAGTCCTCATAACCCAAAGCATTCTGATGCTGTAAAAGTTGGAAGAAATGGTGACTCCTTTCGTGATGTAGACAAGAAAAGGGATGTTTTCAGGCCCTCATTTTATGATACAGAATCTGGGCGTCGTGATCGTTGGCATGATGAAGAAAGGGAGATAAACTCTGGTATTCGCCGAGATCGTTGGAGGGAGGGGGATAAGGATATTGGGGATTCACGAAGGCCAGAACGTTGGACTGATAATTCCTCTAGACATGGCGGGGAAGCACGCCGAGTCTCATCTGACAAGTGGATGGATTCTAGCAACAGGGACAATAACTATGACCCGCGCCGTGAGGGCAAATGGAACAACCGGTGGGGACCTGATGATAAAGATTCAGAGAGTAGACGTGAAAAATGGTCAGATTCCGGTAGAGATGGTGAGCTTTCTCGTGAGAAAGGAATTTCTCATGTAACTAACCAAGGGAAGGACATAAATAATCATGGCAAAGATACAGATAAAGATGGTGAACATCATTCTCGCTCATGGAGGTCTAACTCTTTTCTGGCTCGAGGAAGGGGTGATGCATCTCATCATTCATCCTTGTCATCTAACAAACCACCTCCTACATTTGGATATGGTAGAGCTAGAGGGGAAAATGGGACACCTGTTTTTCCCGCTGGTCGTGGAAGGGGCAACCTCACATTGAGCTCTGCTAACAGCAGTGTTTCCCGTGCTATTTCGGACAAGTTTGAAGATATCCATGGGGATCCCCATACTCTAAAATACACTAGGATGAAACTGCTTGACATTTACAGGACAACTAACATTTCAAACTATAGGATGTCATTTGAAGAGTTTATTGAAGTTCCTTCTCTGACACTTGGAGAACTTTTGGAGCCTTTGGCTCTTTTTGCTCCTCCTCCTGAAGAATTGGTGATTGTCTTTATTGCTGATTAGTTGGCTTCCCCTTTATGGTTTTGTTCTTACTATATTCTCTTTGAGTAGGTTATTTTGAAAGGAATTGATAAAGGTGATATCGTAAGCAGTGGCCTGCCTCAGGTTTCAAAAGATGGCTCTGTCGGAAGAAGTTCAGTAGATGTAGTCCCACCCAAACATATAAGACCAGGTTCTGCTATTTTTTTAGAATCTGACTACTTTTTCTCTCCATTAGGGAAGTTGAATCAACTTGTATATATATCTGAGATTTGTTTGTATTTGAATAGGGAGTCTAGAAGATTTCCCCTATACTGTGGATGATAATAGAGATGACCTTACTGGCAGCAGTAAAGGTATTTACTTCAATTTTTTTTAATTATTTCAATTGGGAAAAAAGTTGCATTAGCACTGATTAATCATAATACAATGCGTTCATTAACACCTTGACAGTATGTATCCTATGTATGAGAAGTGTATTTTGTACTTATTTTTATATTCCCTATAGCTTATTTCCCTTGCAATTAGATATTTGCGGTGGTTAGTTTGCTGCACACTTGTTCTCTTTTGAAATTTATATAATCAGAAGTTTTGGTTATGTAAAACTTAAAACTGTTTGAATTGATTATATATATTAATACCGAGCCAAAAGTTTTGGTCAATTTAGTTGATTTGTTAGGTTGAATAACGAGAATAAATACAAATATGTTAAATAAACAACATTATCTTGTAAAATAAATTCATTTTAATTTTACAAGTATAAGTAGGCAAGTACAAGAAATATACCAAATACAATCGCTTTTTAACATAATTTAAGAGCAGCATAACATTATTCATAATAGTAATTTCTCTAATTAAAAAACTGTATCTAATAAAATTTGTTTAGTTCTGTAGGTTTGGTTTTCTCGTATGGAAACCATAACTGAATTGGATAATTAGTTTTTATATCTTTAAAAGCCAGCCAAAGAACATTTTAAAACCAAACAGAACTGACTGAAATGTGTCTGTTCAGTCGATCAAATGGTTTAGCCTGAATAATGCACATCCATAACTGCATTTTCAGGCTTAAAGAGTCTTGATCACAATTGACAATACGCCAGATTCTCTGTCACACTTGCAACTAAAGATTCCACATGTGTTCTCATATTAATTTCAAGTACTTTTCTAGATTGAGTTCTGCACTCAAGAGTGATATTTCTTGGTTGTGTTGGTTTATTTTAGTCTGGATTCTTGGTTTTTTGGAGAAGATACTCGATCTTCTTTACCAAATTTTGAAGTCCAAAACCTACTTTCTTTCCCTAAAATTATAGTCTAACAGCTTACTTTTTAAAAGACATTATTTATTCTCAATGCACATATATTCTCAAAGTCCTCTCTCAGGTTGCTTTAAGAATTTGTGAGATTATTCCTCCATGGAAGCAAGACGTAGTATGTTTGCTTTTGAACTTCTGATTTATTTTTAATTGATGATTAACCTATCTGTGGGTGATACTTTGTTTTGAAATCAGTATGTACTGTTTTTATGGGCTGACCGTTCCTTCAATCTGTTATTATAACACACTTGATTTGTATCAAACATTTTCAGTCAGTTCCCTTTTATGCAGGTTTAAGATTGGAAGGCTTTGCCAAGAAGGGGGACCCCATTGGAGGCACCAGTGTTTCAGAAAGTTTCGTGAAGGAGCACCATGTTCAGCCAACTGGTCAATCTGTAGATAGCTCATCTCATGATTGTAATGCTGCTAATACCAGTGCTGGTCCTGGATGGCCAAATATCCAGAAAGATCTGGAAATAGAGCAGATGAATACTATGAATACTTCTGCTGTCTCTTCTGCTTACCAGAGAGATGGTTCCCTTCGGCATGACGACAAAAATTTCCATTCAGAGTTTGGACCTTCTTCCCTTGTTAGAAGGCAATCATCTGAGGTCTTGGGTCAAGATAGGGATGGCAGTCTCTCACATGGGCCAGGAGATTCTTTCATCTTGAAGGACAAACCAGTTGCTAGAAACCTTCAGTCTCAACCTTCCCCAGAAGAACTAACTCTATATTATCAAGACCCTCAGGGTCAAATTCAAGGCCCTTTTTCTGGAAGTGATCTGATAGGGTGGTTTGAAGCAGGATATTTTGGCATTGACTTGCCAGTTCGCATTGCAAGTGCTCCAGCTGATACTCCATTTTCTTTATTGGGGGATGTTATGCCTCACTTACGAATGAAATCAAGGCCCCCTCCTGGATTTAATGTAGCCAAACAAACTGATGCAGTGACGCCAAATGCAGGAAACTTTAGCCATCCTGGTAACTCACCTATGGATGCTGCTGAATTTGAACATTACAAGAATGGGCAGAAAGCTAGGCCCATGATGGCAAATGAAGCAGAAAATCGCTATTTGGAGTCATTAATGTCCGGCAATCCAAGCAGTTCACCTTCTAGACATACATCCTTTGCGGAAGGTTGTTGTTATTATTATTTTTTAAAATTGATGCGCTGCATGTGCAATGCTGATTTCTTTCCTGAAAATGGTGTTATATCCTGGATGATTATTTTTTTTTCTTTGGAATAACTCCTTGATTTGTCTAAATTTTTCCAGTTACTCGGGAATACACTGGGAATGCTTCTGGTGGTGGTATGCCATCTGTGGGAGGAGAAAGTTTGAGTGATTTAAACTATCTACTATCTCATCGATTATCATTAGAGCGGCAGAACTCCCTACCAAATCCTGTTTCATTTTGGCCTGGAAGAGACACTTCATCTACCGCACCAAAAGCTGATCTTTTCCCAAGTTCTCCTTTACCAAGTTCAAAATCACTGCCCCCAGCAGGTGATGCTGTCCGTCATATTCCTCAGGCACAACATACAGATTTGCTTTCAATGTTGCAGGCTAATGCAGAGAAATCTCCTTCCCCAGCTGTTAATTCTGGATTATCTGTATGGTCAAACTTCCCTGATGCTCAACCTTTGAATAGCAATGTTCATGGCGGCATGGGTATTGTCCAAGATAATATGGAAATTCATCACAATCAGCATTTTGCTCAAGCTGGCTTTGGAGTTCAGCAGCAGCGGGTGCAATCACAAAATCAACCTAGTTTTTCTCAAATAATGAATCAGCTTGGTCTGTCATCTGGTGTGTTGCCATCTGACAACTTGCTTTCTTCTGACATATCTCATGATCCACAAATCCGGAATTTATTGCAGCAAAAGCTTTTACTCTCCCAGCTTCAATTGCAACCTCAGCCTGTTCTTCCTGCTCAACTTTCTCCTCTGGATATTTATTTGCTTAAGCAGCAGCAAGAGCAGCAGCAACAACTATTGCTGCAACAGCAGCAACAGCAGCTATTGCTGCAACAGCAGCAGCAAAATTTGCTTTCCCACGTCCTATCTGGGCATCAATCTCATCAGCATTTTCCTGAACCATCTTATGGACATTTAGAAGCTGCAATGCCTATGGGAAATGCTCAAATGGACCAGCTTGGCCTGCAACAAATTCGGGAAGCTCTTCAGATCAGCCATCAGCCTGTTGTTGATGTACCCAAGGATACAAACAGTGCTCCAAATTTGAATGTGCAAGTTTCTCATGCAGTCAGTTGCCCAGATAGTTCGAATCTGCAGTTGCCTGCCAATCTGCAGTTGCCTCATCAAATGTTTGACCAACCAACCCATCTGAAAGATTGGGGTTCTACTCCACCAGATTGTGTCGATACTGTTTTCGAAATCTGATCCCATAACCACGCCTGCAATAACAGATGGTTTGGCTCTACCAAGGGTGATGGACAAGGTGGCGGAGGAGGCTTTTGTTCCTCTTAAGAATGTTCAAGACACAGACGATTTGGCTCACAATGAATCACTGGCTGTGAACCAACCAAATCAAACTTTGACTGCAGGCTTCTCTGGAGACATGGAGTTCTCTAAAGAGGGTCTGGTAGCCTCTGATGTGATACAATCAGTTTCTGTAAAAGTGAGTGACACAAAAGTTCCCTTGATGAATGCCCCTGAACCGTGTCATATTGAACCATCTTCAGCAAAAGGAGTGAAAAACGGGGAAATGCGCGAGGCAAAGAAAACATCAGAGAAGAAATCAAAAAAACAAAAGAACTCAAAGGTGCAATCAGCTTCTGACCTTTCTAAGGGATCATCAAAAGCAATTTCCAGTGAGCAATCAAAACAAAATTTGGAAATTCAGGAAGTCAATACTAGTAGAGGAAAACCATTGGCACCTGCAAATGCAGAACAATCTAATCGAGGCACAGGAGGTGATAATTCTTTCTTGTCTACTGCAGAAACCATGGATTCTCAACAGGCTAAAAGTTCAGCATCTTCGAATGCTGATGTAACTGAAGGGAAGTTACAGCAGGAGCAAGTTGGAAATTTGGTGCCTAATCCTCAAACGAATGCAAGTCATAGATCTTGGAGATCTGCTCCAGGGCCCAAGGCTAAGTCACTCTTGGAAATTCAATTGGAGGAACAGCACAAGGCTCAGATGGAGATAATGGTTTCTGAGCCTGCTCCTGTGGTAGTCCCCGCTAATATCAATCCAACTCCTTGGTCTGGTGGCATCACTAATTTGGTTAACCAAACCAACAAAGTTAATGCTAATACAACTAGTGCACTAACAGTGGATTTAAAGGGCAAGAAAAGTCAACTGCATGATCTACTGGCGGAAGAAGTTCTGGCCAAGGCAAATGAAGCAGATGAGAATTTTCCTACAGGTGATCACAAGGGTCTGGCTTTGTCTCCACCAAAACAGTCGGGCTCTCTTGTCAATGTTGCTCTGGATGATGATGATTTTGTTGAGGCAAAAGACACCAGAAAGAGCCGCAAGAAGACGGCAAAGGCAAAGAATGCTGGACAGAAGGCTTCTTCCTCAGTTGTTTCTGCTGACTTGTCGACTTCTGTTGAGAAGGTAAAAACCGTTCGTCCAGTCCCACAAGAACCAGAATCATTGCCTGCACCCCCAGGGGGCCCTTCACTAGCAGATTTTGTTTTGTGGAGAGGAGACCAAGTTAGCCATGCACCTCTCTCGGCAGCATGGTCTACAGAAGTCGGGAAGGTTCAGAGACCTGCATCATTGAGAGATATTCAAAAAGAACAGGAAAAGAAAGCACCATCAGCGCAACAGCATGTCCCAATACCAACTCTTCCAAAGGTTCAATCAAGCCAGGGCAACCGCGGAGGTAGTTCAACTTGGCAGATATCTGGATCATCTCCATCCAGGACTGAATCTTCCGTACAAACCAAGAATTCTTCTGTTATCCAATCCAATTCGTCATTTTCTGGCCAATCAAAAGTTAGAGCTGAAGATGATCTATTCTGGGGTCCTGTTGACCAATCGAAACAAGAAGCCAAGCAGTATGTTCATATCTATCTTTCATAATTTACTTCTGCGCTATTTTTTGGTCTATTTAATATTTTATTCCATTCTTTTGATTTTTGTGCTTTCAATTTAAAAAATAAACATGTTTTCTTTTGTTTTACTCATATTTCTATTACTTTTGCCATTGTTTCCTTATCTCAGTAGCTTTGTTTCCTCACTAATGGATGTAGTTTATTGGGATATTAGCCTCGGTTAGACTAGATTGGTTTTTTAGCTTTGCAGCTTGATTAGATATTGGAAGAACATATTTTACATTTCTGCTTAACTGTTGTATTCTTTAACTAGATTTCTGGTTATAAACTAAATTTGCCTCTATTGCATTCTAAAACTACATATGAATAGCATGTATTGCCATAACGTGTTCAGAAATGAAAATTTTGAAGAAGCCTCAACTCATGAAATGTGAACTTCTGTTTCTATAGAACCACTTTGTGGCTTAACCTCTTTTGCTTCTGCATGCATATGGCTATGCAGGTCTGATTTCCCATCCCTCTCAAGTTCTGGCACCTGGGGAGTGAAAAATTCTCCGGCTAAATGGGCTTCTGGTGGGACAACAAACCGGCAGAAGATGGCAAGCAGCAGGTCAGCAGATTTCTCCATTTCGCCTTCAGTGCCCAATGGGCAATCAAAAGGGAGGAAGGATGCATCAAGCAAACATTCAGGTTAACTCCTATATCTTTCAGTCATAGCTCGTGTAATCATTTTTAGAAAAAATATCATTCAACTCTTAACTTGTAATTGAACAGAGGCAATGGACTTCAGAGACTGGTGTGAGAATGAACTTTATAGGCTCACTGGGACAAGGGGTACACTTTCTATCTTTAACACAGGCCTAATCTTTTTCAATTATCTGATGAAATCCATACCAATATCTATCGTCTATTTTTTCCCCATGTTAGATACAAGCTTCCTCGAATACTGCTCAAAGCAGACAGCATCTGAGGCCGATACACTCCTCAGTGAGAACCTTGGGCCATTGGATCGCAACCGTGAGTTCATTGACAAGTTCCTCAACTACAAGGAGTTCTTATCTTCTGATGTCATTGACATTGCCTTCCAAGCTCAAAGCAGCCGCAGCAAAGTGACTGTGCCTGTCCACAGCCACACAAATGTCAGCAACCAAACCACCGGGGATACTGAAGGCAACTCAGAACTGGCACTTGACGGGTCTTCCCGAGGAGTTAAAAAGAAGGGAAAGAAAGGAAAGAAAGTGAACCCTTCTGTGCTGGGCTTTAATGTCGTGAGCAACCGAATCATGATGGGCGAAATTCAGACCATCGAAGAATAGCTCTACCTGAAATGAAAAATGAGTGTACATACATTTGCCTGAAGGACTCTCTGTACATATGCCATGCCATCTTGCTTGGTTTGGTTTCCATCAAGCTTTTAGATCAAATGAGCCATTGAGCTCAAGCGGTTTTGTTGTTTGATCAGGATTAGTGTTTTTATTTATAGAGCTACTCAGCAATGGATGCTGAGTGAAAAGATTATCACATTTCCTCTCTGTTTGTTGCTAATTATGACCCAAAGTGATCATCCTCTTTCATCATTGTGTTTTGTTTTCTTTTCATGGCTTGGAAATGTACTTCTTGTATGCCACTGTGGTGAAACACACATGATGAATTTCAAGTTGTCATTAACTGTAGGACTTATTTTTATTGGCATCTGTGTCTCTGATTATCTGGTTATCAAAGCAGGTTATACAGTTTTAGATTAGTGTTTGCCTATTTATGAATATATTCATTTTTGTACTTTAAAAATAAAGATGATCATTGAGCAGGAATTTAGTGGATCTTTCAGCTTTTTTTTTTTTCCGACATGAAGAACAGAAGGTCTGTAGACCGCTGTTTATATCACCCAGAAATGTGCGCTCATCAGAGAATTGATCTCTCACCACTAGATGAAGACTTGGATATCAATAGACCGTTTGATTGTTGCCCGTAGTTGTTTCAAGAGGTGGGACATAAATCTTTGTACTTTGTGTTGATGGTTATAATTTGTTAGTTATCTGAGCAGTATTTGGAAATATTATTTGTTTAAATCAAAATTATTATTAATTTTTTATAGTTTTTAACATGTAATATTGTTTGATTTTACGGTTTCAGGCGTGTTTGAAAGAGTTGCAATAAATAAATAAATAATGTTGCAGGAAATAAATATGTTAGCTCTGTTTTTGAATATGTTTGAATTTTAAAGAAATATATTGATAATAATTTTTAAGGGATAAAGTGCATTTTGTCTTCTTGACTAATTATTTATAGTTATTTTTGGATTGTGCCATGAGTCATGACAACCATGTAAATTCAGCTTTGAACCTATTTGTCCTCAAGAACTGTGACACCAACTGTTTTTTATTTTTATTAAATCTATTGCTCATATTTCTTCTTTAATTGTTCATATTCTTTTATTTATCTATTCAGTCTACCATTTGTCCAGTTAAAGCCAGCAATCCATCATTATTAGATCTACTAGTTTTTGTTTCTTAGCTAGCTATTTAGGTTAATTCTTTAATAATTTTTTTACTTTTTAGAATTTTAAATTGATAGATAAAAGATGAAAGAAAAGAATGAATTATTATTATTTTTTTAAAATCATTTCTATCAAAAGTGAATACAAAGGAAAACTTTCCCCCAACATGGAGAAACAAGAGAGCAACATAACACTAGATGTAGTACAACTGCTCAAATAAAAGGAAAACAATAATAAAGATATACGAGGAACATGCTTTCTCAAGCTCTCAGCAGAAAGAAATTAATCTGTAAACGAGAGCTGCGACTCCTCAGCTGACTTAGTTTCCAACACACCATCAAACCGTGTACTAAGGAACTCCAGACTTCGACTGATGCTATTCATTGGCTCCTCAAGCTTCTCTTTGATAATATCTGCTTAATTCGAGAATCAGGAATGAATTACATTTCATCAAAGTAAACCAACCCATATAAATACAAGAATAGTGTACACATGCTTATATACACTCAAGGATATATATATATATATATATATATATATATATATACATATAAATACATGGTATATGTACAAATATTATTATTACTCTAACAAAAAAAAATCCATGCTACTTCCTTATCTGTCATATTACTTTATTATCAGTTAGTTAACGCCACTAAATAATTAGCAATTAAAAAAAAAGAAAAAGAATTGTAAGCGTGTGGAATTATATGGTCAGTTAATGCTATCGGCTATTTAATATATAGTTTATTATTTAGATTTTTAATTAGAGCTAATAGCTATTTTAATCCAACCCACTAGCTTGTTGAGTGCACTAACATTTATCTATTTTTTTTTATTTTTTTATTTTAACTTCATTGCCAACCTAAGCCATGAACGTTGAATAAGCATGTCAAAGAATTAAATATATAATATTAAAAAAAACTTAATTATACTTGAAAAGAAAGAGAAGAAAAAATAAATTAAATACTAAAAATATTAATAAAAAGAAGAAGAATAAAAATTTAAGTTGATTTTAAAAAAACTTAAATATAATATTAAAAAAAAGGGAAAAAATAAAAATAACATAAAAATAACCTCAAGTCAGTTTGTAAATATTTAAGGATTTTTAATTCGTTTTATCTTTTGAATTCTACGTATTTATCTAATATAAGTTCAATCCATTGCTTATAATGCTGTCCAATAGAAGTTCATGTTCAAACTCATCTTATCAGAAAATCTTTAAATTATAAAAATATTTTCTTTATATATATATAGACAATACATCTTATATGGATGTCTATAGATAAAAAATCTATGGACATACATTTATCAACCGTTGAATTACTATTCAATGGCTGATATTGATAAACATTAATTACTGTTCCAAATAGTAATGACTGTGTATATTACTATAGTAATTATTGTTTATTAATGTTGACTATTGGATCGAGATCCAATGGCTAATAATGGGTATCCATAGATTTCTTATCTATGGACGTCCATAGATGAATGATATATATATATATATAAAATCAGTTTTTAAAATATGTTCTTAGCATTTTAGAAATCAGGGATGTTTGATCATAGCCGGAAGATCATATATATAGTTATTATTTACAAAAATAATTAGTAAAAATTGTGCGTAAATTGACAACAACCGCGAAAAAAAAAATGTTATCATATAAATATATTGATGTTTGATCATAGCCATAAGATTATAAATAGTTATTATTTGTTAAGATAACTAGTAAGAATAGTGCATAAATAAACAATAACCATTAAATAGAAACAACAACAACAACGACAATTTAATGAAAAAGAGTTTCTCATATAAATATATATTTATGTATATTTATTATATTTACTTGACTCACGCCCATCTATATTTATATAACACGTCAAAAGATACATCAAAATCTCATTCCATGAGTGGACACCCAAATGAAATTTTAAGAGACATAAACAAAATACAAAAAGCTAAAAACTATACTTTCCATTTACAAAAACAAACCTAAAATTTAAATAATTACTTTTCTTTCTCCTTCAAATCCTAATAAAATCTTTATCCAACAGAAATTTTCAAAAATAATCCCTTCAAATTCAATCCCCCATACAATTTATAAATTTTATATTTCAAAAAATCCATACAAAATTATAATTCAGTTAACAGTTAAAACAACAAATATTATATCCTTTGTCAAAAAAAAAAAAATCCTGTTCAAAAACACCTTATCATAAACTCTCCAAAATTATAAATCTCCTTCACCTTCCTCCTAACCACTACTAAGACAAAACCCTAAACCCTTAAACCCTAACCCTAATTCTTCATGCATTCCAAAGAAGACCACCACCACCACCGTGACGGTGACGACAACAATAACAAAAACAACATTGACATTGACCTCTCGCTCTCACTCCACCATCCATCTTCCAAAAAACAAAAAACCACAAGCTCGCCGGCTTCGTCTTTAATACAAAAACAAACATCTCCCACCAATAAACCATACCGCACTCGCCGTCCTCCTCCAATCAAACCACCCACTGAACTCATCAACCCTCCACCATTCCCTTGGTCCACCTACAACCCATGCAAAATCCAATCCCTCCACCACCTCACCATCGCCGGCCTTCTCAACATCTCCGGCACCATGCAATGCAAAAACTGCAACACCACTAGCTCCATCGACGTCGATGTCCACTCCAAATTCTCCAAAATCTCTGAGTTCATAAGAGACTTCAAGCATTCTCTCCATAACCGTGCTCCTAAGTCATGGATGAAACCTGCATTACTTCCTTGCAGTCATTGCAATACCACTTCTTGTTTGGTCCCTGTTGTGCCTTCTGATAAGACTAAGATCAATTGGTTGTTCTTGTTCTTATCCCAGACTCTTGGACTTCTCACTTTGAAGCTCTTGAAGTACTTCTCTGAATCTAATGGTTTTTATTTAACTGGTTCTAAAGACCGTTTGGTTTATTCTGCTTATTTAGCTCTCTGCAAACAACTTGATCCTTCTGGTCCTTTTGACATGGATTGACTGAAAACAAAAAGGTTTAATTAATTGTGTTTCTTTGTTTTTGTAGTCCTTTATGTCTTCATTAATGTTTGGTAGATTTGTACATCATTGTCTTAATATTTGATGCAGTTAATCATGTTGAACTTTGGTTATGGTTGTTATTCTTGATGAGGTAATAAAGAGGTATTTTGAGCATAAACATGGAGTAAGTGAATATTAATGTGTGTGATTTTATTTTATATATAACAATATATATTATAATACATCTTTTATGGATGTCCATAGATAAGAAATCTATGAACACTTATTTATCAGTTTTTGGATCGTATAAACAATAATTATTGTATATGTTATTGTAGCAATTACTGTTCATCAATGTTGCCTGATAATAAAAATTTATGGACATCCATAGATGAATGATTCTTTCTATATATATATATATATATATTGACAAACATTACGTGTTAGAGACGGCACAAATATTTTTAGTATATCACGCATTAATATTTGATCCGTGTCCATAAAAGATTTGGTGCTAAATTTGTGTATGATTTTATTATATATATATTATGTGTTAAAAACATGCTCAAATATTTTAAATATACCATATATTAATATTTGGTCAATATACCTAAAAAGATTTGGTGCTAAACAAATTTATTAAAATTTTATTTGAGTATAAAAAATTAGATGCGAATGCATTGGCTATGATATTATTTTATTACTGTTTTAGTATTTACTTTACCGTTTTTAGGATTATTATTATTCAGATTACATACTGTTTTAATAACTGTGTATGCATGGTTTTATATGCATGTGTAAAATAAAGAAATTTCTGTCAGATGGCAACTTTGCCAGTGATATAACATCCCCAACCATTTAGAAAACTCATATATCATAAATCATATAGGACATTATTATTTGATGTTGATTGATGGAGCTATATATTTGTTTTAATTCTTTGTAGTTTTTAAATCCATAATAATATAAAAAAAAACAAAGAACATGTGAAAAGAATCAAAAGATTAAGATAAAAATTTATTCCCTCCCAGCATCTTTAAAGACAAATATTCTTAAATAATAACAATTTATATAAAAACATACTATTTTCTTTGAATTATTTTCAGTAAAAAAGCTATTTTTAAAAAATAAATAATTAAAAACTTTAAAGATTTTACAACACTACATGACAAAATTTAAAAGAGATTGAGATATTCTCGGAGTTTGAGCCGTGACTTATCCACAAACAACAACCATAAAAAATAATAAAAATAAAAATAACAGTGATTTGTATACTTTCCCTCATATTTTAAAAAATTAATTACCAAAATTAATGCCATTAAAAAACTCCCAATATTATAAATATTATAAATATTCTTTAATACCTCCTCCTCCATCCCCACACCATTCCTATTCTCATCAAACCAACATCAAAATACCAAAACAAACAACAACAACAAAAGAAACAAACATCAAATACAATAATCAAAGAAGTTCTAAACACATTATCAACATCCCAAACATTAAAAATACATAAAACCCAAAACCAACCCATACATTGATGATAAAATCAATAACAAAGATAAAGAGAAACTAAACATATTAGTCCAAAAGACTCAAAGCTCATTCATCATCATCATCATCATCATCTAAATGAGAGAAGAAGAGAACATCAACCCCAAGATCCATAAGCATGAAGCAAACTCCCAACAAATGAAACAAACTTCTCACACCCTTCACCCACAAACCAATCCCCTTCTCTCCACTTCCCATCTTCCAAACTCCATCCCCAAACCCTCCCATTCGCCACCACCACCACTTCCTTTACTTCCTGAACTCTCACCACCTTCACTTCCCCACTTCCCCACTTCCTCATCATCCTCCTTTTCCTCACTTCCTTCCACCCACTTCCCTCACTTCCATAAACACAAATCTCATCTCCTTTGACACAAACACAAGTTACTTTTCCATCAATTTCCATCAGTTCCCAACTCACATCCTCTCTGTAACTCTCCGGCCAAACCACATCCCAGTTCTCATCCGTTTCCGGATTGTAACTCACCACGGTCTGCATCGAAGTCCTCCAATGCGCGCACCCGCCGGCGGCCACGCCGGACTCCGGCACAATCTGTTCCGTCACACATAGCTCCGCAGACACACTCCATTCCCACTCCCTAGATCTAAATACCTCAAATCCATAGCACCCACCAAGATCATAAGCCACTACTAATTTGTAATCCAAAGCGAAGTTGAACATGAACGGCTCGTCGAAGACGATGACCGCCGCCGGTTTGATGCCGTGGTTGTTGGCCGGCGGTGGTAACAAAACCCATGATCCGGTTACTGGGTTGACGATGAAGTACTTTGTGGTTTCACCGGAGAAAGCTTGGCAGCAGAGAAGACCACGGGAGGAGGAGAGAACGGCGACTGGCTCCGGGAGGAACTTCAACTCCGGGCTTTGTAAGCCGTGGAGATGTTTGTTGAAGGGATTGAATGATGGGTTGTTGATCGGAGCGGAAGGACGGATGTAGAAGACGCCGGAGATGGAAATTGATGATTGGGAATGAGAGTGAATGAAGAAAGGACTGGTGATGAAGTCGTTCCATTGACGGGAGACTGTGCGGAGGTTGAGGAGTTGTTTCGCCGGAAGACGGTGGAGAACTCGTTCACGGATTAAGACTGAGATGAAGGTCTCCGGCGATGGCCGTGATGATGATGAAGATGATGAACTTGGGCCCTTTTGATCCATTATTTCTAGTTCTTCTGATGATTCTTCTTCTTCTTCTTCTTCTTCTTCTTGGAGATTTTGAGAGTAGTAGCTTTGCGTATCTTCTTCTTCTTCATTGTCATCATCATTATTATCATCATTCACTTCTAGTGCTTGAGGGATGAGAATCCAGGAGGAGGTGTCGTCGGTGTCGGAGAACGGTGGTGATGGAGCGGTGATCTCCGACCAGGCTTCATCTTCTGGTTCTGAGTTGTGATTTGGAGAGATTGAATTGTTCATGTTTGGTGTGGTTCTGGTGGAGGAAGGTTTTGGTATTTGGGAATTTTTTGTATTGTGCAGATGAGGAAAGATGGGAGAAGGAGAAGGAAGACTTGGGGGCTTGACTAGTTATTGTTATTTTTATTAGTAAAAACTGGGAAAAGATTAAGAAATTGATATTTTTTATTTTATAAATAATATAATTAGTTTTTGAAAACAATATTTAAAGATTGGTTTTTGATAAATTCGTGTTTATCTGCTTTATAAAATGTAAATTTATATATATATATATAAAGATTGAGTGGTTGCTTGCTTGTCAAGTAATAGCTAAATACTCTTCTCATTTTACCTTTCTAGTCCTCCAACTTCAATTTAAGCCCTTTTAATCCCTCTACTCTCTGAATGAATGCAATTTAGTTCCCCAAAACTATACTAATTATGAAAATAATTAATTTCTTACCCAATTCATCCATAATAATCATTGTAATGTACACAATTCAAAAAAACAATACAGATTTTTTATCTTTTGTATGAATCATAGAATTTATGAGCAATAAAAGTTATCAATTGACATGTTCAAAGAATAGATGGGGGACTTGATTGCATTCATTTAAAGAATAGAAGGATTAAAAAAAACTTAAATTGAAATATGAGGACTAAAAGAGCATAGTAAAAAGAGTATAAGGACTAACCTAGGTATTCTACCAATTTAAAAATATTTAAAATTAGTTTTTAAATATTCATGGTTATATATATATACATTTAAAATTAGTTTTTAAATGTATATATATATAAATAAAGATTGAGTGGTTGCTTGCTTGTCAAGTAATAGCTTAATTAAAAAATATTTAAATTAGTTTTTAAATATTCATGGTTATTGAGAAATAAAAATAAGATAAGAAGTGCGAAATTTGGGGGCTCCTTCCTTGTTTCTTCTTCTTCCAATTTTTTTTTTTTTTTTTTGAAAAAAAGTGAGTGATTTCTGAGAAAATTGACTGCCTTGCTTGACAAGCAAATGTGAATGATGCCAAATTGCTTGTAATTTTCTATTGAACTTATACTACTACTACTAATTATTATTATTATTATTATTATTTAAAAACTTTATCTAGTCAGGAATATAAAGCATTGACTTAAAGTCAAAACGTGTTTTGGAATCAGTTGACATGAATTCTGATGAACCTTGTTTTTTTTTTTGAAGCCATGAACTTTTTTCTTGTGTAAAATATGAGGGTTATCATTATCATATTAAGTTATTTAAAGAATAAATAGTTTCAAAAAATTAGAGAAAATAAACTATAGAATTTGAATGTGTAGATATAACATTGAAATTAAAAGATTATTTTTTATTATTAAATGGGTGGATGAAATTCACAAACAAATAGAAAGCAAAGTGTTAATTTGATTATTATTCTTATGAGCACTAATGATACATTAGGTTGGAAAAAAGTAAAAGATAATGTTCATAATTATAACACTTTTTCCAAGTTTGTCTTTTCATATATATTATTGATTCAAAGTGGGATGTGAAAGTAGTTAAACTCCAAAAGATAAAAGAACCATGAACAAACTTTAGTTTGTTTTTTTAATTATATTCTTCAACTTTATCATCAAAACTTTTGAGGAAAAAAAAAAAAAACCAAAGAGAGATGTTCTTACTTGGTGGCCAGGAAAAAAATTCAGTTATAATTTTTTTTTTCATGTTTTTTAAATAATGAAAATCCAAAGCAAGGGATGATAATTCAAATCTAAAAATCTCATCATTATAATTTTTTTTTAAAATTTTTAAATAAAATAAATAAATTATAATTTATTAAAATGAAAAAAGACCACAAAAGAACACACGGAGAAGACTTCACTAAACACACAGAATCTGAAAGAAAACAAACTAAATCATTGAGAGCTAAAAAAAAAAATCTCAATTTAATATTAATTATTAAAATTTAAATTTACTGCATTGCAAAATGTAAATTTCAAGAGCAAATTGAAATTAAATTAAAAAGAATTTATCTTACCATATCTTTATGACAGTACTCAAATTAAGACTTGTATAGATATAATAAATCTAATAGAATATATATATATATATATGATTTTTAATAAAGTGGATAAACTAAAAAGACTGTCTGAGAATCTCACTAAGTTGAGAGAAATAACATAACTAAAAAAAAGTAACAAAGCCAGAAAAAAAAAAGCTAGGACTACGAAGATCACCGTTTAGTGTCACAGACCGATCCACGCTGCAACTTATGAATTTTCAATATCCTTAAAAAACTTATTAAACTTAACACCATTGAAAATAAAACAAAGCCAATTTAGATTAGTGATAGTAAATTTAGATAAAAAGGAATCTAAACTTAAATGTTCAAAAGATTTTTTATTTTATTATATTTTTATATCAATATTCAATAGATAGAGATGAAACATGTATATTGAAAATAAAATTATCTTATTTATTTTTCTGGAGAAAAATTAAAAATATAAGAAACACATGCCATGACACTTTCAATGGTTTTATTTGATTTTTAAATGATGAGTCATCATGTGTTGAACAGTCGCAATCTTTGTAACTGATTGAAAGACTTTTGAGCTTAAAAAATTATAATTAATAAATAAATAAATATTATAATAATAAAAAAAACTAGCCAATGTATGGGACAAATGGTCCTAAATGACCCATAAATATAAAATGTTTTCATGACAATAATGTTATTTCTGAACCATCATTAAATAAACATATTTTATATATTTAATTGGCCAAATCTAGTACAATAATATATAAATTATTTTCAAATAATAAAATCATATTAAATATCAAAACATATCTTGATGAATCAAAACTTCAATTTATGGTAGCGTAATAAAAAGCACAAAGTCTATTAGCACTAGTCTTTTGCATAAGATGTTCGTATATTTATTGAGAAGGCTGGATCAAAACTCAACTCATGCAAAACATGTAAAACGAGAACACAATTACATATAAGGTACTTAGCTAATAGAGATATAAACCCGCCCAATAAATTATTAAATATATATAAATTATTTTTTAATTAATAAGAACTGGTAAATATATCTAAAATACCAAACATATTTGGTCACACATTGCCCAAACCACCAACAAAAAAAAACAAAGTGTGCTAAGAACATATTTATGCCCAATGAATTGTTTCACATAGAAATCATTCTCAATTGATAAGAACTGAAAAACATACCAAAAATACGAAACATACACACTAAATTGATCGATCAACCGAAGCACTGGTCGCCGGGAAGTGGACCGGGGAGGTAACCACGGTCAAGAAACTGAAGACCAAAAACAACAAAGATTGCCAAAAGAGTCAAGTAAGACAAGCCCTCTACTGCACCAAGAAGGCCATAAGGTCCCGCAGGCAAACCTGACCCAGTTTTAGCTTTGGTGTAAATTGACCAGCCAACAATGCCTACCAAAACAAGATAGCTCACTCCTTCCAGTGCACCTAAAGACCCGCCCGGCCCCGGGGGGAGACCGCAACCGGTTGTCTTTAGAGTGTAGAGTGAGTAACCGATCACCGGGTTTGCTACAAAACCACTGATCACAGCTGCTAACTCTGTAGTTCCACCGCGGCTGCTGCCGCCTTCACTTTCGCCTTCGCTGCTTCTAGTGTCTTTTGCCTGGCAGGTGATACATTGTCTTGTTTTCGAATTGAGTATTTTCCGGCTGCTGGAGATCTGTTGTTGTAGTTGTGAGAAGAGTTTTGCATTTGGTGAGAACAGGATTGATTCCATCTATCTACACAATGCAGCAAAAGGAAATTAGTGGGCTTTTGTTGCATTGGATGTGTGTCTTATCTTATCCTTTGTTGTTGTCACTGGGAGAACCATTAGTTTTTGTGAGATTGATATCACAAGCTACATTGAATGGATATAAATGACTTATAAGTTGATAAGCCTAATTTGTACAAATACATCTTAGTTGTACAAAAACAGCAACATAAGAAATTATACCATTCATCCGTGAGTCATTCTCAGAATTCAGCAAACTATAAATTAAAAAAGATCAGCTGTGAAACCAAACACACACACACACAAAAACAGAAGCATGACACATCTCACCAAACAATCAAATCAGAATGAATGACCTGAATGAGTACACAGAGAGAATAATAATAAATGAGAATTTTAGCCAAACCATCAAAACATGAGAAAGTAAATATAAAGGGATTGGGCCAAACCAAACGGCTACCTGGAAATTTGAAGATTTGAAGTCCCCAAAGAGGCTGCTGTTTTGGAGGGAAGCTCAAGTCCCTCACATATGTATTTATATAATAACTAACTACCATTTGAATTGAGAGGTGGGGACAAAAACAAGCAACTAACTTTTGAATGAAGGGGGGAAGAAACCATCTACACAATTCATTCCCTCCATTGTCTTTTAAAAACTAAGCAAATGCTTCTTCAAGTCTACATAGAACTATGAAGGGGAAAAAAGAGGAAAAAAAAAAAAACCACCATTCCCTTCTGAAAACAAGCATCTACAAGGGGTGGTAAAGAGCATGGATTACTGATGCTTGGATGACCGTAAGTCCTCCACGCTGTCTTCGTCTTCGTCTCTCTTCCTCTTGTTGGGTTGAGAAGAGGATGATGGACCTTGGAGAACGCCATTGTTGAGGTGATCTTCGTCATCAACTTCATCGTCTTCGCTCTCATCTTCCTCGTTGCAGCCATCAAAGTCATTTCCACCGTTCTCATCATCAACTTGAGGGATTGGCTGCATAAGGTACTCAGTGCCATCTTCCTGATCAAATAGAAAGAAACCTCCATTTAAGAGAATCACAGACCAAAAGAAATAACAATAATACTATAATTGCAGTAATTGGGTGGTAAAATTTGGTGACAGAAGAATAAAATGTATGAAACTAGCAAAAATCTAACAAGCAAGCAGATCAAGTACATGAAGAAAAAGCAGAAATTGTTCGATAACAAACCAGTGCATGACGATTCTCTTGCACATCGAAAGCAATTTTAAGATAAGATACAAAGCAAGGGGAAATTAATTTTACCATCAACATAAAAATACCAATTACATAATGAGAAAACAGAAAAGCTCACGGAACTTGAAATTAACTAGGGAAGGAAAAAAAATTAAAAAACATGCTCCAACTTGGAAATATATGAAGGAGATTTCCCAACAAGATAAGCAAATACTGCTACAAAGTACACAGAATCACAGGTTAAGTGTGAAGAGCAAAGCTAGATTTACAGGACTAGCATTTCGAGAGAGAAGAGGTACTCAAGATAGCAATTCACAATTCTTCTTTGACATCTGGTATTCTTTTTTATTTTTCAAAGTTTTACCTCTGATATTCAAAGCAAAGCAATCTTCTGATATATAATAACTGCCTACTACTTAAATTACTCGGTAAAAAGCTGAAAAAGTAGATTAATACTTCAACTAGAAAAATAATAAGCAAAGTACCAGTAAAGTCCTGTAAAAATTAGGATCTGAAGTTCTAAAGCTTGCTGTCAAGATAGTGTCAACATTAAATAGCACAGTATAAATTTCAGAAAAGGCGAATTTAAGAACTTAAATGCAATCCGAAAAAGAAAACAGCATGGAATACAAATGGTAAAATCTGAACAAAAAAATGGCCTTTATTTCCTTCTTTGCCTACTAGTTCTCTACAAGGGACTCAAAACAACAGAACCAAATTTGAGCTCAAAAGACAAAACAGCTGCAACCCAATAAAGTACAAAAATGGTGGCCAAGTTAAAAACATAAAAAGAAAGATATTATACAATTAATACCACACTCAAACCCATATTCAAACAAGGTTTGTAACTTATCACCATGCTCAAACCCATATTTGAGCAAGGTTGAACCAAAAAGATTCCAAGCTTTTAGCGGCTGACTTTTAATAACTAAGAAAGTCTCCAGTCACAATTCCCAAATTCTCTCAAAAAATGGCTTGCCTCAATATCAAAGCAAACCAGCAACCAACTTTTCATAAACATGAAAACTCTTTGCCAAAGATTGCATGTGATGATTGAGAGGAATAAGAAATATATTTCAAAGATCTGAAGCATGCACTAAGAAAAACAAAATGTTAGTTCTCTTTTTCTACCGCAAATCAAGTCTATGAAATGGAAAGCACCAAACCTAATAAAAACACAAAGCAAAGCTCATGTGAATGAATATCTAATCGTAGACTTAAAAATCACATACGACAAAGCACGATATCAATAATTTTTGTCCAACAACTTAATACTAGACATTTGAATACCGATGACGCCAGAAAAACCTAAATATTTTAGCTACCTAGAAGCAACCATTAACACAACACAAGAGGAATATTCGAAAGCATCCATGAACGCTGCAAAAGCTTACGAGCACTAAAAATAGATTATCTTCATGAAGCACAATGTAAACAGAATTGCAATTTGCAAACCATGAAGCAAGTATCATGCTAATTGGAAAGCTAAATGACCATATAAATGACTGAAAAGATGGTAAATGAGTGCAGGACTGAAGGAAAAAAAGGGATTTCACCTCATCCTCTCCATCCCCATCATCATCATCGAACTCCCTTTCCTCAACACCCTGCTCATCCTCTTCCCCAATCTCCCCATTATCATCCTCCTCCCCCTCTTCCCCCTGCTCATGACCATCAATCTCACCTTCAGCACTTCCTCTGCCTGTGCTCCCAGGTTCCGCATCATCCTCATCCTCAACATCTTCTTCCTCCTCTTCACCATCCTCATCCTCAACATCCTCCTCCTCATCATCATCATCCTCAACAACATCTTCATCCTCATCACCACTATCTTCAATCTCATGAACTTCTACCACATCATCATCTTCCCCATCTTCCTCATCAACTTCTTCTCCCAAATCATCCTCATCGTCCTCATCCTCCACATCCTCTTCATCATCTTCATCCCCATCAACCAATCTAACAGGCTCCACTCTAAACCCGTTCGAATGGTGCCCATTGGACTCTATTCTCCTTTCAGCACCCGTCTCCTCCTCATCAGCATCACTCTCCTCATCATCATCAGCATCAATGATCCCCTCATCTCCAGCAGTGCTCCTACCACCGTTTGCCACTTTCCCACTTCGATCATCGCCATCTACCTCGCCGCTAACTGGATCCTCATCCTCCTCTTCCTCCTCATCGTCTTCCTCATCATCATCACTCTCTGGCCTCTCGTTCTCATCGGCATCCATCTTGTCTAGATATTTCAATGTTCGGATCATCCCAAAAACCCTGGATCTATAATCCCTGACCTTGGTAACAGGGCATTCATAGAGATCCAACGAGACAAGCCGGAGCCGAGCCAACGGTGCGAGTTCCTCCAAGAACTGGATCCGATTGTTAGAGAGATCAAGGTCTCTGAGTGATTCCAGCCCGGCCTCAACCAGAAACTCAAGGCCACTAGCGATCCGATTATCCGACAGTATGAGCCGCTGGAGATTCTTCAGCCGCGGGAACTTCTCCAACGACGAAACCCCCACGTTCGCGATCGATAGATGCTCCAAACTCTGAAACCTCTCCAGCAACGCCGGCGGCGGTAGCCGTCCATGAACACACTTCACCGCACCATCCAGCGTCAACGTCCTCGGCGCCGTCGACGAGTCCCCCTGCCCTTCCAGCGCCGCTTCCACAGCCCTCTCCCAAACCTCATCCATCCCCCACGATCCCAATCAACCCTTCCCTCAAAACCCCCAACTCGATTCCACCAATCAACAAATCCAACACAACAAACCCTAACCCTAGAATCCACCAAAGCTTAAGCAACACCCCAAAACCCTAACCCTAACCCTAGAACTTCGAAAGAGGGTGGCAAGGAGGCGGAGCACTGGGCGGAGAAGCCAAAAATTCGATTTTTTTTTTTTCCTCTCTTTCTCTCTCCTCTCTCTTCTCCCCTTTTTATCCACTAAAAATTCCCATTTTCACTGGGTTTTTTTGAAAATCTCCAAATCCGGTTCGGTCCAACCCGAACCGGGCCCTCCCAACCCGGTTCGAACCAAACCACCTTGTTTTTTCTCTTGATAAGTGACCAATAACAACCGTTAGATCAACAGTTGAGGATCGATGACGTGGATAAATGAAGGGTGGATGAAGGGGTGTGTTTGTTTAGTGAGGAAGAGAGAGAGAAGCGTGTTTGATTGGAACTCTTTTTGGTTTTGTTTTTTTATTATTATTTGGATTAAATGGTGTGAGTCTTTTATAAGGAAACAAATCGTGTGGTTATCAATGCTCCTGCGCCGAAACTGGATCGAATTGACGGCTGTGATGGTGATGCTTCTTACTGGCAGTTAATCTCCACCGTTAATATATATATACATGCATGATTTGGATTAATAATATCTGATTTTAATAAGTTCAAAAATTATATATTTTTCTTATCTACAATTATTTTAAATTTTATGCTTTTTAGTTTTGATAAAATTTGTTTAGATGTAATTAGCTTTTGACATATATAAATTATATAAATATTATCTTTTTTTTAAATAAATATTATCTTCTAAATTATCATCATCATTCATCGAGATTTATATATATATATATATATATATATAAATCATGATCCACTCGAAATGAAATAAGGACTAATAAAAAAATAATAATAATATTTTTACCGAATAGGTTTTTCGAATAGATTACCCGAAACTTGTTATCCATATCATCTATGGCATTATTTTTTATATAAACTCAAATTTAAATTTAAAAAAATTTTAAATTCTTAAAATTTTAAAAAAATTATAAAATAACATCTAAAATATTAAAACAAAATACTACAAAATCTATACCTAAAAATCTAAAAACTTAAATCTTGAATAATAAATACTAAGTTTTGTGATTTGAATTTATGGTTTAAAGAGGGATTTTTTGCTTATCATTTACGATTAAAAGTTTAAATTTAGAATTTAAATCTATTCGGGAAATCTAAAATATATCATTATACTAAAATAACAAATAACAAAAGAAACTATCATATTAGAGGGACACTAACAAGTACGTTGCACCATATTTAACCAAAATGATTTAAATATAGAGTAATGATATTTTTACCGAATAGATTTCTCGAATAGGTTTCCCGAATGATGTGGATGTTGACATGGATGCAAACTTGGCATTCATGTCATTTGAAAATCTATTCGGGAAATCTAAAACATATCATTATACAAAAATAACAAATAACAAAAGAAACTATCATAACAGAGGGACAAGAACAAGTAGGTTGCACCATATTTAACCAAAATGATTTAAATATAAGTATTTAAAATTCTCATTTTATCTATGTTGTTTCTTTTAAAATTTATATTTTATATATTTTGTGCACATATGAATGATTGAGATTTATTTATTTTTTATTTTTTTTACAAATTGGCGATGAGCATTTTTTTCAATTTTTTTGTATTGTTTTTAACCGGTTTTGAATTCGAGACCTCTTACATACAAACAAGACAGAAAATCACCCAGCTATATTTTAGTCCTTACAGAGATTTAATGTATTTATGTCATATTCACTAAGTAATAGATTTATTTAATATTCAAATTATATACAAAAATTTAGACTGTATTTGGAAGTATGTTCTGCTTAATGGAGTGAGTCAGGGACTATTTAAAAAAGATGTTTATTTTATTTATTTATATTATAGAATATAATATATTTTGAAATTTCTATCCAAACATGTTTAATAATGATAGTCATAGAGATTAAAAAAAAAAAGGTACTTGGATAAATATATTTTTAAAGATCTTTAATTTTAAAGGAAATTTAAAAGTTTGCAATATTTACAATTTAAGATAATGTGTATACATATCTTAAACTCACATCTTTTTATAAAATTTAATTATAATTCCTATATCTTTTATTTTTATAATTTAGCCTTTAATAATGTTACATTTTACAAATTAGAACCGGAACTCTGCTCTTACAATTTTTTTGCCAATTTCCACAAAAGACCACAGAAAATTTTCTTTTAGATTTTCATGATATTTTTTATGCAAACAAGCCCCTTAAATAATATATATATATTTTGTTTGAACAAGGCTGAACTGTGGAGTAACTTTTTTTTTTTCTTCAAAATTTTAATTTTATTTGGATGACAATCAATAAAATAAAAATAAATACTTTATTTATATTATATCGGCATTGGTCACGCTAGATGAGATGTTAATGTGAGAAGTTTAAATTTTGAGTTCAAAGTTTTGTTGGATGCCATAGTAATAATGAGCATTTGTTTGTGGATGCAGTTTGTACAATAATAGTTTTTGTATGTAGATATAGTATATATAGTAATAATGAATACTTGATTGTGAATGCAGTCTTACAGTTTAAATAATAGTATCATTTGTTGCATTTGTAAAATTTTTTTTTTTTTTTTTTATTCAAAAACATTCAGAATTCATTAATGCTTGAATCCAACTTAAAAATAATTCATCAAATAAAAAAAAAATTATCAACATAGACAAGACATAAACTTTAGTATGTGGAATTTTCCCCCTCTATCAATCATCTGGTCAAATCCAATTCCAAACTTGCGCCCAACCCCATTCTATCTGGCATGAGTGTCATTTTATGGTCACCTTTTGACACATTTTGCCATTAACTCCTATATATATATATATATATATATATATATATATATATATATATATATATATATAATTAAGAAATTAAAAGCTATGTTGAATTTGATATTGGGTTGCCAAGGACCATGTGATTTATGGTTTTTAACATCATATTTTACATGGAAGATTTTTATATTTTAGTGAAGAATGAGATTCGAATCTCGGTCCGTACAAAGCGAGGACACATATATATTATTGTAGTAGCCGAAACAGCAGATTCACCCGCTACATTACAATATCTCGCGAATTGAGGACGGGTTTTTGGAGTTAGCTCACCCTCGCGGGATCGCGACCCTTTGTCCCGCCCATTGTAGCACGTGTGTCGTCCAGGACATAAGTGGCATGATGACTTGCATTAAATGGATCAATTTGAGAACAATTGGATGATGACAAAATTCTCAAAGATTGATATTCTTTATTTTGATTCAACAAGGTACCCAATGATTTTCTACAAAATGGTGACGAAATGTATAAATTGTACAAATCTTTCCATTTTCCAACACTCTTGATACATGATTTGTTCATATTGGTAAAATAAATAAATAAATAAACCTCTGGCTTTACTTTGGATCCTGCGATCCATTAATACTTACAAGTGAATACACATTAACCATTCTTTTTAGAAAAGATTGAAATTAGCTAAGTTTAAAATCCTCATGAGATCAAAGTAAACTCTTTGTGAATAAGCACATAATTCAGTGATTGCTAGAGTACTACATTATATTGCTATTTGAGGTGCTTTCAAGATTTCAAAGGGTGGGAATTTGTTTTTCCAATTGTGAGTTTAAGTGTGTGAAAGAATAAGTTAACTTGTACTGTTTCTTGTAATAAATGGGCAAAGATTAAGTTTGGATTTTGGAGGAGGAACAGGGGAAGTGGGAAATGATGCATCCTGTTGCTATGATACAAACTGTTGTTATGATCCAAGTTTGGTGTCATATAATTAAAAGGATGGGCTACATAAATTAATTTTAACTATTAGCAATAATTAAAATATTAAAAATTTAAAATAAATAAAAATCTATTAAGGAAATCATGAAACCGATAATATGACAAATGATATAATATGAGTTAAATTAGAGTTGTCTAATCAATAAAGACGTCTAACACTAATTGTTGAATCTGAGGTCATGTTTATATATTCTCTTTGATAAGAAAATGAACTGAGAAAATCACAACTACATTTGATTATGGATGTTGAAATTTCTAACATGTTTTTCACGGAGTTTGAATTTTATTTTATTGGGACAAATAATTCTAAATAGATATACATACACTTTTTATTATTATAATAACGAATCCAGAATTGTAAATAGATAAAATGGAAATTTGATGATTATGAGATTTGTCATTATTATATGGTTATGGCCATTAGTTTAGTTTGAGTACCTATAATGATTTCCTCATAAAAATAATACACATTTTTGTTTAAAGTATGAATTTAGTCCAATGTATTTCTCATGATCATATTCAATATTAAATTTACATTCTCTCAATAATAAATAAAAAAATATTCATCTTGCAATGTTCCATTTTCAATCCTAACAATGACACAAAACGTATAGAAAAAACTATATTATTGACTAGAAAAAAAAAAGTAGCATACATCATTAAATTGGAAAAAGAAAAAAAGAAAAGAAAAACTTTAATTAAGGTGGTAATTAATCAAAGTCATTAAACAAATAATCGACTTTAATTAAGCAATCGACTATCTTTTTAAGTCGGGTAGGTTTGTGACTCCAGGTAGTAGACTTAGTCCACCCACCTACTACTCTTCTTCTCTTTTGCTGTCCCTGTTTTATTGTTCTTTGTTTTCTTACCCCTGGTTTTTTGTTTTTTTTACCCCTGGTGAGGTTTTAATTGTTCTTTTTGTTGTCCTATATATATATTTTTTCATGTGCTTGTCTTGTTATTCCATCTTTTTAATTCAATAAATTTGTGATTTATCCGTATTTATTAAAAAAAAAAAACAAATAATCAAGAAGTTCTTAGCAACCTCTTTCACGTTGTGGACATTAAACTACTAATATTGACTATGAAGTATGAACAATGAAGTAGTATAACCGTTGCCTTAAAACTGCTCATCAACCACCACCAATGCTCACCATCTTTACATCATTTCATGGCTTCAAACTCCTCAACTTCCCTCTTTTTCCTACCAGTTCTTCAACCGTTGCACCTTTTTAACCATTCTCAATCCTTGATAATCTAAGCATGCAACAAGACCACGCTCCTCTCATTTAATGCATCATCTCTTTCTCACCTTCTTGATTTTTTCTATATAACTCTCTTTACTTTGAGTTCTTCTTTTGTTGTTAAACAACAAGACATGGACTTACTGCTTGTTCTCATCTTGTTCTTGTTGTGTTTTACTGTTCTTGGTTTGCAACAAGATGAGAAGTTCATTAGTTGGAATGATTTGGTTTTGAATGATGAAGTGAGTTCAGTGAGTGAATCATTGAGAAGCAGAGTGATTTCTGTTTCAAAGGATGGGAATGGAGATTCAGTTACTGTTCAAGGAGCAGTTGATTTGGTTCCTCATGGGAATAATCAAAGAGTGAAGATCTTTATATCACCAGGAGTTTACAGGTTGGTAATTACAGTTATTATCATTATTTTTTCACCTTTTTGTTTCTGTTTTTCACTGAATGAATTTTGTCACAGAGAGAAGGTTTTAGTACCAAGCACAAAGCCTTACATTTCCTTCATCAGCAATGGAAGCAGTGAAACAGTTATTGCTTGGAATTCTCGAGCATCGGATCCGTTATCTAATGGACAGACAGTAGGCACGCTTAATTCGGCTTCGGTTGCTGTCGAATCTGATTATTTTTGTGCTAATGGTATCACTTTCAAGGTACTAAACAATTGTCACAATTAGCTGGATGAAATAAAACTTAAGTTTCTGATTGTTAGGATCAACAAGTTACAGAATACAGCACAAGCCGCGCAACCGGGAGCAGTAGGAATGCAGGCGGTGGCGCTTAGACTATCGGGCGATAAGGCGGTACTATATCGATGCCGCATATTGGGGAATCAAGACACATTGTTTGATCATCAAGGCCGGCATTTGTTCAAGCAGTGTTACATAGAAGGATCCATAGATTTTATATTTGGAAGTGCAAGATCATTGTATCAGGTAGAGTTTACTGCAGTAATTTAATCTGTCGCAATTTGTACCGGTTTATTGATGTGTTGATGATGTCTTTCAAGCAGGGATGTGAATTGCATGCTGTCGCGCAGAGTTATGGTGCAATTGCTGCGTCGCAGAGGAGTTCGCCTTCGGATGATTCAGGCTTTTCGTTTGCTAATTGCAAGGTGACCGGCTCCGGATTAGTGTATCTAGGAAGAGCTTGGGGAAGGTATGCAAGAGTAGTGTATTCATTTTGCCAAATTGATGGAATTATACTGCCTCAAGGATGGGATGACTGGGATGATCCTTCGAGGAGAGGGTATGAGCTTCGTCGTCGATACTGAATTGTTTGAATTCAATTACTTTGTCGAAAGCTAATTCGATGTAGTTTTGCAGGACAGTGTGGTTTGGAGAGTTTGAGAACACGGGCAGCGGCGCCAATTTAAGCAACCGAGTTCCATGGGCAAGATCACTTAAAAATGATGAAGCTAAGCCTTTCCTCGATCAAAATTACGTCGACGGTGATCAGTGGGTGAAGTTGTAGAATCTATTTCCATGTATAAACTTGCCATGTCCCGAAAAACACAGTTTAATAGGATTAAATTAACCGATGAACGTATATTTGCCAACTATGAATTGTCAGAGCAGTTACTGATATAGTGTGTGCAGAAATGATGAGAAGTTATTTAATGTTGCTGATGAGAGGAAATCATTCAAAGGATTCAGAGTTGTTCATTGTGAAAATGAAAGCTCTGCTGAAAACATCAACATCTTCAGAGGGCACGCCTGTTCGAAAAAAGACGATTAAAAACACAATTTACATACAAAACTGAGCAAGATATCGGCAAACAAATCATCATTCTGTACATCAATTAGAGAAAGATATCACTGCATAGTATATGAATTTTCTTAAAGGTGAAAGGAATGCTTCAGCAAAATATATATCATTCAAATAATTCATGAATAACAGAGGAAGCAAAGATAGTATATACACAGAATAACAAAATGTATTTCATCTGCAATCAATTCACATGATATAAAAAATTAAAATGCTTGAAACCATGAATTATAGAATAAAATTATCGATACTGTAATTATAATAGATGAGCAAGATCTTGCAGATACTGAAAGAAGTTTAGATGCTAAATGAACATCAATATTATACAGATAAAAGCAAGTAATTGAGTAAGATTGAAAATCTCAGCTTTGCATCAAAAAATAAACAGCAGAAAAGTCCTCAGAAACCACATAAAACAATTTGCAGAAAACTTACTGAAGATAAACACAAGATTTGAGAAACATACAAACAAAAAAGTTTTTCATTTTTTATGTATCATGAATCAGAGAACTCATAAAGATCTCAATTTGAAGGCTAGAACCAAACAATGAGCAAACCTGCAATGAATAAAGATGCCATTTTTGATGTATCCAATGACAAACAGTGTATATGGAATGAACAAAGTTTAAACTATAAAAAAGCCAATGAATTCCCAACAGAAGCAGAACTCTACTCTGAAGAAAAACACAAAAACTCACCATATTTTACAGGTCAAAGAACCAATCAAAAAGTTTCCACATTCCCTGTTCATTGGTCAAATACAACAAACTTCCAATATATATATATATAGTACATGATCTTGATTTCCACAAAGAATAGACCAAAAAAAAAACCATGACTAGCATCATGAAGAGGCTGACATGGAACAGGAGAGCCACAAATCTGAGAAGAGGCAATGTTAAGATTCATGTGGGGAAGAAGGTGGTGCACAAGATTGAGATGAATGCAAACATCCTCAACCACCCACTAGTAGGAGAGCTTCTTAGGGAATCAGTGGAGGAGTTTGGTTACTCATACTCTGGGGCTTTGAGGATTGCTTGTGAGAAGAATGTTTTCTTGCATTTGGTGAGCTTGTTGGAGAGTGGCAGACCAGAAGTTCATTACATGGAGCTTCAAGATCTCATGAGGAAGTTCAGTGATGGTGAGAAGATGAAGTTGTAAAAAATATCAACATTCACCCCCATCATAAATTTCCTGGCTATTCCACTGTAAACAACTTTGGAGTATGTTATGTAAAATATTTGTTTGAAACAGGATTTGAAATCCAATCACATAACTTACATAAAGGTATAATAGGTGTTTGTTGCGCTTGCTCTATGCTAGTGCTTGTTTGTGACATAATAAATTCATAAATAAATATATTTATTAATTATTATGAAAAAATAAAAAAAATAAATAAATTATAATTATTTAAAAAAACAATAAAAAAGGAGTAACAAAATCAGAGACTAACAAATACAAGAAAATGAGCTAAAAAGCTACATTACAAACTAGAGAACAAAATTTCCATGGAAAAGTGGAAATGACCAAACGAGATGGAAACTAAAACATGTATAGACATTTTAATTGGAAAATATGAGATATTTTGATAAGAAAACATAACATTATGGTTTTTATTTAAATATATGAGACATTCAGAAAAGAAATCATAAGATTAGGTTTTTGATCCAAAAATAAGAGGCATTCCCAAAAGAAAATATAGGATTAGGGTTTTGCTTGAAAAATATGAGATATTAAAAAAAAAACATAGTATTAGGGTTTTGATTCAAATCTAGAAAATAGGAGACACTGCGAAAAAAAATATAGTAATAGTTTAAATTGTCGCATAGGTGATTGTTCGTGCACTAAATGCTAATGATCATGTGTTTGCAGAGCTGTAAGTGGTAATTGAGGGCTATCGCCATCTTTTGGCTAATCTACGATATGCATGGTGTGTCCATGTCTAACAGGTAGCGAACACAGCGCCGGACGCTATTGCGAGGGTTGTGTGCTCTATGTCTGTCCGTAAACTATGGAGGGATTGTTAGGATTATACCCTCGAATGCCAACGAGGATACTTGTATTAGGGCATTTCATTTATATTATACATTATTATTATTATAGGCATTTATTTTTATGTTCATATAAATCTTGTGATGGTATTATAATTAGTTTTGAATATTATAGTCCATGTGTATTAAGTTAAACTTTCTACTCTTTGTGGGATAAAGAGGAGAGCGCTAGAAGGGTTTAGCACTTATACACTTAAATAGTTCGCAAATAGGAAAATCTTTAATTGAGCGTTAAAGATTCATAAGGATTTGTATGACATATAGTTTGACGAAGAGTGCTAGTTGAACACTATAGAATAGTGGGAGCATATGTCATAAATATATCACTGGGATTGGTGTATTCGAACATTACTCGCAACAATCCAATCACATGGGTTTTACTCTTTCACAATCAATGATTAGATTGTTGGTTATGATCATATGAGTGAATCTTAGACCTAAGGTGTCATGATCACAATGTACCTATGACGTCTAATATGTTACTAGAATCATTAGGCTCAGTTTACCTTTTGGTAGGACCGATCTCCAAGTACGACTATGTCGGGTAAGTAACAATTGTGAGTGATCACCAAGAAGGAATTTGTTTTCTCAGAAGTAAACGAGATAGTATCATATACGATTATAAGTATGTGAGATTAGAAAACCTTGGCCAAGGTAATCAAACTAATTGTGTGGGACACGAAGGGTAGTTTGGTAATCTCACTCTATTATAGTTATTTACATATGATCTAGTTCAGTGAGTTTGACAATTACCATGGCTCTTATTCGGTTGGGATACAAGAATGAAGGGTTTATACACATATGGTAATCATAATCGGAAAGATTCGTAATGATCTACTCATTTGTGTTCAATTGGGTTACGATGTGGGGCCACAGGGCTGGCTAGGTGTCACCCACGTCCTTTGGTATCCTCCCATTGTCAATCGGAACGAATCTAGGAAGTCATGCTTAAATGATAAAGAATCAATCATGCTTAAATGATAAAGAATCAGTCTTGCTTTAAGTGCACGGGGATACGTGAAATTGTAAATTGGTCTAGGGTTTTTGTCTTAAGTTTAAATTTTGATTTAAATTCGATAGAGTCAAATAAATAATCAAAATTATAAGGACTCAAAAACAAAAGTGGTTTTAGTTACATCATGACTCATATTTATAATAGAACTTCTATGTTTATCATATTATGAAGGTTCATATTTTGAATAGGACTTCATAATTGAATAATGTTTATCATATTATGAATGTTCATATTTCGAATATGACTCATAATTGAATAACGTTTATCATGTTTTATGAAGTTTTTATAAATATGACTCCTCTTTAATCCTATAATCAATTAATTAATTCTCTAGTGAGAAAATCCCAAGCTTTTTCTTCCTTTCCAACCCTTTATTTGAAGAAGAAGAGGAGATTGTTTCTTAATTCTGGCTTGTGATCCAGAGGCGTGGGATTTTCTTCGGCGCTAAGAGAATTACGACAATCGGAGGAATAAATTCGGCACATCAAAAGAAAGGCTTTCAAACATTAAGAGGTAATTTTTTATACTTTTTAATTAAATTACAGTGTTTATTAAAACAATTAGACCATATCGCAAATTTATTATTGCTTCGCATGCTTTTAATGTATACCCTCCAAGATGTTGTACCACTTTCCAACTAATGGTAACCTGGTTATGTTTAGTTTAAAAAATTAACATGCATAGAAATACAAAAATATTTTTTTCATTAATAATTTTGAGACTTTTCTTTGGATTTCACACAATTTTGTTGTTATTTTTCCATTTTTTTATTGCTTTTAGTTTCGATAGAATAAAAAAAATTTAATTTTTATTTTTAATTTGGTTGTTTGTTTATATATTTAAATTCTTAATTGGGTCAATACCATTACCATAATAAGACGTTGATAGTGCAATTAACTTCCATGCAAAAGATCAAGAATTTAACTTATTTCAAAACACATGGTTGAAAATACGAGGTGTGCGGGATAGCTGGTGCATATTATTTAAAAAAATAAAATAAAAATATTTTTTTAATAATTGTGGGACTTTCTTTGTATTTGTCACTGTTTATAGTTTATTGTTATTTTTCCATTTTTTTTATGTATATATGGGAATAAATAGAATAAATTTTTATTTCAAATTTGTTTTTCTTTTGTTTATATATAAAGGGTGCTTACTTGAGTCTTAACTTAAATAAATAAATAAATAAAAATGTCTTTTTTAACAAATAATTTTGTTAAAATATCCCAATTTGTTTTTTAATATATGGCCTTCCTTTGTTTATATTTCTCCCAATTTTGTTGTTGTTGGTATACACATAATCAATTTTATATGAAATTATTCTCATATATATATATATATATATATATAGTGTTTAGTTGACTCTTAGCCTAAAAAAAGTGGAAATAAAATTTTTAATAATCTTCGGAAATATCACCCTTTTTTTCTTAATAAATAAATAAGTAAATAATTTTATTTTTAATTTGTTTATATATATATATATATATCTGAGTGCTTAGTGTTGAGTCTTGACCTAAAAAGGGGGAAAAGTTTCAATCTTTGAGCTCGCGAGTCGGATCGTTCTCCAGCTCGGCAATGGCGGGCATAGCCCTCGTTCTCAATCTCGCCAAGAAGAACTCGGCCGTGCACACTCAACCCCTCCACTCGCACCACCTCTTCTCCGCCACCCTCGCCGTCTCCGCTGCTGCCGCCTCCGCAGCTGCCTCTTGGCCTTTTGCATCCCGTTCCATCTTCGGGTCCGTTGATTTCTTTCCCCTTTTTTACCTTTTGAGAAACTTTTCTTGTGATTTGATGGTTTGAAATCAAGATTTTTGGGCGTTTTCTTGTTGATTGAACATTATACTGCAATCTCATGTTGTGTTTTGCGTTGCGATTTGGGAGTGGAATCCTATGCGTATTGCTGGTTATACTGGGAAAATATACGAGAAATTAAGATCAAATTATACCTGAATCGTAGCTAAATTGAGTAAAATCTCTTCCTTTGTGTGTTTATATATTTAAAGATTAGAATTTCATCTTTGATTCTCAAGAAAGTTGGACATGGAAAGGTTCTTGTTCCAAGATTATTAAATCCTAACATGGGAAAAAAAATCTTACTTTGTATACTCCTTGAATTGGTTTGTAGGAAATTCACATCTAATTTGTTTTTGAGGAGAATGGTGATTATTTGACAATATTTGAAGGAGAATGATTGATGCTATTGTTAGAACACAGCCAACCTTTTTTGAATCTTTACCTTAATTGAGGGGTTTATATTAACATTAATATCATAATAATGATGATCATAACTATAATCATTTTTGGCCTCAAGTATATCATTCATATGAATTGAAAAGTAAAAAGTATCAAATTTGAAGGAAAGGTTTCATTAATCTAAACCCCTACATTATTTCTTCACTAAACACCCATTCCTTATTCCTTCTTTCCATCCAAGACACCAAAACAAGAAAAAGGATGGATCAAGGCTTTTGGTGCCTTAATCTAATCCACCCTTATTCCCTTCAAAACACTCTCATAAATTTCTTTTTGTGCATTTTGGACTTAGGTATCATCTACAAAATGTGTGCATATTTTGTTTCCTATGTGTAATGCAATTAAAGTTATGTGCTATGTGATTATTATTTAAAATTTGATGTCATGGCTTATAATGATTTTGGTTTGTTACATATCAGAAATGGAGGAATTCCTATTGCCTATTGTGATGCTGGTGCGGCATTGAGTGATAGTTACATCCCTAATATACCCACTGAAGAGTTCTTGTCTAGCTCTGTAACATATAGACCAAAGGAATACCCTGTGGAACTGAAATCCTTGACTTCTGCTTTTGGGTTGAAGTCACTTGCATTGACATCAGTGAGGTCCTTCCTTTTGTTTTATTTACCACTGTTGGAACCTCACCCACCTGTAGAAGGGGACGACGATGATCTTGAAGACCCTCCAGAGAACAAATCTGTTGATTTGGTTACTCCCTTCAAGAAATCAGTGAAACAAATAGCCCGTGAGGTGACTCTTGTTTTATCGGTTGTTTGAATAAATTTTCTTGCAAAGTACGAAATTTGGAAAATTATCAGCAATATTTCAATTTGGCTTTGGAATGTGCTATTCACTAGTACTGCATCCAATGTCTGCCATGACTAAACACATTCTATGCACTTCAGACTACTGTTGTCACGGTTAGAAGGGTGCTGGAAAGACTTGCCGTGCACTATGTTTCTCAAAGAACGGCATGGAAACTTCTTAAAGGTACTTAACTGATCAAATATTTGACAGCAGGATACTCTGATATTTTCATAAGCATTTTATGGATTTGTCATGCCTCATTAACTTACACAAATATGAGTTTCAAAGAGTGTGTGAAAGCACCAAAACTAGTAAAGCCTGTAAACAAAGGCATCAGTATATAACTCAATGTTTTTCTATTAGGGCATTTCAGGTTACTGAATTTTTTGACTTGCAGATGTTCCAAGGTCGGCTAAACGGAAGGCTGCAAGGGACATTAGCACTCCCTGTTTTGTTTTCAGTGTCAGCAGAACGACTTTCAGAGGTTATTCATTTTCAGTTCTCAAGTGCAAGTTATTATTATTATTTTTGCCCTGAAGGACTCTTTTATTATCTGTTTCTCTGGAACAGGACATATGTTAGGTGTGGCAGCCTCATGGATTGTCCAGATAGGAGTTGACGCATACCGATGTTTTATCCGTAAATCAGAAGATGATCCACTTGCTGATAATAATGAAAAAATCAGGTTGTTTGGAAAAAAGGTGTATGCGACAACAATAAAGTGCACTGCATCACTGGTTTTTGCATCGATCGGTGCCGGTATCTGTGCTCTTATTCATCCTTCAACCGGACAGTGGGTTGGTAAGGAAATCACTTACTGTTGTTGACCGAGAATTCTCTGTTGTCCACCTGTAACAACCTAACAACATGCATTACATTCTACAGGCTGTGCTCTTGGGGATTTTGCAGGACCAGTCATTGCAATCATATGTTTTCGAAAAGCTTCATTTGGAAATTTGATACTCTATTGCCGAATCTTTTGCAAATTTTGCGAACTCCGGCCGCTTGTTTTGCCATTCCTGATATCATTTATGGCCTTTTCTGGGAAGAACAATATGGAGCCCAAGCATAGTCTGGCATGATCAAAGAACCAGTTTTGTGTTCCAGTGATGATAATTAAGCAATTATGGTATCATTCTATAGTTCATTTTCTCATTTTAATTCATAAATGCATTTAAGATTCATCACAACTGAACTAGTATTGGTACCATTAAGTAATGGATTTATGTGTGTAATATGCATTGACCATCAACTTCCTTTTATCCTTTTTTTAATAAAAAGATACTTACCATTTCTTGTCCCCCTTTAGTGATTAAATTTGTTAGTTATTATGTTTGTTCTGTTGAAACAATTATCACCAAGTGACAAGTTGGTGAAATTCAGTATGGTAATATCACCGTTTCAAAAGGAAGAAAACAAGGAAAAAGGTGAAATTTTGCACAACATTACGACTTATATAATTAAGAATGTCGAGAATAGTTACTCATAGAACCAAGACGACAAAAAATCCTTATCGTATTCTTTGCTTTATATCATCTTCTCAAGTGTCCCAGATCATCACAACGGCAATGACTCCGACACCTAAGACCACGGCAAACCATCGGTTTAAGGGCGTGTCTGCTGTGATGTTCTTCAATGGCATGTAACCTTTGGAAAGAAGATGGTTTATGGCAACATAGATGAAGATCCCACATGCAAGACCCATTGAGATGGCATAAATCCAGTCTGCCACTTTGCCTTGTGTTGTAGCATCGATGATGATACCGATGGCCACACCGATGGGTGTTGAGATGGCGAAGGCGAAGGAATAGGATGCGCACGAGAGGAGAGGCCGATCGGGAATCATTCGAAGGAGTGCTATTCCCATTGCAATTGCCGCAAAGATCTTGTGTAGGCTCACTGTCCACAAGGCTTTCCATGCATCTGCCTTGGTTTCTGCATATGATAGTATAGTGTAACATCTTGAGGACAAAAAAACCAAATGAAGATCATTGATGAACAAAATGCTCAATTAAGTTGATGAAAATCTGGTAATTTTTACCCTTATCACTAGGTTTTACAGTATACTAGCTTCTTTGAAAACCTTCTAATTTCTTATTCACGACAAGCATTTTGAAGTTTTTAATAAGGCTTCAATAGTCTGTGATCTTGATCAAAAGAGGGCCTATATCACACCAAAAAGTCAGAAGAACTATATTGTAATTAAATAGGAATAATTTACTGAAACACACTTCAGCAGGATTCTATATATAATTTGGTCCCAACAATGGCAGCTAATGATTTTTCTCAGAGTAATCCAATAGATTAATAGACACCGTTGATCTTTTCAGATTTCTCGATTTGACGTTGTGCACAATCGAATATTTGGGAATCTCTTATCTAGAAAGATTATTCCATCGATCTCTCGCAACTAGAACAGTTCCTATGAAATGCATGATGCAGAATAGTATGATGGTCTATTTTAAATCGAAAGCAGAGTCGCCAAAGTTAAAGCAGTGATGTCTACACCTGCATGCTTGCCAACCAAGATGCCCGACAAAGGGCATCGGCATGTCAGTCATGACAGTGAAAGAG
The DNA here is from genome assembly GCA_020875875.1 of Dioscorea alata. Classification (NCBI taxonomy): domain Eukaryota; kingdom Viridiplantae; phylum Streptophyta; class Magnoliopsida; order Dioscoreales; family Dioscoreaceae; genus Dioscorea; species Dioscorea alata. The sequence continues at coordinate 1,144,228 of CM037023.1, read as the reverse complement.
AAAACCCGGATATTTGACCCAGTCATATTTTGAAACTTCAGATAGAAGAGAATTAGATGACACATTTCAGACGCAAATGCATATGGAACATTAGGTGAAAACATTAAAGCAAGGCATCCCAAAACATGAAAGCCATGAGAGTGAAAAGAGAAACTCTGATATTTTGAAAATTTTGGATCAAAGAGAGTAGATGACACATTTCAAACTCAATGTGCAGTTAGGAGAAAATATGAATGTCTGGGCAGAGATAATACGAAATTTACATTATAGATCTAGGTGTTAGAGTGGTATAATTTACCTGCAACTCCAATGGCAATGCCTTCAAACACAGAATGGAAACATAACGCGACAATCAGCATTATGCTATCACCCAGTGATCTAGCATACACTAAAGACTTGGCAGCAGAGTGACCATGAGCACTGTCTTCTGTCTGTGATAAACAAGTGTACAACAACATCAGTGAATGTAAATTTAATTGAATCTAAATCCAGGTAAAACTTCGAAAGGAAAATTAGCATGATCAACGTTGTAACGTCTTTGATCTGAGTATGATTGGACAAACAATGAGGTTGCAGCAAGCACATATAAGAATTCCAATATTCACATAATAAGGTGTGGTAGGAAAGAGGTTTATAAACAACATCACAAACACATCTTTGCACATGTGCATATATGTAATATGTATAAATGATTCGAAAGGCCTCATAAAAACTTTAATTATATTGCATGATAAGAGTTTCTTCTTTAGACTCTCTTTGCCAAATCAAATTAACATACACTACATACATCTACAATATATATCATAAGAAGTTTGGAAAATATAAAGTAAGTAGCATTTTAAGCCACAAACCTACCTCAGATTGTGCATGTGAATTGGTCCCAACAATTCCTTTTTCTGTTTCAAAAGTCTCTGTAAATAATCAGAACAAAACCATCAAATGGCAACAAAAATAAAATTATCACCATATTTCGATAATTCCAATTAATATCACAGTTATTGCAATTTACTGATGAAGAAAATTGAAAGAATCTACTCATTAAAGCATCTATGAATTCAAGAAACATTAAAAACTCACAACAAAGAAACCCTATAATAGAGGCCTATGATTGATGAAAACATTAATCTAAAACAAAAAATACACATACATCTGGATAAAAATCCAATCTTTTTAACAAAATCCACAAGAAAAACAGAAATCAAACACTCAGGAAGAACCGTGCCCTAAATAGAAATTTTCTGGAAAAAATTCAACAAACTTACGAATAAAAATCCAAACTTTAATGGAAAAACACTCACCTCCATTCCTCCCAGCATCGCCATGAAAGCCTCCACCACTCCTTCCCTTGCTCATCAGGCTTGAAACGAAGCAATCCACCAGCATCGTGATCACATACCCCGCACTGGCCAGCATGAAAGCAAATGGATACTCAACCTCCGTCAAATCCTCAAAAGTCTCATTCGCATCACTAAGGAAATGCATCATCGCTGTACCCAAAAACACTCCACCAGCGAACTGCGTCCCGAGAACCAAAAACCCCTCATTCCATTTCAAAAAATACGGCGAAATCCCCCCAATAAACGTCCCGAAGAACACAATAATCAAGCACCAAATCTTCACAAGAATCAACGACTTCGCTCTCAAGTTCGGAGCCTTCTCACCCGAATCGGACCCTGATCCAGCATCATAATCAGAGTCATGGTCACCGCCGTGAGCAGCGGCGAGAAGGAAGAGACCGAGGAGTAGAAGTAGAACCAAGACAAGCTTGGATTCGGACATTGTGGGGTTGAGACAACCATGTCGAGGAGATCGAGGATTTATAGAAAAGAACGAGAAATTAGGGTTAGGTTTAGGGTTTCAGTTTGGGAAGACGACGACTTTGGTGGGTTGTTTCGTTTGTACTGCCTGAAAATTAAATAGGAAACAAGGACGTTGTACTACAAGGCCAATGGGAAACGATAATTAACCAGGGAAACGATTTTAATTAAAAATAATTCTTTTTTTTAAATTGACAATAATTTCACCAATTAAAATAAAAATTAATATTCCTTCCGTTTTTTTTGTTTTTTTAGTTGTCCCATTTTAAAGATTTTTTTAATTATTTTAAATATTATTATTTTTCTTTTAATTTATTTTTTTAATTTAATGTAATTTTGTTACTTCCAATTTAAATCCTATTCAATTACGTATTTTATTAAATTATATTTCAAATAAAAATAATTTTAAAAAATTAATATAAATTTTTATAAATTTTAGATTACTAACTTACATTAACTAATTTTTTTAATTTATATAGATTAGTTAAATTGGACAAGTAAAATGACTGGAGAGAGTAATATATTAAAAGAAGGCTCTGAGATCGACGACATTTTAACTTATTGGTATTTAATTCTTAGTATATGCTGTTCATTTCAGAAAAATATGAGATTGAATTCTAAAATCCAGACAAGATGAGAATATAAGTAGTTATTGAGTTTGTAGAGCCATTATTGTTTTCAACGTCCGTGCACGTCTTTAATTTTTTTTAAATAGAACTTTTATTGTCTATTTATAAAAAATTATTAAATATGATAATTTTTTAATTATTTTAATGCAAAATCCATAATATGCTCTAATAAATTAATCATATATATATATATATATATAATAAACTAATAATAAATATTATAAAAATAGTTTTTTATTAAATTAATTAAAACGCAGAGGAAAGCAAAGGTTGGGGGGAAACGTGAGCGGAAACGGTTCCAAGATCACGGGATCGTTTGGCAATGTACTGCCCCACGGCAACTAGTCAACTACTACAACGACAACAATTTGGATGTCTTGGTGGGGCCGGCGTAGCCTGCACGTCGTGCTGACGTGGACGTGTCAGTGGGCCCTCCCAAATGTAAACAGGATCTAGTTATCCCCAATTAGTTATTCAATAATAATTATTATTATTGAAGGGTTTTCAAACACGCTTGAAAAAAAATTGATATTTTGACTTACGTAACCGCGGGTGAAAATCTCAATATTATAGATATATAATTGGTGTTTTTAGGTAAAATATCCTCTGTGGACGCACATAGATAAAAAATTTTGGATGTCCAATTATCTGCTGTTGAATCGTGATTCAATGATCGACATTAATGAACAATAGTACTGTGTGTTATACTGTTCTAAACAGTAATTACTGTATTTTTTATTTCATTAACTATTGTTCATCAATGCTGGTCGTTGAATCGAGATTCAAAAGCTGATAATGGACGTCCATAGATTTTTTATCTATGAACGCTCATAGATGAATGATCCTCATATATATATATATATATATATATATATATATATATATATATATATATTGGTAAATAAAATTATAAATATACTTTCATGAATTTATTCATCTAAAAATTTAACAAAAATTATTTTAAGTACACACATAGCTCTACTGTTTTTTAATGCTCAAACGCAGTATATTTTTAGCACTTGAAATTACAAATATACACTCATAATTTTTTTTAAATTTAAAATTCTTATTTTAAATATACACATATGGCTGCTGATTTTAAAGTTGAGCTTCTATTTTTTTGTTTTTTTTGAAGATGGATGTTTTTGCTTGTTTAAATATTTTAAAATTTATCTATCAAGTATTTTGGGTAGGTATGTAATTAACTATGATAATTCTAAAGTTTAGGCACTTCAAAACTAAAGACTTTTTTATATATTCACATCGTTCACATTGTCCAATTTAAAAATAAAAAAAAATCATTGATAAAATCGATTTTTCCCGATTGTTTTATGTGGACCCTAAAATGTTTAATAGAATAATGATTTAAAAAATATTAAAAGTTTTAAGTAATAATCAATCAATTTAGTTGACGTGATATAGTCTAATAATAATAATAATAATAATAATAATAATAATAATAATAATAATTTAAAAGTCAAATACATGATTTAAAACACATTTAAATATATATTTAAGTCAAGAGGTAATTTTTATTATGATAATTTTGGCTTATTTGTGGGTTAGTATGAGAAGTTTACAATGGCTTTTTTTTTTTTTTTTTTAGTCCCACATTGGAAGATCAAGGTTTTTATATAGAAAGTAAGCCTGTAAATAGAAGCTTAATGCATTTGGTTTAGTTGAGTATAAAAAATTTACAATGGTTTTTTTGTTAGCCTCACATTGGAAAATGAAGGCTTTGGTGAAGGCAGTAAATCTATACACCAAAGCCTCCATCTTCTAATGTTGATTAAACAAAAAAGTCATTGTAAAATTTTCATACTCACTAAAAAATAAGCCAAAATTATCACAATAAAAATTACTAAAATTTGTAAGCCTTGGAGTTAATGCAGAGGTGTCCTGGCTGCGGTGTCTGGCTGCGGTGTCTGAGGAGTAGGCAAATTGCCTAATATCATAAAATTCTGGTATGTTCATTCTTTTCTCTATTTTGTTTTGATATTTATATTCAACATTCGATTATAATATTTGCTGGGTTATTTATGTTTATAGTATGATAGTATTTATATGTATATTACTATTTATTTGATACTATTTATACATAAGATACTATTAATTTACTATTTGTTTCTTGTTAATGGGAGGTAACTAGTTCCCTTAACAAAAGTTGTATGGATGTATCTTTAAACAACCATTAGATGCTCCCACAAAAACAAACAAATGAAAATTCTTCAAGTAAAAAGTATATGTTGTAGCAGAGATAAAAAACGATTTAAAAATTATCCAATAGAAACTTTACAAACAGTATGTGAGTTTGATAATCCTTACGTTTTTGATACATAAATAAAAAAAAAAAGATTTATGTAGCTGATCCCAAATAGTTGGGACTAACCGCTTATATTTATTGCCGTATGAAAAAACTCATTTACTCAAAACTACATAAATATTTATTTAAATATATAAATATGAAAACGAGTTACAAACACAAAGATTACATAACGAAACAACCATTAGGATTCTCATCACTGAAAATTTGTGGAGGTGGATAAGAATACTGAATGTAATACCCTGGTGATGACCAATGCTCAAATTTCTGCAACTCAATCTTCTTCTCATCATCTTCAGTATTTTTTTCCTCATTTTCCTTCTCTTCCTTTTTCTCTTCCTTTTCAGCTTTTTCATCATCTTTCTTCTCTTCTTCTTTCACTATGAATGCTTTTTTTCTTGTTCTTTTAGACACATAATCAACAAGCTTTTCAGGATCAATAAAACCATTCACAATTATTTGATTATTTGATATGTCTGTCATTACTGATTCAACACCTACAAAAACAATAAATTAGAAAACATTTAAATAATTAATTTCATCATAAAACTTAATCTAAGATGTATATATCATTACTATTTTTATTGATTATTACCTTCCATTTTCTTGATCCTCTTGTTTAGAACTTGTGCACAAGACTCACAATGCATTCTGACATTCAGAATTACTGTTATTGGCTTTGGCTGTCATTAGAAATTAAATAGGATGAGTTAAGTTTCAATACTTATATGTAATCTTGAAATTATCTTTGAGATTGTTAATATATACACACACACACATCAAACATAAGTAAATATTTAGTATATTCTAATAATATATAACAATCATAATATGGTACCTCTTCCTTCTTCTCTTCTTGTGGAGGATCAATGGCTTCTTCTTTCTTCTCCTCTTCCGGCTCCTTCGGTATCGGAGAGATAAGCTCCGTCCTCCTTCCGGTTTTTGTTCGAACTTTTTCGTAAACTTTTATCGGATCTGCTGTCTTGCCTTTCACTACTACTAACCTTGCTTTACTATCTATCTTCACTTCTTCAACACCTACACATATAAAAGATAAAAAAGAAAAAAAAATTCATGATAAGCATGAAGAGCAATGAAATTAACAAGTAATGGTAAATTAAAAAATTAATTATAATGATAATAATACCTTCAAATCCTCTCAAGGCTTTTGCAACTTTCTTTGCACATCCTTCACAATGCATGTCCACTCTAAGCACTATTTCTTCTTCCACTTCTTTCTTTTCCTCTTTTACTTCTTCCTTCTTCTCCTCCTCCTCCTTTTGTTCCTATATTTTAATTAATTAATAACACATGATTATATGAATATATATATATTTGAAAAAACAAGAAGACTTACTTCACCCATTTTAGAGTATGAAGAGCTTGTTTTGTTCCACTCTTCTCTTGTTCTAAAAACTTTAAGAGCATACAAGGGGTATATATAGGGAGAGATATGAGGATTCCACTTCTTAAAGTAGTGTTCCATCATTGAGCAAAAAGGCTTTTACTTTCTTAAAATGGTGCAAGCTCATAATGAACCCATTTCAAGCATGCTTAATTACTATCCACATGTTTTCTACACATGATATTGGCAATGAAATATAATTTGATTTTATATGGAACTCACTTTAGGTAAACTCGAAATTAATTTTTAATTTTTATGTTTTTATGAAGCAAATATACATATAATGACCAACATGATTTGATCCAAATGTTTAAGGGTTAAATTGCTTACGTGGTTTCGAATTTAAATAATTGTGTATGAACAAAAAATAACCGTTGTAAAAAGTTTATCTCTTTATAGAACTTATAGTATTTTGTCTTAAATTAGTTTGAAGCCAGTGACCCTTAGAAAATTCACAATTAAAAATAAAAAAACAAATCTTTATAAATAGAAAAAAAATAAAATAAAACAAGTTTTTTTCTTTATAAAGCTCATAGTATCTCGTTTAAGACCGGTTCCAATCTTGTGGCTTCTAGAAAACGAGTGGATTAAAGATTAAAAAAAAAAAAAATCTAATGAGTCCTTTTATTTTGTTATTTGTTTAATTGATTTAACATAAAAAAAATTAAACATTTTTTTAAATTCAAACTAAATGTAAAAATTGATCGGGTTAGGGTTTGATAGGACCCACAAGAAGGAATAGAATCCAAACCCCCACCAATCATTAAGAAGATGAGAAAGAAAACTCTATGATAATGGGGCCCACCATATCAGCCAGTAAGAGAGTGACACATGTGGAGATAAGCATTGGAAGAGCATTTGTCATACAAATGGGCCTTCTTTTTTCAAAATGGGCCTTGAATAGAAAAAGAAGAAAGTGACCTTTGATGGGCCTTCGCATGTCTTCATTTGCCCATTTGTCCAATAAAGAGAATCTCATAAAGCATGCCTTTGCTTTCTTTCTTATCATGCTACTATTGACATTCAATTCTTTTAATATTCAAATATTAATAATATTTTTATATTATAATATTTTATACATATAATGTATTAATAAATATTGATATACTATTGTGAAATTGTGGTTATTGATAAATCATTTTCAGCGTAGGCGGCATGTCTTAATTGCCTTGCGTATTACCCTGCTTCACATGATAAATTTTTAAAGGCCGTTAAATGAATTGGTGCACCATTGTACCAACATGTCCCTTTGATATTTTTTTGTGGGGTTGTGTTTGTTGTTATTCATAAAATAAAAATAATAAATAATAAATAATAAATAAATCACTTCTATTAAAATAAAGGGCAATACAGAAAACCCCCAAGCAACTAAGGAAGAGAAGACAAAAGAGCAAATCATACCACTAGCTGTGGTAATACAACAGAAGCCAATAACACAAAATAAGAAGAAAAATAAGAAAACAAGAGTGAGGAAAAGAGGCTTCCTCAGAACCCTCAAAAGCCTGTGCTATGATCCTGCACCTCCTCAAACGCCGAGGTTGCATTAGCCTCTGCAACACGAGATCCTAGAAACTTCAGACTACGAAGGATGGTCACCATGGAGTCCTCCAACTTTAGTCTAACTTCCTTTGAGACAGAAGAGAACCAGTACAAAAGCATACGATCAATTTTCAAGATAAGAACATGAGCAGGTAAGACCTTAGCGTAAATATGCAATCATTTCTATCCAACCAAATGTTCCACACAATTGCTTTCACAATTAAGTCACCGAAGTCCCTCTTCAAAGGTTTCACCAGTACCCTCCACAAACCCCAAATGGAACTCATAGAGATCGGGGGTTCGGTAAGATGTATGAGACTAATGAAATAGCCCCAAACTTGTCTAGTAAAGGCACATTGAATAAAAAGGTGATCAACGGACTTAATCCCGCAATGACACATCACATAGGTTACAGTCGGGAGCCTATTACACCTTCTATGCTTGAGATTCTATAGGTTGAGCACGTTGTTTTTCCACACAAGTCAATTGAAGAGATTGATTTTCCTCAGGCAAGAGTTACTCCAGAAGAACTTTGCAATCGAGCAACGCAAACCTCCATTATTTAGAAAAATATAGAAGGATTTCACTGAAAACCCCGCTCCCTAGTGAGCCACCACCATTTTTTGTCTCCCATCTTCTCGTCAGAGATTCGCAGTTGATCTCTGTAAGGCCAAGTATCTAAGTTTTCAGAGAAAGGGGCCGCATCTAAAAGGGATGCCAAATTCCTGACAATACCATTGGGATGTTGATGATCTCTGAATTCCTCCGGTCACAAATACATGGGCGCTCTACCATTAAGCCAACGATCTTTCTAGAAGAGGGTCTCCTCTGCCGATTTAATATTGTGTGAGATACATCCCCTAAACACTGGAAGATAGCTAAAAACCCTTTTCAGAAAAATGACCAGCACCAATTAGGTTATCATCATATTTTTTCCACAAGTTTTTTAAAATTCATTTCAAATTAACTGAATTAAAAACATCATGCCATATTAATGTAAAAATTTCAGTCTATAGCAAATTTATCATATTCATAATTTTAGCAAATGCAATAATATAGATTGCTTATAATAGTAATTAAAAAATATTGTGTCTGTGGCATGCTTAATTCTTAATATTGTTTTATTTATTTATTATAAAATCGGATAAATGATAAGTTTATTATATAGTAAACAAAATACAATGAAATTAACTAGGAAATATACCAAAAAAAGTAGGATAAAAAAGAAATAAATAAAAGTTAGATGACAACGAGTGCTTGATATTCTAAACAAGAACTAAATAAAACTAAGATGAACAAAAAAAGGGACACAAAAAAATAGTAATAATAATAAATAAATATATAAATAAATAAAACTCAGGGATATTTCTGCAAATATTTCTTCTTCTGATAAGGCTAAGGTTTCTTCAGCTTCTTCTTCTTCTTCTTCTTGGAAAGCTTGGAGCAACGCCAATGGCGTCTCATCTCATCACCTCCCAATTCCTCCATCTCTCTACCTCCCTTCCTCCTCTCAAGCTCCACCATGCTCACCCAAAGCCCCCCAAGGTATACCTCCAAGACTCCTCCTCCCCTCCCCCTCCCAAAAACTCCGTTTGGATAAACCCTAACAGCCCCCGCGCCACCCGTCTCCGCCACAACTCCTCCGACTCCCGCTACGCCCGCCTCCTCGACCTCTCCCACTCTCTCAACTCCTCCCCTGACCCCACCTCCATTCCCGACCTCCTCCTCTCCCTCCCCTCCTCCCCCACCGAGCAAGACGCCGTCGTCATCCTCAACCACATGGACAACCCCGCCACTGCCCTCCCCGCCTTCCGCTGGTTCCTCCACAACGTCAAAATCAACAAGGAAGCCATCCTCTACAACGTCGCCCTCAAAGTCCTCCGCAAACGCCGGGATTGGGATAAAGTCGTCGCCTTGTGGAACGAAATGCTCTCCAATGGCGTCCGCCCCGATAATGTCACCTTCTCCACCGTCATCAGCTGCGCTAGACTCTGCGATCTCCCCGCCAAAGCCGTGGAATGGTTTGAGAAGATGCCGGAGTTCGGCTGCTCCCCAGATGATGTCACCTACTCCGCCATGATCGACGCTTATGGTCGGTCCGGCAATGTGGAGAAAGCTCTAGAGTTGTATGACAATGCGAGGATGGAGAAAAGAAGGTTGGATCCTGTGACCTTTGCCACTGTCATTAGGGTTTATGGTTTTTCTGGCAATTTTGATGGTGCACTCAATGTGTTTGAAGAAATGCGAGCACTTGGTGTTAAGCCAAACACTGTCATTTTTAACACTTTGTTAGATGCAATGGGAAGAGCTGGAAGACCATGGCAAGTTAAGACATTGTACAAAGAGATGATTGCTAATGGTTTGTTGCCAAACAGAGCTACATATGCGGCGCTGCTCCGAGCTTATAGCAAAGCTCGGTATGCAGAGGATGCCCTTAGTGTTTACAAGGAGGTGAAGGAGAAAGGATTGGAGTTGAATGTGATCTTGTATAATATGTTGTTATCAATGTGTGCTGATTTGGGGTATGTTGATGATGCTGTTGAGATATTTGAGGAGATGAAGGGGATGACGGAGGGATGTAGGCCGGATAGTTGGAGTTATTCGTCGTTGATTACTGTATATTCTTGTAGCGGGAAGGTTGATGAGGTTGAGAGGGTGATGAATGAGATGATAGGAGCTGGTTTTCAGCCGAATATCTTTATTTTGACATCGATTATGCAATGCTATGGGAAGGCGGGGCGAACCGATGATATTGTGAGGACGTTTGATAAGGTGTTGGAGTTGGGTATTGCTCCTGATGATCGGTTCTGTGGTTGTCTTCTGAATGTAATGACTCAAATCCCGGCGGAAGAGGTGGGGAAGGTGATTGCATGTGTTGAGAAGGCTAATGTGCAGTTGGGTTCTTTGGTGAAACTGTTGGTGGACGAGCGAAGCACGAATGAGGTGATCAAAACGGAAGCCGAAGATTTGTTTAGCAAGACGAGTGAGGAAGTCAAGAAAGCCTACTGCAATTGTTTGATCGACCTGTGTGTGAATCTTGATCTTCTTGAAAGAGCTTGCATTCTCTTGGACATGGCTTTGCGTCTTGAGATATATACTGATATTCAATCTAAATCGCCCGCCCAATGGTCTTTACATGTGAAGAGCCTTTCTCTTGGAGCTGGTCTAACGGCGTTGCATATATGGATGAATGATTTATCGAAAGCATTAGCAAGTGGCGAAGAGCTGCCACCATTGTTAGGCATCCATACAGGTCATGGAAAGCATAAATACTCCGATAAGGGGTTGGCGTCTGTGTTCGAATCCCATTTGAGGGAGCTGAATGCACCCTTCCATGAAGCACCAGATAAAGTTGGATGGTTCTTGACAACAAAAGTTGCAGCTGAGTCATGGTTGAAATCAAGGAGTTCACCAGAGTTGGTTGCTGCTTAGGTTCTTTGTGTAGCCTCTAGTATGAAAATTTTGCTACCGGATTTCATCTTTGTTTATTTTATGATCATCGGCTATGCGAATTCATGCTTTTATTGTACAAACTGAAGGAGATGTAATAGTCATTGCAACTTTTGATAATGCCATTCTTCTGTAATCTTTGTTGAGTTCATCTCAAATGGTTAAATGTAGTGATCCACATTGGAGAAATTTTAGTCCTCTTCTATCATCATTTGTCTTCAAGACTCAGTTAAATCGCTTATTACTGAACATTTCTGCAGTTTGGTATTGCTGTGATTAGATTACTCAGTAGTCAGTATACACAAAATGAAGCTCATGAATGATTTGTCTCAGGGAAAAAATGGCATTAGTGATGAGTATACATTTTACAAATTCACTGTTAAGTTAAAACAACAAACAATTTCTCCCCTATAAACTCAAAGCATTCTTCATTCAAATGCAGAATGCTAGTTGCATCAATTGTATGTTTTACTGAGAATCCAGAAACTCAAGGCCAGTTGCAGATGGAGTTAGGCCATGATCAGATAGATACTGAGAATTGTGAAATTTACTTAAATGTCTAATGCCACTATCACATAGAATTGTAACGATTATATGCCCGGGGCCAAGAGCACGAGCCAACCGCATGGCTCCTACGCAGTTCATAGCCGAAGAACTGCCAACAAATAGTCCATCATTTTTCAAGAGATACCTGACAAGAATTGCCGAAATATTTCTCACTCAAATCTCTTCAGAAATGATTAAAAATCATTAAGCCGGGACAACAAACCTTGACATTTCAACAGCCTCCTTGTCTGTTCCCCGGAAAGCTCCATCCAACTCTGCCATCATAAAATTCATGGTCAGTCGGTTGATTCCAATTCCTTCGGTAATAGTATCAAAAGGGTTCTTCAATCTCCGGCCCTCCGCCTCCTCCTTTGTATACATCACACCTCTTTTGACCTTATTGTAAAGACCAGATCCAGGAGGATCAATAAGAAAACACTTAATGCGAGGATCTTTCTCCTGCAAGAACAACAATGAAATAATTTGCAAGCAGCTCAACTGGAACACTGAAAGCAAAAAATGAAATTGGAAATTAACTAATGACAAAAACCTTAAGAAACCGTGAAATTCCCGCAACCGTGCCACCTGTACCTGCAGCGGCAATGAACCCATGCAAATTCCCTCCGATTTGCTCCCATATTTCTGGACCGGTGCCTTCATAGTGAGCTCTGAAATTAGCCAGGTTTTCGAATTGATCAGCAAAGAAACCACCTTTACAATCAGCCATGGAGACGGCGGGGAATTCTCCCGCTTCCTTGGTATGACCATTACACTGTCGATAGCCATTAGTCGCTAATATGTTGGCTTCGGAAGCTCTTCGCCTAGCAATATTGACATAATGGTCTCTGTGTGTGATAGACACCGGCCTTACTCTTTCCACGGTAGCACCGAGAGCCTCAAGTATTTCCGACTGAAAACATTTCGTGATATGGTAAACAGATTGCAAAGTAATTCAACATCATATAGAGTTCAACTTGACAGCATAAGATTTTGATACAATCGAAAACATGAGCTTATGAAATAAAACTGCAACAAAGAATACAGAATGGATGAGTTTGCACATACCTTCTCGATAGCAGCATCATCTGGGATAACTACATGGCATTTGCACCCGAACGAAGGTGCGACAGTAGCAAGACTTATGGCAGTGCTTCCGGCACTTCCTTCAGTCACTACACCACCTGGAACAAGTGCTCCAGCATCCAATGCCTTCAGGCATACAGAATTCAAACACTAAGTTAGCAACAAAATGAAACAATTCCAAAACAAGGTACATGGCTCACATTGAATGTACAAAGACTCTTGAAATCAGAACTTAATAACTTCGAATAATTAAGTCCCAAAAAACATATTAATCCATTCAGTAGTGAATCATTCATTGGCAGAAGAACAATCCCAATATAATATATATAAAAAAAGATGAACTTTAACACAAATTGAAGAGAATCCAATCTAAGAGAATTAGACTGAGATGAGTATAAAATCATCACCTCTTCAATGATTTTTACAGCTACTCGGTCCTTCACACTTCCTCCGGGATTCAAAAACTCAGCTTTACCCAAAATCTAAAACAAAAATCCGAAAAACACAACCAAAACTCACACCTTTGACAGGAAAATTGAATCCCTTCTTTGATTCAAAAAACAAATCAAGGAATTTATTCAAAAGAAAAGAAATTTCATCGCAATCAGACCTCGCATCCGGTGGCATCGGAGAGGCTATTGATTCGGATAAGTGGAGTGTTGCCGACGGCCGCAATAAGACCCTTCTTCTCGCCCTTGCGTGAAGCTCTGCTCATTCTTCTCCTCCAAGAGAGCTTTGAGCCATTGCTGAATAGAACGTAGCAAGAGAAGACGGCCACGGCGGCCACCGCAATGGCTCCGGCGGCGCTAGCTCTCGCCGAAGCCATGGCCAAGCCCTCTACTTCTTTCGGGACTCTTTTGAAGAGAAGTAATATAATAATACTAATTTTTAAAATAATTATTAAAAAAAATAATTATTTTGAAAATTTAAAAAATAAAACTGATTTAATTATTTTTTATAATTTAAATATTATGTTGATTATATTTTTTATGTAAATCTTTTCACATCTACATGAAACTCACCAATTGAAAGTAAATTTAGATAATTTGCAAATCATTAATTAATAATTTGTAATTAAATTACAAATGAGCACAATGCAAGCTCAAAGATTACATTCATGTCCATAATTTATAAAAAAAACAACTTATTTTCTTTACATATTTGTCCAAGATTTACACAACATTAATCATTACTGCTTGCTCTCCAAATTCATATAAATTCACAGCATTACTTCAGTTCCTGAAATGCTTAACATTTCTGCAATAACAACAGAAAAATTTCAGTAAAACATTCAGAAAAATTTAAATGCAAAAAAAAATTATTCAAATTTAGTGTATTAATTACCTGTTTGAGATATTAGAGTTCATCTTCTTTTGCTTTTGATCCTTTGATTTGTTCATCACTGTTTCGGGTTCCCGTCGTATTATTTTCTTCGTCTTCCTCAGTGTTTCTAAATTCTTTAGCAGTTTCTGCATACGAAAAATGCGGCATAATTTTAACTGAATAAATTCTTGTATGATTTAATACAACAGTAAAAATTAATATAATTCTTCACCTTAATCTCATCTTCTTTGGCATTCAGTAATCCATCTTTTGCTTCATGAGATTTCCTCAAATTAATCACTTCCTGTTGTAATTTATCATAAAGAAAACCCGAAACCATGTCTTCATTTCCATGCTCTTCTTTGGTACTAATTTCATCTGAATTCTCCTTCAAGTTATCATCAGAAATTTTACTTCTTGTTACCCATAAATTCTTTGCAACAAGATTAATCCCTTTGACATATCGATTTGTCGATGATTTCTTATTAATCATGCTTTCTTCCAAAGTCCTCAGCCTCAATCTAAGTTTATCCTGAAAAGAGTTCATGATTAAAAGCTAATGTAAAGTACCAATTGAAACCAGAAATAAAACTATTTCTAGTTTCACATACATTGAGCTGATTTTCTGCCTTGCAAGTTCTTTCCGACACTTGTAATTTATCGCGCAATCTTTGTATCTCTCCCTAAATACAAAATTCAGCAAAAAAATTGTGAAAGATTTAATTCAATATATGACGATAAGTTAAAAATAAATCGAATACCTGGAAGAACTTTCTCTCATCAAGCCAATGTTTGACAGGCATGAGCTTTTCATTATCATCTTTGAATTCGTTCGCCTTTACTGATGCAACTCTGTTTACTGAAACTTTAACTCTTGCTAACTCTCTCTCAAGTGTCTTTTTTTCTTCCTAAACATCACCGAATTAAAGCCGGAAAAATATCATGATTCATTGATCATATAAAGAGAGTGTCTTACATGTAATTCGGCAACTTGTCGCTGAAAATCACGAATAGCATTAGCATTTTCAGCACCGGCAAGTATAGATTCTTCGAGCTCACGTATCGTTTGACTAAGTTTCTCGATCTCTATAACTTTTTGCCGGTTTGTTCTCTCTAAAAGTTTGTTTTCTTCCTGCATTATAGTATGAAAAACTCATCGAATGTACTAAATAAAATGGTAAAAGATAAGTAAATGCATGAGGCCATTCCATGCCTGAAATATTTCGATCTTCCTTCGAAGCTCAAGATTTTGGTTTTGCACTTGCTCTACTATCAGTACTCTTTCTAATGCGCTCCTCAATATTTCTTCGGCTTCGATAAGTGCTTCTTCTTTAGACTTTGTCAATCTTTCTAAAGCTTTATTGTCTTCTTGAAGTTTAATAATCTACAATTCAGAAAAAGTACAGAAATGAAGGAAACTAATTAAAATCATGAAATAAGACATTGAACAATTAATTAAAAAAAAATGAACCTCATTCTTGTAAATCTTAATATCTGATTCAAGTGGTGCAATCACAGCCTCAAGTGGAACTAATTCCTCATCTTTTTGAGAAGCATGAAGTCTTCTAAGTGTAGCTTCAGCAGCAAACTGTGCAGCCATTGCTTCCTTCTTTGAATTATTAAGTTTTTTAATCTCAAGACTCTGTTTATCAATCACTAACTTATCATTAACAAAAACTTTAATCAAATTAATCATGTTTTCTAACTTTAAAAATCAGCAAAGACCACCTTGAATTCAAGATGTTTTTCAGTAATGCTTAGTTTCTCCTCCATTTTCTCCAATTCATTGCTCATCTGGAACAACAACAAATAAGATAAAAGAAAGAAATAAAATAAAAGAACAAAAATATCAACAAAATTCATTACCTCAGCCACAGCTTTATCTTTCAGAACTTCTGACATTTTTAAGGCTTTAATTTCCCTTTGAGCTGTTCCCAATTCTCTTTCTTTCTCTATATACACAAGAGTTTAGAAAACAATATATACACAAACAAAAGGAAACATAAAAACAGAGGAAGTGAATGCAGAGCATGATGATAAACGTTGGTATACCTCTAAGACTGTTTTCCAATCTATTGAGTTCAATGAAAACAGGGTCTAGAGAGCTTAAAGTTATCTCCATAACACCATTTTCTCCCAAACTCCCCATGATTCACTCACAAACTCACCAACTCTCCTACTCTGTAATTCCCCTGTTTCTAAACAGAGCACAGTGAACAGAAGACTTAGAAGGGGAGATTTATATTGTATATGTGTTGTGTGGGTGAAGACCCATTTTATCAAATGAATTGACCACAAAGGAATGAAAAGCTTGTGAACCAAATTATCCTTCTGAGTCATGTATATAGTGCATGTGTATTCTTGTTTATTTTGCTTAATTACTCTTAAAAACCGAAAATTTTATATACATACTTGAAGAGGAGTCTAAATTATTTCGAATTGTCGTATTTCTTGTTTTTCGAGTTTTTTTCTAATGAGATAATCAGATGAATTTTCATATGTCATCTTCTTTGCTTTGAAGTTTGTCTCTTGTATGTGTGTGTGTATATATATATATATATATATTAAGGGAGATATATACTTGCCATTTGGATTTGTTTCAATTGTTAAGATGACTAAGTAAAGATTTGAACTCTCACCAACAACTCAATAGTGATCAAAACCAAATCATTTCATTTAATCAAGATTGGTACAAAAATGTAGGGCCCTATAAAAGATTATGTTTAAATTGAAAGTTGATTTAAGTGTAACCCCCACTAAGCATCTCAAATAATCAAGAAAATGACACTAAGATAATGAATTATTAAGTGGGGTAGGTGGGAAAGGGTTGCCTAGGGTTAGGGTTTGTGAAACATTTTGGAAATCTCTTCTTCATTTTGGTGTTTAGGGTTTAAGAGTTGTTGGTAAATGTTGTGTCTTTATGAGCAGTTGATGAATTGAAGCTTTGTGAAGTGCTTGTGATGGGAGTTATTTGGTAGGTGTTTGAGAATGATGTGCATAAAACTAAGCCTTCTTTATTCATTTGACATAAAGTTATTTCAATGTGTTTAATATTTTTATTATTTTGTTGCTTGTCTTTATTTTACAATGTCCAAAAAATCCTCATATTATTTAAAGTTGAAGTCTATATATATATATTGATTACTAATTTAGTACATTCTTCATACTTGGGTTTTAAGTTATATCTAATCAAGAATTTTAGGAATTGAATGGATTAGTATGAAACTAATTAAGAATTTTATTGACAACTATTAAATAATATATTCAAATAGTTTTTCCTTCTTTTTTTTTTTTTTGAAGTTTGAATTTAATTGGAATGGTTTTAATTTAAGATGCAAGCAAGGAAAAAAGTTTTTAAATAAAAACACAAAAGAAAAATAAACAACTAATATCTAATTAATTAATACTTGATTAGCAATAAAATAGTACCCTGTATGTTAATTAGTGCATCATTTGGCTCTATCTTGGTCAACACTCAAGTGAATTAAGTTCTACATTATTTGGAGAATAAAATTAAATTGGTTTATAAGTGTTTGATCATTTGTATTGCCTACAAATATATATACATATAAATATCCAAAATTTCACCATACATCACAGTCTAGTGTTTATTGATTGAACAGGGTTTAAACCAATATTAATAATTCAACTTTTAAATAACAAATAATATATTATTAATGAGTCCTGAATACAACTAAATTAATAAAAATTTGTATAGAAAACTACATTTAAAAGGATAAAGTTAAATGCTTCATGCCAAGTGAACATGCAAAGCATCTCCAACAATGTTACAATAACCAAAACCATGGAATATTATGAGAATAAAGGCAATAGAAGCAGGCCCTTGGATTCCACATTTAAAGATTTTGACATAACTAAATACTGTGTCACCATCAATAATTAAACATGTTATGGCAATTACCAACATTTGTTTCAGTCTCACTTTGAATTGTATTGATTCAATTTAAACAAAGATGAACAATAACTAATTACAGAAAATACAAGAAAATTCATCACTGTGAACTACTCTAACTTGAACAACATATATATATATGATGAAGATATATATATGAAGCTACACTTTACAATATATATATATTCATATTGAAAATTAATTAAGAAAAGGAAAAGATTGATTAATCAGGAAACAACAAAGTGCAAAGCCTCAAGCCTTCTATGTCTCTTTGTGTTCTCTATGAATTCATCACACCTTCTATTGAATTCCTCTACATCATTAATCTCACTTTCAGTATCCTTTCCTTCTTCTTCGTTCTCCATTAATGCATCTTCATACTCTTCTTCTTCTTCTTTTTTTTCTTCTTCTTCTTCTTCTTCTTCTTCTTCTTCTTCTTCTTCTTGATCTTCTTCTTCTTCTTCTTTAAACTCTGAAGAGAAAATGGAAGGCTTGAGAAGGTCTTCTCTCTTGATTAGATATTCATCATAAATATCAACCATGGAGTACTTAGGAGAGCTAAACCTGGCAGAGTCTTTAGCAAGGAAGAGTAGTATGACATTGCAAAAGATAAACATGGCCTTCCTAGTGATGAACTCATGCATGGATTGCACAACTCTAATTATGATGCATGAAGAAGAAGAGTAGGAGATGAAGATGAAGATAAAGATGGAGATTGATAAAAGAAAGCTGATCATAACTCTAGTTCTTCTTTTTGATGTAGCCATGGTTTTCTATCTCTTCTACTTGCCTCAAACATAGGCAAGCAATTGCCTCTTTATATATGCATACAAATAAACTTAGCTGTTAGGGTTTTGACATGTATTAGGGTTTAGGGTTTGTGGATAAGAGTTTGTGGTGAATGAAGATTTGATGGAAATGGTGAAGGGTGTTTTGTGATGAACATGGAAGGCAAGATGTTGAACTTGTGATGGAGAAAGAAGGCACAAAGAAGGTGATTAGATATAGTGGAAAACAACGGTGGTAACCCTAGTCAACTTACTAATTATTTGGATGCTTGTTGAACTAGAAAAAGGTTTTGAGTTTCCTTTAATATTTGTTTATGATGTCTTTGCCCTTATGTGTTTGACCTTACATGCATGTTCACAGTTTAACAGACAAAAACTATTTAAAAAAAAAAGAAAAGATATATATATATGTGTGTGTGTGTGTTTCTTTAAGGACGACTAGCTAGGAGTCTTTCATGTATCTAGTCTTAGGGTAAATATTATTAAAAAAAAAAAAAAAAAAAAAAAAAAAGAGATTGGAATCATTGGATCATCCATGTTTATCTATTTGAATATTTTTATTAGTTTTATAATTTACAATGCATAATTGACAAGGATGAATTGATTTTGATATTTTAATCCTTTTTGTCTATTTCAGCTATTTTTTATCTTTCATTAATTCATAGATTATATATGATGAAAATAATTATATCTTAAATTTTGATTCATGATGTTTATTGATTAGAATATTTTAATCTCTTTTAGTTTTATAATTTACAGTATATAGTTCGTAAGGGTGAACTAATTTTATCACTTTCACCTTTTTAGGTTATTATCGGTAAGTTAAAGTATAATTGATTATACATTAAATATAGAATAATAATAGTATCAAAGCAAGTATCAATTGGAATATTTTTATTTTTTTTCAGCTTTGTAATTTACATTAACATTGTTGGTTGATATGAGAATAAGCAAACGTGTTTTTGACATTTTAATTCTTTAACACAAATTATTGTTTATCTATATATATTAATTATGTAACAAAATCATTGTATTTTAGAAAAAATTTGTGATGTTTATTAATTGATTGGAATAGTTTTTACTATAATTATGCAACCAATATGATACCATACATGCGATTTGTGATTAAGATTGATTTTAGCATGTTAATCTTTTAGTATATTCTCAATTTTTTAAAATTTTAATTCACAAATTATTTATGGAATAATTACATGATTAAAAGGCAATTCACGGTGTTTATCAATTAGAATAATTTATTCTCTTTTAATTTCAGACTTTTTAATATAACCAGTTGGTTACTAAGAGTAAGTTGATTTTGACATAGTAACCCTTTACTTTGTCAATGGTTAAATTATTGTCTTTATATATAACGTGACAAAATAATTATATTTTATAAAAGATTGATGATGTTTATTGATTGGAAAAGTTTTATTGCTATAATTGTAAAACCAATGATATGATCGATGCGATTAAGATTGATTTAATATTTTAATCTTTTCATATCTAATGAGGAATGAGGATGCATGGTGGATTCTCTTTACTTTTAGCTTGAAATTATTGTATTATTTTTTTTAAATAACTTTTAGACATTATGCTTTTCATATTTTTACTCTAAATAACATATTCGTTAATGACAAACCATTTTAAAAACTAATCTAATACTCTTAATATTAAATTGACTAAAGTTGTGTAACCCGTATAAACCTCATTAATTGTTGAGATTTTTTTTTTTAACTAAGGCGACAAGGGTTACACAGGATTGTTAAAAGGATAAGCAAATATGGTGGTATACCAGTTTTAGAGACTTAATGACTTCTAGAGATTTACCATATGGGGTGGCTTAACACGATGGACAATAATGTCATATTATGTGCGCCGAAGATGATATATAAGGGACTAAAATCCTACAATACTATATATATATATATATATATATATTTTGCAACCCTGGAAAAGTGGAGAATACAACCAATCCTACAAGAGACCTAGTGAATAGTGAGTGAATAGTTGATAGAGATGCAAGTGTACGTGCCAATCGCTTAATAAAGTGTGCGTAAAACAGAGAGTCAGTGCACAAGGAAGGAGGTGAATACTAATAATGACTCGATACTCAAAAAATAACCTAAAAATTTACGTGATGTGTGTGAGAACAAAAACAAGTGAAAGCAAGAAAATACATAAGGTAATAAGAGAGAAATCAAGGAAGAAAGTGATGTGATGCCATAGCGTCTCTCTAGGGTTATGAGATACGTGACAATGTTTGTCTAAACATACAATCTTATTTGACCCGAAAGATTTTCAGAAATATACAAAACTCTGATTTCTCAAGTGAAGTGTAACTGAATAGGTGTAGAGCTGATATAGACATCCAGACAATCGCATTAATATTCTATGAAACCTTATTATGAGCTAATGACAATTTCTTAAGTAGATAATCTCCCCCCAAAGAGAGATATTACCCCTAATCTGAATACATAGCAAAAATGCGATTTCTCCTAAAATCCGCTCCACATGATTGCAAAGAGCACGAAAATCATCATCAATACACTCAGAAGGATTGTGGGAGACAATGCCTCCCAGATACCCTAACCAGAGGTGTACCCATTATCCTCTGAATTGTGATAAGTTTATGTTAGGTGGAAATTTCTTCTCGTCATGTTATAATACCAAGTATGTTTGCTAGGGCTTTTGCCTTATTAGCAAACAAGCATTCAATCACACAATTAAATTCAAATAGAAATGATTGCAAATAAGAAATCAATTAAGCATCAAAGATCCAACAACCAATGTCAAAGATATAAATCCTAGAGTTCAATTATGCCCAAACATCTACAAATTAGACATTCATTAATGGAGGGTAAACATTCAAGATATAAATAATGGAAGAAAGCATGAGAATCATGAAAACCCCCTTCTCAATCGTGTTGATGAAGAATCACCGGTGAAGCCCTAAGTAAGCTTCCACATGCCGCCAAGATGAGTTTGACGACTATGATCTTCAATCCCCTTGAATGTAGAGTCGAATCCCCCTTAAAATTGCTCCCTAGGTGCTGGAGATTCACCCTTTATCTTCCTCAACCTCGCCTCCAATAATCATCCCCAAAGAATAGAAGAATAGAATAGAAGATGCCCTAAAAATCCTCATTAATTCTATTTATACCCGACTGCTTACTCCTGCAAGGGAGCTAGAGGAGATGGTCACTAGGCTTACGGGATGACTTACGGCCGCAAGCCCCATCCGTAGTAAGGTCTCCTGTTTGTGTTGCAGTACAACTTACGGCCATAAGCGCTCGGCAGTATGCACTGGACCGTAAGCTTCACTATTCTGCTCCTTGCGACCGCCCTTACGAGCGTATGCTGTATGTGATTGTAAGCTCCTTGGGATAGTCCTTACGAGCATCCTTACAAGCGCAAGTCTTGCCCGTAAAGTCCTATGACTTGGCTTTGAATCCTCCTTATGGGCATAAACATACATGCAAAGTCTTCTGGAATTGACTTACGGCCATAAAGACGACCGTAATTTGCCCATAAGCCTCCCAGTTTGTTTTGTCCTTATTCTAATGATGCCGAGAGAGCTCCAACTTCATCGTTTAAGGTCTAAAATGATTCCTTTTGCTCTCTCTCTCTCTCTCTCTTTCTCTCTTTTTAAGCGCTGCTCTAAGCTTGTTAATGCACAATATACTATATTTAGAACCGAATTCCACAATATGGTTCTAATACATGCCAATTGAGTGTACAAATTGATATAAAATACATGAACATTGTGCACTCATCAATAGTACTATATAGTATTTTATAATATTTTTTATAGTATTATACGTTGCACTTCAGTAATAATAATAACGGAGTGTTAAATCTTTCGACTCCCATTCACGCCCACATGTGTTTTTATTTGCGCTGGGCAGTGTTTGGCTAATTGAGATTTTTGTAATTTAGAGTATCATTATCCATGAATAATCTTATTATCTCCAAAAAAAAAAAAAAATTGATGAATTTGTGATTATTAAATTAAGGTTTAACCTCACTATGCGGTAATATTATATTTGAGAATCCCTTATTAATGAGCAAACATACAAAAACTAAATGTTAAGTGTAGGACAATTAAAATACAAACCATTCAATCCAATGCCCCATGTTTATCAAAGAATTATAAGATTTAACGACAAAATATAACTTTTAATAAGATAATCCATAAAACATACCTCTAATTTAATTGTCTCACAATTAGATTGCTTGAATATAATTATTTATATGTCTTAATGGAAACAGCTAATTTGCAAGAATCCAAATGGCTGATTAAACAATGATCATCTTAGTTCAATTCTTTTAGCTTCCTTTTTTTTTTCCAAGTTGCAATAATAAAAAAATTTAGTTATAATATCAATTAATCCATGAACTTAATAAAAAGCTATCTATAATTAATGAGGCAACACTGGAAGATAACTCAAAGTAACTTGATTTATTCAGGGACAAATTAATTACAAACAATCAAATGAGTACAAATGGCGAGTCCCAAAATAATCAAATATTAAATCAATATTTGTCAAACTTATTTTTTGAGGGTTTAACTTGACAAAAACAATAAGTCTTTACAATTTTTTCAAACATGAGACAAATATAATATACAGAAACTAATGACAATAAAATAAAAAAAGAGTTTAACACCACTTCTTATCTTCATTAATTTATGTATATATAGAAATATATTTTATATTTGTAACAATGTAGAATGATAGTACTCCATTTGATATAGAGTACGAATGGATGATGATATATTATGTGATATCATATCAAATATTTGTAAAATATAAACTTACCTTGTTACTGTGTATATATACAAGATGAGAACATGCACTTGCATGCATACTTACGTGCCATGACATATGAGTCCATACTGATCTTTATACCTCATCCTCTCACTAACCATGCATGGCATGCATGCATGCATGCAGCCATGCAACACGTGTGACAGCACGTGCAAAACCACCACCACCACCTCGATCAGTGTTCCGAGCGAGCCATCCAAGGCCAACCTCATTAAATAACCATGTCATCAGTGCCATCATATAAAGCTCTTTCTCTTCCTCTTCTTCTTCTTCTCTTCATCTTCTTCTCCCTCCAATGGCGGCTTCACCCTTTTCAATGCTTCATTTACCCCAACCTCCACCTTTTCCAATGCTTCCTTTCATACATATAAATATATTTACTTATTCATAGGGAATGCATGAAAGCTCATCATTTTAAGAGTCTTATCAAAGAGACATGCTATGACAACCCACAGGCTAGTCAAAAAAAAAGATTTACACCATTGCCGTAAATCTTTAGTAACTCGAGGGCCATTAAATGATTCCTATCTGAGAATAATTCATTAAAACACATCCAACTCTTTTTCTCCACCGTTTGATCATCATCAAACGGTCACCATTCAATATCTCCTCTCTGACCACCCTTAATTACAGACGAGATATCTCTGACACCCTTCCAATATATATATATATATAAACATAAAACTCACTTCCAGACTTCCAATTGTAAGTCAAACAGGAAACAAGAAACAGACTTCCAGTGTTTTCCATCCATGAGGATTGTTTTCACTATTCTCTTCATTTTACTTCACGGTAAGTCCTGTAACTCGTTTTCCATATTGTTTTACAATGGCAATCTCGTAATTAAATTCTCTTTTAAGCCCAGACAATCTTGCCGCCGGCGACCACCGCCACCACCACCAACAACAACAACAACCACTCATTCATGGAGAGGATAGAATGGGAGATAGAAGATGCTCGCCGGAGGACATAGAAGTGTACCAAGGGGCGACGGCGCCGTTGCCGAATGGGATTCCGACGTACACGGTGGAGGTGCTGAACGTGTGTGTTTCCGGCTGTGCGGTGGCGAATATTCATGTCCGGTGTGGTTGGTTCAGCTCGGCGAGGCTTATCAACCCTAGAGTTTTCCGGCGGGTTCAGTATGATGACTGTCTGGTTAACGACGGCGCTCCGCTCGCCGCCGGCGAGAGCTTGTCGTTTCAGTATGCTAATACGTTTCGTTATCCTCTGCATGTTTTCGCTGTTTCTTGTTTCTGAACTTTGTTTGGGTTTTGTTTTTTTGCATGTATACCCTTTTGAAATATGGGAATTGTATTAACAGATGGATGAAAGTTTTGTAGGGGGTTTTTTGCAAATAAACACTGGAATATATATATGTATAGCTTTATTAGTATTTCTCTTATGCATTTTCGTATATTTATTAATTTTTGTTTTTCTAATTTTTTATTTTGAAAAAAAATAATTATTTTGCAATATGTTGTTTAAAATTGTTGGATTTACTTAAAAAAAAATCTTTTGTGATTTTAATTGATTGTTTTTTATGTTTAAGTGGAAACCAATTTGGGAAAAATTGTTTACTTTCCAACGACTTTTTTATTTTTTTTTAATTCATAATTAAATTGAAATTGAGGTAATTGTTTATCTCAGATCATTGTGGTAATTGTTTATCTCAGATCATTGTTGGTTGTCAGGATTTAGATTATCTGGATTGATAATAATAATAATAATAATAATAATAAATTTTTTGGATTAATTTTAATTGTTGATTTTTTTTAAATAACGTGGATAAATCACAAATTTATTGTAAAAAAACTCCCAAATCGTAAGATTAAAATTGAATAAATTATTTGAGTAGTTCAGTCATTTTCTTGTTAATATTCAAATCACTCTTTAATATGGCGGATATTGTTAAAAGAATGACCAAGTTGAACAACAAGGAATAGAACTTTGAATCAAGGAATAGAACTTCAAATTGATTCAAAGTATAATAGTTTTTCACACAATTTAATTACCATATAATCAAGTAGAATTCCAAGTATACTTTGCAACCATAATTCATAATTCAAGCCACACATTTTATTTTATATAACCATAATTCATAATAATTTTACTGCCCAATATCCTCCACGAGCTCTTCAAATTGATTCATGCAAGAAGCTGGCAAGCCTAGCACAAGAACAAGACTCTTCAGCTCCTTAGCATGAGGTAGAAAAAATGCCACTTCTTTCTGCGGCAGCTCCGCCGGGCCGGTCTGCGCGGCCTCGCCCCACCCGAAGTCAGATAATCGTAAGCCAAGTCTGTTCCAGGCAGTAATCAACAATGTACCCGTCAATGAAGGCCTAGCTCTCGTAATTTCAAAGTAATCAATAACTGATCTTATATAACCATCGGTTGTGTTTTTTATCGTATTTTGCACTAATTCAACCGCATACGATAAGGGCCGGTTGAGCAATTCTCCGGCGTCACATAGACAACATGCTAGTATAATGCCATTGCCGTAGAACCCGGCCGGTAACGGTGGCTCCATTTTCCTCCGGCCATCCACCGCAAATAGTAACTTTGTTTTTTGACCCGGACCCATTTTCAAAGCCTTAGTCCGAGCCCGCCAAGTGAATGCGGTTAACACTACAAAACTAGTGCAACTCTCAACCGTGCCATCTTGCATTGCCATCTCTTTAAGAGTAGTTAATTTGTCAACATTGAATGTGAAACACCGGTGTTGTAATTCTTCACCTTTGTAAAGGTCTGTCAAGTTTGAAACATCCTCAACTTCGGTGAACTCATCATGGTGAAATTCGATCTTCGGAGGGCTTCGAGGGAGTTGAATTGATCGGTCTAGTACCGGCGGGACAGATAACGGTAAGCCGCGAGCCATCTCGGCCCATGATCGCAAAAACTCGACCACCGCCATGCCGTCGGAGAGGCAATGGTTCTTAGCCATTCCTAATACATAGCCTCCGCATTTGAATTTTGTCACCTAATAATTATTTGACATATGTATAAATTAAAATTTAGTTATTCTGGTTCAAATAACACAAACATTAACTTAGGTGGACCATGAAATTCTTGGTTGTTAGACTTGTTTGGTGATCTACAAAGGTTGCCGATGTTTAGAGTTTCTTCATTTTAAATTGGTTGGACCATTGGCAAGTGACAATGATAGTTCATTCCTTTTAAAAAAAAATGATAAAAATAAAGAGTGGTGAAGACTGAATAATCAATGATATTGATTTCAATTTCCATATTAATGGATAATTGATGTTGTCGGGATATTAATTTTATATCAATATATTGAATTAATTGTTAATGTCCAAATCTAATATGTATGTCTGTGTATGGTTCTAAATATTTGTGAGAAATATTATCTTAACATCAATTAATTTTTGATATCTAATCGTAATCAATAAAATTATATATGTGTAACATATATAGCTATTTTTAGAAATTAAAATTTAACCGATAATTTAATTATAATAAAATTAAAAGAAAAATAATATTGATTTCGTCATCTAATTATTTATTTGATTTGTAATAAATGTAAACTTGGCTATTTTGACTTATATAAGACAAATATTTACTTAGATTGAACACAAAACACTTGTTAGGTTTCCTAACGTGACTATCATTTAAAGTTTTTTCGGAGTAGTGATAAGTGACAATGAGATAAAATATTGTCTAGTTCCATCGAGATAAAAAGTGAACATTTAATGATATTAATTTCTATTCTATAATAATAATAAAAAATATATTTGACATTTATATTATATCAATATATGTAATTAATTATTATTGTCCAAATTTTGCTATTCTGGGTGTGTCTAAATATTTATGAGAAATATTGTCATACTTCGTATTAATATGTGAGGTTTCTAATAATAATCAATAAAATTATATACATGCAACATAATGATATTTACAAGTTAAAATTTTAACCAATAATTTAATGAATATAAAATAAAAGAAGAAATAATATTGTGAATAACAAAATCTATAAATATTTCGCCAAAAATAAACAAGAAAAAGATAAAATAAATATGAAAATTTAATAATGTGATTTCTAAACATTATCAGTGTGTGTCTAGCCTATAAAATAAACTTTTTTCTTTTAATAAATTCAAATTAATTACTAGATTGAATAACCAATTTTTAAGTTAAGAAAAAAAAAAAGAAATACTAAAGTCCTTTTGTTCTAGTTGTGGTAAGAAAAAAAATATATTTTTATAGTCATTATATTTTAAATTTGACATGTAACTTAACACACAAAACAAAACACTAAATATAAACCTAACACTTAATAAACACAAGTTCATATCTTTTATAAAATACAAAATTTATGTGAGGTGACCTACAACAGTTGAAATATATATATATATATATATATATATATATATATATATATATATATATATGCCTGGCCATTAGATCAGCGTCTAACAGCTCTATTTTTAAATCCTAATCCTACTCGTTTTTTCTCTCTTATGTTTTTTATTGGGGACCAATATTGTGCATATGCCATTAGATCAGCGTCTACCAAATCTCTTTAAATCCTAATTCCACTCGTTTATGTTTTTGATTGGGACCAACATGGTATTGTTTGTATAAATATAAATATAAATATAAATATATTATAAAAATAATAAAATAAGAAGAAGGTGGTGTACCTGAACAGTAACGAGAGGAGCTTCAAAGATGTTAAGGTGTTCAGGGAGTTGATAAACAAGCTTCATAAGCTTCTCAGGATCAGGAATGGAGATATCTCCCAAAACATAAAGATCACAGTCAGCAACAGCCTCAACAAAGGGCACACCTCTTCCATCACACCTTACTATAAGCTTTCCTTCTTGGCTAACAGTAAGAGTCCCTTCACAAGGGTAGTAGTACTCCAACACCTTAGCAAGACCATCCTTCATGACCCTACAAACGTCCTCTGTGCTCTTCCCTTCCACTGCTTTGTATACATGCACAGTCTTCATCACAACTGCAATGTTCTGATCTAAGTTTGAGAGGTAGTAGTAGTGGTACTTGTTCTTTTCTTTATTATCATCATTGATACCATGCACCATCTCTGCTTCCATTCTTCTCACTCTAAATCCTACTTCTCCTCCTCCTGCCATTGTTAATTTTCTGCAGAAATGATTCTTGCTTTGCTTTGGGAGTTGCACACTTTGAATTGAGTTCCTTCTTCCTTCTTTATTCATTTATATATAAGTGTATGCATGTATTGGTCTTTGTTTTTGAGTTAGGTTTGAGAGTCACCACAAGCAATTAATATCTTCAAACTAGTGCAGCACAATCATAAATATAAGTAGGTGATTGTGGTTTTCATAACTTCAATACTCTCTCTTCATGTCAATTCCATAGCAAGAGATATTTTTATCTTTTCACCAAGTAGTGAAAGGGAAAAAGTTTCGGTAAATATTTTCATTATAGTGTTGAAGACCTAGACCTCTTTTTGTGAGTGTATGTGTGTATATATATTTGCTTCTGACTTTTGCACGTGGGGGCAAATTTGCAGAAGAGTTATAAGTCCATCATTTTTGAAAGTTTGTCAAATAAAAACATGGCTCAATAAATGTTTGTGGGGAAAATCCTTTACCTACCTTTTGTTTTTCTTGATTGGAAATACAAACATGGCTCAATAAATGTTTGTGGGGGAAATCCTTTAGCAAACTTTTGTTTTTCTTGATTGGATATATATATATATATATATATATATATATATATATATATATATATATATATATATATTAACCATTAAATACAGCTTTGTTGTACAAGATTAGGATGATAGATTTGTATGGTTTTCTTTATATAATAGATAAATACAAGGAAAAAAAAGGTAGACAACCATTTTAATAGATTTTTGCCAACAATGAATGCATGCCAGTATGAAAATAAAATGAAAAAGAAAAAAGAATGAATTAAAAGAAACCTAGACAATTACTCTCTTTGGTTCAAATTATCCTTTATTTTAATGTTTACAGCTTTGTTGTACAAGATTAGGATGATAGATTTGTATGGTTTTCTTTATATAATAGATAAATACAAGGAAAAAAAAGGTAGACAACCATTTTAATAGATTTTTGCCAACAATGAATGCATGCCAGTATGAAAATAAAATGAAAAAGAAAAAAGAATGAATTAAAAGAAACCTAGACAATTACTCTCTTTGGTTCAAATTATCCTTTATTTTAATGTTTTTATTTTATTTCAAATTAATTGTTATTTTTAAAAGTTTTATAAGCATTAACAACGATTTTCCTAATTTTATTCATAATGAAATTTATATAAAGAGAGAGTGCGTATCAATTGAGTAAATACTCCAAATAAAATGATAAATTTGTCTAAAAATTAATGAAGGTTTTTCTTTTATATTTTTACTTATATACTTACTCCCATATATATGTGTGTTAAATTATTCTCTTTTTGTTTATTTTTACTTGTCAGTTTTACCTAATTCACACGGATTAAAAAAAGTTGGTAGAAGTTAGTTGGTAACTTAAAATTTATAAAAATTATATTAACTTTTTAATATTACTTTTATTTAAAATATGCTTTGAAAAATATATAGTTGAATATAATTTATTGAAAGTTGTATAAGTAAGTTAAATATAAATGATAAATTTAGAAAAACAATATTTAATGTTGCACAACATTTCTAAATGGACAAATAAAAATGAAAAAAAAAAACTCTAAAATATAACAAGTAAAAAAGAACAAAAAGAGCATACTCTTGTCTCCATTCCTCAATTTCAATTTGTCTTCCTTCCTCAATTTCAAATTTGGCATCCCTACATAACAAGAGTCTCAACTACTAGGACAAAATTTATAAAGCAACTCTCATTGTTCTTCCAAACAATCCACAACAATATATGTACGAGAAGAATAAAAGAATAAGCAACATAATTAGCAGATGAGCTTCTAGAGAAGGATGAAGATGAGATGCTTTCCTTGGTGGAATTTACCTCCAGTAAAAAAAAAAAAAAATTTATGGGCAATTTTGGCATTTAAAAATATAAAAAAAGTGAAAAATAAGTGCAAGGATTTGTCAGTAAAAACTTCAAGAGACAGGGACCTTTAAGTCATTTCCCCTTGACTACATCATGCATATTAATAAACTGCAAACAATAGACACTGCATGTTCATTGATTTCTCCTCTTAATGATACATTTCTGAGCAACCATGTGGATGCAATAGTGTGATAATGTCCATGATCTGTAACATATGTTATATATGTGTCATGTATTCACTCATTTACTGCTTGTCTCTTTTCATTAAATGTATATTTTATAATTCATTTCATGTGTCCTTAATTCACAATGGCAAGTTGTAAACTTTAATTATGTCAATCTGATCACATGTTCCAGTTTAAACTTTAAAGAGAAAGAGATTATTATCAAATCCTTTTCAGTACTGTATTGATATGGCATTTAGTTTGTCATCCTTTTCACATTAAATCTTTGATTTGTGTGTATTTGTCAATGCACAAGTAATTGAGACCAATAATTATGTCTTATCTATTCCATTGTTTCACACAAGCATTGAATTGAACATAGAACTGAGAAGCAAAATCACAAATTAGTCTTCCCTGTCGGCAAAATCAGTTGATCAATTATAATCAAGTGCATTTTGAACTTGATCAATAATTCATAATCATAAATTCCAGTTAGTTGTTTGTTGTAAAGCAGAAAATGACTGCTAATTAATAATTATAGACATGATAACTATACATGCAGAACTCTAGATTGTTCAACTTTGCAAGGATTTGAATAGCACAACAGTGACATACTTTGCTTTGAACCGCCGGGTGGCGGCGAGAGCAACGACCGGCTGCCGGTTCTTCGTTTTCTGAATATAAAGATGGTCAAGAACAACATGCTGAGGTCTTGACAGTGTGGATTGATTGTAAACTTTATTAAATGACATGTTGAGAAGGTTTGGGTATAACTGCAGAGGGACCAAGGGTGGTTCTTTTGCATAATCCTCAGAACAAAGAGTAGTATTACTGTAACTTGAATCTGGTGACAATGGAGGCTCAAAACTAGCAATGCTTCCAAGATCTTCAGAAATGAAGTCCTGCACAAACAAACATTAATTTTTTTTTCTTGGTTAACTCTTGACTTGATTGTAATAATTAAATCTGAAAATGAATTAAGGAGAAATTTAATTCACAGTGCCTGTAAATCCAAGATGTTGTACACATTGCCTGTTTCATCAATCATCAATGGAACATCAGGTGCATGTTTCCATTCTCCATCAACCAAAAATCTATAGTGATAAACACCAGATGGAAGTACTTTCATGATTGTGAAATCCTTCCCTGATTTCTGCAACTTTTTTCTGCAGTTAAAAACAAAGCCATTTCAGATGATAAAAGTAATTAAATCAAAGCAGTTAATTAGTTTTGCTTATCATACTTTGATTTCCAATCATCCCAAGAACCTTCAACAGCTACATCTTTCCCACCATTACTCCACATGATCATTGTTGGAATTCCCTGTTCTTCTTCAAAACACTCATGATGCTCAAATCTATTGAATGAAGCCACAGGAATCTAAAAAGATGAAATTTTTTCAATAAAATTCATGATTTTCTAAACTTAGAAACTAAAAACAATGAAAATAAGGATTGAAAAGAGTACCTCAGGATTAAAAAGAAGTGGTGAGTGAACAGAGACTATAGGACTTTGTGCTGGGCTTTCCTCCATTAAATCATTTGAACTCTCTCTAACACTGGTAGCATTTCCCATTTCTCTTCACCAAAGATGAAAATCAAAGTAATTGTTTTTGATTTATTAGTAAAAAAAGGGGAAAAAAAGTGATTTTTTTTTGTTTATTTTGCCATTGTTGTTCACTCCAGTGAGTTTGGAGCATTCATTGATGAACATGTTGGATCAGGTGTTTGGTTTTGGATAGGGTGGGTGGTGGGAAGGTGGTGCAATGGATGAGGTGGTAGGTTTTCAGTGGAGAGTAGATGGAGTTTTGTGTTTGTGGATGAGTAGGGGATCTGGGAGAAGGAGGCAGAGTTAGTAGTGGGTCACTTTCGGCGGTCGTTTTCGCGGGTGCATAAAGCATCTGAATATGCGAATCCTCCTGGTCGGGAACTTTCTGGATCGTTGAAACGCATCGCAGTCACATCCTCAGAGATCGGACGGTACGTTTGATGCCACGTGGAAGGAATAGGGAATAAGGAATCTAGGAAAAATCAAGAAAGAGATACGAACCGTCCGATTATCATCGGACGGTCAGGCCTTTGTCTTATGTGGACCTGTCACTTTCATATGTATGTCCCTGTAGAATCCTAAAATTATATTGAGTTTGTTTTTTCATATATATATATATATAACCTTCACAATTGAGATTTTTTTTTCCCATAAAAATAGATAAAATATTATGCATATTATAATATAATTTTTTTAAATATTAAATATACTTACATTGTAAACGTATTTTACTTTTATATTGACTTTTTTATTTTTAAAGTTTTAATTCCTTGTAAAACAAATTATATGTCAAAAATAGAGTATTCATGTAATTAATAGCTTCATTTATATCTTAATTGAGAAGTTGAAAGGATAAAAATATGAATAAGAGTTCGTTCGTATATCTTAGAACATCGCTTTCAAAATAATGATACGTATTAAGCACGAGAATTGTGTGTGTATACATATATAAACTTTTTCTATTTATCTCCCCTTAAAAGCCTTCCTTTATTTATTCTTTGTAGACAAATATAAAATTTTTTTATACCCTTGAAAAATGGAAAATCACTAATATATCACTGTAAAAAGAAAAAAAACTAGATTATTTATATATTTTTATAAATTATTTTTACTTTTCACAAAAAAATCAATTAAAAAATTTTGGAAAAAGACAAATTATCATTTACTCTCATCTCTTCATTTTTTTAAAAATATGCAAGTAATTTTCTGTTTTAAAATGGCTTTCAAATGGAAAATGAAAAATTCTCCATATATATATATATATATATATATATATATATATATATATATATATATATATATATATATATTGCAAGAAAATGAGAAAGCTAGCCATGCATTAATTGCATGCGAATACATATAAGTTTATACGTACATTGAAATGTGAAAACTCTTAATTTGTAAAATTGCAACGAGAGACTAACTGAGATACAAATCCTCTACTGTTTGCACATGAACTTATATATATATATGACATTATTTTAACAACTTCATATTGATTTATATATCAATATCTTTGGTTGATGATCCATGGGCTATCAGTTTCAGTGTACCAGCAGAATAAACTCTGATGCTATTTCCAACAGATGATAACTTGATCTTTTTTGGTGCTTTTCTCTTCATGGCATTAGGGTTTCCACAGCGTGAGCTCTTTGGCACGTTAAAAACCCTAACTTTGCATGCATCTTCAAGTCTTGGTATTGCATGCAAGTGAGAAGGAATGTCCACCATGAACTCTCCATATTCATCTGTACTTCCATCAATCCATTCCATCTTCTTTTTTCCTTCATTTTTACACCCTACTCTAATTTTTGCACCTTCATTTTGTAACAGAGTTTTATTTCATTAATTAGTGTTTTGTTTGATAAAATAATTAAAGATAATGTGTTTGATGTGTAATTAATTAGTGATAGTTCCGTGCAAGAGAGTTTTATATCAAATTATGTTTTTATGATGTTCATAATATAGAAAAGAAGACAACAACCAAAAATAACAAGCTAAATTGATGAAGTAAATATAAAGAACACATGGTGATTAATCATGGATAAAGGAGAGAGGTTAATCTAAATTGTATAAAATTTTTACTAACTTGATTCATGAGTTAGCTTAATCTGATAATTTATAGTGAATGAAAGGAAATGCATTTGGTGTGTTAATGAAATAAGAACTTTATGATCCGCATAATATGGAAAAGAAAATACATTTGAAGAGATCAAAATTACATTAATTGAGTTTAAAAAAATCTTAATCAAATTAATAATGAAAGAATGAAAGAATGTACATGAATTTGGTGTGTTAGTGATAGTGCCGTGCAAGAGAGTTTTATACCATAAATTAAGTTGAGAGGAATTTCATGATGTTCATTAATTATGTGACAAAAAAAAGAAAATGTCTATCAAGATATAAACAATACCAAAGTTGAGAAATCTCAATCAAAGTTCAAACTTTGCAAATAAGAGTTTCTAAGATGTTGGTATGTCAGTTTTATAATCCCAAGTTTTAAGCAAACTTTGGCTCAAACTTCTCAACAACCTGCTGATGAAGACCACCTACCAATCTACTTCCTTCCAAAGTAACTAATCAACAGTTGGCGGAATTTCATAACTAGTTTCAAATTTAATTTGTCATCATTTATACAACATTTTTAATATAAATCAGAAACAAATGTATTAATTTCATGCATTGTGGTGATATACAACTTACAACAAAATTAACCATCCATGCATGCATGCATGCATGCATGCAATATCAATTATTGATTGAGGAGAATTGAGAACAATATTAAGGACTCACCGGAGATGGGGGAGGTGAAGGGGTCTGAGGCAGGGCTAGAACAAGGTTGACAAACTAGTGTACCGACAACGAGGACGGAGGAGAGCCTCTCTTCGCCATAGCCGGCAATACGAGCAAGCTCACCACTAGAGAACTCTATAGGCATTTCTCGGCTCATCGCTGGCACGGTGATCATTGCAAGGAGTAGACACATTGCCATGAATGGTGTTTGCAAGCTTTGGAAGGTGTTCATCTTGTGGAATAGGTTTTTCCAATGCAATGGCATGCTTGAATTTGGAGGCACACATATTTATATATATAATGTGTATTGACTATTGAATTTTAATTGCCCTTAAGAAAGGAACATATGTCATACTAATTGCATGCAAGCAATCTTAATAAAGGGTAATTAATGGTTTTTATGTAGTTTTGTTTGAAGTAAAAGGTCAAAGATAGATTACTTGGTCTTAATGGTCAAGGAAGAAGAAAAGGAATGAGGTGAAAAGAAGGTATCAAAGAGCAATGGTTGTTGAACTACTCCTTTCCTTTATCATCTCCTCATATTGTTAGTAAATCATATTCAAGTCTTCTCCAACAATCACAAATATATTAGTTGAGTGAGAAGAAGAAAACATTAATCTTTTTGTCTTTCTTTAATTTCTCAATGAACAATGTCAAACACTCCATCTCCCTCTTGCTTTGGACCTTTGTTAGGAGAACCATCCTTACTTACCAACATCTACATGTCATTGTAGCTTCATTTTGCCTCATATGTTTTCTTGAAGTCCATCCTTTGCAAATCCATACATCCAATCAACTCCAAATTCACTCAAAAAATTGTTGCTTCACCACTTTAAATATTAAAACTCTATTCTCATGATTTTCCCATCCATTTTTTATAAATAATAATAATAAACTCATTCTTCTCAGAATTTTTTTTTTGTTAATATATATATATAACCTCTTTCTCAACAAACTATTATGTTAATCACAAAAAAAGAAAAAGAGAAGAATGATAAAAAATACTCATTTTGTTTATAAATGGTGTGATTGCAACTTCATGGCAATGATAAGGAAGGTATGATGGTAGGGAAAAAGTCATACTTTAAAGTTTAAACACATCATTAGCAGCACAAACAAGAGACAAAGAGCCTTAAATCCAGTTCACAATCATATCTTGAGAGAATCTCATCAATACAGTTTCAAGTAACTAAATTATTCAAATACTTATTATCAAAAGATTACACAGTTTTCTTTTATCCTTTTTATCTCATAATATATATATATATATATATATATATATAACATTTAACTTTTTTTTAATATGATGCAAGTCGAATGTTAATGAAGATTCCATCTCTACCATCCAGTGAAGCCTTAAGTTAATTTTTTCTAATTGAAATGGTTTATTCAATTTTTTTTAATGTATTAACAAAGAAAAGTAGCAATAGAATGTTAGGAAAATTTTCTTTTCTTTAATTAGTTTCTAATATACATAGCTAGCTGTTGCTTTTAATGCTTATAGGTAGCCATAGGCTTTTTTATCTCATGAATTTTAACTGATGTGCATGATTCTTTACTTTGAAAACAAAAACAATAATAACTAGTTAATGCACAATTCCTTGAGATGTGATCACTAAAATACTTGTCAAGAGAAAGCTGTTTTCCTTGATTTGCGAGAAAGGCTCAAGTTTGATTTCTCTTGTGACGTTTATTTCCTTTTGATTGGTTTCTCCAATGAAAAGTTTGAAGTGAAAGTGCCATGTGGTGACACATGCCTCTTCTCACTCATTTCCCAAGCCATTTCAAATAATCAATGGCAAACAAGGGCCACCAAAAAGAATAATATCTATATTAT
This sequence comes from Dioscorea alata, assembly GCA_020875875.1. Taxonomy (NCBI): domain Eukaryota; kingdom Viridiplantae; phylum Streptophyta; class Magnoliopsida; order Dioscoreales; family Dioscoreaceae; genus Dioscorea; species Dioscorea alata. Next base: position 1,107,234 of record CM037023.1, on the reverse strand, counting down.
ATATATAAATGGACATAATTACAAAAAGAAAAAAAATAAACAATTATTGTTTAAGTATATAATCATGGGAAATGTGAAGAGATTAACAAACAAAAAACACTACTCTCCTTCTTCTTATGCTACTTCCCTATGAAAACTTTCTTTCTATTTTGCAATACAAGTGTACAAGGAAATGGCTTCTTCTCTTTGTTTCAAGAGACCTTCATTTGTAGCCATTGCACTCTCTATTCTTCTTAGTGTTTCCCACTCATCCTCATTCACATTATTCCTTTCAGTCTTAGTACTCTTATTCTTTCTCTTCTTTATCATCCTGTCCAAGAGTGCCAATGAGAAAGAAAATGAAAATGAGAACAATGCAATACAAGAAGAACAAGAACATGAAGAGCATAAAGAAGAAGAAGAAGAAGAAGAAGAAGATGGAAGAAGAGGTCAAGAAAAGGTAGGAGAGATGATATCAGATGATGATGAAGAAAGTCTCATTGAGATCACACTCCCAGATGGACACTACAAAGCAAAACAAGAAAAAGAGTTGAATGTTGAACAAATGAGTGAAGGTCTATTGATAGAGCTCTTGTCAGATCACATCATTGAAGAAGATAACTTGATTGAGATAGATATTAACATGGGCTCCATCAAGTGTTCAACAAGACCTTTGGAGATCAAAGCATAAGGAAAACAGAAAGAGACTTGTACATCCAATCCAATCCATTTGACTTTAGTTTACTTTTGTTTAAAGGGATTCTTGAGTCATGCTTGTGTTGTTACTTCTCTCTTGCTTTTTCTTGGGAGCCTCAAGAATGCTCTTTTTTTTCTTTTAATTTTAATTTCTCTTCTTTTCTTGTTTGTGTATATAGATCAAGAACACAAAGAATGAGTTTTGAAATCCTTGTCTATACTTTACTGTTGACCTTTGTTTCCCATTCACTTCTTTGTATATAGATCAAGAACACAAAGAATGAGTTTTGAAATCCTCGTCTATACTTCACTGTTGACCTTTGTTTCTCATTCAATTCTTGCAAGTTCAAGAGCTTAATCAATTAATTAGTAAGAGAAAATTGCAATTGCATACCTTAATAAAAAAGTGGTTAATTGTTAATATATCTTCTTAGAAATTACATTTGTTGTATCTTTACAAAATACTTTTATTTGTTGTATCTTTATAAACTTGTAAGTGAAAAAATGACTTAACAAACTTTATAAAAATATAAATTCATTTGGTAGTAGAATATTTTTTATTATTTTTTGGATGTCAATTTAATCTTAAAATGGCTTGTAGGTGTATAAACAAAATTCCATTTTTGCAAAGGTATCCAACCCAATAAAAAAAAATCCTACTACTAATAATAATAATTATCATAATTATTATAAATGTGGACTAATAACAAATTTATTAAATTAACAAAAGAGAAAACCAGTATTTGGTGAGATATTTCAATGACATGTGATTGTCAAATACTCCTCTCCATTCACTCCCTAATGCAACCTCACTTTTTCTTGTTTTTTTTTTTAATAAAAAGTTTTTTTAAGATATATTGATTCATAACTAAAATACAAATGGATGGATATGATCCATACATTCCAAAGGCTATTGATACCAAATCTTCTAAAATTAACAAACAAAAATTATTAAAAATCTCATGATCATTCTGACTTCATCCAAGCAATAATTTCTTGGTCTACTATTACTCGGATATTTCAAAAAGAATCTAAAATCAAACATAAGAGTATAAATGTGTTAAAATATTAACTCTGCGCTTGTGCATGTATCTCACGCCCGCTCCTCTCCATTTGTTAAAAAAAAAAAATCATATATCACTCGGATTATAGATTTAACTATTTTATTTTCGTTTAAGCATTTAAAAACATGTATAAATACACTTCATATTTTTTGAGTTTTTTAAGGGCAAGTAGTCTGTCAGGTTCCTATGGCCAAGTAATTCAAAACATATGAAATTTGTTTCATGTTCTCTTTCTTTAAAAATAAATAAATAAACAAAGAAAATACACAACTAGTTCATTAAAAACATAAAATTAGACACGGCATGAATATTTAAAGATATCCATCATAGCTACCCTTTTGGATTTTAATTAGTCTTAAACTTACATTATATATATAAACTAAAACCAATCCGTTGAATAGTTCCAATAATAATTAAAATTTACATATAATTTATTTTCATGAATCATGGTGCATCCATTTTTATTAAAAATTAACAATCTTAATTAAAAAAAAAATCACTCCCTGGTCCCTACCTCTAGTGAGTGAGAGCATGAAAACAACCGGTCACCAAAGCAAGTTCAACTAGTCATAAAATAAAATATTACTGATGGCAAAGTGGAAGGTGGAAAGTGGAAAGAGATTGAATGCATTGGCAACAAAAAGGAGTACAATAAGAAGATCTATAATTCATTATAAAATGCTATCTTGTGCATTCCACCACCTCCACCTTCTTCTTTTGCTTAATTGTCACTAGATTAATCCATTATTTGGAGTTTTCTAATTGCAGCTGAGAATGGCTCCCTTTCCCATTTAATATCTCACACAAAGACAACACAAATAGACCCCATTTTCCATTATTCATTTTCACATAATTTGCTCCTTATTCAAGTGATGGTAGTGATTTAACAAAGTAGTATTTGAACTTTGGAGAGAGAGCAATGGTGCAATATTTTAATCATTAATAAATAACCTAAAAATATTTGGCCTCTTACTCATTTAGCAATAAAACAAACCTCTAAGAAATTAAAATTTTAAAAGAAGAGGGATGTGAAATACTAGCAAGAAATTTTACCTGTTTTTTTTAAGGGGGCGATTGGTGAAAAGCCATGATTAGACGGGCGTGATTCTCATATCGACAAGGACGGTTCAGATCAACGGCCAAGAGAATCCCACGTCATGTTACAGTAAGCGAGAAACAAACGGCTAGAAGTTCCCCCACGTGTCCTCATGGGTACGTTCCAAGAAACCAAGATCTGACGGTCCAAAACACCAACCCCGAAACGAACGGCTTCAGTAAACCCACGTGTTTCCACGGATGCATTCCAAGAATCAAGTCCAACGGCTGAGAGTCATCGCCTCTTCATCGAAGTCCCCCCCAAAAAGAAGCAAGCGCGAACGAAAAAGGAGCCATTTTTATGCCGCAAAACCCCGGTCAAGCTCCTCAGCTGGCTTCCCAGAATTCCCACAAACCCTAGATAATTCCCCCAAATCTCTTCTTCTCCGATGATCTCCGAGCTGTTCTGAATCTCCGGAGCTATCGAATTTCATGGCGGATTCAGACAACGAGTCGGGAGGGGCGAAGGAGCAAGATAGGTTCTTGCCGATCGCCAACGTGAGCAGGATCATGAAAAAGGCGCTGCCGGGGAACGCGAAGATCTCCAAGGAGGCCAAGGAAACGGTGCAGGAGTGCGTGTCGGAGTTTATCAGCTTCATCACCGGCGAGGCCTCCGACAAGTGCCAGCGAGAGAAGCGGAAGACCATCAATGGCGATGACTTAATCTGGGCCATGACGACACTAGGGTTTGAAGAGTATGTGGAGCCTCTCAAGTTGTATCTTCAGAAATTCAGAGAGATGGAAGGGGATAAGCTTGGACCTGGCTCAGCACAGCAGCATAAGGACTCTGGGAATGGCGGCGCCATTGCTAACAATGTGAGTTCCATGTTCATGTATGGAAGTGGGAGCTCTACTTCTTCAGCTGCACGACAAGGAAGAATATGAGTATGAACTTCTTTATGAATTCTATCTTTGCATTGAGATAAACAAGATTGAGATTAAAAATTTGAGCTTGGTGATGAGTTTTAGTTTTTGTACAATGATACTTGCTATGTAGAGTGTGTGAATTGGTTTCTTAAATGAATTGGGTTTTCTGTTTGTCTCCAATGTCCTCTGCTTTGTCAAAAATGAAAAAGTTAAATAAACTCAGGAATTGTACCTTTTGGTTGGATTAGAAGCCAAACTCTCAGTTTCGGCTTGAAGTACTCCCTGTACAAATATACAGATTGATGAACAGTATAAGTTAACTGTGTTATGAGATGTGAGTGTCATGGTACCTTGAGAATGATAATAGCAGCTTTCTTGTCCAGAACTTCATTGTATTCACTGCATGATAGTGTCTGGAATAGACCAAAGTTTGGTAAAGTTCTCGCCTTTTTTGTTGAATTGAATTGAGTAAAAAATCAGGCTTACTTGTATGCAACTTGGACAACCGGCATTAGTTGAGCAACTGCATGCAGTGACAAGCTCCAAGGAAGCTGTCAAGAGCTCTCTGAATAGTAGCTGAACCTGTTGAAAGTTTCAAAGAAAGGATTATGTTCTTATGTCCTTCAACTCTTTCTGATGATTATGTATTTTGATATGTGTTTTTAACTTTCAAAGAGAACAACAAGATATCATTACAGAGATAATATAAGATACCTTTTTTGCAATACCAATGCCTCCAGGGTGTTGATCATACAACAAAATCCTTTCAGGAATTTTACGGGTTTCATGGGGATTTGCACATTCTGAACGTAGATCAGAAGCATTGCACATCAAGTACCTATCAATGAAGAATGAGTGATAATGATCAAATTTAATTTGTTAGCTAAACTGTGAGGAAAGCATTTAATATGATCAATGCTTGGCCTTTTCTGAAATGTGTAATTCAAATCTACAGAAGATCTTATTCACAATATAATAGCAAATGGGAAAAACAACATAGGGAAATAATTATTGAAACAATAACCAAATCACCATGTTATATGCCCATTATATGTATTCTGGATAGGAAAGACTCACAAGGGGACTACATTAAGAAGAGCATGAGAAGCCGCATGTTGGCCAGCTCGGAAGGAGAGCTTCTGAATATCCACTGCTTTTCTGATTGATGGGGGAACGCGAATCCAAACTGCCTGTTTCATAATATGAAAAAGTGAAGCATGAAATATATATACAATGATATGAACTGCTGTTTGACATTAAACTCAATTAGCAATAAGTAAATAAAAAAAACAAGCCTGTGATTCATATGAGAATGAAGGTAGATTTAGTTCAACACTGTCAAATATCTGGTTGCTTGCCCTCCAAATGCGATAAAAACCAAACCATTTGGTTGTTACTGTGCAAGTATTTGCTTGAGCAGTTGTTGCCATTTGCTCTGGTTCAGTTGTTTTCACTTGTGGATAGGCCTAGCAACAGGAAGGAACAAAACCAAGCTCAAGATTATTCAAAGACAGCTAATGCGGCACAACAAATATGAACTTTGAGTATTCATGTTATGTAATTTATGATTTATAAATGATTAAGAGAAATACAAGATTGCCTCCAATGACATGAATGTCTGTGTAGTCTCGTGTCTTGGTGAAATACTTCAAGTCAGCTTTCAAGCAGAAGGCAACTTTTAAAGATAAATCTAAGGCTTCCACCATATAGGTTTTGCCTTGGTGCATGTAGACAGCTCCTTCGTAGACCTGAGCAAATAAGCACAGGCAATGGGGTTATAAATCACAAAATAAATTAACAATTCAATGCTGAAAATGTACCCAAGTCTATTCCAACTAATTCTTCCACTAAAACAGTCAAAAGCGGGCAGTAGTAAAGAGGGATGCACAGGAAAAACATAATAGTAAAAAAAAAAAAAAAGAGAGAAAGAACATTCTAGAAGAATATATGGAAATATAGTCCAGGTGCCCAAAAACTCTGGAAAATAGCAACTAAACGAATGTTGAAACCTCAACCAGTGAACAAAAGAGAAGAAGCCATCCACAAGCTTCATTAAGTGAAACAAAAGCCGGGCAGGATCCACATCTTGTCAAGAATAAATGCTCACAATATGAAATAAACAGATCGTGTACCTAACAAAAGAATCAAAATCAAGAGTATTTATCAGCTAAAGATTTTTTTCAGTACTTGCCATATGCACCTGCCTTATAATCAGAAGATCAAGGACATAAAAGCCTTATATCTATATATGCTTGCTTAATATTTCTTGTACTTGTATCTTGGGTGCACCGTGTGAACGCCTGAACTATAAAGTCTTTGCAGTTGCTTAGTTTTGGTTTGCAGAACCACATTGTCCACATTATCATAAAAATAATAATAAAAAAAAGAACCTAAGGTTAATTTTATCATTCATTCATTTGAAGCAAAGGTAAGAACAGATAACCATAAGACATTGATTGCAAGGATCACAGAGAAGAAGATATGAAGACCTCAAGAAGTGAAGGAAGATGCTGTTGAACAAACAAATAGTGCTCCATGCAGTAGCCAAACAGCCTATTTCATAATACAATATGCATTCTAAGGTTGATGTGTACACTGTATATAACACAACCAGCATGCAAGGTTGTCAGTTTGTCAACGTTTGACCCAACCAGACAGCATGACCTGTGTTAGATGAGTTAGGCAAATCGAAATTGTATTTAAATGGGTTTGAATTTAAAAGGATTCACCCCTTTACCCTAAAAATTAGGTAGCCGGTCACCAATCAACCCACAAACCTATCTAATGACCCATGTACTGTATAGAAGAATATACAATTATAGCAATTTTATTTATGGGAACGTTTAAATACTTTATAAACATTTATTTTCTACTAATCATGTTACAGGTTATATATATATATATATATATACAAAACCCCAATCTTATATATATATACCCATCACAAAGTTTTCCCTCGTATACATATCCATGACAAATTGAGATTGTTGTATATATTTTCTTAGAACCCATTAATTATTAAATTAAATCATTAAATTAATTTCCAAACTAAACCACGTTCCTCACTTAAGTTTTTCTTCTTTTAAATATTTATCAAGAATATAAAACAATTATATATATATATTAAAACTCAAATTGTAAAAAATGCGCAAGCAAAAGTGAATGCATAACTTATATAATTATATTACGGAATGTGAAATGTATAGATATGTATATAAAAGGGGTAATACGAGATGTTTCACGAATTTTCTATCCATTATTTAATGATAATAATTAATAAATTGTAATTAGACTTAAAGGGGGTGTGTGTGTATGGAAGAAGAAACTTTACGGGTATCCGTGCAATTCCCTTTTTTTAATTGTATGTGTGAGAGGGTAAAAAAAACATAAATAATCTTAAATGGCTGAAACAAGTTAATTGCATCAACATGAGCATGATAATATAGTTTATAAATAGATTGATGGGAAAAATTGGATCAACCCATATACTATACAGGTTGGACAGATTTGGACATTAGACCCAAAACTTGACCGGACCCAACTCATAAAATAAATGAGTTGAGTTCAAGATCGGCATAAATGGGCCATGTCAAAACTTGACCACACCTAAACCTAACCAACTAACCCCTGTTAGGCACCAGTTGCATCATGCATGCATAAGCATACTACATGTGAAATAACAAGTGATTATTGTAAATGAAGAGAATATTGTCATTAATACTGGTTATGTGAACAAATTGCAAATGATAAATCAATATAATCCAACTATTATTGTTCAATCACTTACTCTATAAAGTGATGAGTAAAGACACTGAAGTTTGGCAAGATAATAAGGGGAATTAATAGCCATAAATTAGCAAATTCATAACAGAAACAACCAGCTAATATTATTGTTTTCAGAACGCACCTGAAAGAAGGCCCTGCTGTCCTCAATTTCCTCAAGGATCTCATTGCTTAACTTTTCAACGACTTTGTACTTCTCAGACTCTATCATTCGAATACTGAATGCTCGAGATGGCTTTTCCTGCAAAAATGCAAAAGAGGAATAAAACATCTAAGCAATCTAAGATAAATTTCCATGATAATAATGAAATGGAGAACTATATCATTTACACACATGCATACCTCTGGTCCTATATAACTCCATAAGTTTTCAGGGGAAATAACCAGAGATCCTTTGTTCTTCAAATTCATGATTGCATTATTTAAATGAGACCCAAAATGGTATTCGTCATGTTCTAAACACAAAGGCAATTCAAGTGCAGCACATGCAATGTGCTGCTCTAGCACCTACAAGATGAAAAAGAAAATTTCAGAGACAGGATTTAGTCAAAGACCAGAATCCGAAAAAATTTGGACAGAACAGCATATTCTAGTTTATCAGAGCAATTAATTAAGATGATCAAACCTTCTCATTATCAGCATCAACTAGGACATGCTCAACTGGATGTTGGAAAAGCTTATTGGGAAATCTCATGAAATACTGATCCAGCGGACCTTCAAATGCAACATAGATTGCCAGGGACGATCTCCCTCTTCTTCCAGACCTCCCAGCTTGTTGCCACAGGCTGCACTTTTATACAATTATAATTGATAAGAAGTTTCAAATGAAAAATGATAGAAGAATTATATGGACAAAATTAGAAAGCTACTTACCTAGCAATACTGCCAGGAAAACCAAGATGTAGAGTTGCGTCAATATGTCCTACATCTATACCAAGCTCAAGTGCATTTGTCGCAGCAACACCCCGAAGCTTTCCCCCAAACAGATCCGACTCTATCTTCCGTCTATCCTGATACAAAAACAGAAAGCATGGGAGCAGAACCAGAGATTAAAACAAATTTGAGGTTGTGTGTGTTAGAATATATGGATCAAGACCAATGGTAATTTCAATACTTCATCATGTAAAATTTGACATCCTGGCATCATGAACAACTAGACATATACCTGGTGCGGTCCAATTTAGAACTCAAATGGAAAGGCAGTGAATCTACATAGATTGTCAATTTCATTGATAAAGACAAGTACAGCCTGTATTACCTTTAAAATATTTCTATACAGATATAACAAAGGAAATAAAAGACCTGAGGATTATAGCCACCACGATATGCACAGATAGTCCCAGCAAGAGCCGGTGCAGTCACTTGAAGAATTTCACGCCTGTTAAAATTGGAGAAATTGTAGCCATCTTACATATCAAATCGTGGAAAGACAATGTATGCAAGACATAGAGACAAAATACACATATTCCTCCAACCAATGCTGATCCAGAAGGAATCTTCAATGAGGATGAAGTGACATACGTATAGCATAGAACTAGTTCACTGAGTTTCCGTGTCTTACAAAACGTGATGCAACGCAGCCCATGTTGAACCATTTCAGCAAAAAGATAAGAGATCTCCAAAATTGGGCTGCAAATCATAAAAACAATGAGGAAAATCTTCATTGTATCGAAAGAAATTGTTATAAAAGATTTGTGCACTGTGATCTTTAAAATCTTATCAGTTGAATATAACCCTAGTTAATTACAATCATCAACCCTCGTGATCACTACCTTTAATTTTAACATAGTTCTTAAATTTGTTCCTTCAATAGAGACGGGAGGACTGTTGACAGCGGCAAGCAATATAAGGATCAAGTAAAGAACTTCTACCTCGAACGTGTAGTCAAAGCTTCTCCATGTGGAGATCCATGGTTACTTTTGTTATGGTTCTTTGATCCCTGAATAATTAAAAAACACACATTCAACATTTTTGGAACCTACTGATGAATCTAACCCTTTGTCTTAACCAGCATGCAGGAGATACCTTCATGACTGTTAATGGAGGATTCCACAAAACAAAATATTTTGGACCAGAAGGGCTTCCATCATTCTGAACCAATTCCAATGTCCTCAAGTTGGCAAGCCCCTGTACAATTACAAAAATTATACACCATTGTCAATAGATTACCAAAACCATGGAAGACTGCATGGAAACTTCATTACAAGCTTTTGGCCTTTCTCAAGAAATTTCAGGACATGGTTGTTTAAGGTCTAAAATGAATACACCTGCTTGACCTCTATGGGAGTGGACTGTGTAGTATATCAAATCACAAACCAAATTCCTTTAAGTTTTCTGGTGAACGTGGAACACTTAAGAGATTCTTAAAGAATCAGACCCTATTCATAACTAGCCTAGACAAATCAAAACTCATGTCTGCTTTGTGCATGGAACTTAAATTTTACCCCAAGTTATTAAAAAATAAATAAATAAATATATAGATAAAGTTTAATGTTTAGGCCAAAACCATCACATGCATGCACATGGGCCTGTGACAAGACTTAACATCAGTTCCTCAATTGATGGTTGAGATTGTAATGACATGGTAAATTAAAAGCAGGATGAACCTACAGGGACCAGATGGAAACCTATATAAAATTTCAAGGGTCTTTTTTTTAATTAAATTCTCCCTGAAGTAATTTAATCATTAACAGATGTTAATGAAGAAGGAACTGTACCTCATGTGAATACAAGATAAACAATATAACAGGATAATCTCAGTTTCCAAAGAATAGTAGGTAAAAAAGTTAATATTCAGCTTAATCCATGAATCCCTAATTAAAATAAAAGAAGAATATGTAATAATCTGATGGTTCATAACATACCATAGCATGCTCACGTGGGTTTGCAGAGGTTGCAGTACAGAAAATGAAGGAAGGATCACTACCATGGACTGCATATATCAAGAAAACACTTGCTTGAGCAAAGAAAACAAATGCAACATTATACAAGGAAACCACTTGCATCAAATGGAAATGCCATAGAGTACCATGGGAGCATATCCTCCGCAGTCTCCTTAAGATTAGTGCTGTATGGCATCCAAATGCTCCTTTGTACATATGAGTTTCATCAATCACTACAAATCTGAAAGTGTCCAGTATTTTGACCGCATTTCATGAAAGTTAATAATTTATGAGGGTTTAAAATGCTTGCACTGCAAGGGAGACCTAAAATTAATAATGTAGATAAAATCTTATCAGCATGCACTTTTATTACCTGAGATTTATTAAAATTCGTTGGAACTGTCTATGATATGGCAAGATTGACATGTGTAACATATCTGGATTGGTAATCAACTACAAGCATGCAACACCAGTGTCAGCAATAATCCACAGTTGCAGATATAACAAAGGAAAATGTCATCAGGAAGCTGCATTTTACCAATCGTGCATTATCCCTTATCCATATTCGATGTTCTTGGGAAGTATCACCATCATATATACCAATATTAAAGCTAACACTTAAGGTCCTTGTCATCTCCAACAACGCTCTAAGCTGATCTTGAGCTAAAGCCTGCATGACACACCGGGATTGCTTTTTTCTCATGTGGAAACCACTACATAAACATGTATATAAACAAACGGCCAGAGAGGCTAACCAATTCTTCTGATACCAAAACCAGTTGAAGAAATAAAAATATATGAAACATAACTCTAGAAGTTCTAAAAGGGAAAAGGTTTCTTGTCATGAACCTTGGTTGGAAATATATAAAGGGCGCATGATGACGTATTCTGAGAAAGGTGCTCAACAACTGGAAGATTGTAGCACAAAGATTTTCCACTTGAAGTGGACGTTGCCACAACAACATTTTTCCCAGTAACTGAAGCGTGTATGGCTTCAGACTGCAAATCATAGCAAAAGGTTAAAACTAACTACAAGATGTGGAACCTTCTTCAACTTTTAAGATGGTAAAAAGCAACACCTGATGGCTATATAACCTGGAAAATCCAAGGCTTTGGAGTGCTGCTTTAGAGTTTTCTGACAAGACATCAGGAAAATCTGCATAGGCTGGCAGTTTTGCATCTATCTTTTCCACATGCACCATCTACAGAAGTTAAAAAAAGCAAAATAGCAAAATTAAGAATGCTCCATCCTTATTTTTCCTTAATTTAATCATAAATAAGAGTAAAACCTGCCCACGCATGCCAATGCCCTTTCTGAGATGATCAATCATTTCAATGGGTCCCAACCGGGTTTGTTCCTGTAATTGATAGTTCATGGAAACTTTTAGATGTCACGTATAAAAAACATGACAATCACTCTATAGAAAGGCAAAGCTGTTATATTAACATAACTTATACATGTCCATAGCTCCTAACAGTTAACAATTAACAGTTAACAGTTAATAGCAGTCAATTGAACAGCCTAACAACGGAAGCCACTTAAATAAAAGAAGAGAGACAAGCTCACACAACATCGAGAGGCCAATGCTCTGTTCTTAACCAAATTTACTTCAGAATTTTTCAGAATATCAACATGGCTGTCCGCATATGTAAGAAGATCTTGTAAAGAGCAGCACAGAGGTATGCCAGTATCTGACTGTGTTTTCTCCTGTAGATGAAAGCCATATATGAACAGCCAGATACTCCAAAACTTAGATTGAAATCACAATAATAAAAATAAAGTTTAAACAGAAGCTAAAATGAACATACCATATAAATTTTTATAGTCATCCACAAATCAGTTTTAAACAGAAGCTCCCTTCTTTCTACAGCATTTACAATGGTTGAGGTAGATACCACTGCAGGTTTCCTACCTGCGAAAACACATAGGTGTATAGAGTTTAATCCCCTCATACAAATAAAACAATTCAAAGGGGAGAAATTTCATACATCTTACCGGCCCTTGGTCTAACTGCAAGTTTAGGTTTATCTACCAAGAATGTTAAAGAATCACTGATGATAATGGCGAAGGTTGATTTTGCAAACATTCTTTCTTCTTTCCCAAGTATTACTACAACCTGAAAAGAGAACATAAGAATGCACCAAAAAATTTTCTGAAAACATAACTTTTGTGTGTCAAACTTATAAATAATTGGGTAGCTATATATAGATATATTAGATAACATCTAACTAGATGCTCAATAGTAAATAACAATCAAAAGTTATAGAGACTTGTACTACTAGAGCATAAGCTGCAATTCTTAAGATCATATTTTTACGACTTTTAGACATTACATTAGGGATATAGGTTCAAACTAATGTATTAAGCAAGCCTATAAGCAATGTCTCAAATATTGGTGGTATCAGGAAAAGAATGGAGTTTCACAACCAAAATAGATTTTCCCTTTTAATTCCTTGAACAAGACTACCCTGCAAATTAATATAGTTGATTGCCAATTAAATAACATAGTAGCATATGGAAAATAAATTACCTTAGGACATAAACGTGAAAGATTCTCCACATCTGAAATACAAAGATCATCAAGTCCAAAAATGCTAGCATGTTTGAGCTCTTCCTCTAAAACAGACAAAGTCATGCACTTCTGCGCCATTTGACAGAAAGCATACATAATATTCAGCAAAGTAAAGGTCTTCAAAACTTTCTTCAACCAAAACTGGCAACTGCACTTTTCCATCTTGACTGTGATCTTAACTGAACCCTCAAACAACAAACATTTACCCGACTGAGAATCTGACAAACAATTCACTGATTCCACCAACTGAAGAACCTTACCACAGGTTTCTCGATCAAACACATTTTTTGATTTAGAAGAGAATATATCCCAGAGTGTGGAATTCATAACAGTATCTTTCTTGCGTCTTTTAAAGGAATCCTTACCAGAGCTTTCACTCTTTAAACCTTCATTTTTTGAGCTACCAGCATTGTTTAATGCACCAAAACTAGTTTTAATTGAATCATCTGGCAAGATTTCAGATATGGATGAAAGATCATTCATAATCTCTTTCCAAGCAGAGTGGGAAGCCTCATGCATCATGCCTTGCTCTGTAGCTGCCGATTGGGTATTGATCTCCTCTGGGTGATCATTCCGAGGTGATACTACTTGTGTTTTCTTAGCGAAGGGCACAAGAACCAAAAATTCACCATTATCAATCGAAACACTATCAATGCGACTCTCTAATCTCAATTTAGAACCCTAGAAACCATCACAGCATCAGAAATAAGAAAGAAAAAAACACAAAAAAAAAATATATTGAATTTAAACAAGAAGCGAATGAAATGGGTAAATGTAGAGGCATATCTCGAATCATACCTTGAAAAAAAGATGAAAATTCGGAGATTTCTTGGCAGCTATGAACGATTCCTTCAACGAGGCCTTCAAATCAGCAATTGAACAGTTCGGTGAGATCGAAACCTTCGTCGATTGGCCATCAAGACACCGGACTTCGATCAATCGCTCCATTTCCACCATCGCGAGATCGTCAGAATTAGGGCATCCAAAAACCCTAAATACGTTTTGGCGGGTAATAGAGAGAGTGACACGTGGCGGGAAGCCGATCCGGTTTCCCGCCAGGACTGAGGGTATATTTGGAAAATAATCCCAAGGCTCATCATGGGCCGCGATTATAATCGTTTGGGCCTTAATTGGGTTCTAGTTCGACCCAAAACCCAATGGAATCCAGCCCAAAAAACTCATAACATTCCTTGTTATTATTATTATTATTATTATTATTATTATTATTATTTACTTTTATTTTAAGTTACCGTAAAAATTAATACTACAGCGTAAAATTTGGTTCATTATTCATTTTGACTCTTAAAATATCATAATATATATCTACACATTATAAACTTTTAATTATATAAATTTACTTATTTTTTTATCCCTAAACAAAATATATTTGTTTATTTCAAATTTTTTAGTCAGTATAATAATTAATACAGTTAAACACGGAAAATATTCGAATGAGTTAATATTAAGTAGAATGGAATAATTTTTTATTTTATAAATCAAAATGACTAAAAATATTAAACTATAAAAAGCTAATAATAAAATTCTCTTATTATTTATTTATTTTTTAAATAGTAGTTAATTGTGAGCAAGCATAAATAGTTGAAAGTCATAAAAGGAAAAGATGAATTTGGAATTAATATTTATATTTATGTGAATAATTTCCACTTATGAAAAAGTAATCACATGGTGTGCAAACTCTCACTTTGGTTATGTTTCTTTGTATTACCACTACAATGTGGTAGTGTGGTTGAGAGATGATCTAAACAAGCACAAACATGCATCACACTCAAAGGTTCAAAATTATTAAAATCCACCAAACAAAAAGTCAATTCATTTCTATTTTTGTCCTTTTAGGTCATATCATTTGGTAAGATATTTGTTTTTGTTATTAGTCAAGACCAAATCAAGTGATTTTTATAAAATAAAAAATAATATGATGAATGAATCAACAACTTAAGTGCATTATTGATTTCTAAACTATAGTGTATAATGCACTTTGGTTGTCATATTTTGTACAAAAAAAAATTATTATGGCTCTTGTACTATAAATATAAAGTTGATGTTGGTCCATATCATATATATAACATATTTTACCATATTAACTATCACATGAAATCTTTTAAAAAATAAAAATTAATTTGTTTATTTATCAACAACTAAATATTTAAAAATAATTAAATAACATGAACACATACAAAAGCTAGTTATTCAGTTAATCAAACTCTTTACACACAAAAACATATAAAGCATACTTAATTATAGATTAATAAGTATTATCAAACCGAACCAAAATTATTACTATTTAAACCCAATCAAAATCTTAAATCGGAACTTTAAACCCTCAGTTAAGGTTCTTGTGAGTTAGAACCTATAACTTCAATTCAATTTTTTTTAAATTTTTAAGTAAAATTTATATAATATCTTTTAATATATTTTAATTAACTAGAAATGAACTGTTTGGAACACAACCAAAATCAAAACCATATTAGAATCAAAACTTGAACAAGAACTGTAAAGCTAAGGTTCACTCCTGATTTCAAGATTTCCAAAACTGAAACCAAATCAAAATTAAACTAATACCAATTCTATATAAAAGTTGGAAAAAGAGGGCGATGGAAGTAAATGTGATAAATTAATGTGAATCAATAGAAATGAAATGAAAATGGGTGAGAAAACTAGAGGTTAATTTTTTTTTTGATAAATCACTGAAGTTTAGTCAAATATTAGTTTGATCACTGAATTTAGATTTGTTTCAAAATGCTCACTAAAGTTACTAATCATTTCATCGACAAGTCACTCGATGGATTAGCACCTTCATTAGCTGATGTGCTGACTGGACTCCACGTCAGCTAATGAAGGTGCTAATCCATCGAGTGACTTGTCGATGAAATGATTAGTAACTTTAGTAAGCATTTTGAAACAAATCAAAATTCAGTGATCAAACTGATATTTGACCAAACTTCAGTGATTTACCAAAAAAAACTAATCGAAAACTAGAAGATGAGGTTTAGGAATAATAATAATAATAATAATAATAATAATAATGAAAGAAAGAAGGCAAGATAGAAAGTTAGATGAAGATGAATTGGAGTTAGAGTGAAAGAGATGGAGAGACATGGAGGACAAGAAAGATGCCAAAATACTTTGGCATCTTTGCTGCCTTTGTGGAAGGGGGCACAGATCTGAATCACAATGTGGCATGTCTTCACCTTTTCTCTTACTTACTATTTACTCTCAATTACTTCTCCCTTTCACTTTTCTTTTTCCTCTTTTACCCAACATTCACAAAACAAAAATAATGAGTTTCATACATATTTCATGTGTGTGTGTGTATATATGAAATTCATATTATTTATGTATCTCTTGATGTCTACTTTGTAGGTATGTTTATGAAAACAGATTATTAACATAATAATGAATAATCCACCAATACATCAAAATTAATGTGGTAAATAAGAGAAGATTAAATTGAGCGCAGGCTCCTAAAATTTATATAATACTTATTTTGATTCTTTTAAGTAATAAAATTTTCAGTTTATCATGAGGTGAACAGTAAGATATTTGATTTTTGAGTGAAAAGTTGAGAATTTGATTTCTCCCAATACATTATTGAGACATAGTGTATGACTCGTTCACAACTTCACATTATCAGAAAAAATATTTTTTTTATTTAATGTGTTTGGTTGGTGAATAAAAATATGTTTTTTGACCTCTTTTACAGTAGGATAATTAAAATTTTACTTTCTCTCTAACTCAAAAGCTGAGAGTTAAAATTATATCCTATTTGTTCATCTTTAAAATAAACTTTTTAAATTTTTTTTACATATATATAAAGATTCAAACTTGCAAACCACTGTTTTAAGTGACTTACACCACTGTCATTTAAGCGAAACTCTGGCATGGTAGTAATTATTTTCTAACCATCCTAAATATCTAAGGAAGACTATTAAATAAATCAAAACATCTAAATACAAATTTAAACAATATTACAATATATATATATATATATATATATATAGAGAGAGAGAGAGAGAGAGAAAGAGAGGGTACTTATCCTAAATACGTTCATAAATTAGAAATCTATGAACGTTGACGCAGGACGTTGGATTGAAATTCATCTGTCTATACACTTTGGTGAATAGTATCACTATGTTTATGAATAGTAATACAGTGAAAAAATAGGATACCCAAATTATCTTATCCATTACTCTCTGTCTCTCTCTATAATGGGACACTGTTCCCACCCGTGGACGTCTGCTAATTCCTTTTTCTCATATATATATATATATATATATATATATATATAAACAAGAGCTGAAGAGAGTGGAGGGGGAGTGGAAAGGCACTAGCACGTGCCGGGAAGCCAACCAGCACGCGCCGAGGAACACGCGCGTGTGGGTGCGGTCCAAACCGTTGACTCTGACTCAGATCAGCCCACAAAGACAAACCAACCCTTGCCCATCTTCACTTCCTACTAATGTTTCCATCTCATTTTTTTTCTTTATTATTATCATCATTATTATTATTTGATGACAATATTTTCATGTCATTAATATAATACAAAAAAGAAAAGTTGTGATGGGTCCAAAGAAATTGTGGCATGTGATACACAACTCCATATAATAAATTCAAGTGGTGGTTGAATGAACTACTTTGAGAAGCACTAGTGATGCTCTTTGGATTTACATTGTAAAGACTAGTCAGTGTTTTCATGATTAGTGTGATTGTGGTCCAATCAAAAACAAGATTTAATTTAAATTTAATCTTTGATTTAGCACATTAATGAATTACTTCTTAATTTAAAAAAAATTAGCTAATGCAATCTTGATTAGTATAAGAGAATGGTACAATGACCCTTGATACAGTCATTATTTATTACAATCAAGTTTTTTTTTCAAAGCGGTAATTCGGTAAACTATTTTTTTCTAAATATGAATAAGTTATTTGTCTAAGATACATGTGGGACCAGAAATTAGTCATATAGCTTTACACTCTCAGCCAGAGACGGGGGTTTAGATAGTAAACCCAAGTCTACACCAGAGATCCATTACCACTATTTTGCATTTAGGAGGATTTAAACTCGGGACAATAAAAATTCTCTACTTTAATTTTTGGTAAGTGAGATCGTACCGCTGAGCTATGAGTGAGTTAGCAAACTTTTTTACTATTATTATTTATTTATTATTTTTATTTTTTCGTATTTAATGTATTTTTTGTTTGTCTCTTCTTGTTGTACCTTCTGTAAATCTTTTATTTTAATGCGTTTACGGAAAGGAAAAACCCCTAATGATCTCTCAACTCCCTGCAAATTTCTTTTCGGTCCCTGAAAAAAAGATTATTTCTTTTTTAGGTCCCTGGTTTATATGCAAGCCAAGTTGTTATCTAAAAGCTCTTATGGAGAGGCCATTCCCGCTGTTCAGATAGAGAGAGAGGAGCAGGGAATCTCCAGAGGGTGTTGAGGGGATCTGCAGCTTTGGGATTTGGCTGTCGGGCTTGGTTTGGGAGAGCTAGAGAGATCTCTTGGAAAGCCAGGAGGAACGGAAAAGGAGAACCTTGGAGTGGTTTTCTTGGAAAAAGGAAGCAATTTGCTGGTTTTTGGCTAAAAAAAGGATCTTGGAGTGATTTTCTCAGAAAAAGGTTGTAGCTTGCTGCGGTTTTCTGGTTTTTTTCTTCAAAACAAGAGCTTGCAGCTGTTTTCTCAAGGAAAAGGTGTGATTTTGGAATGATTTCTCAAGGAAAGGGTGGAGCTTGAGCTGATTATTCTAATAACTGCTGTTGGATTGGAGAAGGGTCTTGCTCTCTTTAAGATGGGTATGTCTTCTTCTTTTTTCAGGAGTTGTTCTTTGCTTGAGATTTGTTTTGTAATTTGATTCAGATTTGGATTTTCTTCAAGTATTTGATACTGATTTGAGTTGTAATAAATCTCACAGAAGATGCAGATCTGAGTTTTTCATGGGACAGTGATAATGAATATGAGAAATTTATTCAGAGGATGAACCCTCCAAGGTATATATCATACCATACTGAAGATTTAGTAGCTGAATGGTGACCACATCTTTAGTATTAATCTTCTTTTTCTGTCTGTGTTTCCTCAGAGTTGTAGTTGACAATGAAGCTTGTGATAATGCAACAGTTATTCAGGTAAATTTCCACTTGCTTTCATGTTGATTGAATTCTTATTTTATTATGAACTTATGCAACGATAAGTTGGTTTTGTTCCATTTTTTACTGAAATTCTTGTTTGTTTTTGTATTTATGAAGGTTGACAGTGCAAACAAGTATGGAATCCTGTTAGAAGTCGTGCAAGTCCTTACTGATCTAAATCTTATCATCTCCAAAGCTTATATAACCTCTGATGGAGGATGGTTCATGGATGGTATGCAAACAAGCTTCCTTTCTCTGATCTGAATTTGTCATATGTTTTTCATACTTCATCCAAATTGTTGACTTGTTTTATGGCTTGACAGTATTCAATGTGACTGATCAAGATGGCAAGAAGCTAGAGGATGATATTACAATCAAAGGGATTGTTGATTATATTCGCAAGGTTGATTATTAGTGCCACTGTGATGTGATGTTCTTTCTTTTACAGCAGTAATGGAAACTTATATGAGTTTTGTTCTCTGGACAGTCCTTAGGAGCAGACTCTTGCTTTGTACCGTCAAGACGAAGATCGGTTGGTCTAACACCTGCCTCAAACCACACATCGATAGAGTTAACCGGGACTGATCGACCTGGTTTGCTATCTGAAGTTTGTGCTGTTCTCACTGACCTGAAATGCAATGTGGTTGATGCCGAGTTATGGACTCACAACACTAGAGCTGCAGCAGTGATGCATGTAACGGATGAGGCAACCGGTGGGGCTGTCACGAACCCGGAAAGGTTAGCGAAAATCAAGGAGCTTCTTTGCTATGTGCTCAAAGGGAACAACAAGACGCGGGGAGCGAAAACAGAGGTCTCTCCGGGTGTCACTCACACCGAGCGGAGACTCCACCAGATGATGTTTGATGATAGGGATTATGAGAGATCCAATCAGAAACCAGCTGATGAGAATTTGAGGCCAAATGTGTCTATCGTCAATTGTTGTGATAAGGACTATTCAGTGGTCACAATTCGTTGCAAGGACAGGCCAAAGCTTCTTTTCGATACCGTCTGCACTTTGACAGATATGCAATATGTGGTTTTTCATGCAAATGCTACCGCTGAGGGCCCTGAAGCTTATCAGGTATCGCCATTCCCGTCTTTATCTTCTCTAGCATGTAACATTGATTGATTTTGATCCTTATATTGTATCATCTTCTCTATCATTTTGAAGGAGTACTACATAAGACATATAGATGGGTCACCTGTCAACATTGAAGCTGAGAGACAAAGAGTAATTCAGTGTCTCGAAGCGGCCATCGAGCGAAGAGTATCTGAGGTATTCAACCACACGTGCAATTTTCCACCAGATAAAACTTTTTAACTTGGCATAATTGCAGGGCTTGAAGCTAGAGTTGTGCATTGGCGATAGAGTTGGTTTACTATCTGATGTAACTCGCATCTTCCGGGAGAACAGCCTGAATGTAACCAGAGCAGAAGTGGCAACAAGAGGAGGTAAAGCAATTAACACATTCTACGTCGGAGATGCTGCTGGGAACCCAGTTGATGCCAAGACCATAGAAACAATTCGGCAAGCAATCGGGAGTAAGGTATTACAAGTGAAAGGCCACACTGAGCACTCGAAATCTCCTCCTCCAGAATCCCCAACAAGATTCCTTTTTGGCGGGCTATTCCGGTCGAGAAGTCTCTATAACTTTGGATTGGTCAGACCTTGATTCATGAATTCTCCTGTTCAAAACTTGTACATACAACACAGCCATTCTGCCAAAGATACCTGGAAAACATTCAAAAAAGAAACATCAACTTAGTTGTTGTTGTTGTTGTTGTTGTTGTTGTTGTTGTTTTTGTTGTTTTTATTGTTGTTGTTGTAAGATCACAAGACTTTCCAAGCTGTTGTAAATGTGAATGTAAATATGATTTCAAATTAGTAACAATCCTGCTTCTTTTTCTCTTTCAAACCAGTGTATCACAATGAAAAAGTTGAAGAAATTTGTCTAATGATATCAATGAATTGACAAATAGTCAATTTAAACAAAGAGAAGTTGATGTATGTAAACTTGTCCTCTGGAATCATTAAACAAAGAAATTGGCCGCCAAGTTGGAACCAATCAAGATCAAGGGATAAGCATTCCTTCCCCAATTGACTAGCTTAAATCATTGACTACCAAGTGCCAGAAGATTCAATGTATCTTCTTCTCAAATCTTTCTGTCTTTTAGTGTGAGATTGGCCAATGTTGGTCAAGTGAGTTGCAGAAAAAAAAGGAAATACTAAGAAGGAAATCTAGTCAAGCATGAATTGTTAATTATTATATCGAAACCAAGTGGTCCAAATTAATTTGAATGAGAAATAACAAAGAAGGTTTCTGATACTAACCCGCATTCTGTCAGTAATGTTTAATGTGTTTCTGCAGACTGAAACATGTGATGATCTACCACATGGTAAATGCAAGTTCTTCGGCTGTAAGGCAGCAGCACATTGATTGGTCTTTGTTTGATTTTGGATCACGAACCCGAATTGAAGGTATGGAGTTCACATGGTTGTGTCTTCTTCATGAAGAAATTATGTCCTATTCTGATTACTGAAGAATTGTATCTGTATTTGATCATCAGGATGTTGATTTAACGATGAATAATTCACATACAGATTGAAAACTCTAAATATACAAGAAAAAAATTCATTCAATAATCATTTCAACTGTTGTTTCATTCAACAAAAATTGATGTCTGTAAGAGTTTGGCCTAAAAAAATATATAAATTATTACAAACTTGAAAATGGAAAATGAAATCTTCCTGATAACTAGAGCACTATTGTATACTGGCTTCTTTCTTTTCATAGGATTCAACTGACAGTAAATTGGGAAAAGAATTGACTATCAACCTAAAAAATTTTTGTTTCAAACTTCAAACATTGAAGAAAATACGAAAGAAATAATGGAAAATTACGATGATTTAGTGAACGATACAGTCCCTTAGATGCGGGTGTGAATAATTGATGTACCGTTCCCATAAACTCTTGTACCTGCCTATTGCTAATCTCATCCATGGTTTCAGATGGCCACTGAAATGTAACACTGCAGCGCTTTCAATGAGCCGATCATCAATATCCATGTCATAGCCTAAGCCCAACACATGCCATCGTCTGTCAAGAGGTTCCACCAACCCATAAAATGTCAGAAGGCCAGGAGGAAGTGTCCCGGTCTTCCAAAGCATTCTATCTGTGTTCTGCTCCAGCCAGTAATGATACCGTGCAGTCAAATTAGCCTTCTTCCATGCAATCAGATCAAATATGTTCATTCCAAACGCCCAAGCACAAGCTTGTGGATCAAATTTCGAGCTGATTAACGGATTGGAGAAATTCAGATACTTGTAAAACCGATGAAATGCCTCGAGGCAAGTCTCCACAGCACCATTTACATTTCCATGTAAATCCAGAGAGAATAACAATGTCAGGTCCTTCTGCACCACAACATCATCATCGAGAAAAACAACCTTTTCTAAGAGTGGGAGTAATTCTGGGACATAAAATCTCAGATGATTCAGTAAAGATGGAGCATTTGGATGCCTGAAATTCACTTCACCTTTGCTTGTTCCTTCTTCAGATAGTAGCTGTTTCAGTAACGGCGAGTAAGAAGCATTCAACCAATCTAATTCTTCTATTACTCTAACTTCTACTGTACATCCTTTGAAGTCATTCATAAGAAACCAAGCTGCCATTGCTTGGTAGTTGACCCTGTTAGTGACCACATGGAACACAAATTGCTGTGGGTGATCAGCAGTTGAGACAGTGGAATTAACAACGACTGAAGTTGCCAACACATTATCTGAGAAGACACAGAAATGATAAAGGTTATTGTCCACAAGTCTAGGTGAGTTCCTTTGCTCTTCTGCTAGTTTTTTAAGAGATGGATTTCTAAACCACTCCATTGTCAGCTTGACATGCAAACAATGGAGATTCTTTGGCACCGCCTCAGCAGCCAATTCACCATATGTGGCACTCTGCACTGTTGCTGCATTAAAACGTTCTTCAAGCGCCTGAACATGTTTCTTTAGAGTTGTTATTGTTGTGCTGATATCATAATGAGAGTCTTGAGCCTTGTAGATCAGTTGCGACAACTTCCTTATTATAGGATGAGCTTCTTCTAAAGAGACTGCTTGCCCTCGGACAGCTGCTTGGGAGAGCAATCTTTGCGAATTCCTGATCTGTGAGCTGAGTTCCCATGCGAGTCGCAAGTTATTATGCTCTTTCGCCATAACCACGTAAGTTTTGGCTAGTGCCATTTGATCAGTTAATTGCCTTGCAAAGGAGGTGCTGCGTAACAATTCTTGTGTGTAATTTAAACTACTCTCAGTTGCTTCCTCAATTTCAGGACTGGTCTCCTGATAATATATATATATATATATATATATATATATATCAGTAAATACTAAGATGTGAAAAGAAAAACCTGCATGTACAAATATAAAGATATACCCTGTCGGTTGTCTACATCAAAATCAACAAAAAATTATAAACCGACAGAAAAATATTCGGTGTCTCTACGAGAAAAAGATTGGCATATGCTGAACTCGAATAGGAGAAAATTTAACGCAACGAATTCGATGACGAATTCCACAAATTTAAATCAGTGAATGATACAACTCTTCCAGAACTGATGGTATTGTCTTATTCTTCACAACAAGCATAATATCATCACAAGGCAACAAATCTTTCCTCCAAGGAAACATTTTTCAAGCAACAAAAAAATTCAGCAAATCAACACTCTAATGCATTTGTCATATATTCTTAGTTGGCATGACACATATATCATCGAAAAAAAACAACTATTAATACACAAATGCTATCTATAATGAACCCTAACCTACTTAAGATCTCTCCCTCACTATCAAAGAAATCAAAAACATAAATCAATAAAATCACTAATTCAATCACAATATACAATTCCTAATTTCAAGTTGAAAGCATTCCCAATTCATTATTCACATAATCACTAATTCAATCACAATATACAATTCACTCGACATTGTTCCAAATTTCCAAATGAAAAGCATTCCCAATCCATTATAACCTAATAAAGCACAATTCAAACATCCAAATCTAAACAAAGAAATCAGAGAGCAATCAAAATCCAAAGCACTCACCATTAATGGCGGCCTGAAGTGATCCTCATGATGATGATGATGAATGACAAACAGAAACAAACCCACGACGAAGAAAGCCGCAAGCAACCACCAGATCCATCCAGAAAACCTCCTCCTCTGCGGGCGCCGGAACTCGGCCGCCCTCCGCCGCATGCCGGCCGCCAAAGCTCCCTCCTTTCCCAATCACAAAACCAACCAAAAACTCCAAAAATCGGATCTTTCCTTCATTCACTGCCCAAGTTGTCACCTTTATCACAGATTCAGATGAGATCTAAATCAAAATCAATAACCTAAATCATACAAAGAGTAAATTAACTCAAAGAAGATCAAAATTGGGTTCTCTGGCTCCTCCTCCTCCTCCTCCTCTACTTCCACGCGGCTGCCAAGGGAGAAGATAGGCAAAACCTAGCTCAAACGATGGCTGGAGAGAAGGGCAACCATGAGAGCAATAGGGATGGATTAAAAAATCTCCATTTGAGAAGAAATTTGAGAAGACTTGGAGATTCAGAGTCTCCTGGTGCTCTCCGCTAGTTACCATATAAGAGAAGCAAATAGACAAAGAGAGATGCTCACATGGATGTCTTTAAGATTGTGATCTTATAATGATTAATGAATCCTGGCCGTTTGATTTGAGTGACATGAGAACATGGGGATGGGTTCCTTATATGAAACATGCCAACTTTTTTTTCTCTTTTTGTTTTTGTAGTAAATACAAAAAGAAAATGAACCATTAGTTAAAAAAAAAAAGGAAAATAAATGAAAATAAATTTATCAATTAATGTATGTTTATATAGCCTTTTTTATATGGAAAATAAAGAAAATTAAGGTAATCTTTGAATAACAATAATATTTATTTACCATGCTTTTAATATTAAAAAAAGGGGGAAAAAGAAACAATCAAATAAAATTTAGATTAAAATAAAATTAAGAAATATTTAATGTTTAAAATAAAAGTAAGATAAAATTGCAATAATTTTTATGAAAATTTCTTCTAATACAATCAAATAAAAAAGGATTGATGCATTCCAAGAAGGATTTGGTGCCATTATCTTGTCATACTTGGCATCAAATTAATATCATAGCTTTAGGTCTAATTAAGGCATTGCATGTCCTTTTATATACTTATTAGCAATTCCAATTAAAGAGATTCATAATGATTTAAAATTAGTCTAGCATGTTTTTTTTTATATTTTATTATTGATTAAAACTCTTTCTCAATCATTAAAAGCTTAAATTTTCTTAATATGAGCAACATATATGACTGTGATATGATTGATTTTCTAAAAAAAATATATATATATCATGAGAGTGATTTGAAAACATGTTACCTTTAAACTTATTAATTCAGTCAAAATCATTGTAACTTTTCCTTAATATCTTCCAATTAAAGATAAATTAAAGAAACTAATAATAGAAGGAAAAATAAAGAAAAATATAGGTTTTAATCACCAAGTTTTTGTTTTCTTTAATTTATTTTTTTATAATATTGTTTTGTGGGACTAGTGTATAGTCCATAATCGATAAAAATAAATTTCCTAAACTCAATTATTTATTTTTATTTTTATTTTTATAAAGACGACAAGCTTCAGAACCAGGACAGGTATGTCAGAGAGACATACTCTATCGGACATTACCCTCAATTGCGTGAGCTGGGATTCAAACTCAGGGAGTCACACTTTGCCCAAGACGAAAGCCCTACGCAGGGACCCCGAATGCCAATAGACCCAAGGGTTGTTGGTTAAACTCAATTATTTTCACCACCCTCTATAAATGAATTGCACAAGAAAACAAACTTTATTTCTTCTTGATCACTTCTATATATATTGCCATCAATCCAAACACAAACCAACATGCACCATAAATCATATTCATGAAAGAAACTCGTTGATCTTTGCATGATGATAAAATTTTTATCTAGTAGAACGTCTCCAAATTTACTGAAAGATTCCTCATTGAATTTATTTAATATCAAACATATATGTTAGTTTCTAAGTGTCATACATTGAGTTTGTTAATCTTGCAAAACATCTAAATATCTTGATAGTTGTCTTCTAGTTACTATTAATTAAAGACTTCAAATGCAATATAATACATCCAACTATGTGTTTATAATAAAAAGAAAACCCATACTACTATTAAAGACATTCACTGGAAGCTTAGAAACCTTAGCTAAGTTATACTACAAAGCTTAAGAAGCTAGCATATCCTTAGCTAAGTCAACTGATGTTCATCCTTATCACAACATTATTCAACATGTCTTTCCTCAACATATATGGTAAGTATGCACTAAGAAAACTTCATCAAAATGTGTGTATATATATAACATTTCTATGAGATGTGGGGATTGTACAATTAATACTTTCACTGGTATGTATGTATATATATATATATATATATGGAAGTTCACCAAGAAAAGTGATCACTGATCTTGAGCTTATGTAGGAGTACTTTACAAAGAGAGCAAGAAGCTATGCACAGTGGATGGAGGATCCCATAATGGAACTTCTAGTTGGTTATGAGTGTTTGCTTGGAATGGGTGGTGAGAATTGGGCTATGCATGGGGGACTTCTCAACCCTATCTTGTCCATGAATTCCATTATATATGGTGCCTGTATATACATGTATGTGTGTGTATATATATATTACAAAGCTTTGATTTGATCCTCGGGTAAATTTTTCATGTGGTCATCGTGTTTTGGTCGATTTTCATTTTGATTATTATGTTTTAATTTATATCTTTCTGACCATTGAATATTGATTTGTTTTCGCCGGAGGTCAGTGGGGGGTTTCCAATCAATTTTAAATGACGTGGCAGCCATAAATGCCATGTCACACTATTTTAATATTTTCTTTCATCCCAGCTAGAAAGAATACATCAGCCTAATACTATTTTAAAATAGTGTGACGTGGTATTTTCGATTGTCACGTTATTTAAAATTGGCCAGAAACCTTCAAATAACATCATGGTGAAAGCAAATCAATATCCAATGACAAAAAAAAAGAATACAAATTAAAATATAATAACCAAAATAAAAATCGACCATAACACAGTGACCACATGAAAAATTTACCCTTTCATCTTTTTAGTTCCTGAACAATGAGTTTTGTTCATCTTATAAGGGAGTTTAGTTTGAGGTGTTATAGTAACTGTAGAAATAGAAGATTGAAAGATGGAGTGATTTAATAGGATCAAAGGACCAAATGGCAGAGATTAATTCACAGTGAGCTTGAGAGAGTAGCTAGGACAGTACTATATCATAGCCATAGTACTGCTGTGTGAGAATTAATGATGTGCAGGAAGGCTTACGAATCGTTGAGATGCAATCAAAACGATGGCTTCTTTGGTTTCTCTGGAAGTGATGAAAAGTCTCTATATCCTGGCTCAAGGTAATTAATAAATTAATTATTTGATTAATTAATAATCATGTGTTTGATTACTGAACATATAACATGATGATTCTATGAAATTATAATTTCATAGAATAGAGAAAGTAAAAGATTGAGAAGAGAAAGAAGAAGGTCATTGAGAAGAAGAAAGAGAGAAGGTGGTTGGCTTTCATGGATGCTTAATTTATCAAGCACAATTAATGACAGAGGCCAACCAATGGAGGAGTGCATTACTTCAATGTCATTGGTTGGCTCACACTCATTGCCAACACAAAGCTAGACAAAGAATCTTAATTTCAAGTCTTAAAAGGTATATGTCCAAACAACCATAGATAGCATGACTCAATATTAAATTTGCAAGTTCATATTGTTAGAAGGAAGAGAGAGAGAGAAATGGAACAAGTGTATATTCTTGAACAACTAACATGAGTGACCCTTTGGGTCTACATATAGAACATGATAAGTACATATATACGTATATACATACATATATAAGTATACAAACATACACAATACATCTAACACCCCCCCTCAAACTCAAGGTGGATCATACGTCTTGAGTTTGGATAACATGAATAGATGCTGATCACGTGTCTGCGCCTTAGTGAAAAAGTCAGCCACCTGAACCTCTGTAGGAAGATAGTGAAGTGACACAGTCTGGGCACGCACATGGCATCGTGTAAAGTGTGCATCCACACCAATGTGTTTGGTCAGCTCATGCTTGACCGGATCGGTAGCAATCTGAAGAGCTCCAGTACTATCACAATGAATAGGAATGGGAGAAATGATCGGTACACCAAAATCCTGCAGAATCGAACGCAGCCAGAGCACCTCTTGGACAGTAGAAGCCAACGCACGAACCTCAGCCTCAGCACTAGACTTGGCAACAGTAGCCTGCTTCTTGGTCTTCCAAACAACAAGAGAAGATCCAAGAAAAATGCAATAACCAGTGACAGATACCCGATCATCAGGAGAGCTAGCCCAGGTAGCATCAGAATAGGCCTGCAGCTGGAGAGTGGACTGGCGTGGGTAGAATAAACCACGAGATACAGTGCCACGAAGATATCGTAGTACCCGAATAAGATGAGCATAATGAACAGAAGTGGGTGCTGTAACGAACTGACTGAGAATGTGAACTGCATGTGATATGTCAGGACGGGTGACGGCCAAGTAGACCAAACTGCCAACCAGATGTCGATAGCGAGAAGGATCAGATAAGGGAACCCCATCAGAAGCGCGAAGCTGTAAATGTAACTCCATCGGTGTAGCGGCAGTACGAGTATCAGTCAAACCAGAGCGAGCAAGTAGGTCGTGAGTATAACGCTGCTGAGAAAGACGATAACCATCAGGATGAGAAGTGATCTCGAGACCAAGGAAGTAACAAAGTGGACCCAAATCAGTCATTAAGAAGGTCTCGCATAACTTCTGCTTCACAAAGGTAATGTGAGCAGAATCATCACCTGTAAGGATCATGTCATCTACATATAAAAGAAGAATGGTCCGACCCCGAGGAGAAGAGTGAATGAAGACTGCAGGATCATGTATGCTCGGAGTGAAACCAGCAGCCTCAACTACTGTGCTGAACCGCTCAAACCAGGCTCGTGGAGCCTGTTTGAGCCCATAGAGAGCGCGACGAAGCCGACAAACAGAACCCGGAGGTACACGAAGTCCAGGGGGAGGAGTCATGTAAACTTCCTCCTTCAAGTCCCCATGAAGAAACGCGTTCTTCACATCAAGCTGATGAAGAACCCAACCACGAACAGCCGCAACAGCAACCAAAGTACGCACAGTGTGCATGTGGGCTACTGGAGCAAAAGTCTCCTCATAATCACGGCCATACTCCTGCTGAAAACCACGAGCAACTAAACGCGCTTTATAGCGCTCGAGAGACCCATCAGAACGAGTCTTCACACGGTAGATCCAGCGACAGGTGATGGGAACGGCATGAGTAGGAAGAGGAACAAGATCCCACGTATGAGTCCGCTTCAATGCATCAAGCTCCTCTGCCATGGCAGTCCGCCACTCAGGTAATCGAACTGCTTCCCTGTAGGTACCTGGCTCAAAGACATCTGAAACACTGGTGCTAGTAGAAGCATAACGAATAGGAGGATGTAATGTAGAGCGATCACGTAAAGAATAAGTGTGGGAGGGTACCTCAAGGGCTGAATCAGTAGTGGGAGAGATGTCAGAGATGACCGACGGAGATGGAGGCTCTGCGGGATCCCGACGGTGGTATGTGAAATGAACAGGCGGGTGAGCAAGAGGAAGCGAGGGAGAAGGGGAAGACACTGCAGGAGATTCAACAGATAAAAGAGGAGGAGACACTGCAGGAGACTCAACAGATAAAGGAGGAGAGTGGTCAAGAGAGGAGTGAGAAAGTAACTCTACAGGAGGATTGAATGGAGGAGAAGAAGATATAGGGGGAGGATTGTCAGCCGAAGGGGTAGGAAATAGAAAGGACAGGGAGACCGAGGGGGATGGGGACTCAGTGGAAAGAGGAGAAGCATAGAAAGGTGTGGACTCATCAAACGTGACATCACGAGAGATGCGAATACGACGAGTAACAGGATCGTAACAACGATAACCTTTGTGCTCAAGACTATATCCTAGAAAAACACAAGAAACAGACTGGGATGTTAGCTTTGTTTTCTCTCGAGGTGAGAGCAAAACAAAGCAGCGACAACCAAAAACTCGAAGATGATCATAACGGGGAGGTGTCCCATGAAGACACTCACCAGGACTACGACCACTAAGATGAGAAGAGGGTTGTAGGTTAATTAGATAAACAGCAGTGCTGACAGCTTCAGCCCAGAAATGAGGGGGAAGAAAAGCACCTAAAAGAAGAGCACGTGTTGTCTCTAAGATGTGACGATGTTTGCGTTCAGCGACACCGTTCTGAGGATGAGCACCAGGACAAGATAACTGAGGCAAGGTGCCTTCAGAAGACAGAAAGGCACGAAAGGCGTGAGAGGTGTACTCACCGCCAGAGTCAGATCGAAAGGTCTTAATAGAGGCAGAAAACTGGGTGTGGATCATGGCAGAAAAAGAGCGATAGATAGACAACAACTGACTACGATGAGGCATAAGATAAAGCCAGGTGAATCGAGTGTAATCATCTATAAAAACAACATAATAGCGATGACCACCTTTAGAGACAAAGGGAGCGGGACCCCAAACATCAGAGTGAATAAGTTCAAAAGGAGCAGTAGTCTTAGAAACACTTAAAGAATAAGGACGTTGGAGTTGCTTACCAAGTTTGCAGCCAAAACAAACGACATCAGAAGGAGGAGAAACAGTTCCTAAAACACCATCACGAATAAGGGTCGACATACGAGACGGACATAAGTGGCCAAGACGATGATGCCACTTATGATGAGACTGAATGGCAGTGTAACAGTGATGAACAGATCCAGGTGAAGATGGAAGACGAAGGGAATCCAACACATACACTCCATTATGACGGCGACCAACTCCAATCACTGTCCCACTGTGATCCTGCACACGACACGAGGTTCGGTCAAAAATAACCTGACAACCATAATCAGTAAGCTGGCTTACAGACATGAGATTCATGGATAAACGAGGAACATGGGAAACAGAAGGAACAACGAAATCATTGGATGAGAGATGACCAGTAGAGGTGACAGGAAGAAGTGTGCCATCAGCAGTACGAACACGAGTGATAACTGATGGTGGGCGAGTATGGTGGAGATGAGTGGCATCAGAGGTCATGTGAAGAGAAGCACCAGAGTCAAGAAGCCAAAGAGGACAGGAACTACCTGGAGTGGATGAAGCAACCTGAGTTGAACTAGCATGCCCAGTGGAAGAAGTAGAGTCTGCCTGATAGGATTGCAGAAACTGCCGGAACATTGCCAAAAACTGCTGATCCGCAAAAGATATTGGAGCATGAGATCCTTGTACAGTGGATGCCTGAAGAGGGTAAGGTGTGGGAAGAAGAGATGGAGCTGGTGAAGAATCGCTAGGAGTAACACACGTGAGTCCTCGCTGCTCGGTCCTCATTGGCTGTAGAGAAGGCCTAGAGGAATCAAGGGGAGGAACCTGAAGATCGTGTTCCCTCAGTACGAACAAATGTGAATCCATGAACATCCAACCATTTTTGTTTTTTTTTTTTTTTTTTTTTGTTTTTTTTTTTTTTTTTTTTTTGTTTTGTTTTTTTTTTTTTTTTTGTTTTTTTTTTTGTTTTGTTTTTTTTTGTTTTTTTTTTTGTTTTTTTTTTTTTTTAACCGTCACTATCAATGGTACAAAGCTTCACATGTAAAAACAGTAATTACCAGAATAGAAGTGTAATAAAAAATAAAAAAAAATATATATATATATATATATATATATATATATATATAAAAGAGAATCTCGAGAAGAGTGGTGAATGTCGGCTGAGCAACAACAGCCCAGATTTTTTTTTTTTTTTTTTTTTTTTTTTTTTTTTTTTTAATGATGGGCCCAGCAGTTTTGTTTGGTTTTCTTTGGAAGATACTTTGATAATAAAAAATGGAGGGAATTGTTTGGTTTTCTTTGGAAGATGCTTTGATAATAAAAAAATGGAGGGAATTCAAAGTAGGTTGGCTGGTAGTGCTTGGAAAGAGAATTCAAAGGTTTAAAATAATTCTAGTCTTGGGAAAGAGTTGGCATGGCTGGCAGTTTTTTTTTTTTTTTTTTTTTTTTTTTTTTTTTTTTATGTGGAATCAAGGGAAAAAGGAATGGGGAGATGAGGGGTTCCGGTGGTGGGCTGTTCGGTGGTGGTGTCGCACGGGAGCCGAGGAAGTGGCTTGGACGACTGCTGGCCGGGACTTGCCGGGGCTGATATTTTTTTTTTTTTTTTTTTTTTTTTTTTTTTTTTTTTTGGAGAGAAAATGAGGGATCGGATTTGATGGCAATGTTGTGGTGTTGACGGAGGAAGGAGAAGCAATTTAGCGCTAAGGAGAGATCTGCAAGGCCAAATCCACCGGTGCCGATGGCCACAGCGGGTGCGGCTTTGGGCTGCGGGTGGGGGACGACGAATGCTTTTTTTTTTTTTTTTTTTTTTTTTTTTTTTTTTTTTTTTAACAAAACAAAGAGAAGCAAGAGAAAGAAGGGGTTGGAGGAGGAGGACGCTCGGTGAAGGAGGTGACCGGAGGTGGCTGTCGGTAGCGGCCGAAGAATGAGAAAATGGCCGGGAAGATGATCAACAAACAGAGAAAGTTGGCCGGGATAGTAATGCCCGGTGACGGAGAAAAAAAAATGACCGGTGGCCCAAGAAGATGGCCGGAATGATGGCCGGGAAAAACCTAAGCGTCTGATACCATGTTAGAAGGAAGAGAGAGAGAGAAATGGAACAAGTGTATATTCTTGAACAACTAACATGAGTGACCCTTTGGGTCTACATATAGAACATGATAAGTACATATATACGTATATACATACATATATAAGTATACAAACATACACAATACATCTAACACATATATATATATATATGCATAATAAACTTTTAAAGAATATTATCAAGGAAGTGTATTTACCATATGATAAGGTGATGATTGGAAGGAATATTTGCCATATAATAATTTCGTTTCCTCAATTTCTATAATTTTTTTCTATTACATGCATGCTTTTTTTTTTTTTTTTTTACTTTAGTTATTTATTTTATCTCAAAACTTTTTGCAACAAAGATATAAACAATTAATGAATAATATAAAATTGATTCTATTACAAAAGACGAGTGTGAGAGAATCAAGTATTTTAAATTCAAATCTCACCGTACATTCAATTCTCTACTCATGCACATAACCTTTTGTAAGAGTTACTTTTATTTAAATAGTAATAATAACGATAAACCCCAAGTTTTTAGTATATTTTCTCCGTTTTTTTATCTGTCTTGATTAATCGAATCTCACGTACCAAAAAATTTAATTATTTCACAAAATTTTATAAAAAAATAATTACTTTTCAAAATTATCCATAATTTATATCTTCACATTTCTCTTTCATATTTAATTCCAACAGGAGAGTTGAATAGAGTGTTAAGGGTAATTTTGGAAAAAGTTATAATAAATACTTCTTGATGTTAAAAAATACATAACAAATAAAAAGGAACATGGATTGGTGGCAGATAAAAAGGAACGGAGGGAGTATCAAACAATAATTTAATAAATTGATTTCACATGTCGTCCATGAATTATTACAAAATACATTAGCATTGAGCTTGCAGTTTGATGCTCTTCTTTTACTCAAAGGATGTTGCACAAGACTTAAAAATAATATTAAATTTTTTAAAATTGAACATAAAAATCAATCAAATTACTAAATCATCCCTCTCTTGGAATCATATATATATTTTGGGACTATAAATATTAGTCTTTTTATTTATATAATTTAGGAAATTGAAGATGGGAAAAATTGGGAAAAAGTGAATAAATATTGTCTTAATATTGTAAAACGACAACTATTTTGTAATAAACTTTTTTTCTTAAAACCACTTATATTTCAGGATGGATGGAGTATAATAAAAGAAATTCAACACAATGATCATTTCAGTAACTTACATATTAATTGGTACTAATATTAATTTAAAACATATAGCTTTCTTAGTTTATCATTGTTAATGATCATAGACTCTTTATTAATTTAGTTGGCTTTTGCTACAATTAAAACAAAAATAATTAACAATAACATCAAAGGACATTAGTACCTTCCACTTCTAAATCTAATGCTCATTGAGTACTTATCCATGACTATTATTCCAAATTTCCAATCACAGAACTAATTATATTTACTTATTTATTATTATTATTATTATTATTATTTTTGTAAAAAAAAAAAAACACAAAGCATACTCCAACGCTAGTGCGAAATGTCTCTATCTATATATTTACCATATTTTCTACGACTAAAAATATAAAAAAAAAAACACTCCTAACGCACCAAATAATCCTTATATTCTAAAACTTCTAATGGATTAATTCAAATATTTTTCGTAACTTCCTTTTTGTAATAAATCTCTTTTTTTCACTGCAAAGATTGCATGCATGCATGCATGCATGTATATTAATTGCTTGTTTCAAAAACGAAGCGATGCCATATGAAATGACTCACCGGCAAAACTCTAGCACTTTCAATTAATGCCCACTCACTATCCCACCTTCTCATGAGTTCTCTTCTCCCCATAAAACCCGGCCATCAAAATTAAGAGTCAATATATATATATATATATATATAGACACACACACACACACACACAAGAGAAACCTAGCTAGACAAAGAGAAGGAGATCAAAGATGAAGAAGAAGAAGACTGCCGGAGAGATGATTGAAACCAGGATGATCACGGTGGTAGACGTCGCCGGAGGAACAACTCTGACGAAGGTGTTAGTGAGTGTAATGATGTTCTTGGCAGTTTGGAAACTGGCTGGATGGTTCAATGGGAAAGGTGGCAGAATGATGAAAGCTCCATGACATATACTCCTATATATATATCTTTGCTATGATCTCTTATATTATATATATAATATGTGGTTTTCTATATATAGGAAATACAGATGATCTGTGCTTGAGACTATGAGATCTTTTTCCTATATATGATATATAATGAGGATTAATTTTCTTGCAAGTCAAATGCTTTTTTTTTTTCCTGAAAGTCAACCTTGGTCAAGGTGAAAGGTTCATATGAAAGCATTTAAGCATTATTCCGAGTGTAAAGCTTGTTAATTAATAAATATAATCTAACAGTGGTTTATGAGTTCCTAACTTGGCGGAGAAACTAGACCTTCCATGCATACGTGGTAAACAACTAACCTTGCATGCATGACCATACTGGTATTCACCCCTCCCTATATACTTGTCCTACACTTAAAGACCTTACCCTAAATATTAATGAAGTGTTCATTGAAAACACTACCACACTATAAGTTCTCTTCTTCTTCTTCTTCTTCTTCTTCTTCACCTCATGAAGATAATAATGATGATGACCATCAAGGAAGATCAAGAGCACAAGATAATGTCAGGAAGTGGTGCAACAGATGTTCTCTTGTGGGGCTGGCATGCATGCCTTAAATGCTAGCAATGATGATATTACCCATCTCAAGGTTAATTATGCATGCCACTTGGAAGAAGCATCCTTCATCCATCCCAAGACCATCAACATTCAAAAAACTAGTAATGGTTTCCATATCTTTTTTTCTTCATGTGCATGATGCATGCTTCTTTTCCATACACTTGTTATAATTAGTGGAACAGTGGCAAGATCCATTAACTAGAAAGTGGTGGAAATCATAATGAAGTCACATCATTTGAGTTTGAGAAGACGGGAATTCTTTGGCTTGTGAATGCCTTACTAGTGCACCACACCAACACTGTCTCATTTGAGTGCTTGGTCCACCGACAAGATTGACATGGGCCCTATATTAAAGCTTGGCAGTATCTTGTATCTTGTGCTAATATGTTTTTATGTAAATTAAAGTTAATTAATGTGTTTAATTTAATTTTGTCATTGAAGTAATCAATAGTTTTTGTCTAGCTTTGTCCCCACAAATTAGGACTATAATAATTTGAACAATTGGAATATAATCAAAATTGTATAGTAAATTAGTTTTATAATCAATGAAATTGGCCAAAATTTGATATGAATTGAAAGTCTTTAGAAACTAATTAACTATTCATGCATTTTAAGCGGGGGTTTGTAATTGAAATTGGTAAGTTTTTTTTAATAAAATAGATAAACCATAATTTTATTAAAAAAATAATAAACAAAAAAAAAACATTAAGAAAGAGGGAAGCAAATTTTCTAACAACCTTAGGTACACAAAATACAGAAAAAAAAGAAAAAAAAAGCATGAATTGGAACTGAGAAGTTGATAAGTCATTAATAAATATTGTCACTTGTAACTATCATAAAGTTTTGATTAATATTCATGACTTAATTTGTGTGAATAACTCATCACAAAAATAATTAACTTTTACGTAACATATAATTTTCACATGCATGATAAAATCCTATGCCACATTAAAAAAAAATGCTAACCATTAATTAATTAGATTTGAGATGACGCTAATAATGAATAATTTTTTATATTATTTATTTAAATATTATTATTATTTTTAAATAAAAGACAAATTCTTTTGTTGTGGAGATTTTTTATTTAAAATTTAAATAAATTTGATTTCATTAATATTACTTTTTAGAAAGTAAAAAGTAAATAAATTTGAAGGACAAATACGTCATTCTTTACCTTTTCAAGGGTTTATTTGCAAAAAGCCCAAACCATGATTCCAAAGGTTATCACCATCCAATTAAGACACCATAATACTTTCATGCCGTTTGAATCTAGTTTACTTATTTTTTATACTAACCACTCAATCTTCTCCACATAAGACAATTAGCATACTGTCCTTTTCTTGGGTTCATTTTCACGGTCTGGAAATAGTTTTGTAAAAACCCATCTTTAATACCATTAATTTCACTAATTACACTCTTAATGTCCTTAATTACATCATTTACTTATATATATATATAATGTTTTGTTTTGCATTATTTTGGTTTTAGATTCAATGTATTGGGAATCAAAATAATATATATATATATTATTATTTTTTTCAAACTAAAAAAAATAGCTGGCTAACTAATAGTGTTTTATTATAATTAATTTTTATTAGTTACGTCTTTAATACGATTTGTTTATTTATTTATTTATATATATAATTTTTAGCTCCGCGCTCTTTTTCTTTGTTGTCACGCCTGGGCGTCGGCCAGAAAAATCCATGGATTTCTCGAAATTTGGAGCTGGAATTCATCGATTTGAATCGATCTTTGTCGGATTCGATCGCTAGTTAAGTTCAATCTCGAAGGTAGGGTGATTTGTTTCCTAATTTTTGGGTTTTTTTCTCGGATTTTGTTCCTATTTTGGAGGGTTTTGTTGGGATTTTTGGTGGATGGGTGTTTGATTTCTGAAAAGATGCTGACTTGTTACCTTTTGGGGAGTGGATTTTGATTTCTGGCTGGGAAAAGTGGGATCTTGGTGGGGTTTCTGGTTTTAAATTTGGTACCAATGGATGTGATTTTTTTCAGCATGATTCTTTGCTGATTTTGTCTGCAAAAGAGTTTTGGAATAAAGTTTTTGCGTGGATTTTGGGTTTTTTATTTGTTGGGAATTGAAATCTCAGCATGACGCTCACAAAGATTTCATCTTTTCCTTTGTTTTGTTATCCATCTTAGTTGAATCCGGAGATCAGTTGAGATTAGAGAAAGACAGAAGAGTTTGGCTCTCTGGGAAGTGTGATTCCTGCGAGCCGTGCAATTTCTCTTGATCTTTTTAGAAGAAAATCCTCATTTGATTGGGAGGGATGGAACTCTGATTTTTTTCTATTAATGGGACTGGAGGAGTTTATTTCTTAAATATTGATTCTGGGATTGTGACTGGGAGCATGGGTTCTTTGTTATGCTGTTTCCGTGTGGCTGACGTGGGAGAAGAGGCTGAGAATTCTGATTCTTTGGTCTCTAGACATTGTATCTGCCTCAGATGCTTAACTCAGCAGCTCTCACATGCAGTATGTTCTTCTGAATCTTCTTGTTTTTCTTTTTGTATTAGCATCAAAGAATGAATCTTTTACTATGAGCATTTCCTTGTTACAGTCTAATCTTTAGATTAGTTGTGATTGTTGCCAAAAGATATTATTCTGAATGTTCATGAGGGAACAATTGTGTATATCTAACATGTTTGATATTCAGTGTAGATTGGAAATTTAATCCCTCCTACATGTGAAGTGTGATTGGAATGTTCCTTCTGCTTATTTGTATTATTTTGTCCAGAAGACCTTTAAACTCTGATTTTGTTCACTGTATTGAGGTTTGAAGTTCATTAGTTGATTGTCAAACACATTTGCCTACTGAACAATAGTCATTTAATAAGTTGATAGGACATTGAAGTTTTGTCTGTAAGGAGTGATTAGTTGGGGCAGATTATTGTGATACATGCAAATCATTTAAAACTTGGAACATAGTTTTGGAGGACTAGGTTCTTTTGTATTTGGTTATTAGTATATGATAACCATTTTTTCTGATTTTTTTTTAACCTTAGCAGTACATTGCGTTATTCCAAAGAGGAGAGGTGCATGCTGCTGCCTCTGCATCTGTTCGCCAATTACCTTCTTTGGCTTCTGTTATGGCAGTTGAAGATAGTTCTCTACCCAATACATACCGATCTCCTCCAAGGCCATTACCTTATGACGATCCAAGATGCTCCCGGCCACGTGATAGACTTGTCTCCAGACGTGAGAAGTGTTCAAGCCATTCCCATGAAGAGTCAGAACCACTTAGAAGAGACTTTGATGAAAATACTGCAGAAACAAAAGCTGAGAAGGACAAACATAGTGGGTCTAAACATGAAGGAGTAAAACTATGTTGCTCTAACTCATCCACTGATGTCACTAGTGGATCAACATACTACTTTTCTTCTTCTGAAGATGAAGATGTATGCCCAACATGCCTTGAAGGTAATTATTAGAATTATCTTCTTTTGCTCATTTTTCTGCTTTCCGTTGACTACATTCAATCAAACTTCTTCTTTGTATTGAAATAAGTGATGCCCCTCTTGGGAATAGTTTTTAATGGAAAGAATGCTGGGATCTGATTAGGAAAATGTGGGGTAAAAAAATTAAAGTATGATAACTTATTGGGAGTTTAAAAATACATTTGTCTTAATAAACTATGGTCTTTGTTTGGTATTCCTGTCTCTGTTCTGTCTTGCCTATCATTCAACCATTATATTGAGGTGAATATATTCTGTACTTTTATATTTTTGCCTAGCTCTAGGGAACAGTTTTTAATGAAAAGAATGCTGGGATCTGATTAGGAAAATTTGGGACAAAAACTAATGATAACTTATTGGGAGTTTAAAATATGTCTGTCTTAATAAACTAAGGCCTTTGTTCGGTATTCCTGTCTCTGTTCTGTCTTGACTACCATTCAGCATTGTATTGCGGCGAATATATTCTGTTGTTCTTTTATATTGTTCACATAGCTCGATGTCATCAAACTAGCTGAATATATTCTTGATTCATGTTTTCTTGATAATTTTCTCTTGGTGTGACAAATCAATGTAAGGTAATTGATGAAACTTAGGATAATGGGTAACCATGTTATATGATATTGTATTATTTTCTGAAGCTGTTTTGGTGTATAAAATAACATTTGGTATCACTTTATTCTATTTTATTAATTCAGACTACGTGCGTTGTATATGATATTTTAGATGGAACGTAAGTTTTTATAACGTTCTTCGTCAATTATTTCAGAGTATACTTCAGAGAACCCGAAGATAGTGATGCAGTGTTCTCACCATTTCCATCTCAGTTGCATTTACGAATGGATGGAGAGAAGCGAAATCTGTCCGGTGTGTGGGAAGGTATAACTCCATATGTTTCATCGTATTATATATATTTCTGTACTTCTCTGATCACTTGATAATTTATATCCGACAAATATGTTTCTTACTTATTGCGAGCATTTGCTATTATTTTAGGTGATGGTTTTCAATGAAGCCAGGTGATCTGCTGTTCAATTTCCATTATTCCATTCCATCCAAAGTTAAGGAAATAGAATGATACTCTTGTTGAATTGTGTAAATAACACCAGTGAAGGCAGACTGTGCATGGTCAAGGGTAATTGTGTAAATCTCTCTTTTTCTTAACTATCAGTCCAGAAGATTGGCTTCATTCATTATATACATTTATATATATTGAAGGATGGTTGATTTACTGATTAACA
Organism: Dioscorea alata; assembly: GCA_020875875.1. Taxonomy (NCBI): domain Eukaryota; kingdom Viridiplantae; phylum Streptophyta; class Magnoliopsida; order Dioscoreales; family Dioscoreaceae; genus Dioscorea; species Dioscorea alata. Next base: position 1,066,910 of record CM037023.1, on the reverse strand, counting down.
TGTTATCATATTTGGTTACATCATGGTGGTGTCTGAAAATAGCAGGTGGTCTAATAATTGCTTGGAAGCTCTATTTCTTGGAAACTATTTTGTTGTGTTATTTCATATTTGGTTTGGTGCTTTTCTCAAATATACCCTTGTAAAACTTTATAATTTCTTAGGCTCCCAGTAGATCCATTGTTTGCATGCATACCCTTGTAAACAAATTGTACTATTAATATGTTTTTGTGTGTGTGTGTGTGTGTGTGAGAGAGAGAGAGAGAGAGAGAGAGAGAGAGAGAGAGGAAATATTAATATGCTGATGAAGACGAACAAGATTCATATACATTACATAAAAATACATATATAGACATATATACATACACAACAAAATGAAGGGTTCATTGCAAATCCATCAGCCTCCAAAGTCAGCTCTATGAATTAACAATGTATATTTAGGCATTTACCAAAGAAGACAAACATAAAGTAGGGCCTACCCTCTAGAAATCTCAAGGGATAATATTATGATCATATATATTAGCATAGCATAGTTTACAATGTTGTTGGGCGGGCTTGGATGAACTAGTTGCCATTAGTAGCTTTGCTGTTATTTGATGATGGTGAGAGAGACAAAAAAACACAAAATTGCTGATGGGAGGACAAAGAGAAAGCACATAACCATCATCGTCGTTGTCATCATCATCATCTAGCGATTCATATGCGAGATCATCCATGCCGGTAATGTTTTGCTGTTCGACTGAGTGAGAGGCTGTGGCGGTTGTTCTTCGGCAGCAGCCATCGCGTGGTATGTACTGCATTCATATGGGTAATATTAGTGATCAGTTGAGCTTCTTCATGATTTTGGTCTGAGTACTTGACATGATGTATGAAAGCCAAACAAATGGATTTGTTTTGTTTCTATGCTTAGTTTGATAGGAGTACTAGTGACCAGTTAAGCTTCTTCATGTGCAGAGTTTGATATTTGATGAAAACATGAACAAATGGATTGGTTTTGTTTCTATCCCTAGTTTGATGGCAGTATTAATTTAACCATCAGTTAAACTTCTTAAATGAACTTGGCTTTAGTACTTGGCAGTCTGTATGATTTTTATAATTGATTTTGTTTCTATTCCTAGTTTGATCAAGAGCAACGCAGTGAAGATAAACAGATGAATTAGTTTTGTTTCTATCCCTAGTTTGATGAAAAGCATGGTAAACATCAGAGGTTAATGAAGGATACCCAATATTTAGGGTTGTTGGGAGAGCATCTTGCACCAAGAATGGAGGTGGAGAAGAAGAGCTAGTTTGAGGATTTGCTGGCTGTTGTTCTCCTTCTCTTTGCTGGGATACTCCAGCAGCCTTCTGCTTGTCAATGAGCTGTTTCACCATTGACACCAAAAATTTCTTTATCAGTAAAATCATAAAGAGAGCATGAAATTGTAGGCACAGACAGTGAAATCTTTCTTACTCTTCTCTCCAGAATATTATTTTGCTCTTCCAGTGTCTTCTCCTGCATAGAAAAATCACAAAGTATCATAACATACTGGATAGAAATATTTCTCTTACGTACATAGAGACTGAGATGTATGACATTTATGTTATGTTGCCTATGATTCCAAAATCCCTTCTTTGTCATTATCAAACTTGCAATGAACTAACATAAACAGTCGCATGATTTCTAAGTTGGATAGAACTTAAATAAGGTTTGAACAAGCACTGGATGTATTGTGTGCGAACAATGGATTTTAAGCAATTAACTCTTGAATCTAAGCCAAGAAATAAGGCACCATCTACTAGTCTGAGTTTTAAAACTAGTTAGATGGAAGTGTTATAATTTCTTGAACAGCTAATTAGAGAAGTCCCAAGCCTGATACCTGTATCTCTAGCTAAATTATCCCTGAGCAAAGACATCTATCAGTATGCGTCCTAGTGAACATTTAATCACATTAGAAGCATCATGGAGCATGCTTGCAGATTATTTGAGTCCAAATATTCAAGAGAGAGATTATTGGCCCTTTTGTTATCCTTACATATGATGATGCAAAGTTGAGCATAAAGAGCTGCTAGAGAAGTGTTTCTTTTTGCATAAAGGATGAGAACAAAGAGAATTATAAGTGATGTAATATCATCCATGCTGAAAAAAAATCGATGGCACAAAAATTTTATTCATCAGATTTAACACAACTTGCCTTTCTCTGGAGTTCAGCAATTGAATCAAATAGAAGATGGTTCTGCGTAAGAAGCAATATTAAAGGATCAGTACGCACTCCCAAAATGGCTAATGCCTCACAATCTCCCTGAATTCCAGCTCAATAATAAACGAAGATTAGGTAACTTTACCTTTCTTGACCTAATATTTTTTAAAGCACTCTCAAGCTGTTGCTCCAGTTGTTGAAGTTCTTTCAGATTCAAAGATTCAAGTTCTTCACCCATGAGATGCCTGAAAATAGTAACTATCAGATATCAAGCAGAATCAATTGTCCTTGTGAGGAACTATAATTTTTTATTTTTGGGCAGTAAACCATACTTTTGGCTTTTCTGTATGACTTCAATCCTGGCCTTCAGTTTTCCATATTCATGGGACCAGCTTCCCTGCATTGCAGCATTTGATAAGTACATACTGCGGTAGTCACCATCATTCAATTATTTTCTGACTGAATTTTTAAAATGTAAAAAGATGTATAATAATTAAAAGTAAAAAATAATCATTCAGATATTATGGCCTGCAAAGTGCACCGGTCATACATACCTGAGACTTGGGGTCACCAACCATGAGTTCCTTTTCAGCATGACAGTAACGCTCATAACGATCAAGGATCTTATCCATGCTGTAAAAAACAACCATGACATCTTAGTTACTGCATGCCTTTGCTGTGCAAAAGTTTACGTGACATTTAAAAAAAAAATTAACATTTGATTCTGCATGACAAGTATTTTCCAGTATAAAACATTCTTCAAGTCATTGGAAACCATTCCTTGCAGTGCTATACATCATAAAAGCAAGGGGTCAAAAACTCAAGTCTATGTCTTCATTGATTGGACTATATCATTCGCAACGCATCTTGTTATTTAATCAAAATTTAAAATGAGGTATTTAAGGATGAAAACCACCGTATTTGCAATGAGATCTTAAAAAGCTACACTTATAAGTCTAAGTCTGACCTTCCCACGTCACTGGGCGTATAAGTAAAAAAACTTTAAATACATCACCAATCAATGATCACAAAAAATCTAGCTCTCTTATTGCGCTGTAATAATTTGTTATGCACTTAACCTACCTCCCGGGTATACCAACCTGAAATATAACACTAACTAGACGTTGAAGACATTTCAATAAGTGTAAAATAGGTATACAAATGTTGGCGATGTATCCAACACATTAAAATTATTCTAATAAAAAAATAAATTAAATTTCATGCCTTTCATGTAAATTTGCAAGTCATCCTTTTCCCCATTATTAGGTTTCATTATAACTTACAAGTTACAGCTGATTTAATTGAAGTTGTATCCCTCACATATAAGCAAAGCATCCATAAATTTTTTACAAATATTATATTGAAAAATAGATGTGGTGTACACTCACTAAATAACCGAATATAAGAGACAATAATTTGAGAGTACTTGATTGGTGTTATATATTTTTCTTATATAGATATTTATAATATTTAAAGATATTTTTAACTTATTATGACGTTAGGTCTCTTCTCATATAAAAGTAGAACCATGCAAATTATCCCCAAAATCGATCAACAAACCTTACTTTTCAAATAAGAATTTAATTAATGGGAAAACTCTTCAAATTTATCATCCAACCTCAATAATAAAATTTTTATTTTCTCATGGCTTCAAACAATATCGTGTAGAAACAATTGTCTTTCAAATGGCTAGGTTAAAATATTAACTATATCAAAAATACTCCTATAGTCAAAGCTTTTTATTTGATTGCCTATTGTTCATGTGATGTGCCTTGAGTTATTTGTGAGACAACCCAATTAGTTACCTAACTTGTTTTTTGGAAGCTCGACCTGGAGGAGATTTTTCATGAGACCTGTGGTGGAAGTAGAGAGCACGAGTTGATCTATTTTTTTCAGGTATGGATTGATCTACTTTTCACAATGTAATTCAAACCAACCCAATTAAAACCGGTTTGGATTTAAGCTATATAAATAACTGTGGTTTAAAGGTTATATAGTTCTTGTATCAGTTCTCGAAAAAATAAGACTACTATCTCTTCTCATGGATGTAGGTCAAATTAATCAAATTACCTAAATTCTCTTATTTTCTTTATTTATTTCTTGTTTTCTATCTCTTATTGATCTCTACACATTGCAACCGTTCACAAAAGAATGAGAGTCATTGTCTCAGTCTTCCTTATTTTTCGTAGCTCCTTTTGATTGATTGGAAGGCTGAATTCTTCTTCTAGGAGGTACATATATAATACCCTCTACTGACTACATTTCTTCAAAAGAACCAATCAAGACCTTTAGCTCAAGCATTAAAATTTTCATGGTTCTCTTTTGTCTACTTAGGAAGTTTGAAGACACTAATAAATGCTATGGTTAAGACAAATTCTTTTCTTGCATCTCTCCTAATTTTCTTTTGATATCATCGATGGAAACCAAATATAGCATAACTCAAAATTACTTTATTATAATGATCACACCACACTTGCAGTGTAACTTAAATTAAATATATGTGTTATTTATAATGTTTCAAGAGATGTTGACACTGAAAGAATGCTATTTTTCGAACACAACTCTAGGAGTGAATATACCCACCTTTATATTAATGAATGCCTAAAAAAAAAAAACTTTAAAAATATCTCTCATCCATATGTGTCTCTGAAATCGCTCTAACTAAAAGGTTCAATCTCTTAAAATAAAAGGATCAAATTTATTCTTTGAGACAAACTCCTAATTAATTTGGAGAATTATTTTTCATGAAAGACTTGAGCCTTCATATCATTGCTAGGTAGATTTCTCACCAATATTTGGAACATCTTATTGCAATGTAGCTTACATTAAACATATGCACTATATATAATGTTTCAAGAAATGTTGACATTGAAAGAATGCTATTTTTCAAACACAACCCTAGAAGTGAATATACACAACTTTATGCTAATGAATGCCTTAAACAAACAAAATTCTTTAAAAATATCTCTCATCCATAGGTGTCTCTAGAATCACTCTAACTAAAAGGTCCGATTTCTTATAATAAAAGATTCAAATTTATTCATTGGGATCACCTCCTCAAAATTACTTTGGAGGATTCTTTTTTGTGAAAGACATGAGCCTTCAAAGCATAGCTAACTAGATTTCTCACCAATATTTGGAACCACTTATTGCGATGTAGCTTACATTAAACATATACGCTATTTAAAATGTTCCAAGGCATGTTGACATTGAAAAAATGCTATTTTCAAACACAACCCTAGAAGTGAATATACACACCTATATACTAATGAATGCCTCAAAAAAACATAATTCTTTAAAAATATCTCTCAACCATAGTAGTCTCTAGGATCACTCTAACTAAAAGGTACAATTTCTTATAATAAAAGGCTCAAATTTATTCTTTGAGATCAACTCCTCAACATTACTTTGGATGGTTCTTTCCAATGGAAGACTTGAGCCTTCATATCATTCATTGCTAGGTAGATTTTTCACTAATATTTGGAACCTATTATTGCGATGCAGCTTACATTAAACATATGTGCCTAGAAGTGAATATACACACCTTTATACTAATGAATGCCTAAAAAAAAACATAATTTTTTAAAAATATCTCTCACCCATAGGTGTCTCTAGGATCACTCTAACTAAAAGTTTTGATTTCTTATAATAAAAGGCTCAACTTTATTTTTTGAGATCAACTCCTCAACATTACTTTGGATGGTTCTTTCTAGTGGAAGACTTGAGCCTTCATATCATTGCTAGGTAGATTTTTCACTAATATTTGGAACCTCTTATTGCGATGTAGCTTACATTAAACATATGTGCCTAGAAGTGAATATACACACCTTTATACTAATGAATACCTCAAAAAAACATAATTTTTTAAAAATATCTCTCATCCATAGGTGTCTCTAGGATCACTCTAACTAAAAGTTTTGATTTCTTATAATAAAAGGCTCAAATTTATTCTTTGAGATCAACCCCTCAACATTACTTTGGATGGTTCTTTCTAGTGGAAGACTTGAGCCTCATTGCTAGGTATATTTTTCACTAATATTTGGAACCTCTTATTGCGATGTAGGTTACATTAGACATATGCGCCTAGAAGTGAATATACACACCTTTATAATAATGAATGCCTCAAAAAAACATAATTCTTTAAAAATATCTCTCATCCATAGATGTCTCTAGGATCACTCTAACTAAAAGGTTTGATTTCTTATAGTAAAAGGCTCAATTTTATTCTTTGAGATCAACTCCGCAACATTACTTTGGATGATTCTTTCTAGTGGAAGACTTGAGCCTTCATATCATTCATTGCTAGGTAGATTTTTCACTAATATTTGGAACCTATTATTGCGATGCAGCTTACATTAAACATATGCGCCTAGAAGTGAATATACACACCTTTATACTAATGAATGCCTAAAAAAAAACATAATTTATTAAAAATATCTCTCATCCATATATGTCTCTAGGATCACTCTAACTCTAACTAAAAGGTCCGATTTTTTATAATAAAAGGCTCAAATTTATTCATCGAGATCAACTCAAAATTACTTTGGAGGATTCTTCTATTTGAAAGACTTGAGCCTTCATATCATAGATAGATTTTTCACCAATATTTGGATCCTCTTATTGGATATTGTGGATTCCAAGAAGAAGACATGTGCCTAAACCCATGGTCTGCTTGTACATTGAGGATCTCTTGTACACTGCCTCCGGCATTTTGAAAAGGTGATATATTACCATATTATTTTCTTCAATTAATGTAGGTATATTATAGAACTCAATACTTTCATACTAAGGATCTAATTCCCTATTTGGCCCCCCAAAAAAATTAAAAATTCTTAAAGAACTTCTGCAACAAAATTTCTATCTTAGTTGTATCGAAGATATGGCAATTCAACTAAACACGAAAACTAAAACAGCCACATGCACACATCCCTACAGAAGTAACGCACCATATTCCAACATTTCAATGCAATTATGGTATTATGGGAATTTAAGATGTATATAATGAAAAAAAATCTTAAAAAAATTACAGCAAAAGTGGAAACCCGAAGACAAATGTGAAAATTAAATCTTATTTAGATTGATTCTTATGACAAAGTTGATTGATATTTAAATTTAAATTGACTATTGTGGTCCTTAACTTAAATGCCGTACTTTGTTAATTTTGCTAGCAAAACACCAATGAAAAGCGTACATTTCCATTCTAAAAAAAAAAAAAAAGATCTCGAGTGAATCAATTTTAGGAGTGCACTCTAAGTCAAGCATCAGGAAAAGCCAAGTTCTTGCAAAAATAATCTGTACAAGCATATTAAGTTGCAGGTTTACAGATAATGGAAAGATATAGGCATGCCACTTTAACTTTGGAATAAAAATATCTGATGCCATCACTGCTTCCACACCAATAAAGGAACTCCCCTTTCAGACCAATGACTATAGTTAAGACTTGATTGATACTGAAACCATTACCAGTCTAAGAAACTTTGACAACAGTTCCTATGCTTAAGCGAGGAGAAACTACTGCTGCCCGTGCCACCCATATGGACAAACTTTATCAAAAACTAAGAGTCTCATATATTAATCTCCCTTCTAAGAAAAAAAGAAAAAGTGACCTCAGTTAGTAACACTCTCATGTCCTTTGAGAGTTCATAGAGCCCCCAATAACTCATGTCACATATGCTAAAGGCAATCATTCTCCAGCAACGAATGCCTTGATATGTTGCGTCCTATGCGTCACACTTCACAACCACTTTTTTCCTTTTCCTCAATTGCACCCATGAGGTAATGAGTAAGCCCAACACATGAAAGACTCCAACTTTCAAGCAAAGCTAACTCCTGCCTCCATGCGTCCAAGCATGTTAATGTCTTCCAACTCCTTCATATGAAGCCCAACATAATCTTTATAGTAAAACCCTAAAATTTGAATTTTTCTCCCGGAATCAATCTTAAGCAGATACAAAGACAATTTTTTTTTTTTTTGAAAAAAAAAGCAGCACACTTCTCATCAAAGTCGTAAACTCTACATACTAACCATCCTACTCATAGGCTCAAAAGACAATCCAAAAGACTCAGTACTCACGAAAAGAATAAATCGTACAAGCCACTAGCATTCAGTATATTAAAAATCTTAACAATGAACTAATCAGAAATTCCATGACAACGAAATCAATTCCAGAAATCCTAAAACAAACAAGAAAGCGATAAACCCAACAAATTCCACGCTACAAACAACCAAAAAAAGCATAGACAATCGAGTATGGTGTGTACCGTGAGTCAGTAGAGTACTCATAGAGCTTGCCCCTTGTGGAGAAGACGATAAGGGCGACCTCGGCATCACAAAGAACGGAAATCTCGTGCGCCTTCTTGAGAAGCCCCGATCTCCTCTTGGAAAAGGTAACTTGTCTATTGATCTTGTTCTCGATCCTCTTCAACTGCACCCTTCCTCTTCCCATACCTCCAGCACTCCAATCTCAATCCCTAACCCTAACCCTAAAAAAACCGAGCTCCAAGGGAGACCCTTCTTCTCCTTCCTCCCCTTCCTCTCGCTTTGCTTTAAATGGAAGAAAGGCGACGTTTTTAGATCCGGGCAGCCATTGGCGGTTTTCGGAAACCAGAGTGGTTTTGATTGATGCGTTGTCGGTTTCTCATTGGGTACAACGTTGTGCTAGCTTACGTGGCGTTTTCTCGTTGGCCCAATCACCCTGTTTTGGTTTCGTTTCGTTACTTTGGACTGCCCTTTCCGTACACCGTGTCGGGACATGGACTTAGGGTCTCTTAAGTCTACCCTTTTCTTACTTTTTTTGGTAATTTAGTTTTTTTTTTCCCTCTATCTCTTGACGGCTGCCCAATTCAAATTTACAATTCTACCCTTCTCTTCTTATCTCTTTCCCCTTCCTTCCTCCCTTTCTATTTTTATAGTATACCCGACGATAATTGGTCCGTCGGCTTTCTTTATTTTAAATGTATTATTGTAACACGCAAAATTTATTTAAAATTGATCATCGTGCAGCACACGGCAGCAACATTTAGAGTGTAAATATCATTTTTCGGTAAAATATTCATCTTTCTGACAGATATTACTTAAATATAATGGATTCTGACTAAAGAACGTGAGAGTTTATGGTAGTGGGTCGTGAGAGTTTATGGTAGTGGGTCGGGACCATGCCATCAAGATATTTAAAAAAATTATCACAACACAAGTAATTGTACTAATATATATATTTTTTAAATTTAATTTGTTGAAAATTACTAATAATATTGAGAAAAAAAACTATGATTTAATTAAATGTCAAATTTTCTTGACTTATATATCACATTATGTACTAAATAAATTTTTTAAAATCAGTGGACTATTACCCTTGAGTGAATACATATACGATCCAATAAAATAGAAGCGTGAATTTTGTGAATATAATAAATTAATATATGTGGCAGGAAAAGAAGTCTTGGAGACAATTCCTACATTAATTACTAATTTAAAAAATAAAGACAATAATTTAAAACATTATCTTTTTCACACACCTAATTAATAAGAAAAGTCACACCAATAAAAACATAGGAATTAGTGACGTGATGCATTGGACTTCGTCCAATAATACAGACGGTTACTTGAACAACATATGATAATATTAAAGTATATTTTTTTAATAATTTTTTTTAGAAAAGAAAAAAAAGAAAAGGGTAATAAAGTCATTTCATAAGAAAGGTAAGTATTTTTCTTTTTTTCTATTTTTGGAGGGACTAAAAATGGATAATTTTTGTCAGAGAGACAGCCCAACACTTTTCTAATTCTCAGCTTTAAGAATCTAATGAACTGCTCCGACATGAGCTATTTTTCCAAATATGGACACGTTTCCAATTCTAGACCACTCGTACAATTCAAGGTCATTTACGTCATTTTACTGGATAAATATCTTTCTCTTCTCCCAAAGAAGAGGTGGTGGGTGGGGGACACACGTCTTCACGTCATGATTTCTGGTTTTCCCGAGGGTCTTATTGCAAAACAAAAAAGAAAAAATTAGACTTTTTTCCATTTAAGGACTCGGAGTGGGACCTCGTCATAATACTTAAAAGTTTTTGTCACTATATAATAATAAAAATATCATTTGATTTTTTGTGTGGACGAGAAAAAGAGAGAGAGTGTGACAAGTCTGATCAAATAGCGTGTCTGACACGTGGACATCTTTACACGTGGCCCCCTCAAAGTTTTCGAAATGACAAACTATAAAATTTTTTGAGAACCATCAAATCACTTTTTTTTTTTACTTTTCAAATGCATCCCTCCAAATGCCTGAAATTACCACCACCCATGAAAATTTTACAAAAACATCCTGGGCATATATATATATGGGTAAAAAGCATAGAAGAGTATTTATTTATTATATATATTTATATTGGAGTAGTTAGGGTTTATCCATCCATGGGCATAAAACCTGAAGTCAGGGAAGTGATTTGAGTGTTTGATTGCTGTAAATAAACTGGATTGTACCTGGAGAAAGAGATGAACATGAATATTATTAGTAAAGAAAAAAAAAATTAAGGATTATGTATGAATTTGATCAATTTGGAGTGGAGATTTATTTACCCAATTTGCAGAGATGGATACGGGAATGCTTGTGAATAGAATGTGTTCCCCGCATTGACTTCAATTAACTGCAGATATTTTGTTTGCTTAGTGTGTTTGGATTGAAGAAACAGTAGATAAATAAAAAACAATATCGAAATATTCATTCTAGTCTTTAAACTGAACTAGGTCTTATTTTAGTAAGATAATAATGCGATGATATTTATTTTGCTCATTTTATCCAAACTCATTGATGGTATGATAATTTGTCAGCTCAATGGATTGTTTTAGTTTTTAATTCAATTGAGGTGCCACCGAAAGATCAAAGAGAACGTGCATAGTACTAAGTAGCGGAAGTTAACATATTTCTCTATTGCAAGAATCCAAAATGTTTTTGTTTTCATTTGAGGACCACAATGAACATTTCGGTATCATTTATAAACCATTTGAGGTGTCACAAAATGGCCGTAGTGAACATTGTGGAATCTAGGGACCAAAGTGATTTTGTTTGTAATGACTAGAATACAATTGGGTATTGTTTATAGACCAATTGAGATGTCATGAAAAGACCCAAATGAACATGTCCGTATAGTCCAAGGGCCAATATAACTTTGGGTTGAAGAACCAACATGAACATATGGGCAAGAGAGATTTAATATCAATCCTTACAACTTCATTGTGTCTTAAGAGTCATAAGTTAATAGTAATTGTCATAAGTCAAAGCAAGAAGAAAAAGATTGACAAGCACTATATAATAACAGAATTGAGAGTATAAGAGAACTACAACAACACAAATATCTTAGGAACATAGGTTACCTTTAGAACTAGTAATAAAAAGTTCTAACTAAGACTTGAACCTCCTTGAAACTCCAAATAACTTTTCCAAAAGAATAAAAGACCCTTGTGTTTGTATCCACAACTTCAAGATGACTAGTTGTGAAAGAAAATATCTCTTTTGTTATTTTCTCTCTTGTTGAGCTTAACTTCTATATCTCATCATATCCTTTACTTGAAATATAGACCTAATAAAATTAAGCTTACTCCATGTAATCCAACAATAGTTTAGGGACCAATTGAGGTGTAATTAAAAGACCAAAGTGATCATATTTGTAAGTGTAGTTTAGAAAGTGAAGTGTCTTTTAAGGATTGAAATGAATATTCCGGCGTAGTTTAGGGGACCAATTTCGGACTTTCACCAATACGAAAAAAAAAGGAAACAAGTTTCTATCAATTTACCTTCCTTTCCAATGCTTTGTTGGCATCTTGCAGTATTTGTTCCTTCACAAACATAAAATTTAGTTTATGAATGGGAAAAATTAGTAACATTTGATGATGAAGTTAATCAATAATTAATTACTTACCTTTCTTTTGAGATCACACAAATTGTCAAGCATTAACTGTGTCTGTGATTTTTCATGCACAAAATAATCAAGATCATCAACTTAATTAATTCATGCATAAATATAAACACTGTTTGATTAAATTACCTTTTTAGATCTTATCTGATGTAATGACATCTCTATTTGATCCTCAAGTTGCCCAAGCTCTTTAACATTCATTGAGCCGAGATCGGCACCAAGGAGATTTCTGCAATTTCATGTTCAGAATATATATACATATATAACATCAAGTAATCAAAGTTAATTTAAAAGTTAATTGGTAATTAGTTAAGTAAGTTCACCTCTGAGATCTTTGGAGACATTCAACTACTGCTTTGAGCTTCAGATATTCTTCATAAATGTCCTGCTTTATGTTCAGCCAACAAAAAAAGAAAAAGAAAAGTTCATGAAGATCAATTAAAACATGAGTATGATTTGCAATTAGATGATTAGAATGAGAGTTTTAGGATGATTAAAATTTCTAATCCTGATTACCTGGTTGTCTTTATCAGGAACAGTGACATCTGAAGTAGCATTATGATGTTTCCTATACTTGTCAAGCATTGTGAACATGCTGTTTTGAAGATTACAAGAAACCAAGAACATGCTGAGATTCTGATAAATTAAGATATATTTTATGGAGAATCAACATGAGAAATTTCCCAATTTTTAGAGTAATCAACCAGTGAAAACAAATGACAATAATTGATATCTTACTATGATTCAATTTGAGGTGCATAAATACAAGAATCAAAATCCTTTATTATTAAACTTGTATAAAATCTCTTAAATCAACTATCACCAATTTCTCAATTGATTTTCTGCAACTACAAAGCCTTAGAAGATTATATTAGTCTTGATATTTAGTTCAGTTTTGATTTGATTACTTTCATAAGTAATTATTAGAACTTGTATAAAAACTCTTGAAGGTGCTTAATGAATCACCTAAATTAATTGTCACCCATTTTCACAATTGGTTTTACCACTGTAGAACTTAAGAAGATCAAATATATTACAATCAAGATGATGAGTGGTAAAACTAATTGAGTTTTGATCCAATGTTCTATTTTGATTTCATTTTCATCATCATGTGATCTTTTATAAATAAAGAGATCATAAACTTATAACATAATGATTTTTATTAAAAAATAGCTTGCTATTGTCTGTTATCACTACATTATGCTGTTTGATCACTATCAGTTTAGTTTATTTATATAAAACGAATGCTTTCTAAATGAGATCATTGTCCATCACTGACATAAAATTTATGGCTTATGGTTTTAGTTCTCTTTCTGATGATCTATACTTCTATCACTTTCCAAATTTTTTAATGGACTGTGATTTATACTTTTACTCAATTGACCAAATGAATAAATAAAGTTTCAACGACTTGAAACCTAAACATATCTCTTTTAATAATTCATTCACTGTCATCCTTGATTATACAGTAAAAATAAAACTAAAACTGTTATATCAAGCACTATTCAAATACATATCTTGATCTAAAACATAAATATGTTAAAGCAAAATATTAAACACCATAGGATGTAGCCAAATACAAGAAAATAAAGAACATATATAATAGTAATCTCCATTTGCATGAACTTTTCTTTTTCGAGATAAAGGAAATATTGTATTACTGATTCTACTGATTACTTGCAAGTTTCGTTTGGAGTTTCAGAAAAAATGGAACAACTCACAAAACATTTTTGCATGATTGTTTGGAAGTATCAAGTATTGTGAAATATTGAACTTAAATGAGTAGAAAACAATGGAAAACTATGAAAGAAAAACAAGAAAATCATATCAGAAATTCACTCCAAATACTTCTCTCGCTTCAATCTAACAAAACAAAAGAACACAATTTCCATCTCTTTTTCACACATGCAAAATGTCTCATTCTTTTCATTAGTTTTATCATACTATGACGTGTGATATGAAGTTAAAGATCTACAACTCTCCCAAGCATCACTAGAAATAATTGCTAATGGAGTCCATAAAAAATACAAGTATGATCAGCCAGATTTTAGATTAATCTGAGTTAAAATAGGATATGGTTTTAGAATAGTTATCTACTCTGAGTTTCAGTAGGATTAGTAATGTGATGAACTATCATATGGTATAGCTAAAAGTAGTTTTGGATATAACTACTTTTCAGGGAGTAGCCTAGCATTAGTATTTCTAAATTCACTAGCTAAAACTATAGTTCTATATTATTAAGGGTAGAATAGACTTTTCATTGCCTAGAGTTGTTATTGGAATCTTTATAATAGAGGATATAGCATAAAGGAGTTGCATGCCCATGGGCAACATATTAACCAAATTGAAAAAGAAACTCTTTAAATTTGTAATCTATTGTGGCGATTAAACTCACAGGAGAAAAGGATTGAAGAGATTGAGGGAATAGGAATTACAAATGTTGCTTCTCATTATCTAATTAGTGGAACAATCCTAACTGTTCTCTTTGATCATAAACCTTAAATGAAGACACAAAAGATAAAAGGAGACTGAGGAATTTATTGGTAGACTACCATAGCAATGAGAACACCTACATCATGATCAAGTTTTAAAGATAAGCATGCTATTTGAGGATCGTAAACACCATATTGATCTTCCAAGTTTCAATAGTTACTTAAGTATAGTGGAGTTTCTAGATTGATTACTGTTAGATTTTATATTTTGTATTTGTGGGCTCTATCTGGGTGCTACATAAGCTTAGGAGTCTTACACCAAAAAGTCTCAAGATTTAGTGGCTCAACCTCTATACCTATATATAAACACATTACACTTCTATCATACAACCGATGTGGGACTATATTTCTAACACCCTCCCTCAAGTTCAACTGGGCATTTTTTTTTCAGTTTGAATTTGCTCAGACTTGTACACCAGAGGTCTGTTTTTACCAGGACTTGCACACTACTTTGTGTCTCAGAAGTTCTACACACATGGACTTGTACACTACTTGTGTCTCAGAGGTCCTATATATATATATATATATATATATATATATATATATATATATATATATATATATATATATATATTTAATGTATATATTGAGCTCCACTATATTTCGACCATGTTAGATTTTATATTTTGTACCAGTGAGCCCTATATGGGTGCTACATAAGCTTAGGGGTCTTACACCAAAAAGTCTCAAGACTTAGTGGCTCAACCCCTATACCTATGTATAAACACATTACACTTCTATCACACAACCGATGTGGGACTATATTTCTAACAATTATAGAAGTGGGCAGATTCTTTGATTACTTGAAGATTCTTGAGGACAAGCATGTGCAACTAGTAGCTTATTAGCTTACGTAAGGGGCCTCACCTTGGTGAGAATAACTTCAATTTAACAGTAGGAGCTGAGGCATGCAATCAGTTCAATTGTGGTTCTAAAAGAAACATATACTAATGGGAAGGTTCTTACCCCTTAATTTTGAGTAGTATTTATTCCAATAGTAACTCTACTAATGTTGCTCCCAAGCCTAGATGAGAAGAGAAGAGAGTCGTTGTGTTAAGTTGCTAACAACTAGCGGTTTAGCTTTTGTCATAATATAAATAAACATTTATCTTAAACAAATACTCGCTGAAGCTATATGTCACTCAGACTAGTGATGGGTTACATTTTCAGCACCCATATGTAACAACGAGCAAAGGGTGGACTATGTTGTCTCTCGGAAGTAGCCCATTACATCAGTTCCTGAATACAGTAAAGTATGAGCTAAGGTTTTGACATTGTTTTCGACTAGAGCTGGTAAAGAATTTAGTCCAGAATAATAAGCTTAGATTAGCTAGCTAGATTATAGGAACATGCACTTTCAGGAAAACTTTATTAGCTAGCGGATACTATACTTAGAAGAAAAGTTAACATAATATGCATTCAAGAAACTAAGTCAGTAGGTGAGATTGGGGTTTAAGATTTAGTATTATGAGAATAGGAGGCAAAGAGACAAATCATTCAGCAACGAGGCAAGGGCATCACTGGTGAAGGCTGAGAAACATCACCAGGTGCTCATAGATCAACGGGAATGGCGAGCGATAAGTGGATGCAGGTGGAAGGCTAGGGTTTTGGAGTGGCGGCGATGGATAGGGTTTAACTCAGTGCTCTAGTACATGTGAGAATAAGAAAAATAGTTTGTATATTCATTAGGAAACGAGTACAACGATATATATATAGAGACATATTAGGGGTTTTGTGGTATGAACCCAATATGGCCCATTAACCAATCTAAATTATAATCTAACTCTAACAAGTATGTAGATAAAGATAATCATAGGAATGTAGTGTTATTGTAGATAAAGATTTTAAAGAAAAATGGATGAGGTCCTTACCAAAAACTATTTAATATGATAATCATAGGAATCTAGTTTTCTAAGATTATCCTTTTAAAATTCATCTTAGAAAACTAGATTTTTAATGTCATTAGTAGGTTTGAGTGAATAGGGAAAAAAAAGAGTCTTGGGAGAAACTAGATGAGATTTTTCAAAACTATTGACAATGAAAAAATTTATTTTTATGAAAGGTGACTTAAATGGCCATGTGGGAGAGAAAGTTGAAGCTTTGAGAAGGTCCATGGTGATTTTGGCTATGATGATAGGAGTGATTTAGGAATTTTTTTTCCTTTTATGATAGGTTGTTAGTTAATATTTTATATAAAAGGGAAAAGAACATTAATTACTTTTAAGAATATTTCTAATTGAAGCAAAATTGACTTATTTCTAACTTAAAAAAATTGATAGATCCTTGTCTAAAAATTATGAAGTGATACTTGAAGAAAGTTTGAATGCTCAATATAGATTGCTAATAGTTGATATAGGTTTGAGGAAATCTATCATAAATAGTAAGGTAAAAGTTTGCTCTAGAATTAAATGATGGAATTTTAAAGGTGATAAAGTATTAGAGTTTCCAAATAAAGTTCAAGAGGTTGCACCTTATAACTTAGATTCTAATATAAATTGTATGTGGAATTTGATAGGTGATTGCATTAGAATGGTAGCTAGGGAAGTACTTAGGAGGTCTAAACATAGATTACCTCAAGCAAACGCTAGTAATAGAGAGCATTGATGGTGTTCTAAATATTTTCCTAACGTAATTAAGATTGAGAAAAGTTATTTTAAGACTTAGTAAAAGAATAAGACTAAGGAAAACTTTAGGGTTGTATAAATTAGCCAATAAAGAAGGTAAAAGAGCTATGAGTGAGGCTAAGTATAAGGCTAATGATATGTTGAATACTAAATTAAGTACAAAATAACTTAAGTACAAAAAAGAAAGAAAATGATATTTATAGGTTAACTTAAGCTAGAGAAAGGGAAATGAGGGATTTAGGGAATGGTAGGTGTGTAAAAGGTGAAGACAATAAAGTATTGGTGAAAGATGATGAGATTAGGAAAAGGTAGAGATGGATACTTATACAAGTTGTTTAAGGTAGATCATGAGAGTAATGTATTGTTGGAGGTCAATAGTACTAAAGCTAGTGATACAATTAAATATGTTAGGAATATTAGGCTTGGCAAAATTAAGAATGCCCTTAGAAGGATGAAAATGAGGAAGGGTGTAATCCCAAAACGTATCCCAATAAAACTTTGGAAGTCCTTAGGAGATGAGGAGATCTTATGATTGACAATATTATTTAATATGATACTATATTCTAGGAAAATGCTAGATGAATGGAGAAAGAGTATTTTAGTACCAATCTATAAGAATAAGGATGACATTTAGTGTTGCAATAGCTATTGTAGAATTAAACTTATGAGTCATATTATGAAGCTTTGGGAGAGAGCAATTGAGTAAAGGTTGAGACACAAAACAAACGTTTCTTTAAATTAATTTAGGTTTATATCTGGAAGGTCAACTATAGAAATAATTTATATTTTAAGACAATTGATGGAGAAGTTTAGGGAAAGGAAGAAGGATTTGCACATGATCTTTATTGATCTAGAAAGAAATACAATAAGGTACCTAGGGAAATCTTTGGTTGGGTTTTAATTTAGAACGAGGTTATTGCTAGGTACATAGACCTAATAAAAGATATATATGATAGTTTTTCCACTAGCATTGGAACTATAGAGGAAGAGACTAGAGAGTTTCCCATTAATGTAGGTCTTCATTATTGTTTAGCATTAAGCTTTTACCTATTTGCTTTAGTTATAAATGAATTGACTAAGTATATTCAAGTTCAGATCCCTTGGTGTATGCTTTTTACCAATGATGTGGTTTTAGTTGATAAAATTAGGGAATGTGCCAATTTAAAGATGGAGATATGGAGAAACACTTTAAAAGCTAAGGGTCTTAAGTTAAATAGAGTAATAATAAAATATTTGAAATGTAATTTCAGTAATAAGGCAAGTACAAATGAGAGAAAAGTTAGGATGGATAATATTGAAATTGGTAGAAATAGAAGCTTTCGGTATATAGGCTTTATAATCCATAAGGGTAGGAAACTTATGGAAGATGTCACAAATAGAATTAAGGTAGTTTAGGTAAAATAAAGGGGTGCTTCAGAAGTCTTATATGACTGTAGATCACCTCTCGTATTGAAAAGTAAGCAAGTTATATAAAAAGGTTGTTAGGCTAGTTATGATGTAGTTGGGTAGTTGAGAAACAACATACCCAAAGAATGAGCGTGGTTGAGACGAGAATGCTAAGATGGATATTAGATGTTACTTATAAAGATGAATTAAGGGTTAAATTTACTCGAAAAAGATTGAAGTGACACCTACTACTAACAAATTGAAAGAGAATCGATTAAGATCTTGGTTGCATGCCCTTAGACTAGCTACCCTGTATATGCACTCATAAGAAACATAGAAGCTCTCTAAGTAGAAAGTCATAGAAGAGGGAGATTTAGTCCAAAAAAATGGTTAGCAGAAACTTTACATAATGATATATATGAGCTTGGTTTATCTAGTCTTTTAGCCCTTAAAAGAGCAACATGAAATAGAAGGATTCATGTAGCCGACTCAATAAAGTTGGGACTAACGACTTTTTCTTATTGTTGTTATTGTTATTGTCATAATGATGCGTACAAGCTTGGTTGAGACGAAGACTATTAAAGGCATATAGGTAGCTCAATTCATTAATGACCTTAAACTTATCCTCAAGGAGAAAATGGTTGCCAAATCGTCCTTAATCTTACAAAGGTCCATACAATGGTTCATGATTGAGAGGAACCCATGCAAGATAGAGAACTTTCATAAAACTTCCTCAAAATCATCAAAATATAGTAGTGAATTAGAAGAGACTTAGAAGAAACATGTCAAGGGGAAAATAACGTCAAGTAGTGGAAAGATCTAATGAGTAAACAAGTTGAGATTGCTTCCAAATAAGCTATAAAGCCAAAGAATCCTTATAATAAACCCTTAATTAGTAAGTGCTTTCAATGTGGAAAGCTTAGGGCATAGGTCCAATGAATGTTAGGGTAAATCTTAATGATTTATAGAGGAGTTTAGGAGAATTCATTGTAGCTAATAGGGTTGACAAGTTCTCCTGTGTGAAGCGCCAATTGGTTGACATACGTGCCAAGCTTTTCTATGGGGCCTATGGATCATTGATTGTATTGTTTTTCGATTGATTCCATGGAGGGAGAATTTCCAACCAGCCTTTGAGAAGCTCACCACTGCTATGTAGATGTAGCTACACCATCTCCCTATCAAATTTTAGGACACAAAAATGTTTAACTCATTGACAATTAGTTCAGGAGACTCCTCAAGCTTCATGAACGCATTGAAAACCTCTCTAGAGCAAAGTATGCTTGAATATACATGGAAATTGATCTCTTAGAATCCCTTAAATGGAGTTTATGGATTGGAAATGAGATGGAACGGGTAATGATGACGGTTCTCTATGAAAAGCTTCATGTTTTTTGTTATGATTATGGTCAAGTCTGACATTGGACAACAAATTGTTCCTTTAAATCAAGCAATCCCGTGGATAGTATGGCAAGCTAGGATGGTATAACATACTATGTTCGATCACCGACTATGCAAACCACTTAGTTTGATGGGCCAGGGCTAAAGAAGAATGATTTCCTTCATGAATTTTCCTTTGATAATCTAATGGATGATGTAGAGAAAGAATTGGACTTGGAAGGTAACTACGGCCCTTGGATGGTGGTTCATTGCCATTGGGGATGTGGGGGTGGCTGGAGTCCGGGCTCCACTCCTCAACCTAGTAAGGAAGCTACAAAAGTTGGCACTCTTAGATACGTAGTGGCTCCAAACAACGTTTCCACTCTTTCTTAGGAGAGGGTTTTGGGATAAGCATACTTGATTGTTGTACTTTGGTTCTAGAAATCTTACCTAGGCCTACAATTCAACTAATGTGTCATGGCCGACTATTGGAGCTAGTGATCTTAACTAGATTATTGCTTTCCAACGATATGATCTTGATGTAACCCATGGCCTAAGATGGGTGATGTAACCCCAAGAGGTGATATTTATATAGAATGCTTTAATGTTCCTCGAAGTGGTAAAGTCCCTCTCCTGATTGTCTCCAATAACATTGAGACTGAGAAGCAAGGGGTTTATTCATCTTCAAATTAACATAACTAATCTTCTTGATTTAGAGCTCATGGACTTTTGGTGGATAAAGTCAGGAATGCCTTACAGTGAAATACATGTGTTATTGAGCATCCTTAAACTAACATGGAAAGAGATGATCTAGACAACCAATGTGACTTTGATAGTTTTATAGATCTTGATTATACTACAACATTAATTCAATTTCAAAATAACATTAAATAGGAGGCATTAACTTATCGGTCATCATCAAAATTGGGATCTTACCCTAAGACAGGTGGTCGGAGTGCTCATAACCACTAGATCTCTTATTTTATCTTCTTCTATTATTGACTTAATTTAATCTCATGAGTTGTCTTAACATTCTATGCTGGAATTATAGGTGTATCCAACCAGGGAATGACTAACAATATTTATAACCTCGTTCTGAAATTTAAACTTTAGATCATTTGTTTGGTGGAAACCAAAGCAGACAATAACAAATGCTTTAGATTCTGTCACGGGTTCTCCAAGAGGTGGAATTGGTTGTAATTCATGCAGTCGAACTTCCAAGAGGGGGAGGGGATCATTACACATTGGGAACCTACTATTGGTAAGGTTACACCCATTGCATCCTCTTACATAGTCTTGTACCTAGCGATTTCTTCTTGTGAACTTGAGTGGGTTCTCAAGATTATATGCAATGCTTAGCAATTGGCTCTTAAAAAAAATTATGGAACAACTTATTTGTTTTAACCTTTATTGATTTACCTTGGTTGCTTGTTGTAGATTTCAATGCTACTACTTCTAATAATAAACACAAGTGTGTTGTCAAGGCATGCACTTAAGCGCTAATGCGTAGCATTTTCCATGATTGATGCCTTAAGCTTGTCTGAGAGAGGTGCCTTCAAAGAGTTGTATGTTATTATTTTTTTTTCCTTTTAAGCAACTTTTACTTCTTGGAAAGTGCTAAAAAGGTGTGCTTGATTAAAGTTGATTGTTGATTGTCTTTTTTATTTTTTTTTTTAGGATAAAAAATGATATATATTTAATGTTGTTTTAGTAAATAGTAAACTCTTACAAAAATGTGCTTGCCAACCGCCCATATTTAATTAGGCTTTTAAGATTTTAACAAAAATTTATCATTGAAAATTTGTTAGCATTTAAAAGGCATCTATTTTCAAGAATTTTAAACCTAAAGAAAGAAAGCATGGATTTAAAATACAGAGATACAATCCACTTCAAGTTTGGAGTCCCTAAGTGTAGAAATTCAAGTTACATTGTCTCCGTTAGTCTGCCCGCAACTAAAGATATGGTTGTTTTTTTTTTTTGTCTATCATTATAATACAATAATTTCTTGTATTCTTCCCAATTTTTTTCTCCTTCTTCTAGTTTCTTTTTATTTTTTAGAATTTAGATTTATTACTGCCGTTTGTTGAATAAGGAAATATGAAGCATATAAACAAACATTAAACTAAAGTCTTCATTATGAAAAACAGATCATGAGCCAATTTACAATTTATAAATAAATTGCTTCTACTATTTGTCAATGATAGTAGATATCAAGACATGGTCAATGCAAGCTATTAAGATATGGCTATGATTTATTTTGTAATTACATACCATATATTCTATTGAAATTGGGTAATATTATTTGTTGTATATATAATTGAGAGATATGATCTGTTACACATCTTCTATATATTAAGGAGAGAACTCATTGTTTTGGGCAGTCAAACATTTATACAAAACTTTGTCTTGTGTACCTTTCTTCAATTTTGATATGGTACTAGAGATCCTCTTTGTTCATTGTGAGTCTTGTTTTTGGTTAGTTCTTGGAGAAGGAATGTTGATTCTTAGTTCATAACTTGTGGAATATTTTCTCGTGGTATACTTGTGGAATATTTTCTCTTGGTAGTTCCTTTTACAATCTCATTCATGGATGTTAGCTGTCAATCCTAGATGTCTTTCTATTCCAGTATTTACCTTAATTATGATTAACAGATCTGTGCCTAATTCATAAGGTAACTTATAGCTATTTCCATATTACTAGACTTTCGTATTAGGACTCTTGCTTACATTAATTGATATCTCAGAAGAATACAATTTACTTTTCTCCACAATTTTGTTCATTTACATGGTATCAGAGAGGGCTTATTCTAACCTTAAAATTTTTCTTTTCTTGTGAGGGTTAATCAATCCCCTCTTGTGTGATTGATTTCTTGTACCTCTATGTTTGAGGTTGTGCATTTTTTTTTTTGGAACTTGCATTTGTAATTCAAGATGGTAGATAGCATGACCAACTCTGATTTACGTGTTTCTGTTGCAACTACCGTAAATGTTAGAGTTATGTTATGGTTTATATTTAGTTAATGGGCCATATTGGGCCCATACTACAAAACCCTAATATTTCTCCCTTGTGCTCTTTTACTAATAAGACATACAAATTATTTTTCCTATCTTCAAATTGGACCATTAACTAAATTGGAGCCACTAATTGGAGCCACTAAGGTAACATAATTAGGTTGTGAGTGAATTATCCTTAGGTTGTGAGTGAATTAACCCTAATAGTCCCACATCGGTTATGTGATAGAAGTGTAATGGGTTTAGATATAGGTACAAGGGTTGAGCCACTAAGTCTTGAGAGTTTTTGGTGTAAGACCCCTAAGCTTATGTAGCACCCATATAGGACCCACTAGTATAAAATATAAAAAATCTAACATGGTATCAGGGAAATATAGTGGAGCCCAATATATATATATATATTAAAAAAAAGAGACCTCTGAGACACAAGTGGTGTACAAGTCCATGTGAGTAGGACCTCTGAGACACAAGTAGTGTACAAGTCCATGTGTGTAGGACCTCTAAGACACAAAGTAGTGCACAAGTCCTGGTAAAAACTGACCTCTGGTGTACAAGTCTGGGCAAGTTCAAACTTGGAAAAAAAAATGACCCAGTTGAACTTGAGGGAAGGTGTTGGAAATATAGTCCCACATCGGTTATGTGATAGAAGTGTAATGGGTTTATATATAGGTATAAGGGTTGAGCCACTAAGTCTTGAGACTTTTTGGTGTAAGACCCCTAAGCTTTGTAGTACCCATATAGGGCCCACTAGTATAAAATATAAAAAATCTAACAGTAAAGTTTAATGGCAGAAATTATGCTCTTTGGTCTTAAGAGTTTCATATCTTCCTTGGTTTTCAAGGACGTGATCATCTAGTTCAAACAATGGTAGACATTAAGAATTCCAAATATGCTGCATGGTGTCAATATGATTGTGCAGTGAAAATATGGCTATTGAATTCCTTGGAACCTGAGATTGCTGCCTCCGTTGGATTGATATCAACTACTAAGGAGATGTGGGACTCTATCAAAGAGATGTTCTCTAATGATGGTAATAATTCTCATATTTTCTCCTTGTTTCAACAATTTGTTGATAATTAACAAGGTGAAAAATCCCTTCCTGAATTTTTTGTTGCCGATAAAGGAATTATCAATGAATTCCATGAATTGCAGGCACTCTCTACAAATTTAGAAACTCAAAAACATCAATGGGAAAATCTCTTTGTTTGTGGATTTCTTATGAATCCGAATTACTAGTATAATACTCTCAGAAGTCAATTACTTGGAGATAGCACTATGCCAACTGTTCAATCAACTTTCTCTCGCTTGTAATCAGCCTCTTTTAACTCTGTTATCTCCAACTATTACTCTTGACCTGAGGATGCTATTCAGATTTCTCAAGTGAAGTATGAACAGTTAATTCACTCACAACCTAATTATGTTGCCTCTCATACTCCCCAAATAGGTACTGCTACACTTGCAACTCTTTCCAGTAATTTTTGGTTAATAAATGTAGGTGCATCAAATCATATGACTGGTGACCAATGCCATTATCATAATTTTACTCCTTGTCAATCGTTGTCACCTATTACTATTGTTGATGGGTCTGTTTCTATTGTCCCCGATTTTGGTACTGTTCATACCCCTTCTCTTACACTTAACCAAGTCTTACATGTTCCCAAATTATCATTCAATCTCCTTTCAGTGAATCAGATCACAAAAGCTTTAAATTGTTTTGTAACATTCCTTCCTATTCATTGTATTTTTCAAGATCTACAAATGAATACATTGATTGCACACCGCTCTGAATCAGGAGATGTTTACTATCTTAATTCTTCTGTTGCTAATGTTGCTGGTGGAATGTCTCCTTATGATTGGCATTGTCATTTAGGTCATCTTAGTTTTTCTAAACTTAAAAAATTAGTACCTTTCGTTGAGTCTATTTCTCTAAAAAAAATGTGATTCCCTTCAATTAGGAAAACATCATAGAACGTCTTTTCCTTCTAAAGAGAGTCAAATTTTAAATCCTTTTGTTCTAGTTCACTCCGATGTATTAGGTCCTTGTCGTTATCCTATTTTTTTTGTCATAAGTATTTCATTATTTTTGTGGATGATTATTCTCGTATGCCTTGAATTTACTTGTTAAAAGAAAGGTCTTTTGTTTTGATAATCGCATTATTCACCAAACATCATGTGCTCATACTCCACAACAGAATGGTGTGGCAGAATATAAAAATAGACATCTTCTCTTTGTTGCTCATACTATTATGATTCAAATGAATGTACCCAAATATCTTTGGAGTGATGTTGTTCTCACTACTAGTTTTCTCATTAATCAAATGCCATCTTCTACTCTTGGAGGTGACATTCCTTTTAAATGTCTTTTCCCAAATTCTCCATTATTTTCTTTAACTCGAATTTTTGGGTGTGCCTCCTAGAGCTATCCATTGTGTTTTCTTAGGGTATTCTCGAACTTGAAATGTTATAAATGTTATAATCCAGTGTCAAGAAAATATTTGTTTTAGCTGATGTCACATTTTTCGAGTCAGAATCAATTTTTCAAAATGCTAATGTCAAAGAATTAGTTCCTCTTACTACCACAGTAACACCATCTCCTGTAAACCTTCCTCCTTCAAAACCTTTACAGGTTTATGCCAGATGAAATAATTTGCAAACTCCTCCTGTTTCACGGCCATCTCCTTTATTGCATTCTACTGATGATCCTAATGATCCTTCAAAATGTTCTTGTACCCAACATTCTATTGCTAATGTTGTTTCCTTTACTCACCTTGGTCCTATTTTTTATCGTTTAGCTTTATCCCTGTCATCTATATCTATTCCTAAGAATTATACAGAGGCAACCCAGGATCGTCATTTAAAACAGGCCATGAATGAGGAAATATCCACTCTTCTTAGTAGACACACATAAGCTTGGTACCTTTACCTGAAAGAGTTTCACTTGATGCATGTCATTGGGTCTTTACTGTTAAATACATCCCTAATGGCCCTATTGACCGATATAAAACCCGACTGGTTGCCCAAGGATATACACGGATACCAGGCATCGACTTCTTTAAAACCTTTTCTCTTGTTGCTTGACTGAATTCTATTCATGCGTTCATCTCTATTGCAGGCAATCATGATTGGCTACTGTATCAACTAGATGCCAAGAATGAGTTTCTTTATGGAGACTTAAATGAGGAAATTTAGAGCAACTACCTGGCTTTTTTGCTTAGTGGGAGACTCACTTAGTCTGTAAGCTCAACAAAGCTATTTATGGATTAAAACAGAGCCCTAAAGCTTAGTTTGATAAATTCAGTCAAGTTATTTTTGCAGCAGGATTCAAGCGAAATCAAGCTGATTATTCAGTATTTGTGAAACATAGTTCATAAGGGATTTTAGTACTTATTGTTTATGTTGATGATATACTTTTTTTAGGTAGTGATGTAAATGGCATTGAAATAGTCAAGAAGCACTTGTAGCAACAATTTGTCACCAAAGATCTTGGTCAGTTAAGATACTTTCTTGGTATTGAAGCTGCCCATGGTAAAGAAGGTATATTACTGTCTCAAAGGAAGTATGCAATTAAATTACAAGAAGCAGGTTTACTAGGTGCAAAACCATTAAAAACTCCAATGGAATCTAATCTAGACTTGTGGAAGGAGGATGATGACTTTGTAGATTATGGACAATATAAAAGACTTGTTGGCAAGCTTATTTACTTAACTGTTACTATACTAGACATTATGCATGTCGTGGGCTTGATTAGTCAATTTATGGATAAACCTAAGAAGGGTCATTGGGAGGTTGCCTGCAACATTTTGAGATATATAAAGAAATCTCCAAGAAAAGGATTATGGTTCAAAAAGAACAAGTATGTGAAATTAGTTGGCTATTCTAATGCTAATTATGCTGGTGATAAGAGTGACATAAAATCTATATCAGGTCATAGTAACTTGGAAAAGTCAAAAAGCAGACAGTTGTATCAAGAACTAGTGCTGAAGCAAAATACCGAGCCATGGCTCATACCACATGTGAGCTAATTTGGTTGAAGGCTCTCCTTAAAGATTTCAATATCACCTATTCAGATCCTATTCCTATGCATTGTGATAATCAAGCTGCAATTCATATTGCAAGTAATCTTGTTTTTTTATGAACGGACAAAGCAAATCAAAATTGATTGTCATTTTGTGAGAAATACAGTTACTGATAAGAAGATTTGCACTCTTTTTACACCTTCAAGAGATCAAATTGCCATATATTTACTAAAGTACTTAAGAAGGAAGACTTCCTTAGATTGAGTAACAAGTTGTGCATGATAGACATCTATGCTCTAGCTTGAGGAAGAGTGTTAGCTTTCAATCCTATTTGTCTTTCTATTCTAGTATTTACCTTGATTATGATTAACAGATTTGTGCCTAATTCATAAGCTAACTTATATCTATTTCCATATATATATATATATTGGAAGAATACAGTTAAAGATGCTCGAATCAAGAGTTGGTTATTACAGACTATGGACCTGCTATTGCTATCAATTTGTGACCTTATAAGACAACCAAAGCTATGTTGGATTACCTTAAGAAAGTATATAACCAAAATAACTCGATAAGATGTTTTCAACTAGAGTATGAAATCTCAAATTACACTTAAGGGAATATGTCAATTCAGGAGTATTACACTGGTTTTATCACATTATGAAGTGAATATAAAGATATTGTGTATGCTTCTATTCTAGCTACATCTTTAGAAGATATTCAGATTGTTTATCAGACTAGCCAAAGGGATAAGTTCTTGATAAAGCTCCAATTTACTAGTTCAGACTCCTTCCCCATCCTTAGATGTCTGTTTAAATGAACTACTTAGGGAGGAGAAACATTATTTGACTCAGGCCACTTTGGAATAGCAAAAGAGTTCCACTAATGTTCTGAAAGTTGCCCATGCTACTCAAGTGAAACGAGTTCACAGTGTTACAATTGTAAGGAATTTGGTCATATTGCTAATCAATGCCCCCAAAAATTTTACAACTATTGCAAAATTAGGGGACATTATTTTAGAATGTTGTAAGCATCCCCAAAATCGCAACCATCGTGCCTTTCACACCTCAAATGTCAATGTTATTACTGACTTTCTTGCAATAGTCGTTGCTTCTGCTTCTCCACAACTTGTAGTCTTTCCTTTTACTCATCAGAATGTTCAGTAGATGATCATATCAGCTTTCTTAGCCTTTCGTGTCATTAGTAAAACTACATCTCTCTCTAAAATTTGGCTTTTTGACTTGGGTGCTTCAAATCACATGACTCCATCATCTGATAATCTTATTAATGTCAAAAAATATGATGACAATTTGCAAATTAAGACTACTAATGGGGATCATCTTCCTATTATTGCTATTGGTGACATTTCTTCTTCTCCATGCTTGCAAAATGTCTTTATCTCTCATGACTTATCTGTTAATCTACTTTCGGTTGGACAAATTGTGAAAGTAATTGCAAAGTTTTTTTTTCTCCTTTTGGTTGCATTATGCAGGAACTGGTGTCAGGGAGGACAGTAGTGAAGGAACCTAAATGAGGCAGACTCTTTCCTTTTCATCTTAATGCACCACCCAAGCCTATAAGAGTAATTTTTTTTTTTTTTTTGTAATTCTATTCAGCATGATTACAAGTTATGGCATGTTAAGTTAGGCCATCCAAATAATAGAACTCTACTATTTATGTTAAATTCTTGAGTGCTAGAAAATAAAATTCCCTTTTCTTTCAAAGATGTCACTTTTGAGTGTTTTAGCTGCAAACTGGGCAAAAGCAAAACTCTCGCTTTTCCATCTCATGATATTCATTCTTCTCATAGTTTTGATTTAGTGCACAATGATGTATGCGGGATTTCATGAGTCATTTCTCATGCCTATTACAAGTATTTTGTAACCTTTGTTGATGATCACAATCATTTTATTTGGATATATTTTTTGCGACGCAAGTATGAAGTATTTGATGCATTTAAAAAATTCTTAGCATTGATTGAAAACAAATTTTCCAAAATTATCAAAATCTTTTGCTCTAATTCTGTGTGGAATACATGTCCAAAATGTTCCAAGATTTTCTACAACAAAAGGTGTTAGATTTTTATATTTTGTACTAGTAGACCCTATATGGGTGCTACATAAACTTAGGGGTCTTACATCAAAAAGTCTCAAGACTTAGTGGCTCAACCCCTATACCTATATATAAACCCATTACACTTCTATCACACAATCGATGTGAGACTATATTTCCAACACCCTCCCTCAAGTTCAACTAGGTCATTTTTTTTTCCAAGTTTGAACTTGCTCACACTTGTACACCAAAGGTCTGTTTTTACCAGGACTTGTACACTACTTTGTGTTTCAAAGGTCCTACACACATGGACTTGTACGCTACTTGTGTCTCAGCGGTCCTACTCACATGGACTTGTGCACCACTTGTGTCTCAGAGGTCATTTTTTTTAAATGGGCTCCACTATATTTCTCTAATACCATGTTAGATTTTATATTTTGTACTAGTGGGTCCTATATAGGTGCTACATAAGCCTAGGAGTCTTGCATCAAAAAGTCTCAAGACTTAGTGGCTCAACCCCTATACCTATATATAAACCCATTACACTTCTATCACATAACCGATGTAGGACTATATTTCCAACAAAAGGTAATTATTCATCAAAGGAGTTGTCCGTATACACCCCAACAGAATGGAGTGACTGAGAGAAAAAAAAAATCATCACCTTCTTGATGTGATGCGTTCCTTATTAAATCTTCTATTCAATCACAATTTTGGGCTGAAGCTCTGTCCACTGCTGTAAATTTGATTAATCAACTTCCTTCACCTACCCTTAACCATCAATCACCATACTTCCATCTTTATCACAAACAACTGAATATACTCATTTACATCCTTTTGGATGTATTTGTTTCATACTTCTTCCTTCTTATGAATGAACTAAGCTCTTTGCCCAATCTGTGAGATGCGCTTTCCTCAGTTATGTAGCAAACCAAAAAGGTTATTTATGTTATGATCCCACCACTCAATGGCTTCGTGTTTCTCATAATGTTATATTTCTTAAAAAACAATATTTTCCTTTTTATGCTGCCACTCCCGACTTCACTCTTCACTCTTTTCTCCCTACTTTCGAGGATGAGTCTAGTCCCTCTTAGATTGACACTGAAGCACCTATCATTTTATTTAGGCCTGGTGTTATGTATGCAAGTCGAAGCTAGAATGCAGACTATTCTACTGGACCTTCTCACAAGTCACCTATGCCATCGGCATTTGACATAATGTCTCCACCACTTTGAAGGTCCACTGAACCTTTCATCCTCCAAGGAGGTATGGCTACTCTCCTGAGAGATGTGGTACACAAACATCTCTAGTTTCAACACTGTCCTTTATTACTATACCTACCTCTTACTCACAAGCTATAAAGCATACAAGCTATGAAAGAAGAACTTAACCCCTTACAGCAAAATGATATTTGGTATGTTGTATCATTTCTGCCCTCAATTAATCCCATTGGGTGTAAATGGGTGTTTTCTATCAAACTTAAATCTGATGGATCCTTAGACCGATATAATTCTCGACCGGTGGCTCTTGGCAATCGCCAAGAATATGGGATAGATTATGAGGAAACTTTTTATCCGATTGCCAAAATGAATGCAAAGAATGTATTCCTTCATGGGGATCTTAAAGAAGACATTTACATGCATCCTCCCCCAAGATTGACTATTTCTAATCCTACAGATGTTTATCACTTGAAGCGTTCATTCTATGGGCTAGAACAAGCGCTTCTTGCTTTGTTTGAGAAATTCCCAAAAACACTCCATCTCTCTTTTGTGCGAAGCCAATATGATCTTTTTTTATTTTTACGAAAGACTTCTCTATGTATTGTTATTTTACTTGTCTATGTAGATGATATTATTATTATTGTAACTGATAGTAGTGAGATTCAGCAACTTAAAGCCTCCCTTCGTTATTCTTTTCACATGAAACAGCTTAGGACTTTTGCTTATTTTTTGGGGCTTGAAATTCACTAGAGCAGGAAATGAATCTTTGTAAATGACACATAAGTATCTCACTGACATCATTACTTAGCAAGCTTACAAGATTCTACAACAATTGATACTCCTATGGAAGCCAATGTCGAATTTTAGCAAGATGATGGTGATCCCATCAGAGATCCAACATTATATCGGTGACTAGATGGGAGCCTAGTTTATTTAACTACTACTCGACCAAATATAGCATTTGTAGTCAACATAGTGAGTCAATTTATGGCTTCACCATGACATTTACACATGGTAGCTATTAAATGAATCATCGGCTATCTTCTTGATACTCCTACTTGTGGCCTTTTTTTCATATGGTTCCTCTCTTCATCTTGTTGCCTATAGTAATCCTAATTGGGCTGATTGCCCTATTACGAGATGCTCTACTAGAAGTTGATGTGTATACGTAGGTGATGCAATAATTTATTGGAAATGTAAAAAACAAGAAAGAGTTTCTAAATCCTCACTAAGGCTGAATATCGTGCTATGCCATCAACATGTTCTCCAATTACTTGGTTACGTGTCTTTCTCTCTAAATTGGGTTATCTACAATCTAGTCTTACTCCCCTACATGCTAACAATACAAGTGCTATTCAGATTGTGGTCAATCCTATATTTCACGAGTGTACCAAGCACATTAAGGTGGATTTCCACTCAATCCGTAAAGCTTTTATAAATGGCTATATTACTCTTCCCCACATCTCTACAGATCTTCATATTGTAGATATTATCACAAAATCTCTCACTTGTTCTCGGCATTAGTTTTTTGTTAACAAACTGATGTTGCTTGATTCACCAGCATCAATTTGAGAGAAGAAGAGGAAAGGGGAGATGTCAATGACAGCTATCAAGATATGGTCAATGCAAGCTATTAAGATATTGTTGTGATTTATTTTGTAATTACATACCATATATTCTGTTGTAATTGGGGGATATTATTGGCCATACATATAATTAAGAGATATGATATGTTGTACATCTTCTATATATTGAAGGGAGAGCTTATTGTTTTAGGTAGTTAAACATTTATACTAAACTCTGTCTTGTGCACCTTTCTTCACTTTTGATACTGTCAAGATTCAACCAACAATTATTTTACTCTATTTAAAAGGTGCATGAACTAGGAAGTTAAGTTTAAATGAGTGAGGTGCTACTTCAAGTGGAATTGGAAACAACAAAAAGGATCCAGGATGAAAGACAATATTTTTAATGATCCTAAAGACCCTAATAGTGTTGCATTCATGTTTTGTGTGAAGGCAACAAAAGGTGGCATTTATTGAGCCTAACAACATCAAATTGGTAATCACATAAATGCCAAATCATGCTTAAAGTGTCTAGCACATGTTAAAGAAGAGTTGTTATCTTACATGATTGAGAAAATAAATAAAAAATAAAATTATGATAAATTACCAGACTTTGACGGCTTTGACAAAGTGGTGGAAATTGAAGATGAAGAGGATGAAGAAAATTATAAGAAAAAAAAGGTCATTCTAAGGTTTTCATATGTTGGATAGCTTTAAAAAACCGAGGCATAAAGGTCCAATGGATTCTTTTATCTATAATAAGCTGGAAAAAACAATCTAATTGAGAAAGCAAGGGAAATTGAAGCAACAAATATCAAAGATGCACGTGACAAGAAGCAAATAAAAGAAGCATGTTAATACATTGCTCGATTTTTCAATCAAGTGGGATTTCATTTATTGTCACAAAGTTAGAGTCATTTAAGTGTGCTATTAAAACTATTAGGCAATATGACCCAAACTTGAAGCCTTCAAGTTGCCATGAGTTAAGAGGCTCATTACTTAAAAGAGTTAGAGTATACAAATGATTTGTTCAAGAATCATAAAGAAGCTTGGGTGAAACATGGTGTTCTATTATATCAGATGGATGAAAGAGGAGTTTGATAAATTTCTTGGTCAATTGTCCCATTGGAACTATGTTTGTTAAGCCAATTGATGCTTCAACCTATGTAAAAATGGGAGAGAAGACATTTGAATTGTTGATTCTTTTGTGGAGCAAATTGGAGAGGCTAATCTTATCCAATTAATTATAGAAAATGCTAATAACTTTGTCATAGCTTGTAATTTTTAAAAAATGTTTATTTATGTTACTTTGTTTTAAGCTCTTCATTTTATATTTGTTTTGTTTCATACTGTTAGTTATCTTATTTTATTTTGTGACTATACATAATAAGATTAATTTATGTGCTTATCTTTTACCTAGGAAAACTGTTATAAGCAAAAAGGCCATATCTGTATTGGACACAATGCACAACACACTATATTGATTTCATCCTTGAAGATATTGGCAAAACTCCTTAAGTTAGTAAGCCTTTATTAAAGGCAATAACAATTATTGGTTTTATCTACAACTGCATTGTTGTTTTGAACATGATGAGGTAGTTTACAAAACAAAGATAGCTAGTTAAGCCTACTAAAACTCATTTTTGCACCTCATATCTCACACTACAATGCATTCACCAACAAAAGGTGCATCAACAAACCATGTTTACCTCTTAAGATTAGGTGTGGAGTAAATGAATAAAATGTCAAAAGGCTAGACGAGTGAGTGAGGTTATCTTATCAACCTCATTTTGGAATGGTGTAGTCTTCGCTCTCAAAGCTATGGGACCTCTTGTTCAAGTTCTTCAACTTAGAGACAATGAAAAAACTAGGAATGGGGTATATCTATGAGGCAATGGATAGAGCTAAAGAAACTATCATGAACGCTTTTGGTTAGAATGAACAAAAGCTATAGACGCCTTCAAAATTACTGACTCAAGATAGGAATGCCAACTACATCACCCTTTACATGTAGCTGGTCACTACACGAATCCAGTGTTTTTTTTATTTTTTTATTTTATTACGAAATCATGAGTGAAATGTAGATAAATAAAAGGGCAAAAGGACTTTTTGGGATTCCATTAGCAATTAGATCAATGACAACAAAAGATCATGTTATTTATTTAAACTAAACTTTTATTTTTTCTTTTCTAACTGAAACATATTTAATGAAATACTTGAAGTTGATTATGATTGTTTTTTTTTATATCAATATTAATTTAGAGTTGAATAGTGGAACTTGTATGGAGCTCCACTCCAAACTTATAGCAATTAGCAATCAAAATTTTGAGATTGACATGTAGTGTTGAAGTGCATTTCAACAAGTAAGTTGTTTTTAGCTTTTTTTGATTTTTTTTATTTCTTATTAGTTTCATATCATTTTGTAACTTTTGTTTTTATCTTTAGAATTTGAAATTAAAAAAAAAAGAAACATAATGTAATAAATTTTGTATATGCACACAAAAAGTAGCAGTAAAGTAGAATAAAAAATGACTAAATGATTTAGTTTATATGAAGTACAACCAAAGGCATGCATAAAGAAAGATAAAATAGATAGGATGTTGTTGATCCTATCCCACTAAAAGATATTGATGAAACTAATGAGTGGTTGATTGGAAAGATGGTGTAAACCTAGAAGATGCAGAAAATAAACTAGTATTTGATGATGATCATCATGATGATAAATTGACATGGGGCACATTAGCAAGTGTTGCAGGGGTTGAAGAACCAATAAAATTTACTAGAATGCAAGCAAAATCTAGATATATCACAAAACCTTTGTAAATCATCATCTTCCCAATATAACCTCTAATCAAGCTCCTATATTTCTTATTCCTTGCTATTTTAATGCTGGTAGAAATAGAATTTTTAGATCTAAAAACTATTAGCTTGAGTAGTAAGGTTGCCATAAGGCAAGCTTGGAACTTTATTCCCAATTTGTGTCCTATGCATGCCTTCACTAATTTAGTGTCCCACACTAAATATCATCTTATGTCCTGGAGAACTACGGACATGACTTCTTTAGCCAGTGATATTTAGAACACTAAATTGAAAATTAGCATCCTAGAATCCACTTATGCCTCTACTAATCCTAATTCTTGGGATAGCAGATTGCACAAAACTCTTTACGCTAGATATTACAATTAGCTTAGACAAAATTCTATTGGATGAGCCTAAAGGGCTTGGCTTCTCTAGATTATAAATGGTGATCTCAATACCAACTTTTTCCATAAAACTTCTCGGCTTCATAATCACAAGAGTAGAGTTTATGTTATTGTTGATAGTTCTGGTTTAATCTATTCTAAATAACATGAAATTGAAAGATGTTCTCACTGATTATTACCTAAATCTTTGGACTACTTCTTGTTCTGCTACTTCTAATGATATCTACAATGCTCTCCTGATGATTTAAATGTTCTTTGACTAATTGATAAAAACTTATTCACTAGTTCAGTTACAAAATAGGAGGTTTTCACACTCTTAAGCCTATGCCAAGGGGTCGGATGGTTTGAATGTGGAATTTTACTTGCCTTTTTGTAACAATGCTTGGAATCATCTTTTTAATGTAATTTCTCAGTTTTTTTTCATACATATTCCATTCCCAAGGCATGAGAGAGGATGTATGTTGTTTTGATCCCAAACATGACTCCCCAATTGTGTTATCCACTTTAGGCTAATTGCTTTGTGTAATATCTCTTGCAAAATCCTTTCAAATCATCTGAAAAAATGTCATTCAAAAACTTGTAGATGTTGAGCAAAATGGCTTTTTAATTGGTCATTCCACTTCTGATAATAACATAGCCATTCAAGAAATTGCACATTCTATGGAAAATGTTACCTATAATCCACCTAAGATGATGATAAAAGTGGAATGAGAAAGAACATAGTAAATGGAAGGCAAATGTTGCTCACATTATCTCTTGGCACGGCTAAGGAGATCTGGAATTATCTAAAGCACATACATCTTCAAAATAATCCTACAAGACGATTTCAACTTGAACTTGAGATCAGTAATTTCAGTCAAGGTAATCTCTCAATTGAGCAGTATTATTCTGGATTTATTAATCTGTGGAGTGACTATTGTGGTATCATCTACTCTGATGTACCTAAGGAGGACTTGCCAGCTTTCAAAAGGTTCACGACGTTAGTAAGTGTGATCAATTTTTGATGAAGCTGAGATCAGAATTTGAAGTTTCTCAGGGTGGATTGTTGAATAGAAATCTGGTTCTTTCTTTGGATATATGTCTTGGTGAATTGTTACAAGGAGAATAAAGATTAACTACACAGTATGCTATAAGTGCATCTGGAGGGATTTCAAAAGTTGTTAATGTAGATTATGCTGCACAAGGTAAGAATAGAGGCAAGGGACAAATATAGTGCTACAGCTGCAAGGAGTTTAGACATTTTGCTCACAATTGTGGTAAGAAATTTTGTAATTACTATGAGCAAAATGGACATATTTTCAAGGAATGTCCTACACGTCCAGAAAACAAGCGAGACCAAGCTTTTCAAGCTGATGTTCTAAATTCTACAATCACAAGCACTAATAAGGTTGTGATGACTCTAGAAATGGTCCAATATATGTTTCTAACAGCATTTTCTACACTTGGACTTCAAGGCCAAAGTAAGATAGCCTCTTTAACATGATTTGTTGATTCTGGAGCATCCAATCATATGACTAGTTTTACCAGATTTCTTACAAAATTTGGTCTAGTATAATGGTAGACAAAATAATCAAATTGCTAATGGTGGTAATATTCCAATTACAACTATTGGTGATATTGAGCATTCATTTCATCATGTTTTTGTTGCTCCTTAGTTGTCTGCCAGCTTAATTTCTATTGGCCAAGTTGTGCAAAATAATTGCGATGTACATTTGTCTCGTGGTGGTTGTCTTATGCAAGATCAACTGTAGGGGAAAGTGATCACAAGGGGCTTAAGGTGGAAGATTAATTCTGTTGGAATTTATTATTCCTAGAACTTCATCTTTAGCTTCTATGATTATTGAAAATAAGGCTGAAGTATCACATGGACGATCAGGTCATCCAAATGATGTAATTTTATCTAATTTAATGACGCGTGGTTTTCTTGGTATCAAAGATCAATGTTCTACTTATGCGTCATCTCTTGATTGTTCTACTTGTAAATTAGGAAAGAGTAAAACCTTAGCTTTCCTACTGATGGTGGTCATTCTAATGCATGTTTTGAGATAATACATAGTGATGTTTGGGGCATTACTCCAATTATTTCACATGCACATTATAAATATTATGTGGCGTTCATTAAGGACTATAGTCGGTTCATATGGATATATTTTTTACACACCAAAGCTGAGGTGTTAATTGTTTTTCAAACTTTTGTAGCTTATATTAAGACACAGTTTTCCACCTGTATTAAGATTTTACAGTCTGATAATGGCAGAAAATATGTGTCACATGACTTTCAAGCCTTCTGGCAACATATGGCATTATATTTTAGTAATCATGTCCTTATGCCCCTCAACAGAATGGCATGGCTAAACATAAAAACCGTCACTTGTTGTATATGGTTCGAACATTACTCTTACTGTCTTCAATGCCATTTAAATTTGGGTTGAAGCTTTGTCAAGTACAGGGTATCTAATTAATCGTTTGCTTTCTCAACAATTTGGTTTTGGTTTACCTTATTATGTTCTTTTGGTATGTATCCTGCTTACCACATGCTACACACATTTGGTTGTGTTTGCTTTGTTCACTTGCCACCATATGAGCGTCATAAGCTTACAACTCAATCAGTTTGACGTATTTTTATGGGTTATAGGACCACTCAGAAAGGATTTTTATGTTATGATGTTACTGCTAGTCATTTGTATATCTCTAGAAATGTCATTTTCTTTTAGCATGAGTACTATTTTAGCAGCATATTTTCCTTTTCAAAAGTGTGCTTCTTCCTAGCTATTATGATATTTGTATAGTGAGCATGGAGCCATCATCACAAATTGAGTGCTTTAAACCTGCCATTGTGTACCAACAACAAAGGGCTCCATCATCACAAATCTTTCCTGACCTTGCTCCACTGCTTTCACTTTTAGTTGATACTACCACTTTAAGTGATCCAGTGGTTCTTCGAAGATATTCTCCTATCAGTAAACCTCCGAATAGGTATAGATTCTCTGCCACTTTGGCTGATACTTCAGTTCCTACTTCTTATTCACATGCAATTAAACATAGATGTTGGGTAAAAGGTATGCAAGAAGAACTTCAGGCTTTCTAGGAGAATCATACTTGAGACATTGTTCCTTGTCCTAGTGGTGTTAAGCCCTATTTGATGTAAATGGGTATATTCTATTAATCTAAGGTTTGATGGCTCACTCGATAGATATAAAGCGAGGTTGGTAGCACTTGATAATAGACAGCAATATGGAATAAATTATGAGGAGACATTTGCACAAGTAGCAAATATGACAACAGTGCGACTCATTCTAGATATTGTTGCTTCTAAGCTATGATCATTGAGACAAATGGATGTCAAGAATGTCTTTTTACATGGGGATCTTAAAAAAGTAATTTGCAAGACTTCACCATCAAGGTTATTTGCTACACCTTCATCTAATGTTTCTAAATTGAAATCTTTACTCTATGGTTTAAAACAAGCTCCACGAGCTTGGTTTGATAAGCTTCATTTTACACTTCTTCGTATCTCATTTGTTCAAAGTTTGTATGATTCCTCTTTGTTTCTTTACAAGACACTAAAAGGAATTGTCATGCTTTTAGTGTATGTTAATGATATTGTTATTACCAAGACTGATTCTGAATTGATCTCAAAGCTTTTAGGACCATCATCAGCATTGTTTTCATATGAAAGACTTGGGTCCTTTATAGTATTTTCTATGTCTTGAGGTACATTTTGCCTCAACTGGTATTTTCTTACACCAATATAGATATATTACGGTGTTAATTGTTTTGTCTAGTCTTCAAAATGGTCGATTAGTTGATACTCTTTTAGAAGTGAATGTTAAATATCTTCATGATGAGGGTGATTTTCTATCCAATCCATCTTTATACTGACAACCTGTGGGCAGCCTAAACTATCTAACTATTAGTTGGCTAACATTTCCTTTGTTGTTCAACAAGTCTGTCAATTTATGTAAGCACCTAAGCACCTTCATCTAGTAGTTTTTCTTTTCATTATTAGCTATTTGAAAGGCACTTCTGCTAGGGATCTTTTCTTTCCAATATACCAACCTATTCGTTTGGTTATATATAGCGATGCTGGTTGGGCTTGTTATTCTATACTAGGCGTTCAATTACTAGTTGGTGCATGTTTATTGGTAACTCTCTTCTTTTTTAGAAAAGGAAAAAAGCAAGATTGGGCATGTAAACCTTCTACAGTGTATGAGTATCGTGCTATGTCCTTTGCATGTTATGAAATTGTTTGGCTTCTTGGAATGTTGAGTGAGCTTGGGTTTTCTCAAATTGAGCCTACTTTACTCAATGCAAATAACACTAGTGCAATTCAGATCGTTGCTAACCTAGTGTTTTATGAGTGTACCAAGCATATTGAAGTGGATTGTTACTCTATTCATGAACTATATGATGCTCATGTCATATCTCTTCCACATCTCACCACTGATTATAGATAGCTGATGTGTTTATTAAGGCTCTTTTAAAAAAACCGACATCATTTTCTTGTAGACAAATTGGTGCTTGTTAATCACCCAGCATCAATTTGAGAGGGATATCAATGCATGGCAGAGATTATGGCAGGCAAATGAGACTTAATATGATCCTTGGTTTTTACAATAGACTAAATAAGAACTTCAATTATCATGTGTTTGTTGATGACCTTATTATTATTATTAGAGCCTCTAAAGCTACGACCAATAACTATAATCTTTGTCTAGATATTTATAAGAGCCTAATTATAAAGTGGCTGCTATTCTATTGGATGGAGCACTACTGCACTTGCTAGAGTTGAGGAGGGTTTGGCAATCATAAACATGAGACATTTCAAAATTGCTCTAGTGGCTAATAATGTTTTTTCTATTCTCACTTCTAATAATAAGCATTGGGTTCACATTTTCAAGATATAATATGGGGAGTTTAATATTTGGAAACATTCTGTCTTATCTAAACCTACTTTGTTTACTGAACTATTTGCCAAAAAGCTAATATTATCAAATCTAATTTTTGGATTAATGTTTGCAATCCAAATTTTTAAGTGACATTTAGACAAATCCATGGTGTTTTTATATCCCAGTGGCATTCAAACCCACTTGTGTTAAAATAGATTATCTATTGGAGAATTTGACCATCAATGATATTGCCAATGTGAATTCATTAAATCATAACATTCTTAGTGAATTATTTGGTCCTCATGTTGACTAGTCAAGATAAAGCAAGTGTAGATTTGATCCATCCACTACCAATCATTGGGTATTGACGCTTATTTGTTCACTGACGAAAACTAATTCTGTGATTTATAATCATTTTAATCAAGGAATCCAAAACTCTAATAAGTGGACTAGTTGGCAACACTTATGGAGATTACAAATTCCTTCATGAGTTAAGGTGTTCATTTGGAGATTACTTCATGGCATGAGTTCTTCATATGCTTATTTGAAAAAAAATCAACTTAGGACCTCTAATGCAATGTGTTTTTTGTGGGTTGGATTTGGAAAGTACAAAACATGTTCTATGGACATGTAATTAAGTTTAAAGATGTTGGAATTTTGTTTGTATTCATTCATTGGTGTGGGCATGAACCTCTTATCTTTTGGCTTTGAATTTTATTTTTTATCCTTACTTACCGTTTAGCTATTGTTAGATTTTATATTTTTGTACTAGTGGGCCCTGTATGGGAGCTACATAAGCTTAGGAGTTTTACAACAAAAAGTCTCAAGACTTAATGGCTCAACCCCTATACCTATATATAAATCCATTACACTTCTATCACACAATCAGTGAGGGACTATATTTCCAACACCCTCCCTCAAGTTCAACTAGGTCATTTTTTTTTTTGTCAGTTTGAACTTGCTCAGACTTGTATTCCAGAGGTCTGTTTTTACCAAAACTTGTACACTACTTTGTGTCTCAGGGGTACTATATATTTTTTTTTAATATATATATTGGCTCCACTATATTTCTCTGATACCATGTTAGATTTTTATATTTAAAGTGTTACTCAAGGATAAATTTTATATCAATTTGAATAAGTGTGAGTTTTAGACTTGACAATTGGTTTCTTATGTTCCATGATTAGTGCAAAAGAAATATAATATGATGATAAGGAATTGCAACCAATAAGAGGTTGGCCTATTAAAAATCAGTAACAAATGCTTCATTTTTAGATGGACTTGCCAAATCTTATGAAAAATTCATACATCAGAACCATAGCAGCTCTACTAACAAATTGCCTAAAGAGGAACATTTTCAAATGGGGCTTAAGGAGGAAAGTAGTTTTTCTCTACTTAAGAAGTTATGCATTGCTTTAGTATTAGCATTACCTAGTCTTGATAAAGTGTTTCAAGTGTAGTGATGTTAGTAGTATGGGCATTAGAGATCTTTTTCTTAAGAAGGGAGGCTAGTGGCATATTTTAGCAAGAATTTAGTGAAAACAAACAATGTTAACCCAATTATAAATAAGAATTTATGTTGTATATCTAGTAGTCAAGCAATTTGAATATTATCCAATTCCTAATCAACTTGTGTTGTATTCTAATCATCAAGCTTTGTAATAACTAAAATAATTAGAAACACCTTAGCAAAATGTATGTTTGATGGTATTTTTGTCTGCAACACATCCCTTTCACTTTATAACATCAATTTGGGGATCAAAATAGGATTGCCAATGCTATAAAGAACTACACTTCTTGTAACTTGATTTGCTTTGATTAAGTGAAAGAATTATATAAAAAGGATGAAGATTTCAAAGAAATTTGGAATAAGTGCTACACTCAACAGTCTTCTAAGGATTACTCTCTATAAGAGAGCTTCCTATTAAAGGTAATTTACTCTGAATTCCCCAATTTTCCTAAGAGAAATGATCATTCATAATCTACATGGAAAGGATTAAGTGGTTATTTGTGGAGGGAGAAAACAACTGCCAGCTTAAAGGACATGCACTATTAGCCACAACATAAAAAAAAAATGTTGGAAAGTATGTTTAAATGAGCAATATATGTCAAATTACTAAAGGCCATAGATAAAAATTCAGACTTTATACTCCATTGCCAATTCCTAAACCCTATGGGGAGATTTGTTAATGGATTTCTTGGACCCCCCAAGAACTCGGAGAGGTATGGACTCCGAATTTGTGATGGTTGATTGAAATTGTCCTTCAAGGAAATGGTTTGATTACATGGGTTCCAAAAACTATAACTTCAAATATAGACTCTAGATTTTCTCTTATATTCATTTATGGATTACTATATGGAAATAGCTTAGCATTGCTTTTAATTCCAACAATATTTCCATATTTTCCACTATTGCATTTCCATATTTTCCACTATTGCATTTCCATATTTGTATAGTAATCTTCTCTATTATTGTGTTTCCACATTGTTTACTCTATTATAGTATAAAAGAAGAGCTCCTCGCACCTGATGGGTGAACCTTTCACACAATATTCATTTTACTTTCCATCATACAATCTTTTAATGGTACCAGAGCAAGTTTTATTAATTCCAAAAATTCCATTCCTATACCTAAAACCCTAACTCTCCATTCTCTTCCCTTCCTATCGCTGACTACCCTAGGCGTTTTCTTCTTCTCCATCTCTAATATAGTCTTCCGGTGTCAATCCTTGTTTTTCAATGACTTCCTGACTGGCGTTGTTTCTGCCTAACGTTATCTCTACTAAGGTGTCGTTCCAATCTGTTTATTGCCATCAGCTGTGTGTGTGTGTGTGTTGAACTAATATGTCGTTGGAGAACTATTTCTTGATTGAACGTTTCATCCTTTTCTTGCTAGCAATCTTGTGATGCTTCCGTGATTTTGTAAATGTTTGCTTGTATGCTCAAGTATGTCTGCTATCTTTCTATTCCTCATGATAAGAAGTTCCAAATTATAGTCAATACTACTATCAAATTAGCTGGTGATAATTATTTATTATGGGATCTTCCTTACTAAATGAGATTAATGGGTATCAACCAATCACTACTAATATAGCTACTCAAAAGAGACAATGAGAAGAAATGGTTGTTATACAATTTTTATCCGGCCTCACTCTTTCCTTGAGTGGTGTTCACAATCAACTTCTAGCTGAAGCTTTTGTTCCAACTCTTGCCACTATATTATCTCATCTCTCTCATGTCTCCAAAGCAGTTAATTCTCTATCTACTCCATCTCCATCTGCCTTTGCTAGTACTCGAAGTAGTGGGCAAGGCCATGGGTGAGATTGTGATGCAAGGGAAGGAAGTATTTCTTGCCAATATAGCTATTGAGGGCATACTAATCATATATCAGAGAAATGTTGGGATAAATTTAGTAAACCTGAGTAGGCAAATCAAGTTAATACACATAATGTTGCTACTAATTCTAATCGGGTCATCCTTACTCGTGTTAAATATGAACAATTGCATCAAGCACAATCATTCCATGTCTCTAATCCTCCAACTCCCGCATCATCCTCTTAGGCACTTTTCTTTGCCTCAAGTAATTCATAGTTACTAGACATAGGGGCTACATCTCATATGACATGTGACAAGTCCAACTTTTTAATCCTTCATCCAGCTACCCATATTCCCTATGTTTTTATCCCAAAAGATTCTATCTCCATTGTTTTTTGTATAGGTATTGTTCAGCCATATTTATCTTTTACTCTTCATTGTGTTTTATACGTACCACGATTTCCAATTAGCTTCTCCCCATTAGCCAAATTACAAAATACTTAGGTTGCAAAGCAACCATATTTCCTAACTATTATTACATTCTTCGACGTCTCTGGACTGGGAGGATGATTAGTAGAGGTCATAAGCATTGAGCATTATACTAGTTGGATTAAGGATTGGCACATCTTTCTCTATCCATTGTTATACCTTCTCCATATCTATGGCATTGTCGTCTTGGTAATTTAGGTTTGCACAACCTACAAAATATAGTTTCTTCTATGTCTAAGTCAGACTTTGTACTTGTTCGAGAATGTGAAGCCTACTAATTTGGTAAGCATCATTAGATGACCTTTCCTTCTCATATTGACAAATAGAGTTCATCTCCATTTGATTTGATTCATTCAGATGTTATGGGGTCCTTGTCATGACGCTTCTTGTTTTGGTTTTCAATATTTTGTGTCTTTTATTGATGATTATAGTTGTATGACTTGGGTTTATCTGCTCAAATATTGGGTTGAGTTCTTACATGTATTTATAAATCGTTTTGTCATGAAGGCAAAACCCTAGTTTGATTCTATTATTCATATTCTTCATACAGCTAATGCTTTAGAATATCTTTCTCATGACATTACTATTTTTTGTGACTCTATAGGTATTATTCATCAAACATCTTATGCTTATACTCCTCGACAAATTGGGGTTGCAGAACATAAGAACTACCTTTTTCTTGAGGTGGCTCAAACTCTTCTTATTTAGATTAAAGTTTTGAAGTCATATTAGAGCGATGCAATTCTTACTGCTTGCTAGCTCATTAACACGAATGCCATTAATTGTTCTTAATGGTATTTACCCTTTTTCATGTCTCTATCCTGATAAGATCCCT
This sequence comes from Dioscorea alata, assembly GCA_020875875.1. NCBI lineage: Eukaryota > Viridiplantae > Streptophyta > Magnoliopsida > Dioscoreales > Dioscoreaceae > Dioscorea > Dioscorea alata. The sequence continues at coordinate 1,022,346 of CM037023.1, read as the reverse complement.
TTGCACTTATCCTTTGGGTGTTTGTGTTTGTTATGTCTATAACTTGGGCCATCAATCTAACAAATTGTATCGTCTCCTAAAGCTGTTAAGTGCATTTTTCTTGGGTACTCTCGCAATCAAAATGGGTATAGTTGTTATAATTATTTTAATTGTAAATTTGTTTATGCTGATATTACCTTCTTTGAGACCACACCTATTATTTTGACGTCTCTTCAACTTCACCATCTCCTCTTCTGTCTCCTCATATCCCTTTCTCTTATCTAGGAACATCATCTAACTCATCCTAACATCTCATTGTGTATACTAGATGCCCCAAGTCATCTTTAATACCTCCTACGCTTGCCTCTACTACTTCATCGAACTAGGATGGAGATCTTGACTTGGCCATTGAACTTCGTAAAGGTAAACATACTTGCCTTACTCACCCTATAACTCATATTGTTACTTATGATCATCTTAGTTCTACCTATCACACCTTTGCTTTGTCATTGGCCTCTATTTCCATTCCTAGGACACACATTGAGGCATTAAAAAGATTCTGATTGGAAAAGTGCGATAGATAAGGAGATGAGTGCTCTTATTTCACAAGATACCTGGGAGTTGGTCTCTCCTTCTCTCAATGCAGACATAGTTGCATGCCGATGGGTTTTTACAGTTAAAAATAATCAGATAATTCCATTGCTCGACATAAATCCCGTCTTGTAGCCAAGGGTTTTACTTAGACCTATAGGGTAGACTATTTTGAGACTACTCACATTTTCTCCATCTACATTATTTTCTCAGTAGCAGAAAATTATGGGTGGCCCATGTACCAACTTGATGTAAAAAATGCATTGTTATATGGAAATTTGCTGGGGATGTATATATGGAGCAACCCCCTGGTTTTATTGCTCAATAGGAGAAGGTGTGCAAATTGAAAAAGGTGATTTATAACCCTTACACAAGCCCTCAAGCCTAATTTGAGAAATTTAGTCATATCATGTTAGATTTTGACTTTAGAAGAAGTCAGGCAGATCACTCAATATTCATAAAACATACTTCCAAAAGATTGGTTGTCATAGAAGTATATGATTATACGGTAGATATGTTCACTATGACTCTAATGGTGGATTGCTTTGTTTTTATGTGTAACAAGCTGGGAATGTATGATATATATTCTCCAGCTTGAGGAGAGTGTTAGAGAATATTTGCATTAATACAAGAAATATTCTCTCGCATATTCTCCATTATTACTTTTCCATATTCTCCATTATTGTGTTTCCATATTTGTATTGTAATATTCTCCATGATTGTGTTTCCATATTTGTATTGTAATATTCTCCATTATTGTTGTTAGATTTTATATTTTGTACTAGTGGGCCCTATATGGGTGCTACATAAGCTTAAGGGTCTTACTCCAAAAAGTCTCAAGATTTAGTGGCTTAACCCCTATACCTATATATAAACCCATTACACTTTTATCACACAACCGATGTGAGACCATATTTCCAACAATTTTGTTTCCACATTTATTTACTCTATTATAGTATAAAAGAAGAGCTTCTTGCACCTGATGGGTGCAACCTTTTCACACAATTTTTTTCCTTTCATCATGTAATCTTTTCGAGAACTATGCCCTAGACTAAACAAAGTATACCTTTAATAATATTGTGTACATTTCTACTGGGAAGTCTCCATTTCAGTAGTGTATGAAACCTCTGTGACACACGTTAGCTTTAGTTTAGTTGCCAAAGCCTATTGTAAGGAGCCAAGCAACTAATATCTTAATAAGTACAAGATGTAAAATCTGTTCAAGTAAAGATGAAACAAACAAATAAGAAACCAAATGTTGAATTCAAATAGATAGTTGGTAAGCGTCATAGAGCCAAGACCTTGAAAGAAGGACAACAAGTTATGGTTTTCATACACAAGGAGTGCTGCTCTACTAGAATCTACAATAAGCTTCAATCAAGAAAATATAGTCCATTTAAAATCATGAAGAAGCTTAATGATAAAGCTAATGTGATTAATTTGTAAGAAAACGTAGAGATTTGATACATTTTTAATGTGGTAGATCTTTACCCAAATATCCATCTAAGCCCATTTATTCTAATAGTTATAACTGAGCTTAAAGACAAGCTTCATTTTAGTAGAGAAGCAACTAATGTGGCAAACTATCATATAATATAACTATTAAGAATACAATATTTTCTTTCTATTTAATCATTTCCTAATTATGCATTATTGTATTTCCTAATTATGGTCATTCTCTTTGTATTCCTATTCCTATCAGGTACTCATGTGCTTTTCTATATAGATGAGGGCACATAGTTAATTGAATTTAATTTGATTACTCTAACATGGTACCAAAACATCTTGAATCCTAAATTCTCCTTTGTGCCTAAGATCTCCAACATCCATTCTTCTTTCTTTTTTTTTCTTTTTCTGTTCTAAAAGTTGTTGTTACACCACTATAGGCTAGCCCGATGCCATTCTTCTTCCTTACTGCTCGTGTAATTGATCGAATGATTTGAGGCACTTGTTTATCATTCTTTAGCACCTCTTGGACCTTGTATTGCAACAACAATGGATAATTCTTCATCCTAGTCGACAACTACTTATCGTGGTGACTTTTGAGGTAGACCCATCACAAGCACCACTTTTTAAATGCAAGATACGTTCTTCCTCGTCGAGAACTACTTCTCGTGGTGACTCTATGAGGAAGACAACCATCACAAGCACCATTTCTCAAATGCAAGATACCTTCATCCTCATCAATAACTGCTTCTCATGGTGACTCTGTAAGGAAGACCACCATCACAAGCACAACTTCTCACATGTAAGGTACCTCAATCAAGCTTGTTGGTGCTAACTTTCTTTTATGGGCCACTTCAACAAAGTACTTTATGGGTCATATAAAAAGAAATATATTCTCCAAAAGGTTGTTTCAAGCTGAGTATGCATGATATGTATACTCCAGCCTATGGGAGAGTGTTAAGAGTAGAGTATTTTCTTTCTATTTGATCATTTCCTAATTATATATGTATTAGTCTGCTTCCTAATTATGGTCTTTCCTTTTATATTCTTATTCCTATTATGTACTCATATACTTTTCAATATATATATGATGGCACACAATCTATGGAATTTAATTTGATCCTTTACTTACAATAACCATGAGTAATTTTGATATAAGTACTTTGCTAGGAGTAGCCTAGTGTTAGCATTTTTAAATTTGCTAGCTAAGAAGAGTCCTATATTATTAAGGGTAAAATGGTCTTTTCATTGCTCAATATTGGTTTTAATATAAGGGGATCTTTGTAATAAATGTGATAATATGAATACAATTCCCTTATTTTTCTCCAATTTTATAATTTTCTTGTAAGAATCGTGGTATTGGCCTTGAGTTGGCCTCTAAGTAATGTCGTAAGCTTGTTGTGATTTGCTGGTCCATCTTATCAAGTAATCAAATTTAGTTTTAGCAGCACCTAATTCGTATGGTATGTGGCTCTATATAAAGCATACGTAACATGTATGCATATTTTGGTGTGGCAAGTCTAGTGTCTAGTTCGTAATGATGGATGATTACCAAGCCATTAGGTATAGGAAGCTTGTTATGTTGAGAGCTTATCCTTTTATCAATATATTGTGTGATTAATAAAGTTATCACTTTCTCCCCATCTTTATTGCTTTTAAGAACTAGTATAAAGAGCCAAGAAAATATGTCAAATTACTACCAAGAGATCTCAAATACTAGCTTCTAGTAATAGTGCATGATTATTTTAGCAACAAATCCCAAAGTTACTTGTCCTCTATCTCACTAAGACAATTCTCTCAATTTCGCAATTCCGTTGAGAACCTTTTCCATACTGCGACACGAGAAGATTTATTTGCACTCATAAACTTAATACCATATTACTCTCATGATCAGGAAGACATCATTACTTGGACACTGGAAAAAAATGGTAATTACTCTGTTAAATCCTTCTATAATTTTCTAATTGATGGAGAAATGCGCAACCTGCTATACCCCCTTTTTTGGAAAACCCACTGTCCAAGCAAAATTACTCTTTTTTGTTGGCTTGTTTGGGATAATAAAATTCTAACCCTTACAAATCTTTTTATAAAAAGTTGTAACCCAAATGCCACAAATACTTGTCCTCTATGTCACAAAGCCTCTGAAACTGTGGAACACCTCTTTTTAGACTGTGATTACTCGGTTCATATTTGGTCCTATTTCTCCCACATATTTGATCTACAATTTTTACCGCCTTCAGTTTTAAGCATATGGACCTTCTAGTTACCTTCATTAAATTCAAATTAGAGGATGCTGTGGGATCTACTTGCAAGAGCAATTATCTAGAACATTTGGCTGGAACGAAATATTCACATTTTTCTGTCATCTGCTTTACCTGTTCATAATGTCCTGTTCAAAATTACTAATATGCTTCTTATCTGGTTTTCTACAACCTCAAAACCTCATCAGCAAACCCTTAACGAAGCTTCCCAGAAGATAAAGTGCTCCCTCGACTTTTTGAGCACATGGACCGTAGACAATATTGGCAATACAGACCCTTCCATCGCTCAGGAGTAATATGCTCCATCTTGCAGATCGGATTGTCCTATGACTCTAGACGGATTTCTTCGTTTTCCCAGCTACTCTATTTACTTTTCACGTTCCTTCTTTCTTTTTTGAGTTATTCACTGCTAGTGAGAACCCAACTGTACTATTTTTCATTGTTGGTTGTACTCTCCTGTATATTTCTTTTCATTTCTTAATAAAGCAGTAGTTTATCCATTTAAAAAAAAAAAAATCCCAAAGTTGAATAAGAAAAATTCAAAGCATTGGAAGATTTATATGGAGGTATTATTTTGGTACTAGGAATTATTGGAGATCATTAATGAATGTTTCATTAAAAACCTATGGAAAATGCTACAAGAAACCAACAAGAAAGATCATAAAACATTATTTTACCTGTTTTGGGTGGTATATTTGATAGTACTCAAAAAATATGGTGATAGCAAAGACAATGAAGGAGCACGAGTTACTCTTGTAAAGGCTTACAAGGCTGTGGAGAAAGTCCAAAAATTTATCTTAAATTATTATGAAGACAATTTGAACTTCTTCTAATGGAGAAATCAAAATTAGTTTCTGATTTTTCTGCATAGCCATTAGCCTTAGTCATATAAAGATGAATGGCAAGAAAATTGGCGATCAAAAAATTATCGAAAAGGTACTTTGTTCTCTTACCTTGCAGTTAGACTTTATAGTGACAGCTATAAAGGAATTCAAGGATCTATCTACTATGATGGTGAATGAGTTAATGGGTTCTCTATAAGTTTATGAACAATGGTTAAAAGCTAAATCAAAAAAGCATATTGAGGAGACTTTACAAACTCTATTGATATCCCAAGATAATAAAAGAGTATCTCATCACAATTTCAATGAGAAAGGAGGAGTTAGTTTATAAAGCTTGAAATAAGATGCCTCAATAGAAAATAAATAAATAAAGATAAGTCAAAGAACTAGTATTTCAATTGCAAGAGATATGAACATTATAAATCTGAATGCAGGATTAAGAAATACTTTAATACAAAAATAGCTAGCATTACATGAATTAAAAATGTTGCTTTGATGTCTACAAGGATTATAGAGTAATTTAAATAAAAGCATGGATATGTTGGTTACTGTAAATGCTAGAGAGGCCTCCGGGTCAATTTGTAGATATCCAGGAAGTTGAAGGTCATTGTCCCTTAATAATAGGATTTGCACAATCAGAGATCGCCAATGCAATTTAATTATAAATATATAGATGTCTTTTAATCATCATTTTCTTTTACATATCAATTGTGCTAGCTAGTTCTTATCTTAGTTCATCTCTTCAAGATTCTTCTTGGCTTTGGCACATGTGATTTAGGTATGATAATTTTGATAATTTTATGTTACATAAGCATAAAGAAGGTAGAATTTCACTTGATACAAAAAACCTCAATAAACTTAAGTAACAACTAAGCAATACTGAAACAAGGTCTTAAGCACTTGCAAGAGTTGGATATTAATAAATTAGTAGTAGATGACATAATCTAAAAGCTAAATGTCATCAATAAATCCAAAGAATTTGTATTAAAACCAACAAAAAGAAATAGAATCAAACTAAGAAACTTAAAGTAATGAGCTATGATGATTACTCTAGCTAGCTAGGATGGTTCCTAAAAACAAGAATAAAACAATTTAAGAAAACAATATGTTATATCTAATGTAAAGCTTGATGCTACATAGCATACATAGGCTAAGAAATTATGCAAAAGCAGGTTGTATTGTAGCGAATGAGGTAGAGAGGAGCTTCAATTAGCTTAAAAGAAAGATGCAAAGGTTAGAGTGTTTGATCAAATCAAAGTATATCTAAGAGAGAACAAATGTTATAACTTCATGTTTATTTAGTTTTTTAAGATTAATTTGAATTAAATAGGATATAGTTTGAGTATAGCATTTACTTTGAATTGGAGTGAATTAACCAATTTGAACCTTAGCAGGGCTTAATTATTATGTCTCCTATATATAACTCAATATCAAACATTTAATTTATGTAGCCTATATATAATTCTATATCAAACATTCTATATGCAAAATTTGTTGTAGCAAAACTAGCGTCTACTTTGTGTGAGTGTACCTGGCATGTGATCACCACCTATTGGAATAGAGAAAACTTGTTCCATTGTGTTCTTGTCCTTTTATTGAATTGCTTCTTGCTTTGAATTTACACACACACACACATATATATATATATATCATTGCATGAACTTATCTAAATTCAAGGAGTTAAGGCATATACAAAATCATGAATTAATGCTACAATTGAAGAACAAAAGAAACAACACAAAACAAGGGAACCATGATCTGTGCAACTGATTGAAAATTACAAGTGAGTTCTAACTAAACATTTGAACACAAAACTTATAAAGCCCAGACAGATAAATAGATCAACTCTAGACAGAGAGAAGAAAGACAATTAATTAATGATACCTTGTGCTAGAAAACTCAGTGACTTTACCACGGCTAGAGAAGATGATCAAAGCTACTTCAACTTCACAAAGAACAGCCAATTCATGTGCTTTCTTCACCAATCCATTCTTCCTCTTTGCAAAGGTCACTTGCCTATTTATCTTATTCTCTATCCTCTTCAACTCCACTCTCCCTCTCCCCATTTTTCTCCACCTCCCTCTCTTTCTCTATAACATCTTCCTTTCTTTCAACACTATATATTGTTTCTATATCTAGCTATGCATGAATCCTCATCCTCTCTCTACCTATTTCTTGTTCTATATCTGTTCAAGAAGAACAAGGATGATGTCAACCATGTGTCGAGTTCCCATTTGACAAAAGACAACACTCATGCAAAGACCTTTGTCTTTCATTAATTAATGCACTAATTAATGGATTCCATGCTTTGTGTTTAGTGAATGTTGATAGACCTCATGAGTTTTAGTGAACAAGATACACACACATGTTACCTTTTTATTTTTTTATGTTTTTTTTTATTATTATTATTATCTTCCTTTTTATTTTTATATATTTAAGTTGGGAGTTGTTTTTGAGTTTGGGATTAAGCGAGAGGGTTAATGAAGGATTAAAGGATTGTTAAGAGAATAATGCATGAAAAGAAGGGAGTAAAGGAAGTCAGAGAATAACTGAGTGAAAATGGGACACGTTTCGAGTTTTCATTGGAAACTTCCGGGGACCAGTGGCAGAACTTTCTTATGATGACACGTGTCACTTTCATAGATTTTCTTTTGTCTTGTCACAATCACTGCATATAAGTGGGACCCTCACTCTCACTTTATTTTTCTTTATTTGTTATTTATTTATTTATTTAAAGCATTGGAATGTCAGGTGATCTTTAAAAATGTTAAATTCTTTGGAAAAAAATATGTAGTTTATTAAATAAAATTATGCCTTATAAATATTTTGTTAATAATTCAGGGTTTTTTTTAATTGCCCACCTATTTTCCAAAACCTATATAGTCATTATTATTATTATCATAACCATTCAGAGAACGACAGAGTCAGTTGTCAAATCTATTTTAGTATCATTTTAAATTAAATTTTTTGTTCTTATTTCGTCATTTTTTGTCATGTTTTATTATTCACCGTCTAACTAAAGTTTTTGATTTGATTTTGAAGTTTATGTAATGCCAAATTATTGATAAAATATGTCGGATTAGATAATAACAGTAGATCGACAAATATGATTGAGTGATATTGATTGATAATGGTGTATAACATTGTTAGAAAATTCAAGGTAATCTTTTTTTCAACCATCTCCTTTAGACACACCATCAATCAATTTTTAGCTTTTTTTTGTGATTTTAACAATTATAATTAATCCATTTTATTTGTATTCACTAAAATATTAAGGAATCAAATGAGTGGAAGGATCAACCTTTTTCAGACAAGTCTCTTTTTTCCTTTCAAATTCCTTTCACTTTTTCTTATAGTAATTCAAAAATTAGAAAATATATAAAAAAAAATTACAAACAAGCTTGTCAACAAAACAGTATGAAGCATGATACTGAAGTTTAGAAGTAAAAGGATTATCAGAATAATCCTGTCACATTCCCCATTTTGATTCCATCTTATTTCTGTACATTCCCCATTTTGATTCCATCTTATTTCTCTTTTATCAGAATATTTATGACTATTTTTCACAAATTCAAATGAGACAACAGAAGTAATAACAGTATCTGATTCCTGCACATGAAGAGATAAATTGAGAAGTTTATAGATGCTTTAAAAAATAATTCCAATTATTTCAGCAATGTTCTGTCATCACTGCATTGGTTCCTTTAATCAACACATTTTTAAAAAGAGTCCAGATTACCACTTTGATGCATGTATCTGAATTCCAAGTCCTCAACTTTGCTGTCATTGCTCATCTTAAAGAATTAATTCTCAAATTTTTCACAATTGTAAACATGGATTTTTATATAAAAGGAAAAGAGTACGATACATTCATTTGACGATGATTTTTACATACCAATACGCAGAAAAAGAGTATGATCTGTTCATTTAAGTTGAATGGAAGAGGAGCAATTAGGACATTGAATTTGTCCTTTGGATTGGCAGCTGATGCATGGAATTGATGGCATTGTCTTGTTTGAATCTCCAAGTGAATCGAAGAAATCATTGATGAAGCTCACACCGAAACCTCCTTTCCTAATCGAGCCAATTCCTTTGCATTTTGAGCATGCTATCATTCTAAGGTCACCGCATTTTCTACACATACCAAGAGAGCTGCACATTGTACAAATTACTCGATAATTGGAATAAACATTGATAGAAAGGATTGATTGATATTTTTGTACATATGTAGTAGGTACAAACACAAATACAAATGCCCAAGGATTTGAATGGTCAATATTTGTGTATAATCTGTATTAGAGGCAAAGACACAAGGGCACATAGTATGAATAATTTATAATTCTACATGTGTGGTAGAAGATAAACACAAACAGAAATGCCATGGAATGATCACTAATTGGAATGGTCGATAATTATGTGTAATGAGTATCATAGGTAAACACAAAGACACATAGTATGAATGAATCAATAATTCTATATGTGCATTATAGGCAAATACAAACACATATGCCAAGGAAGAGTTGATAATCAGAATGGCTGATATTTGTGTATAATCTGTATCAGAACCAAGCACAGACATAATAGGGTCAACAACTGGAATGGTCGATATTTGTGTATAATGTATATTAGAGACGGGCACAGGCACACGGTATGAATAAATCAGTAATTCAAAGGAACATAAACAGAAAGAATATGTTAATTTTCATGTATCTATGCACATAATACACGAAATTCGACATAGAAATTGATTAACAGCTGCCCGTTGTACAAACTCATAATTGAATGAAAATCATGATTCTCAAAGTTCTCACACAACTACCGAACAATAAGTCTCAGTAATAAACCTGGATTTTACTACAAAACACATTAAATCTCCAGGAAGCCAAACTTCAGTCATAATAAGAACACTATCATTTGATTCATGATATGTCTTCACAGGAAGAGATTTAACCATTTACAAGGAACAAACGATAACAATACAAACACGAACGAGCTCCATGAACAAAATCTGACAAACAAGACTAGTAACAAGCGTGATATTTTGAAGATTTCTCCAAAAATGCTTCTAAAAACTGAATCTCAAAAATTGGAAAACAATAAAAACAAGAAGTGAAACTACATGCAAGAAAATTTAAAACAGAATTAGATGGAAATGAAAAGATACCTCCTTTGAGAAGCTGAGATTAAGGCATCCACTTTTGGGGCAGCAATGGTGGCACAGAGCAAAAGAGTACCAACTCCAAATCCAGCTATTTCACTAGCTGTGATATTATCCATTTCCCACTTTGCTTTTCTAGTTTCCTCTAATCAATTACCTTAATAAACAACATAAAAAAATCAAAAGAAAAACCTAAAAATATGTTGAAAATGAAAGCCCTAAATTTGCTTCATTAAGATCTTTGCATAAACAACATCAAAATTTCTTCTGTGCAAACATTTAGTGACAAGATTAAACTTATGCCTCTGGAAAGAAATGATGATTCAATTATTTGTAGATTTATTATATACAAAACAGAGAAAATTTCACAATGATTTCTTCCAAAAATAAATAAATAAATAAACACAAACACATATAGATGGAACTAATTTTGTAAACATGAATTGGGAGATTTATAGCTTACACAACATTCAATCCATAATCACAAAAACTGTTACTAACATGTGCAATGCAACAAAAGTTCTACCATTCTGATGCTAACAACAAATTTGTGAGACAAAAGAATTATAAAAACAGTAGAAAAAACATGGAGATGTGTGAGCTTTACTCACATACCTTTGGAATGGGAGCATTCTGGCAGAGCATGTTATCCATACATTGATAATTCCTATGTAGTGGATAAGGTTATGTTTTATATTATAATAATATTTTAGCAACAGCTTTACCAATTGGCCTATTAGCTCAGTTGGTTAGAGCGTCGTGCTAATAACGCGAAGGTCGCAGGTTCGAGACCTGCATGGGCCAACAAGGTTTATTTTTACAATTCTTAATGTTTTCTGTTTTTTTTTTTTCAAAGAGAAACTTTTTCTTGTTTGTTTTACAACTGTTTATATATTTTTGTAACTATATTAATATTTACATGGTTATTCTTATTATTTCTCAATTCAATTAAATAGTTTTTTAAAAATTATTAGAATAGTTAATGAACTCAGAGCCATGCGTGCTCCATGGGATGAAATAATTTTTTTTTCTTTTCTTCGCCGGCGTGACTATTTCTATTGAAGAAAAAAAAATTAAAAAAAAAAATGGAGGGTTCAACTAGAGATGGCAATGGGTAAGGTATGTCAAAACCCTTACCTATATCCGTAACCTCTACCCTATATCCTTACCGGTAAGATATAAATATACTCGCAAGGTATCCGTTTACTTGTTGTTCAAATTACTGAATTAAATTTAAATAATAATAATAAATTTATAATCCATTACAATACAATGTTTAAACACATGTCGATAAATTCAAAATTACATAGCATATCATAAAATGTAATAAAAATGACATTAGAATGTCCTTGATACGATTGACCATCCGAAAAAACACAAATACCTGCAAAAACAATGGTAACTCTACTTTTTTTTATTATTTATGTTTAACTATCATGGTTTTTATTTTTAATTTTTTCATATATCTACTATTTATATTTAACATAGTTTCTAATTTTATAAATGTCTAGTGAGATTTTGAACAAAAGTGCAATTGTAAATTAAGTAATTCTCATAAATTTATAAATTAATTGATTAATTTATATATCTAATTGAGTTTTTATTTGCATTTTATTTACCAGGAGTTATTATAATTATTGAATAAATTATTATAACATTATTTTTTTATATTTTTTTATAATATTTATTTTTTTAAAACCGAATATTCAGGTATCAAATACGGTTTATTTTTCGTTGCTTAATTATAATTATTAATATAAATCTAAAATTCAATTTTGATAATATCATACAGTATCAAATATATATATAAAGATTAAATAAAATTTAAAATAATATATTAAGACAAAATTTAAAGTATTATTTTCAAATTAATCACCATGAAAATGAATCTTGGGTAAATTGTGAGTAAATATTTAACTAACTTAATAATATATATGAGGCACGGGTACAGATACAGGTTTTGTCCCTACCTCCTTCAATGGATAAGGGTACAAGTAAGCATACCGAAAGGGTAAGGGCATATCTTTACTTGACCTGTACCGCTAAAAAATAATGCCCTTATCCATATCTAGTCAAAGAGGGTAATAAATTGTCATCTCTAGGTTCAACCCTTTCTCATAAGATTATGATTTTTTCATATTTATCAAATAAATAAATAAAATAATCTTAAGGCACCATCTATGATTGAATAGCTTGAAAGGAGAGATAACCTTCACTCATTGTCAAGCTCTCAATTCAAAACCTAATCCCATGTCTCATGAAACATCAAAAGGGTGAGTTGAGTCTTGTCTATTGACAAGAAAGCCAATCTCTCACTACCTACTGTTCATCCCTGATTCATTAATTCGGCTTCATCTACTTCACATCATCATCACATTGCCTCTTTAATCTAATTGTTTATCCACATGAATCATTACTAATTTTAAATGACTAATTATTTATAATAGTTAGTAGACAAAGAGATAACATTCAGACTAGTCCAAATCTAGCTCATCTTGTTATGTCTAGATGCCTTTTTTTTATGTAGAGAAAATTTTAGTATATATTTTCTTTTTCCCTTAAGAATAATAATAGCCACAAGTTAATAATGGAGGGCCATATTGGTGGTGTCACTTCAAATGAATTGATTATTATCTTAGGTTCATCAATTTTGACCATGTTGGCCGGTCATGCATGATATCCAAATTCATTACTCAAAATCTATTGTTCTCATGATCAAAATTTTGAGATTCTAATTGTAACTTCACAAGAGAACAAGATGGGACATAGATTTTCCAGCTACCAATGAATCATATAATTCATGGTGGTGTAGTGCATGCAAAAGGGGGCATCTATCCATATGTGCTTTGTTTGTTATTTCAGTGGGAGAAGAAGAAGTTCAAGCTTTTGCACAGCTTGTCTAGTATAATTGCATGGAATTCTATGGAGCTAATTAAAAGAAAGCTACATGACATTGGACTAGATTCATGGTTAGGATTGGCCAACATAAAGTTTTGGATCAAATTTGATTGGACATTCCACAACATCTCACATGAAATATTTTTGGCATTGTAGTTCATGTTCATACCGTCTTGTTATATATACTTCTTCTATTCATAATTTCATATAATGCAAAGACGGTATCTAATTAAAAAGATTATAATTAGTTTAGTTGTTGAAATCGGTTGGTTTTGTCTCCACTTTGTGTGTATAAATTATTTGGGGACTTGACTATAGAAGATCCTTGTGTATTAATTAAGCAATTGGTTAGTCAATCAATGTTTATGTTTGCTTGACTTGAGATTAATTTTTTTATAAATCATTATTTTTTAAAACATATCAAATCTCCATTTTAATTATGTTGTCCTTTTAGTTCAAGTATATATATATTGATTAATTAAGTACATTATAGAGGACTTGACTAAATTAAGATAATCATCATGTGTGATTCAATCGAGTACTTGGCCTCTTGCTTGACCCCAGTCTCTCTCACTCATCTATTTATGTTTGTCTAATATGAGGTTATTATCTCTATAATTCATAACATAATTTTTTTTTTTTTTTTTTTTTTTTGAGAAGAGCGACAAGTACTATAATCAGGGGCGTGCACGTGGGGGAGCCGCGCTCAACACGCACGCGTGCACTCACCTTGCATGAGGCGGGATTAAAACGGGGAGCCATGCACGACTTCCGAGACGAAGATCTTATGCATAAGACCCAATACCAATTGACCCAAGGGCCATTGCATAACATAAATTTTTTCTCAGAAAAAAATGATATTAATTTGTTCACATTTACATGGTTAAGAATTCAACTAAAGTTAATTCTTACATTTGAATTTATCAATGGGTTAGGATGAGATTATTATTTCTAAATATTATCATCACCATTGCCCCGTTAAGTAATTAATTTATTAATATGTCAAATATAAATTAAGCTCAATCTAGAAATCATTCATATATATAAACCCCAAATAAAAATTATATTCTATTTTTTTATATAAAAAAGCATACCCATTTTTAACATAAAAATAGTTCCAAAATGTACTTACATGTCAATTGTGATTGCAATCCATTTGATGTAACTATTGTTCCATCAAGATTGAACAAAAAACCATAATTGAACATATACATAAGTTTTTTTTTTTTTTTTTTTTTTTTTGACTAATAGACGATAAACGCCCCCCAACTGAAGGGACTAAAGAATAATAATGAACCAGGATATACATTATAAGAATAGTATATAAACAGTACTAGAGCCGGGTGAATAGTATACAAATAGTATATAAATAGTGTATGAACAGTACGGAGAACAGTACTGTCGCGGGAAAGATTTAAACCCATGACCTCTTTTTTTATATTTTGGTGTCATACTATTGGGCGATCCAATGGTTTACCATATACATAAGTGTGTGTGTATATGAAAGTAGAATACAAAGAAGACATTTAAGGCTCTTTTCCACCAACACAACATCACAAGGCTAACATTTAGCACAAAGTAGGTGATTCTAAAGGCAAAACAAGCATTCAACATGAACAGGTATGGTGGGGGTTTGTGCTGTTCAAAGGTGTTGCCTCTCCACCACCCTCAATCATTCTCAAAATCACCTTCTAACTAGGGTTCCACCTCTCAGATCACTTGAATCACTCCTTTGATTTATGGCCTTCCTTTTAAGAACATCATCATTAACAACAACAACAACAACAACACACCATGCAAACAAGTAGCTAGCTAGCTAGTTGGCTAACACAGTACCATGTCCACAAAAACCACCCCCTCTGCTACTCCATCTTCATTCATGTCCACCATGGCTCGCCGACGAAAAGACTCCGATGAGATCGATGTCTTTGAGGCTGCGCGATACTTCTCCGGCGGCACAGACGGTAATGTGAGTGTTAGAAGTATTGTTGGTGGTCATGGGAGAATGAAAGAGGAGAGACTTGCATGGAGGCCACTGAGGAAGAGCTTGGACATGCCAATAGGTACCATGATCTCTCAACCTCCTCCAAAGGTTGAGAAACAATGCATTAATGAGAAGAAGAACAGTAAGCAACCAAACTCACCTGGTGGCAGGCTTGCATCTTTCCTCAACTCATTATTCAATCAAGTGGCATCAAAGGTGAAGGTGAAGTCAAAGTCTTCTTCGTTGTCAACAAAGGATAATGAAGAGAATTATGGTGGGAGGAGTAGAAGGAGTAGCATCAGTCATTCTCCAAGCCTAACTGCCAGTACTTCAACAAAGGTTTACAAAGTTATCAATGATGAGAAGAAGCGCTTGGCCCCAAAGTTTGTAATGGAGAAGAAGGAGGTTTTGAAGAACTATGGAGAGAATGACGATGGGGATAGTGATTCAAGCTCTGATCTGTTTGAGTTGAAGAACTATGAGTTGAGTGATGATCATGTCTCAAGTGGTTTACCTGTTTATGGTGCTACAAACATGAAGGTCATCAAAAGAGATGCTACCATTGCTAGTTAGTTCTGTTTCTTCATAAGTTATCTTAGTTTATATCAATGAATTAAAGAAATCCAAAGCTTGTTTTCTGAGTTTAAACTGATTTCTTGTTATGCGGGGTGGTTGTTTGTTGATCTAGATCAAGTTATCACACATTGATCAGTTTCCCATCCCACTCATCCTGCTTTTCAAAGTGACTTAATTTTCTTGAGTAACATGTACTAATGGTAGGTA
The DNA here is from genome assembly GCA_020875875.1 of Dioscorea alata. Classification (NCBI taxonomy): domain Eukaryota; kingdom Viridiplantae; phylum Streptophyta; class Magnoliopsida; order Dioscoreales; family Dioscoreaceae; genus Dioscorea; species Dioscorea alata. The sequence goes on along the minus strand of CM037023.1, from coordinate 1,006,404 downwards.
AGTGACAAGTTGAGTATGGAGCAGTGAATTCAAATCTTGTCACTTAGTTGAAGTTCATGCTGCTAGAATTAATACTATACAACTTGAGAAGAAGATAACTCTCTTATCATTTTAAAATTAATTACAGACCATATATATATATATATATATAGTGCACCAAAGTCATCAATTATCCTTAATTGAAGATTTTGGAAATAAGTCTTGGTTAAATTACATCCTACCAAGTATAAAAACTAACAATATATGCATCCCTGATCTTGATTAGCTAGTGTGATCACTAAACTACTTTATTACAAAACTTTATAGGACCACTTCCATTGAATATGGAGTGGCATTGTAAGCTAATGAGGGAACAGAACTTCATTATAGGGTTGAAGACAAGACATTCTTGTCCACAATTCCTGCAACAATGTCCATTGATGGAGGACTTCTAGTTCTTCTTAATTAGCTAGTCTCTAACCATTAATCATTCATAATTAATTCTTCCAATTAAGAGTTGCTCATTAATTCCATTAAAATTACTATTTAAAAATCATTTCAACCTCCAATAAAAATTCAAAAAATTATCTCAAGAATGCCATGCAGAGATAGAATAGAGTGGCTTATCATGCCAACATATCATAAGACAACCACACTCCACCACCACGGCGAAGCCACCGGCCCAGGATTCCACCACCCTCCTCCCCTCCTCGACGGCGTCCCCCCAAAACCTCCCTTGCCGGAACCCTGCCCGTTCCATCCTCACAACCCATTTCGTCGTCTTCTCATGCCTTTCCACCCTCTCCACCCCTTCACAAGCCACAATGTTCTCTATCTCCCTTCCGACCATCTCCTCCACCTCCCTCCTCTCCTCCTCCCCCATCGCTCCCATCGCCGCCACTGCCTCCACCGAATCAAACAAAGCACTATAGTGATGCAAACCTTCTACAAACCTCTCGGCCATTCTCTCTGAATTGTGCTCGGCCTCCTGCTCTGATGCAGGAGCAGAATCAGAAAAACCAAGTATTGGCCACTTGGACATTTCATGCTTCCCAAATAGACACCCAGTTTTTGGTGAACTTCTTCATGAAAACTGTAGCAACTGTGCAGTCCATAAGATGCATATGACCCATGGCTGGAAAGCCAATGAAGTCTAGTTTCTAACCCAACAAATTTCATCTTAATTGGATATTCCTAGAAGAAGTTATGGCTGTTAGATTGAAGGCATGTCAAGTTCACTGGTTTCTGGAGATCTGTTTAATTACACTCTATTACTGCTGTACTCCATTTAGTATTACTTGTCTCTTAAGTGTGTGTTAGTTTAATACTTGTTTATCTTTAGTTTTCCTATGCTTGGAGGGTTGTTCCAAGGGTTATATTCTTGACTTGTGGACCAAGGAGGTCAGTTTTTGGAGTGTTAGGAAACAGGAGGCTGTGCCCCTTTGTTGGCTTTCCTCTGCAGGTTTTGCAAACCATTGTGGAGAAAACCCCTTTAACTCTGTATCCCTTGGAAGATCCAGAGGGTGGTGAGTTGTAGATCCTGTATCCGGTCGTGGACATCGATCGGTGGTGGATTTCTTCAGTTCTTTTCAGGATTTCAGCAATCAGGTTTGGGATCTCTTACCCTTGTAGCATTTAATCCCGCATCAGGTGGTACCAGAGCCTAGGTTCGGATGGCTGATCGTCGTCGCCGTATACCTAATGTTGCTGCACCTCCCGTCCGTGAACGGAGTGTCCATGACGTTGAAGTAGCAGATCTGAGAAGACAAGTACAACAGCTTCAAGAACAACTGCAAAGATTGCAAGGAGATCAACAACCACAAGGTGATGTTGGCATAGATCAAGAAAATAGTGACAATGAAGACCAGAATCCCTTCTATTCTTCTTCTAGTTCTGAACAGGGTAGCGGCCCGAGCAATCGCCACCAAGCTCGTGCAGTCCGCAGGCAGGAATTTGACATCAAAGTTGATATTCCGGAATTTGAAGGAAGAATGCAGCCTGATGAGTTCATAGATTGGCTTCACACTGTTGAAAGAGTATTTGATTTTAAAGATGTACCTGATGATAGAAAGGTAAAGCTTGCAGCTTTAAAATTACGAAAGTATGCTGGATTATGGTGGGAAAACTTGAAGAGGCAGAGAGTTCGAGAAGGAAGACGCCCTATTCATTCTTGGGAGAAGATGAAGAGGGAACTAAAGAGAAGATTCTTACCGGAAAACTATCGGCAAGATTCCTATCTTAAGCTTCATAATTTGAAACAAAATGATCTATCTGTGGAAGGATATACTGCCGAATTTGATTACTTGATGATCAAATGTGATGTGGTGGAGCCTGAAGAGCAAACTATTGCTCGATTTCTTGGAGGATTGAGGACTGAAATAGGCCATATGGTACAGTTGCAACCATATTGGACTTATTCTGATGTTTGTAAGCTTGCTATGAGGGTTGAACGACAACTAAAAGAAACTCGGGGAAGTGGTTTTCGTCCTCTAAGCAAGGGAGGCTCTTTTAACCAAGGGAGTTCTTCAACATCTAGGCCTTCTAAAAATGTAAAGCCTTTTACTCCAAGGTCACTAAATAAAGGTGAAAGTTCTAAGCAACAAGGCCCTCCTAATACAAGTTCAAGAAAGTGTTTCAAGTGCCAAGGATATGGTCATATTGCTGCAGATTGCCCAAATCGGAAGATAATTTCTCTTGTTGAAGAGGAAATGGAAGAAGGGTCCGACGAAGATGAGGTTGAATGTTCTCAAATGGAAGAGGTAGTTCATGCAGATGAAGGAGAGCTTCTTGTTTGCCGAAGTCTGAATGTACAACGCACAGAAGAGGATGATTGGTTGCGTCACAACATTTTCCACACTAGGTGCACTTGTCGTGGTAAAGTTTGTGATGTGATTATAGACGGTGGCAGTTTTGAAAATGTTATCTCTAGTGACATGGTGAACAAGTTACAGCTGAAAACAGAGGACCATCCTCATCCTTATGGGCTTACTTGGCTGGAAAAGAAGAAGGAAATAAAGGTGAGTAAACGATGCCTAGTCCAATTTTCAATTGGTGGGAAATATAAGGATGAAGTCATGTGTGATGTTGTGCCAATGGATGCTTGTCACTTACTTTTGGGAAGGCCATGGCAATATGACAGGAAAACTCTGCATGATGGTTATAAAAATACATATAGTTTTGTTAAAGATGATGTTAAGGTTGTATTGGCTCCAACAAGGTTAGATGCCAACCCAAAGCCTTCAAAAGGGATGAAGAATGCTCTACTCTCTAAATCTGAAATTTTGAGGGAGTTACAACATATCAAGCAAGGATATATCCTAGTAATGCTTGAAGCTAATAGAGAACAATGTGAACATCCTGATATTGTGCTGCCACTTCTTCAAGAATTTGCCGATGTGGTGCCCGAAGAAATGCCACCAGGTCTCCCGCCTTTGAGGAATATTCAGCATTGTATTGATTTGGTTCCTGGTTCAATGATTCCTAATAAGGCAGCCTATAGAATGTGCCCGAAGGAACATGAAGAGTTGCAGCGCCAAGTTGAAGAACTGATAGTTAAAGGCTTTGTGAGAGAGAGCAAGAGTCCTTGTGCTGTCCCTGCTTTGCTTGTACCAAAGAAAGATGGAACTTGGCGTATGTGCATTGATAGTCGAGCTGTAAACAAGATTACCATCAACTATCGCTACCCCATTCCTCGATTAGATGACCTCTTGGATCAACTACACGGGGCTGTTATCTTCTCGCGAATTGATCTTCGTAGTGGTTATCATCAAATACGGATGAGGGAAGGAGATGAGTGGAAGACTGCTTTCAAAACGAGGGATGGCCTCTATGAATGGGTTGTCATGCCTTTCGGTCTTTCCAACGCACCGAGCACCTTTATGCGTCTAATGAATGATGTCTTCAAGCCTTTCATTGGGAAGTTTGTTGTTGTCTACTTTGATGATATTTTGGTCTATAGCCAAGACAAGGAGCAACACCTTGATCATCTCTATAAGGTATTCAACACCCTAAGGGAACAAAGGCTTTATGCGAATCTGAAGAAATGTGAGTTTTTCTCTAATAGCCTTGTTTTCCTAGGCTATGTAGTGTCGAGAGATGGATTAAAAATGGACTTGAGTAAGCTAGAAGCCATTCTAAGCTGGCCACAACCAAAATCTGTCCATGATATTAGAAGTTTCCATGGCCTTGCGTCCTTTTATCGACGGTTCATCAAGGGATTTAGCACCATTATTGCACCTATTACAGAATGTTTGAAAGGGGGTGCATACAAATGGAATGAGGAGGCACAAAAGAGCTTTGAACTCATAAAGAAGAAGGTGACTGAAGCGCCTGTTCTCTCACTTCCAGATTTTGACAAACTTTTTGAGGTTGAGTGTGATGCTTCTTGTGTCGGCATTGGAGCTGTTTTGAGTCAAGAAAAGAAACCTGTTGCATTTTTCAGTGAGAAGTTAAGTGATTCTCGCAAGAACTACTCTACCTATGACAAAGAGTTTTATGCGATTGTTCGTGCTTTGGGTCATTGGAGTCATTATCTCCTTCCAAAACCCTTTGTGCTCTTTTCAGATCATGAAGCTTTAAAGTTTATAAATGGCCAACATAAGTTGAATCGACGTCATGCCTTATGGGTTGAATTTCTGCAGGCTTATAGTTTTGTGATCAAGCATAAGGCCGGCTCTCAAAACCAAGTTGCTGATGCATTGAGTAGAAGACACACATTACTGTCCACTATGCAAATAAATGTTGTTGGGTTTGAAGTTTTAAAAGAATTGTACAAAGATGATCCCTACTTTGGTACCCTTTGGGAGAATTGTTTGAAAGGGCCATACAAACAGTTTTTTCTGCAGAATGGGTTTCTTTTCAAGGGGAATTGCTTGTGTATTCCTCAATGCTCGGTGAGAGATGCTATTCTAATGGAAGCCCATGATAGTAACCTGGGAGGACATTTTGGTCGAAACAAGACGCTTGCCATCATAAAAGATAAATTTTATTGGCCCAAAATGGAGAAGGATGTAATGAGACATGTAAAGAAGTGCAACATTTGTCAAGTGGCTAAAAGTCACTCTCGGAACGCAGGTTTGTACACTCCTCTTCCAGTCCCTCAAGCCCCTTGGGAAGATGTTAGCATGGATTTTGTAATCGGATTGCCAAGAACCCAACGGAATAAAGATTCGATAATGGTAGTAGTGGATCGATTCTCTAAAATGGCCCACTTTGTATCTTGTTGTAGAACTGCAGATGCTTCTTACATTGCTGATTTGTATTTTCGAGAAGTTGTGCGGCTACATGGAATTCCTTTGACAATCACCTCTGATCGGGACTCGAAGTTTATGAGTCATTTTTGGCGTACACTTTGGAGGAAGCTTGGAACACAATTGCAATTTAGCACAACAGCTCACCCCCAAACGGATGGGCAAACCGAGGTTACTAATAGGAGTTTGGGAAATTTGCTCAGGAGTTTTGTGGGCAAGAATGTTCGACAGTGGGATTCATTGTTACCACAGGTTGAGTTTGCATATAATCACTCCTTCCATCAATCTATTAAGTGCAGTCCATTTGAAGCTGTCTATGGACATAGTCTTAGTGGTCCATTAGACTTAACACCTCTCCCTACTCCTCATTCTTTCAGCAGTGAAGCAAGTGAGAGGGCTGTACAAATCAAGAAGTTGCATACTCAGATAAGGGAACATATTGTGAGGCAGAATGAGAAATATTGCAAACAAGCTAACAAGCATCGCAAATATGTTGAGTTTAAGTCAGGTGACTTTGTTTGGGTTCATCTAAGAAGAGAAAGGTTTCCTCCAGGGAAGCACAATAAATTGAGGGCAAGAGCAGCTGGTCCTTTTCAAGTGGTGAAGAGAATTGGGGAGAATGCTTATGAGATTGACCTTCCTTCAGAGTATGAAGTCTCTAAAACTTTTAATGTCTCTGATCTTTCACCTTACCATGGAACACATGAAAATTTGGACTCGAGGACGAGTCTTCTTCAACCAAGGGAGTTTGATGCAGGAGCAGAATCAGAAAAACCAAGTATTGGCCACTTGGACATTTCATGCTTCCCAAATAGACACCCAGTTTTTGGTGAACTTCTTCATGAAAACTGTAGCAACTGTGCAGTCCATAAGATGCATATGACCCATGGCTGGAAAGCCAATGAAGTCTAGTTTCTAACCCAACTAATTTCATCTTAATTGGATATTCCTAGAAGAAGTTATGGCTGTTAGATTGAAGGCATGTCAAGTTCACTGGTTTCTGGAGATCTGTTTAATTACACTCTATTACTGCTGTACTCCATTTAGTATTACTTGTCTCTTAAGTGTGTGTTAGTTTAATACTTGTTTATCTTTAGTTTTCCTATGCTTGGAGGGTTGTTCCAAGGGTTATATTCTTGACTTGTGGACCAAGGAGGTCAGTTTTTGGAGTGTTAGGAAACAGGAGGCTGTGCCCCTTTGTTGGCTTTCCTCTGCAGGTTTTGCAAACCATTGTGGAGAAAACCCCTTTAACTCTGTATCCCTTGGAAGATCCAGAGGGTGGTGAGTTGTAGATCCTGTATCCGGTCGTGGACATCGATCGGTGGTGGATTTCTTCAGTTCTTTTCAGGATTTCAGCAATCAGGTTTGGGATCTCTTACCCTTGTAGCATTTAATCCCGCATCATGCTCTGCCAGCACCACCACACTCGGTCCCATCCCTTGCAAACCTAACAACAGTCCATTCATCCTTTCCACCTCTCCGGCGAGCAACTCATGGAGTTTGAAGAGTGAAACAAAGAACAGAGCTTCACCGGCGTGAACACGGAGAGTATCAAGATCAAGCTCAGAAAGCACTGAGTGCACTGCATGGAAACGGAATGGAACGTCGAGAGAGTCGGCTTCCTTGACGAGTGCTGTTCCTAAGGATTCAAGAACATGATGGTCACCGGAGACACAAGTGAGCTTCAAATGCGGAGGACCATGTGGGAGACGAGAGATGGTGCGGAGAAATGGAGCCCAGAGATCAAGTGAGTGCGCGGCGGCGCTGAGGTCGACGACGTGGACGTTGCGCTCGTGGGCAATGGCCCGGAGGAGGACGCGCGAGGTGGCGGTATGGGTGAAGGGGATGTAAGGGAGAGTGCGAGCGAAGGTGAGAGGTTTGAGAGGTTTGCGAGGAGGGTGGACGGCGGAGAGGAGGCCGGGGAGGCGGCGGCGGAGGAGGCGGGTGGCGAGGGAGGAGGCGAGAATGGAGGAGAGACGTTGCATGGAGTCGCCGGAAGGGGAGGACATGGCGGAGATGAGGTGGAGGCAGGAGTCGGCACGGGAGAGGTTTCCGGAGGAGACGTGGGCGGCGCCGGCGAGGAGGAGTTGGATGAGACGGAGGCCGCGTTCTTCTGGTTTGAGGGAGGTGGGGTTGGTGGAAAGGTGGTGGTGGAGGAGCATTGCTGGCTCCGGGGAGGTGGAAGGTGTGGAGGAGGTGGGTGATAGGGTTAGGGTTAGGGTTAAGTCTGAGAGTGGCTTTCTTTTCTTTGGAGGAGAAGGATAGTGATCCATTTCCATTCTGTGTTAGAGTTAATTAGGGTTTGTGTTTGTGTGTGTCTGTGTGTGTGTGTGTATATATATAGTGAGAGGGAGAAGAAGAAGAGTTTGGATAAACCATACAAGGGCGTTGACTTTTGACTTTTAAGGACTTCATGATTCATGGGTTCTCATTCTTTGCATGTATGGTGCAGAGGTAGGGTTTTTTTTTTTTTTTTTTTTTAATAAAAGTGAATAAACCTATGATTTATTTAATAGAAAGGCAAAAACGAAACATTCAATAGTAGCACTAAACGAACATGCACACACTGGACAAATAACCTTTACCAGAGGTGAAGGAGACAAATGAGTGCAGAGTTAGATTAGTGAGCTATAAATTTTTTTTATTTCTTTATTTTTTTAAAAATTAGGTTAGTGATGAACTGATCTGTTTTTTACGAATCATGCATAGTTTTTAAATTAATTTGAGATAGAAATACTGAAAGCCCTATAAAAAGACAGATATCTTTCGATGGGTGTTTTTTCATAGATAAAGATTTGAACTCAAAATTATTTACTTAAATGATTTGAAATTTTATCACTTAAACTAATTTTGTCCTCTATTTGCAAAACAAATGGTTTTTCATTGTTAATTTAAGCAGGGAAAAGAGGGAATAATGAAACCTTATGTTACATGATAATCAAGAAACGTGACCGACTGGGCCAAATTGACAGAGCAAACCATGCTGAGGACCTCTACACTTTCACATTTTGTCAATGGATATTTGTGTACCATGTGAACATGTACTTTGTTGATTATGATTACTAGGCAACAATACACACACTCAAATATAATATTAATGAATTACAAGAGAGCCTAGCCTGCTGCATTGGATTGGATGGACTGCTATCACATCTCAAACCAAACACAACAAGTTGATCAAAGTTTCTTTTGGACCTCACACAAACTTCTCATCTCTCTTGTATCCTTCTACTCTAAACCTTATGTCTTGGACTCACCCTAATGCCATATTAATTAACCTTATCAACCATTCCATTTGAATCAAGAGAAAATTAGAGTCATCCTAATGGAAAAGTGAGACAAGAGATAATTGTATCATCATGTACATGTGTTACTATATAATACTAAAAATATTAATTAGTGGGTGGGTGAAGGAATCAAGGAATCAAGATCATCCATAAGAGAGGGACGGCTTTAATCAATGGTTTGCATAACCTTAGCTTGTTTGTTTGTTTATGGCTTAAAATAAATTCGTTTTGACTTGATTCATATTAGATTCATCATTTCGGACTTCAAAAACTTGAATTATATATGTGAGTTGGCATTTTGTTTTAATTAAGGTTTTATTTAGTGAATTTATATATATGAGTTGTGACTTCTTCGTAGCATAATGATGTCATTTAGTTGATTAGAAGTTGGTTAATTACAAAATATATAGGATAGTATACAAGATTAGTGCATCAAAGTTCATTGTCTTGTTCTCTAAATCCATGAACATAGAACACTAAGGGAGTTGATTAAATATTTGATCTTGTCTCTAATGATATATTTTAGTTTATTAATATATGGTTTATGTGTGTAATTAAGACTTTAGCGCAACTTGTTCTTTACTAATCATGCCTAAATGGAGAGGTTTAATATAAACATACTAGAATATTCTTTAACAAATTGGTAGTCAACTAAATTGATTATCTTGTAGCACTATCTTGTAAAAAATTAAGTTATTTGCTTGTTTTATGATCGGTCTAATTAACCAATCATCCTTAGATACAAAAGAATCTTGTCTTTTATATGTGGCAAAGAATCTAGTCCCCTAAAACAAAAAGACAATATAAATCTTTTTACAATTAATTATTAATTAAATCTTAATCTTGTTTAATGAGGTTGGTCTATCTCCATCACTTTCTCAAACATTAATATTTACTTAAAATACAAACTTCACTTTACTCATGAGTTCATAATGAAGAATGGAATAAGGTGATTTTATATATATATATATATATATATATATATATATATATATATATATATATATATATGCTCTCTCAACTTTTGTTTTTGATATATTATTAATATATATCAGCAACTTTTCGATTATTCAATTTGCTCAAATATATACTAATTAAACTTCTAGTACTGTTATAGATACATTAATCATATAAATAAAAGAACATAATGGTTGTTAGAAGTATATGGATTAACTCTAGAGTTATTGATCATTTGATTAAAAATTTAAGGATTATAAGATGTAGTTAGGATACCGAAAAGAGCACCCATATAAGAAATAAGAACTCATATAGAGAGAGAGAGAATATAATCATAGCAACATTAGTACAACCACAAGGAAATTAAACTAGAACTATGGATAATTAAACAAATAACATTGGTCAAAGCATTGATTAATTAGAAGAGATAGGGATTCAAATTCATGAGACTTGAATAATGCTCTAGCTAGTTCTTGTGCTCAAGTTGCTTCAAAGCATTGAAATTTTCCATGCTAATTCCACTACCTCTTTCCTGCATGAGATATATACAATTAATTATCAATTAACAGTTTATAATTAGCAGCATTTTAAATGATCATACATAATGTCATATTAGACTTACATTTTGATGAGCAATGTTTCTGGCAGGGTGATCTTTATCAGCATTTGATGCATTTGAATTGCGAGGATCACATTTTGCCCACTAAGAAATTATAAGAAATAACTATTAATTATGACTACTTATTGGATTTTTTTTACTGCTAATTTTTTTGGATTAAGCCTTACATTCTTTGCAGCCATGCTGAAGGCCTCTCTGTGAGGAATGTCTGGTTTTGCTGCTTTGATTCTTTGTATTTCCTCCCTGTTAAATTCTATGTTCATTCTCAAGAAATATTTAACTTATTGCATGATATTACAACAATATTCAACATTTACATGCATGATTAATTCCATGACAAGTAATTATTATATCATTATTCTAATATATATATATATATATATATAATGACAAGTAATTAATTCAAGAAGTTTCAAACATTTATTACTTATATAATGACTTACTTCATGAACCGATTATAAGCGGAAGGAAGCCGATGTTTCTTCTCAGGAGCTGTGATTAAATAAGAGATGATAAGTAGTAGTATTAAAGCAAAAAAGAAGTGAAAACATGAATCATAAACCAAGAAATGCTTACGTTTCACAACAAAAGCTGGTTTTGGGGACAATGGCTCACTAGATGTTGAAGAATGGTGAGTCAAAGGCTGACCTTTCATGCAATCACTGCAAGGGCTCTATCATATACATATAACAACCAAAACACTGTAAGAAATTAAACAAGCAATATGCATGATATGCATTAATTAATATATTGATATATACTTGAAAACTCATCTGATAATCAGAGCAGAGAGGTTGCACCAAAGGTCTAGGACTGAGGAAAGAGAGATGGTTACAGTGACCACATTTCACAGTTACAGTGTCCATCAGTCTCTTGAATGGAACTCCAACCTGCAAAACATATATCAAAGTGATCAAGCCTATTAAGTACACAAGAAAACCCTAACTCTTGCCCTAACCCTAACACACATATATACATATACAAGTACATAAAAATATATTTATATTTGTAAATGTACCGCAAGAACAGTGTTGCAGTAAGTGCAACGAACGTAGCAAAGATGCTCTGATGGGGTGACAAAGTCCATGAGAGAAAGTAAAGAGAAGAAGAAGAAGAAGAAGAAGAAGAAGAAGAAGAGGAATGAAGATGAAGAGAAGAAGGTGATAGAATAGTAAGGGAAGGGTGGTGAACTTTGTAGAGGAGAGATAGAGAGAGGTTCCAAGAGAAAAGAGACATAGTGATCACTAGGGTTTCTATTCTTGAGAGAATGCCTTCATACACGTGGACAGTACTGAAGAGTAGGAATTACTACTTGCTAGGGATATGTGCTTCTTCTTTGAGTTGATTGATGGTTTTGGTGGTGGTGATAGTTCTCTCCTTTTTTTTTCTTTTTTCTTTTTTCTTTTTTTTTCATATAGTTGGTCTTATGATTTGAAGGATGTTTTACCATTTTGTCTTTGTCTTTTATATATTTGAAGGATTTGTACTGATTTTGTGGTCCAAGGTAACAAAATGACCAAGATAATGTTACCCACTTTTTATTGTAATTTTTTTAATAAAAAAAAAAAGAGCCTAACCACAGTTATTAAAGTAAGACTAGAGTAATATATAAAATAGCTTTATTAGAATAAATTTTACTATTTATTGTTATTATTTTGTATATAATTATATAAATAAATAAATGAAGGAAAGAAAGAAGAAAGAAAGAAAGAATGAATGAATAGAAATATATATAGTGGGAAGAGGATCAGAGGTCGCAATCAAAGGGAGGAGTGATGTGACGATACTTAACGGGTATACTAATTCGGGCAAAAGAAGAGGGTCCGGATCCGAACCCGCATGCTTTCCATTGGAGTATAAGTCTCAAGGGAGGTTTTGTCACTTATAACGGATTCGGGCACAATGATTGGGATCCGAGGGACCCGATAACAGCACCCATTTGGAGAAAGGCTTTCCCTTCATCAGAGACAACCAGGTCTAGTCTTCTCAGTCCTCAATGTTTTCATCCTCCTTTTTATTACTCTGTCACTCTGATTGTTCTCTTCTCTCTTCTTGTTGTATTTTACTCTTGTTCTTATCTTCTTCTCTCTCTCTCTCTCTCTCTCTCTCTCTCTCTCTCTCTCTAGCTCTTTTTCAAACTTCATATATATTTATATAAATGATGATGTTGTTAGTTTAAATCTAATTTAGATTTAAATTACCTTAAGTAAACTTAATGTTTATTTAAATGATTTAAATTATTTTTGGATGATTTAAAATTAAGTAGATTTATGTAAGTATGTAATCTGTAGTCGATCATATTATATGTTGAATCTTATGTTAATACTAATTGCTATTTTGAATAATAATCTATCTTAAAATTTGAAGTGGAATTAATTTTTTATGAAAAAAATTATGTATAGACCAACTGTAAAGTCCTAGATTAAATGTTCTTGTAAATACCCAGCATCTTCTCTAATTGGCCTTGTGTGGACGTAAGTAATCATGCATGACTTTGTTGTTAATTAATTCTCTAATTAACATGATATATTAGATTTTGCACTCTGGTTTATATGATACAACATATTTACTTATATACTTAGATGTCATAGTCCATACTTGGATTATTTCTAGATATATGCCTCTCATTTTAATTCAATATATATTTATATATATTTGAGCAGAGGTTAATGAAGAAGGTGGTGAAAAAATAAAGAAGAGGAGGTTAATGAAATGGGAATAATAGCTAGCTAGGATGGTCCCTGAAGGAGAGTGGATTGTGGTTGGAATGGCAGCAAAGTTTGCAGGCTTTGGTGGACAGACAACACATGGACTTTGTTTTTCATTTATAATTTGAATGTTTGAATGTGTTCTCTGTGTACTATGTGACATGGATCCTCTCCTGATCAGACTACTTGGCTCTATATTAAAGAGACTGTTTGCTTTCAACTTGATTTCAGACTTGAAAGCTATCTTGAGATGGAAAAGTATCTTTCTCTCTCTCTCTCTCGTCTTTATTGTTCCTATTTCATCGGACGTTTTCTCATAGTAATTATGATAGTATAATACATGCTCTTATTAAATTATTTATACTGTAATGTATGGTTAACAGTAAACCATTGAGGTTAAGTTTGTCAATTGCGCAAGTTGCATGAGAGGAGACCAAACTCTTGCTTTGTGATCTAAACCTTTAAATAATAAAATGGTGGATATTGCACATACACTTATAACTTAACGTGTATTTTTTTCAACGTTGCTAAATATAATATATAATTTTTTTTAAAAAAAAATAGATAAACCACATTCATTATTAAAAAAAATTACAAACAAAATAGTTTACTAGTAATGGAAACTGATAACAAAAAAAAAAAAAAAAAAAGAAAAGAGAAACACAAACATAGGAGAAGATAAGACAAGACAACAAGACCAAGCCCAAGAGACCATAGAAAATAAAACTACAAGCAAAATAATAGGGCTCGCTCCCTGCTCAGAAGATCCCTCCTCACCTTATTCTAACTGCTTCTATTGTTCTCAAGGAATTTCAGACTGCACTTAACTGTAGGCTTGTAACAGCCGATCCTTCCAATCTAGTTTTCTTTGCCTTTATGAAACTAGACTAAAAAAAACTATTACAATAAAAATATGATGAAATTGACAATATTTTTTCTTCTTCCAAGGCCAAAAAATAACCAATCTGATTATTGAGGGCATTTTTATCATGATAAATGTTAAGAGATTGATTTGATAATGACAGAGATTTTTTTGGTCAGTATGCAAATGTCTAAAAACTTCTAAGTCATTTTTTCTATAATAAATAATTTTATCATAATTTATTAATCTAACCTACATGGGTTTTGAAAGATTCACATGTCCCAATATATAGTGAATCATAAGATAATTAATCAATGTGATAATATCCTTCTTTAAAAATTAAATCTAACTTTGTAATTAAAAAATGAAAAAAATGAGAAATGATAATATAGCAAAAATAATTAGAGTAATTATTTGGAATATATAGCTAGAACGAAATAAACGCATCTTTCAATCACTTATTTTGCCTTCTCTTTAAAATTGCTAATTTGCTTCTCTTGATTTTTAACAGCCGTAGATCCTCAACAGCAAACCGATACTAAAGCAACCCAGAGGATCAAGCACTCCCCTAACTTCTTAAGAGTAAGAAGCGCGAACCATGCTGGCGATACAAAGCATACTTTAGCCATGGAGTAGTTTATTCCAACAGATAGTTTGGCCAAGTCAGTGATTCCAGACGGTAGTTTTCACCAGTTCAACTGCTGCTCTTCTTCATTTTCCTTTCTTTGTCTTTTCTCTTCTTCTTTTCTGGTGCTTTGCTCTTTGTGCGTTGTTGTTGTTTCTGTTGTTCTTTATTTTTCGTATTTGTACAGTTTTTTTATGTTTCTTTTTAATAAAGTTATGATTTACCGATTTTATTAAAAAAAAAATTAGCTGAGTAACTACGACTCCCTCCTATAAACAATTTTGGAGTGAAGTATTTTGAAAAATATAAATTAAGTTTTTTCTTTTTCTTTTTTTAATAAAGGCATGGATAGTAAATTTATTGATTTAAAATTTTCACATAAATAAATAAATTGAAATATTTGACACCCTTTGCTTTGGATTTTGTAGCTTGGCTTCATTGTTGGGAGAGAACAAATAGCAACTTCACCCCTGGTTCTCAGAGAAAAAAGGCAACTTGTTCCTTATCTTTTGTTTAATTATTAGGTGTATTCAACTAAAATGAACAAAATAAATAAATAAATGATATTGAAAATTAATATGCCCTTCAAAGTCAATAGAAAAGGCTTAAAGCCTGACTTTTCACTGTCTCCTGTCTCTGGGTACAATCACTAATATTATTGTCTCTTCATAAAAGGCAAAAAACTAATGTTCTTCTCTTATGATGTATTTTCTAGTTCTAAACCATGTTATTTAAATGAATAATAATAAGGTTTTATTTATAAATTAAATTTAAATAATAAATGAACACGTATGACTGTATGAGCCATGGATGAAAACTTATTTAGAAATTAATTATGGTTTGAAAAAGGAATACCATTATTTTTAAAATAAAAGGTGTTCTTTTATTATTATTTTTCTTGCTACTAATGAACCTTTCTTTATGTTTAACTTAGCTATTTTCTATTTTATAATTATATAGTGCTAGATATTTTATATAAAATATGAAAATACTCCTGATGATCTCTTTGATAAAATTATTATATATAACTTTATGAAATTTTATATTAAAACCGGGTACATATTTACAATAAAGCTTTTATATAAAGAATTAAAAAGTGATTTATATGTGTTATATCCTAAATTAAAATATTAAAATTAGCTCTCCAGTGTAAGTAAAATAAACTTAAGACGAGATACTTATGAAAAATGAGGAGGTTGCAAATAATTTCACCATATTTTTAAAATAATGGCAATTAAAAGTTAAAAACCTCTCAAATAAATACAGCATCGTAAATGATAAAAATTTTATATAAAATTTTTATTTAGTAGTACTAAAATAAAGTTATTTAAAATTAGGGTTATTAACTAATTAAGCTATTTGTGAGCAACTCAAGCTAACCTGGAGACTGTCAAGCGGAACTTAATTTAGTTAGGCTGATAGCTTGAGATATATAAATATATAATATTTTGTATATATTTATAACATATAATAGTATTCTATAAAATGCTATAATATTGAAATATTATATAATTTATATTGATTATCTTTAAAATTAAAACCAAGCGATAAAATCTCAAAAATAAATAAAATTTAATTTAATTTCAATCTAAAATCGAGTTGAACACAATGTTTTTAAGCCGGGCTTACAGCCCCCACTTAGAAGTAATAACTTAGTATTAAAATCAAGAAACTGGGCTTCTATTGGCCCTGGGCCCACCCAATAAAAAAGAAAGGGTCCAATATCATTTGTGTTGACAATATATATATATATATATTGTAAGTAAATAAGAAGATCAACATATATTGTAAGTAAACGGAGGAGTGATCTACTTCCCCTACCAACTTGAGGAGGTCTTAGATATTAGAGGGTAGACTTTACCTTCTCAGTTGTTTTTTGTTTTTTTTGTTTTTATGTTTGCATGGTTGTTGTTGAGGTGTGCTTCACCCTTGATAACTTACTTCTCATCTTTTGTTCAGTATATTGTTCTGTCTGTTTTTTTTATAATTTGATCTTAAATTTATTAATTTTTTAAAATAAATTAGTAGTTTATCTATTATAATATAAAATAAAATAAAATAAACATTGTCATTTACTTCCATGGTAGTATGAATTTTGGAGTCAATTTCATGCTCAATAAATCACATGAGTCGTTTGATTTTTTAAGGATATTTAACTCATCCACTTTTCAAAATAAAAGAAAATCATTGATAGGCCAATAAATAAATAAATCCCTTTTCTTTGTTTTGCAATCCTTTTACAGTCCCTCACGTTTAAGCACTGTTTTTTTAATTCTTGTGAAAATCGTAATCCTTGCTATATTATTATTATTATTTATTTTTCTTATGGAGAAACTTCTGAAAACTTTATTAATGAGCGAACAAGTCCACAAGTAAGTTTTGCACTTATTAGCTTGGTTCAAGCTCAAATTAATATACAAACTACCCAAAAGCTCGTTGGTATGAATTTTGTGCAAGATGCACTTTTTTTTTTCTTTTGAAAAGGTGGATAATCCACTTAGTTCAAACTCGGATTTTTTAGATAAAAAATAATTAAATTAAAAAATAGTATGTCAAATTTTTTTAAAAATAAAATAATAAATAATATTGTTTTTTAATTAATTTAAAATTTTTCAAATACTCTGAAAAGTTGAGGAGTAGGCTTGTCCATGGGCTGGGTTAAATCAAGTTCAGGCTGGGGTGAATGCATAATTACAAAATTCAAGTTTATCCTAGCCCAACCCGGTCCGAAAATATGGGCCTTAACTTTTGCTAGAACCGGTCCAAATTTGATGACCTTTAACCAAGGCCCGCCCAAGCCCACCCAAATAGGTTTTTTATCAAATAATAAATAAAAAAAAATTACCAATTATATTAATTTGTAAACATGACCAAATATTATTCTACAAAATACTTTAAAATTAAAATACCAAATGCACGTCTTTATCCAATCACAACAACTAAAACGCAAACAATTATAATCAATAGTAATCAACAATAAATATATATTATATAAGTATATAAAAACTAATTAATATATATATTTTATAACTTGGGTTGAGGACAGGTTGAGCATGGGCTTTTAACAATAAAAACCCAACACGTTTTTAAAATGAGTTAATTTTCTTGTTTAAAGTCCGGTTATGGGGCCTTATATATTTGTCTAAGCCCTCTTAATTTTCGGACAAGTCTTCAAATTTAGATAAGCAGCTCGGCCCTTGGACAAGTCTATTGAGTATTGAGGAGGATGTTTTGAGTGGAAGCAGCATAATAATAATAATAATAATAACTAGAGCCAAAAGTTCATTGGCTCTAATGCCTATAGTCTCACCGTATCATTGATTTTTCTTCAGTTATTTGTTCTTTTGATATTGACTTTACTCCAATTTTATTTAGAAAATGCGCAAATTAAAGCATAGACACTTGCATTTTGGTTTAGTCAATTTTTTTAACAAAAAAAATAAACCACTGATGCATTACTAAAAAATCAAATCAGAAAAATTATTTTTGTATTATTTATTTATTTATTTATTTATTTTTGACAATGTGAACAAACAACACTTTCAAACATTGAAAAAGAGTCGAACCGTATTGGTGGGTATCAAGACAGCAACTTCATTGTATTTCTTTGGAAATTCAGATCCCAAGTATTTTATTTTAATGTGTTCCAACTTCCAAGTTGATCATGTCTTTCACCGGAGACTTGAAGGATCACAGAATCAAGTCAACAAGCAACCAGACAAAACTAATCCTTTCAAAGATGTTGGTTCTTCATTCAAGTTTGCCACCTTTATAAGGCAAGTAACACATGGTGGCATTCCTCTTCCTAATCTTCTTCTTAACCAATCAAGTACTGATGATTCATCATTTGTCAAATATGAGATATCTAATGCATATGTCATGTTCAATAAATCATTTCTTTACAGTGGTTGTTGATTGTATTCATTGAACTCTTTATTGTGTCTTTACATCACTCTGTATCATGTTGAGAATATCACATTCTTATCTTCAATATTTACTGTTGAATCCCAGTTTGTAATCTTTATTGTGTGACTGAAGTCCTTCCAGCAGTAATGCTGCTCTGATTTAACCAGCATCTTTGGTTTAAATCACATTCATCTTCATCTTTGTTGTATTATTATTGGGAGGGAATTTCAGGCCAGGTTCAGCAGGAGTTGTCACAAATATAATAATATTTGAAACTTATATGTCAGTTATTTGTTCAGCTGGGCTACTGCAGAGAACTTTAAAAGGATCAAAAAGATACAATTTCAGTAAATAAAACACACTTTTCATATGCCTAATTGTGTTGTCTGTAATCCTATCATTTCAATGGAACCTCAACCATAAATTCCTTGCTACTTCCTTGTGTGAACAGTATATCATATGCCTTTTTTACTGTATTAATATTTTCCTCTTGTTTTGTTTTTTAGAGTAGAGCATTGGTGAACAAAAAATTGCTGCAAATCAAGCATTAAACAGAGGTGAACAATTTATAAGCATGTTGTTTTCCTGGATTCCTTCTCCCAACTACCACTCTTTTATTTATTTTGAATAAAGTGGATAAACCACAACCCCCACCACCACTCTTTTATCATTTGCACCTTTTCTCCATTAATAAACTCACAAATTGGAAAGCAAAATCTTCCAAGAAAGTTTGGCAAGTTATTATGCTTCTGAAACTCATCCTCTGGTTTGCTTTCTTGCAGCTTTCAACTTCTGCCAATGATTTCACTTAACCTCATAGATTCTCTTATAGAGAACTCTTTAAGGTGACGAAAGGCTTTAACGACGAGTGTCTTCTGGGAATTGGAGGTTCCGGTAAGGTCTATAGAGGAGTGCTGCCATCTTCTAGAATTGAAGTTGCAGTAAAGAGAGTTTCTCATGAACCAAGACAAGGAATAAGGCAGTTTGTAGCAGAGATTGTGAGCCTTGGTAATCTCCGGCACCGAAACTAAGTCCAGCTCTTAGGATATTGCCGGCGCAAAAATGAGCTACTCATAGTTTACGAGTACATGCCTAATGGGAGCCTCGATAAATTTCTTTTCTGTGAAGATAGACCAACTCTTTGTTGGAATCAGAGGTTTCAGATAATCAAGGGAGTGGCCTCTGGCCTTCATTATTTGCATGAAGATTGTGAGCAAGTTGTGATTCATAGAGATGTTAAAGCTGGCAATGTGTTACTGGACAAAGATATGAATGGAAGACTCAGTGACTTTGGACTTGCTAGACTATATAGTCATGGAGGTGCTCCTCAGACAACCAATGTGGTAGGAACTCTGGGTTAGAGCTTGCTGGAACTTGCAAGTCGACGACAAACAGCGATGTGTTCGCCTTTGGAGCTTTCCTACTTGAAGTTGCTTGTGCAAGGAGACCATTAGAGCTGAAGAAAGAAGCAGATCAGCAGATGTTATTGGCATTTGTGTTTGCTAATTGGAAGAGAGGAGCAATTCTAGATACAATGGATCCAAAATTGGGAGAGGATTATGTGCCCAATGAGTTGGAGTTAGTATTGAATCTTGGATTGTTTTGTTCACATAACTGGCCTAAAGCACGGCCTAGTATGAGACAAGTAACACAGATTCTTAATGCTGGTGCTCCTCTTCCTGATTTACTGATTCCTGATTTTAGTTCTGAGTATTCAACATTCACTGAGAATGATTGCGCTATCTTGTTCCCCTCCATGTCGAGTAAATCATGTCTTTTTATCGGCCGTTGATCGAATTTTAACTTTGTTTGTCTTCAGTACATTTATATTGGAAAGCTGTTAACTCAACTTCAACATAGATGCTTTAGCATGAATGTGAAATAATAATAGCTTCAATTGCTTAGACTTTTTGTGAGTCTACTATTTTGTGTTCATTGCTGACCACTACTTATTTTTTTCCATGTTCTAGATGAAAAACAATGAAGAAACATCTCCAGAGTAGTTGTTGAAAATTCCAATCTCATATGCACATCACAATCTTGACGAAATTTCCAAGTGTTTGGTGGCAAATGACTGCAACCTTTTCCCTCGCTTGACCGGAACTTAAGATATTCATGCTCCATCAAATTAGCTCTGTTTCTGAGCAACCAATTATGGCATCTTTGTTGCTAAAAAATTTAGTGCTCTTAGCTCTTCTTGTGCATCTCAGAGCCTTTGCAGCAGATTCTGAGTTCAAATTCGATGGATTTCG
This sequence comes from Dioscorea alata, assembly GCA_020875875.1. Lineage (NCBI taxonomy): Eukaryota > Viridiplantae > Streptophyta > Magnoliopsida > Dioscoreales > Dioscoreaceae > Dioscorea > Dioscorea alata. Next base: position 985,960 of record CM037023.1, on the reverse strand, counting down.
CGGCGCAAATCTCAGTCTTGATGGTATTGCAAGGTTGTCTGATGAAGGCCTCTTGCTTCTCACCAATAGGACACAACAATCAAAGGGTCAGGCTTTCTACCCATCTGCTTTCCGGTTCAAGACATCTGAATCTGCTGCTGCTCACTCATTCTCCACCACTTTCGTATTCGCTATCGTCTCCGAGTACCCTACCATCAGCAGCTTTGGCTTCACCTTCTGCTTGTCGCCGACGAAAGCACTTCATGGTGGCATAGCCAACTTCTTAGGCCTCTTCAACTCTACAAACATCAATCTTGCATCAAATCACATTGTTGCTGTGGAGTTTGATACAGTTGAAACACCTGAATACAAAGATATCGACGACAACCATGTTGGCATTGATATTTATGGTCTGATTTCGAATAATTCTCATACTGCAGGCTACTATACTGGTGATTCTAACAGAGATTTTCACAACCTGAGCTTAGTAAGTGGTCAGCCAATGCAAGCATGGGTGGAATATGATGGCAAAAAACTGCAACTCAATGTGACAATAGCTCCCTTAGGACAGCAAAAGCCCAGCCGCCCTCTCCTATCATCAGAGATCGATCTTTCCGGCATGATATCCGAAGATGTGTTCATCGGCTTCACTGCATCTGAGGGTAATATCCTTACAACCCATTACATACTTGGTTGGAGCTTTAAAATGGATGGAAATGCAACTCTTGATCTAACAAGCTTGCCTAAACTCCCACTCATTGCCGAAAACAAGAAGAAATCCTGGACTTGGATAATTTGGCTCTCTCTGTCTCTAGTCCTTGCTCTAACAATTACAGGATTGATCATCAGTTACATAGTGGCAAGGAGAATGAAATTTGCAGAGCTACGTGAGGAATGGGAGCAAGAGTATGGTCCTCATCGTTTCTCATACAAAGAGCTCTTCCAAGCAACAGAGGGCTTCAAAGACAAACACTTTCTTGGCTTTGGAGGCTTTGGCAGTGTCTACAAAGGAGTGTTGCCAAGTTCTAAAGCAGAAGTTGCAGTAAAAAAGATATCTCATCAATCAAGACAGGGAATGAAGGAGTTTGTAGCAGAGATAGTAAGCCTTGGCAGGCTACGGCACCGGAACTTAGTCCGTCTTTTAGGCTATTGCCGGCGAGAAGGGGAACTCTTCTTAGTCTATGATTTCATGCATAATGGTAGTCTAGATAAGCATCTATTCTGTCAGAGAAGACCATGTCTGGACTGGAACCAGAGGTTCAGAATCATCAAAGGAGTAGCTTCAGGCCTGCTCTACCTTCATGAAGAGTGGGTGAAGGTGGTGATTCACAGAGACATCAAAGCTAGCAATGTGTTGCTAGACAGTGAGTTCAATGCAAGGCTTGGGGACTTTGGCCTTGCTAGATTGTATGATCATGGGACTGACTTTCAAACAACTCATGTTATGGGGACAATGGGATATCTAGCTCCAGAGCTTGTAAGGAGAGGCAAAGCCACAACATGCAGTGATGTGTATGCATTTGGAGTGTTCTTACTTGAAGTGGCATGTGGAAAAAGGCCTATAGAATTAGAGGATTATGGAGAGGAGATTGTTTTGGTGGAGTGGGTGTTAGAGTGTTGGAAAAATGGGGACATAGGTGGAGCAAGAGATAGAAGGCTTGGTGAAGAGTATGTGATGGAAGAGATGGAGTTGGTGTTGAAGTTGGGATTGCTCTGTTGTCACCCTGTGGATAGAGCAAGGCCAAGTATGAGACAAGTCATGCACTTCTTGAATGGAGATTTTTGTCTGCCTCAATTGACACCTTCTTCTTTGAATGATGATGTGTTGGATTCAATTGCAGATGAAGGTTTTGATAAATATGTTGTGTCTTCTTCTTCTTCTGCTTCTCTGGCCACTGCTTCTCTTCTCTCTGGTGGTCGCTAGCTTTATGCATGTGTGTGCGTGTGTTTTGGGGGGGAAGAAGGGAATGACAAATGTAAGAGGTTTAGTATTAGTTTAGTTTCCTTCTGCCGAGGGTTCGAGGATGTCTGTTATTCATGTATCTTTATTTGCTGTTTTTTTTTTATTTGAGTAGTTATACACATATGTTTTTTTTTGTAAGAGGAACAAACAGCCCGTAGGCCCTGCTAGACTACCAGGAGTGTGCACAAGCCTCGACGGAGCAAGTGGGGGCGGAGCCCGCGCACACGTGGGCTCTGGGACCACCCGCGCACAACCACCGCTCACAACTCTCAGAAATATGCTTTCACCCAAAAATCGAACTTTCACCACTCGGTGAAAAGCTCTATCGGGGCCCCATGTATCAATAGACCATGTGATCGTTGGCGTTATACCACATATGTTATGTTGCTCTCTTGTTTTTTCTGTTGGGCTTCTTGTGTTCTGGTTTATTTACTTTTTCAATATATATATATATATATATATATATATATATATATATATATTAGTTTAGTTTTACTTGGTTGGGTTGGGTATTAAGACCTCAACTTAGCACTAGTATTAGTTTAGTTTTACTTGGTTGGGTTGGGTATTAAGACCTCAACTTAGCACTAGTGAAAAGGTGAAACATTGTCTTTGTGATACTCTGTTGGAATACTTTTGTGCTTGTTTTGGGTTGTGTTTTGGAAGAAAAAGTGAATAAAAATAACAAAGTGAATACATTCTAACTTTGTTGAAAGTAATAAAAATAGTTATAAATCGATATTAATATAGCCCGACTGTAAAACATAGAAGTCCCATGTAAGAGGTAAGGTGCTCAAATCTCACCTAAGCCTGATAAATAATGTAAATAGTATAGTTTGTCTAAAATAAGAGCAATTACAAATAAATAATTACATCTAATACAAATTAGAAATATAAAAAAAAACATAAACAAAGTGCACACTTACAGCAAGTGAAGAGCAAACTAAATTTAAAAAATAATAATAATTTATAAAAAGTACTATAGCACCAAAAATATACCAGAATGAATTATTCATCTTATGTAGCACTAAATAAGATTAGAAAGATTAATTACTAAATCAAATCTAAAATAACTATTATTTTAAAAAAAATTAGATAAATCATATTCATTTGAAAAACTGATAGCATAAAGAACTCCTGAATCAAACCAGAAAAAGAATTAATACAACACTGATCAATTCAGAGGTCAGTAAAATTAAAAGCCTCTCAATTCATTTTAGATGAAGCAAAGTGACATGACACACAAAAGCAAGGAAACAACCGGGACAAGTAACAGGGATGTAAAGTTATTTTTTATGTGTTTAGAAAAAATAATTAATTAATTTATACTGTTATATATATAAATTGACAAGAATTGACAAGTCACCCAATTCTTTTTTCTTTTCGGACACTTACCTAGTCCACATAGTTAAGATAATTACTGGTATATCAGTAGATGTGGGTTTGAAATCTTTCGCTTGTGATACTATTTACAATATGATTTTTATAAATTTTTTGAATGTGTTTGTAATAAATTTTGATTGTTCTATGTAACACCTAATCAAATTAATAAATTTTAATAACCAGGAGTTCAACGTGGTCTTTAAAAATGAAGAATACATTGGTTTTATTAGTCTTTCCTGTTTGGCTTATAATATTTTTTTTCGTAGTTGAATTTACTTTTCTATTTTGATTGGTGACCACACACTCATGCTTGTCATGCTCACTCGTATTCTTTTTGACTTATTGATTTAGTGCCTCGAAGCTTATTTACTTTAATTAAATAAAGTTTTTGCCAAAAATATTTCTTGATGTAACTAATTCATAAAAAAGATTACCAAAAAACACAATCTAAACAAATCCAAACAAACTTTATTTAATGGAATCCTTTTTAAAATTCTCCTATGAGAAAAACTTTTACCAAAAGCTGAATCCAATAATTCAAAAAAAAAAAAAAAAATCAAATTTCCAATTAGTACTAAATTTTTATTGATCATTTATTTTTACAATGCCCTTTGCATCTGGGATTATTATTTCATCTGTCTGCTTGAGCTCCCAAACCCACCTTAGCTTGTGGGGGTTGTAGAGGAGGTGCCTGCACCCTGCTAGGAAGACTGTGGGGGAGCTGGTGGTGAAAGCCATAGTCTGGAACATTTGGCTTGGCGATGGTGCTAGAGAGAAGATCATGATGCTATCACCTTAGTCAGAAGAAGCTTTGAGTTTTTAGATCCTCGCGTGGGAGATATTCAAAGTTCTTTGGCCACCGAGGAGGGTCATGGTCCAGTCTCGGGCTAGGTGTCTAGGAATCTGGTGTTGCCTTGAGGAGGGCTCTTGTTCCTCACTTTTGTGGTTCTCTGTGTACTTACCACATCTAGTGGTATTGTATTCTGCTATTGTACTTTTAATTGAAGTAATTTATCCACCTTTTTATAAAAAAAAATAAATAATTTTCCAAAAAAAAAATTATGAAAGATATATTTACCAATAAACCAAAGTAAGTGCTCACGGATTCACTAACTAATAAGCACCAAATGAAAAAACAAACAACAAAAAGAGATCCAGTATAAGAGTTTCACGCCAGCGGCTTCAGAAATTAAACAACTGCCGTCAGGAAGCGTTACACTGCATTCCGCGCTTGGCTGCCCACACGAGAAACTCGAGCTAACGTTGCCTGTCGTCTCACACGCCGGCTTCTCCGTCGGCGATGCAGGGCTCGCCTGCCACGATACATTTATATGAGATTATATCATCATCCAATGGCTAAAATCCATTTATGAACAATATTAAATAGTGTCAAACAATGTTACATTTATATAGTGATCATAAACAGTAAATTTATATAGTATCTATATAAATAATAACGGTTAGATCAATATCTAACGATTGTAAACAAACATCTTTAGTAAACAGTAATCTGCATATCTGTAAACCCAAATATATATAATTTTTTTTAACATAACACAATGGTTTGACGAAGTCTATAATTACGAACAAGCACGGAGAACTCTCCTAGAGAGCTAAGCTCTACCACAAAAAACACGCTCAATTTTTCATGTGCTCTCACCTTTACCTTTTGTTAGAATGGGAAGTCAAACTCACGTCTCACTCCAATAAAAAAACTGAGGTGTTATAAAGTTAATAACCGAAAACTATATTTACTAACTAATATTTAAAATATTAATATTAATAAAATATTTTTATTAATTTAAAAAATATTTATTTAAATTAATATTAATAAAAACGAAGATTTTGAGATTTAGAAAACGGGTAAGCACTTACCGGGCTGGAGTTAGTGGTCTTGGAGAGCCCGACATCATAAGTCATAGTTAAATCGGGCCGGAAAAGCCCAAAAGACCTCTCAGAAGTGGGCCCGGCCTTCAAGTCTTCATCATAAAGCGCAAAGATATATGTATCCACGGACTTGCCAGGCATCTTGGGCGTGCCAACCATGGACTTCAAATGGCCCACAAGCCCACCATTGAAGGCCTTCGCATTATCCACGCTGGCACCGACTTCATCCGCGTCACCTTTGTATGGCCAACCAGTCTCCGCCACGACGATCTCGAGATTCGTGAACCCCATCGCATCAAGCGCTGATCGTATGGCGTCCACCTGCGCGTCAAACATGTTGGAATACGTCAGGGCCGAGACCGGGTCGACCCGGCCCGGGTTGGGTTGGAATAGGCAGAAGGCCAGGGTTTCGGGCCTCGGGTCGGATCTATAAGCGAAAAACGGGTACGGGTTTATCATGAAAGGGGATCCATTATCTTGGAGGAAGTGGAGGATGGGGGAGAGGACGGAGGAGAGGTCGGAGTGGAAGGCGCCGGCGGAGGGGGGATCGGATTGGGAGAGGATGGCCATGGAATGGACGGTGGAGATCTTGATCTGAGGGGCGGTGGAGGAGAGGGCTGATTGAAGGTTTTGCATGGCGGGAAGGAGGAGAGGAGGGAGAGAAGGATCGCCGGAGTTGAGAGCTTCGTTGCCGACAGCGATGAGGGGGATTGAAGGGGAAGGGAGGAAAGGGAGAAGGTTGGAGGAGGCCCAGGTGGAGGCGGCGGAGGAGGAGGAAGCGAGAGTGGGGAGATCGGAGTTGGGAACGCCGAGGATGACGGTGATGTCGGTGGAGGCGAGGGATCGGAGAAGGGCGGGGTCGGGGGCGTAGAGACGGAGCTTGGAGATCGTTGTTGATTGGAGGAGTCGTGCGGTGGCGTCCGATGATGGGAGGTTGTCTGCTTCCTCGCCGTAGTTCACTCCGATGAATGACTGCGATCCTGACACGTGTTTTTCAAAGTGTTGGTTTTCCAGCAGAGTGGGCTTTTTTTTTTCTTTTTTTTTTAAAAAAAAAATGGAAATTAAAGGGCTTTGCTTGGTTGTTTTGAGAATGCTATTAATTTATTTAATATTTAATTTTCCAGAGTATTTATTAAAAAAAAAAAGGAGAGAGAATGAGCTTACTTGCGGAGAAGAGAAGGAATGGAGAGAGGAGGAGGAGGAGGAGGAGATGGAGGGTTATTTTCTCCATGGATTTCTTTTGATGAATAAAAAGAGAGGAAGGTGTATATATATGTAATATGGGAATGGCTTCTTAAAATGGTGCAGAAAAAGATAGGGAGGTGGAAACTTGGGGAGGAATGAGAGAAGAGGGTTACTAATAGTAGTTACTTAGTAGTGGTTTAATAGTTAGGAGAGAGAGGTCTTTCATGACTTCATTGCTATTCTAGAGCAGAGTGGTTTGAATGGAGGTATGTAATGTTTAGGAGTTAATTGTTAAGTATGTATTGAATTATGGGAATACTTGAATGAGAGGGAAAGAATAGCTGGGAATGCAAGCGAGGTTCTAAAATTTGAAGGATTTGTTGAAATAAGTTAAGGTATTAATGTTAGGATTATAATGTTCAACTGATTTGTTGGACCATTTTGCTTAAAAGCAGGATTGGTAGTAGTCAAGCCAGAGTCAATTTTTGGATTAATTGCAAGCTACAAATAATTGATGCTGTGGACGATAGTGTAACAAAAATTAAAGATGGCAAATAATTGAAGAGGAAGGCGTACAGTTGAACAGGGCCATCAGAAGTTTTGATTGGGTGTAATGTGATGGGTGGCATAGAGTCAATTCCAAGGATTGGAAACTTCTTGCTGATCCATTTGCAGGGCCGGAGACCTCCAGTCTTCTCACTCTATTCAAAAGAAAGAATGGACCTTCTGCAATAGCTCATGAAGACCATTGAACATGTGTTTGGTTACTTGTTTCCCTGTTTACTGGAAAATGAGTAATGTGTAGCCATTTTGATTAACTTTAAAAAAAAAAAACACACAATTCCTCTACGTTGAAGTGCTAATATGAATTAAATCAATAGGCTCAGCCCCATTTATTTACTTATTTATTTATTTATTCTGGTTCACCAGTTGCACACCCCTACCAAAAACCAAACCAATGAAACATATATAACAGAATACAACTCACAACACAGGTTTTATGCAAAGGAAAATAACAGCTGAAACCAAGCATAGTTAACAGGCAATAATTTCTGATATAACACTGAAATTACCAGCATAAAAATAAAGGTATATAACACTGAAATTACAAGCATAAAAATCAGGGCAGATAACATTGAAATTACACGCATAAAAATCAAAGATAACAAACAGCATGCCCCTGGAGAAGCAAAGGAACAGACCAAAATTCTGATCCACAATCAGAAGAATAACACACAAGAATAGCTCACAAATATAAAAAGAACTCCTGTCTGGGCTGTGCGAGGTGCAGCCAGGAAATTTTGGAACAAAACTTACATTACCATAACACACTGGCTCTTCTTAAGCTCCGACGTACTGTGTGGCTACAATATTAGTCGGAAGCTAGCATATGCAAAATCAACTCAATTAACCTCCTGAGTGAGAGACTGGAGAAGTCACGAAATGGCCATCCTTGAAAGTGTGAACAAACTGTTGAGGCAATGCATGCTCCACCTAAAAGTATTCACGAAAAAGAGAAAAGGACCTTGAGGAGTCTAATACTTATTTGGTTCTAATGATGAAGGGAATTTGTGAGGATTTAGCACAACCAATTCTGTTTTAACAATTGATAAGGGCAATGTGGACATATATGTTAGCAGGTCATTATGATAAACACATATAAGACATGACATTCAGCACAGGTTTGACTTAGCCCAAACTATTTGCCATGGCATCATGTTTACAGAGTTACAATAGTAAGCTGTTGAAAGCAATTTTTAATTTTCAATTTTCACACTCCCCAAGAAAGTCAGATTGAAATGTAAAAGACTAGATCAAGTCTAAATTGAAACTTAATCCAGCAATACCCAACCGTTTGCACATAACCAACTCTAAAAGATAATGTGGACCAATCAGTATGTAGAATCTTTTTGAGTCGGAAATATATTGTATACTCTTTTCACAAACCACCAATACTTAAGGGAGATAATACCATCTAAATATCTAAAAGGCATCATGGATGTCCCGTAGTCTTTCAGGTGCATGGTCTGGCTAATTTGTGAAAACTTATAGGTTCTGCTATATCAAAAAAATGGAAGAAAATGCACTTGAAACTCACCCAGTCATCATCAGAACTAACTCCGGGAACAAGCACATTTATTTCACTTGATTTAGCGGTGGTTATTGAAGCCTCCAGTGAACCTTTGCTTAAATATAGTTGGCAACCTGCTGTGTTGTCTATTGATATTGTTGGTGCTGAGCCCTGCATGAATTGAGCAATGACCCGTGAGCAAATAAAATGAAAAGAACAAAGTAAATCCATTCCAGACTGTACGCAATTAAAATGAAATTGACGGAAAAAATTGTATTAACATAGCAAACTCAAATCTGAAGCAGCAACCTATCAATTTACTCCTTGAATACCCAACTGCCTAAGCAGCCATTAGGCAATTGTTTAAATAGGTCAATTCAAGTCACCAGGTTTAACAAGTTTTCTGTTTTTGACTCTCTTACCACAACTTGATTTGAAAGCAACAAATTAGCGTGAAACTTAAGACAAATCTCCCTCATCAATATAGCTATAGCATAAGATGCTAAAATAGACTGCTGAAGAATAACCAGTTGGCCAGCATTTTATTGTGACACTAACAAGACACGTCCTTTTGGAATAACAAATGTTCCTATCCAATCCATTGAAAATGCTATGAGCACATTTGTTGAAAAGAATCAACAATGAGAACAATGAGAATAATTCAGCAACAGATTTCTTTTCATATTCCTATTCCACACAACTATCAAAAAATAGTTCTAGACAAATAATTGTCCCATCCCTTCACAGTCAGAAACATGTCATACCTGGCATTGCACTTCAACTCCATTGCAGTTCACAATCTCACAAGCTGCAACAACATCCTGAAACATAATAGAAAATATTGTTACTGCAATGTATGATGATGCAAAATAAATGATACAAACATCTAGACAATTATTAGAATTTAACTAATGCAATATAGAAATCAAAACAGCTTCTTTAAACTGACCATGAACACAATTCCCATTTTGCTGCACTTATCAACAGTTATGTTGTTCACCTTTCCTGCAGATTATGAATTTCCAAAAGAAAGCTCAGAGGGAATAGTAGCAGATAAGGCAATAAGGCTCATGGTATGGTTCAAACCATGAAAAACTAGACAGCATACCTTTGACTTGTAAAACAGAATCCTTGCACCCAAATATGTATACAGACTGTTTGGAATCACAATCATCAATAACCAAGTTTTTCTTTCCAATCTGGTTTTCAACTGCCCACCTGTGCAGAGAAACATCTATGACAAATGAATTCTAGCAACATGCCAAGAGCCTTCAAATCACACAAAAGGCAACTAGAGATCATAAAAGAAATATAGGAGCATTATTTTGAGTAGAGAGAGAGAGAGAGAGATCCGAAAGCCCTCACTTGCGTCCCATTTGAAGCTCCAACTTGGGAGGGCCTGCTTTAGAAAAGGCAGAGGAACTGGCTCGAGGTTCTTTTTCAGATGCACCAACAAAACTGGTCCTATCAGTTCTATTCTTTGTCTTCATGTCATCAGTTACCTTCCTTAAACCTATGAGGCAGAAAATTGACAAAGGATAAGATATTCAGAGAGAAAACTTTTGACCCTTTTCCTCGCTGGAAGCTGGAAATTTTGAAATTTGTTTGCTTACCACCAGTCACTGACTTCCCTGAGCTAATATCCTGAAATACAGCAGACATTCCTTCTTTGGGCCGTGATGATGCTGTCTCAGAGCTGAAAAGTGAAGCTGAGGGTGGAGGTGGAGGGGCTGGAACCTTTGTTGAGGGTGGCTTTGACATGCCAGCACTGGTGGATGAGGTGGAAACAGCTACTCCTGCAGAAGCCCAAACAGGACCCAGAGGATAAAATCCCTTGACATAATCCCGTAAACCAGGAAGATAGAGTTCCTTTAAAGCTTTTGCCCATTCTACATGATCTGGATCCTTATTTCTGTACTCCACAAGAACCTATAAATTTTTTTAAGAAAAAATAACTGTCACTTCTGACACATGGAACAGAGCCAATACCATATTAGACTAGGTTCAGATAGTGATGCAAAAGTGCAATAAAAAGAAGTTGTGCCTCAACTGATCAAAAGTATAGAAAAGTTGCATAATAATGGGAATTAAGAATTCATAACAAAGAAATGATGACTTCAATAAAAGTTTGGGATGTAAAGCAAACAACACTGATGAAGAATTATTGATAAACCAATTCAATATAAAATGAATCATATGGTTTCATGGTGAAGGGGAATTAATGTAAAGAAACTAAGCATGTAAGCTGCCAATAAGCTTATTAAAGAGGTGTCTGACTTTGGACATGCCTTGTTGTTGTAGAATTCAGCCATCTGCCAACTTTCCTCCACATGGGAAATTGGAAGACTCATACCTTAAACAAAGAACAAGTATAAGAAGAAGGATTTCAAGTAATCTTGATGAAAAATACACACAAGTTACTTGGCAAAAATAAACAAAAAGGCTACATACAAAATTTCACCTACCACAATCCTTTCCTGAATATGCAATCCATGCCAAAGCTGTGAGACTGTCAGCAATGGACTTCTGATGGTTGAAAGCATCAGTCCTCCTTCCTTCAGTTAATGCATTTGCTTTAAGGATCACTTCATTCAGTGGCTTCAAGAATTCAGCTAAGTTCTCAAGACTAGGCTTCTGCAACATTTGTAATGAGTCTATATTGAGCAGGGGAATCAAATATGACTACTAAATATGAATTTAAATGATGGCTTACATGCTGAGATCATATGGCTGAAAGGACTTTAAAATAAGTCAACATGACAGCAAGGCTTGAATATAAAGAAGCGCGCGCGCACACACAGACATATATATATTGAAGAGAAACCAAAATCAAATTACTGAGCCACTGGTTTTGCAAAAGAATTTATTCAGGCAGAAAAAAAAAAATGATGGCAAGATCCAATTATAATAAAAAATCAAAATTAATTTCACTATTTGATATTCGATAAACTGCATAAAAAATGCCATAACGCAACAAATAGCATATATTCACGATATCTTCTAAGAGAGAAACAATGATATACAATTGCAGCACATCATCCATGAAAGCAGCTGAGCCCTGATCTACTTTGATATCACAAGAATCACACCACTCAAACCACTTACAACCATAAATCTTAAGAATATCATACAACTAGACATTAAATTAAATTAAAATAAAGACAAGGGATCCATTTCCAAACTGTGAAAATTTCACAATTTCACAAACTAGCTAACAAGAGACAGGATCCACAATGATTCTAGCAATCTCCTGATCCACAAATTACAGATATTAATCTTAAGTATCCGATAAACAAATGTCTCAAAGGATCAACAATAACATTTTGTCCATTTCGAAATAGTGTTCAATTGCAACTATCAACATCAACATCAACATCAATATCAATATCAGACAAGCAACTAGGTTTAGAATTCCAAAACAAGACAAAAGAAAGGAAAAGGTTAAAATCTCTAATTAAACAAAACACATCGACTCCAAGATTGGACCATTGGATCTAAAATCACCATTTCCACTCAATTATACCAAAATATACCAGATCGTAAGCAAAAAAATACACAATGGAAGTGAAATCAAAGCATAGATCGTCAACCTGAGACTGTTTAGCCTTGATGAGGAGGCCCCTCTTTACAGCGAACGCCTCTTCAAGTATCCTTGTGGCTTCGAGGACCTTTCCCCCGATCTTCTCCGCAGCAGCGGAGACTCTACCGAGGAAATTTGCAACAAGCTCATCAAACGCCAAGATAGCTGGATCTACAGGCTGCGCTTCAGCGGCAGCTAATGGCGAGATGCCAGCATGGGATCCGGCGATGGGGAGAGCCTCAAGCCGTGCCACGGCCGCCTCCAGGCGGGCCACCAGGTCCTTCTCCATCGGCAGTGATGGGATGAGCTTCACGGCAACTCCGACGATCTCGTTGGTTGGATTCCAGAGCTTTTGGTTCTCGTTTTGAGGCTCGATAAATTTGGGTCGGTGGTTAGATCGAATGAGGGCAATAAGAAAAAGCGCGGCCACGTCTTTCGGCGTTTATTTATTTATTTATTTATTATTTTATTCAATATTATTAAAATAATTATGAATTTGATTAAATTTTTAAAGTTATGGTGATCTAAATATAAAATGAGAAATTTAAAAAAAAAGTGAAAGGAAAAAAAAGAATAATTGAAATTATGAAAATAAAGTCTGCTTTATAAAGCTACTTTATTGAAATGTTTGGCATGCTCATGTCATGTTTTGCTTTTAAAAAAAAAAACCTATTTTTATAAGTTTTAGCATTTTATAATTTTTGTTGTTTAATAATAAAAATAGAATTTCCATTGTTTGAGGTCCATAAATAAGAAATCTATAGATGTCCAATTATCACCCGTTGGATCATGATACAAGACATTGATAAACAATATTACTGTTTATTGTATTGTTTCATATAGTAATACATGTACTATAACTATTGTTCATCAATGTTAGCCAGTGGATCGAGATCCAATGACTGATAATAGACATTCGCAGATTTCTTATCTATAGACGTCCATAAAGAATTGGTCTTCATAAAAATAATGCTTTAGGAACAATGGGTTAATCTATTAGTAACTACCCATGCTTATAATTGAGAGGTTTCAAATGCGAGCCTCTCTGATTACAATGAATTTTTTAGGTCCACTGTGGTAGTTATATGTAAGTAATAACTATAACCAATGTTATCAGAACCGGACCGGACATTGAACCAGTCAAGGTGCCGGGTCACTGGGTTATCGGTTCAACCACTGAGTCAATTGGGTTAATGTTGGATCAAATTAAATATTTTAAATCATTTAATTTAATATAATTAATTGGAAAAAATATATTATAATTATAAAAAAAAATGATACAATAAATAAAGTATACAAGTAAAAGTAAAATACATAGATTTTAATTTTATACAATATATATTTTAATACAAACCGGGCGGTTCATATAAAACCGACCGGTTCACATCAGTTTTTACCTATTCAATTGCAAGTCCAGTCAAACTAGAGAACCAAACCTGTTCTGGCACCAGTTCACTGGTTCAACCGGTCGGATCTCCGGTCCAGTTCGATGATAACATTGGCTATAACTATTTTGTACTCGTTTGTACCCATTTTGTCCTTTTTGTTTATATTGTTTTGTCGACTTTATAAAAAAAATAAAAAAATAATGCTTTGTTTAATTTCAGCATTGGGTGTTCCACGCTTTAATTAGAAAGAAGATGGAATATAAACTATATTTTACATGGATGGTTATATGATCCATTTAAACAGCCGTTCTAATACGGCTTTAAATATGTTTACTTACAATTTATCACATTTAATAATCTAAATACTAAAAAAAATATATTTGACAGAGTATAGTAGCCAACATGTATGTGATATATCAGTAATAATAGGCCCTTCATTCTACATCTTCAGTTAGATTTTTTCAATAATAAAACCAGAATTAAAATGCACTGTTCTCATAGTTATTATTTAAAAATTTAAAAACTTGTAAAAATAGGCTTTACCTTTTATTTATTTAATTATTTAAATTTTCCATTTCTTCGAATGACACGTGTCATTCAAGTGATGTTGAAAGCCCAATGGGCTGAGTTGAAGGCATCCACCAAAACAATACCGCTATTTATCTATTAATTTATCTTTTTTTTAATAATTTTCTTATTTATCAAAACCAAATCAATCACAAGTAATTTATAATATAATTAATTAAAATTAATTAATTAGTTATAATATCTCATTTTATAGATTCAATTCAGGCCCAGGTACGGTCCATCACTGGAACTGAAGCCCGGCCCAAAAGGAACCATTTAAAATCTAAAGAGGTCCATTTTCGCGGGCCCGCGTCGGAGAAGAAGGCCCGCTCGTGGCTTTCTCGTCGTCCCGCTTCCTCTTGTTTGGCTTGAGAGGCGAGAGGCGAGATCGGCGGGCTACGCCGGCGCCGGAGATGATCACGCGGTCGAAGTTGGTGGAGCAGCTGAGGGACTACCAGATCCGGTCCCATCACAAGTGGGGTGCCCTCTCTTTCTTCTCCCCCAATCCCCAAATCTCCTCTAGGTATTCGGTTTGGAACCACACTTGCAATCTTTTTTTGTTTATTTTTTTTTTTTCAATTATTGAATCCATGTCTTGTTTTTCAATGATGTTTTGTAATCATGATTATGTGAAATTTTGTGAAATTTTATATGATTTGGAGGAAATTGGAGGCACAGTAGGGATTAGTATAAGAATCGGAGTTTTTAGATTAGTAATCGTTGAATTAGAGAATTTTTTCGAACTTGCCGTGAAATTATTATTTTTTTTATAATTTTTTGTGATTATATGCCTTGAAGTTGATGAAAGGTATGAGTACTAGGTAGCAGGAGCAATTGGAAGGAGAATCCATACATTGTTTATTGGAGCTATGTATTAATTTTGGAAGAGTGTAGACTTTGTTACTTATTTTTGTAAACATCCTTATGGTGTTCATCATGCATTTATTAAATTTATTCATTAATGAATAATTTGGATGTGGATACTGCCCTTTATGAATGAACTAGGCTTAATAGCGTTTTTAGGATTCATGCAATCATCTGTAGTTCATCGAACACTAAGTTTGATCTGAAAATGTGCTCACTTGCGTCATTATAAACCTCTCTGTAGTACATGCAACATTAGATTGAACTGAAAATATGTTTGCTTATTATCATACAACTCTCCTTCATTCATGGAACATTAAGGTTGAATTGAGAATGTACTTGCTTGTATCATCATAAAACTCTTTCCAGTTCATGAAACATAAAGGTTGAATGGAACATGTGCCTGCTTGTATTGTCATAAAATTTTCTGTAGTTTATGGAACAAAAAGGTTGAGTTGAGAATGTGTCTGCTTTATCATCATAAAACTCTCTGTAGTTCGTGGAATATTAAGGTTGAACTGAAAACAAACTGTCTTGTATCATCATACAATTCTCTGTAGTTCACAGAATATTAAGGTTGAACTGAAAGTGTGCTACTCGTTTCAGAAACTGATAATGTTAGTCTTCTTGCAAAGCAAATTGGGAAAAGAATACAAATCTGCTCTATTTCAAGACTTTGTGCCTATCATGCCAAAATTTCAGGATCACTCTCAAATCTAAGCTTTTAGTATTTCTTCACAATTAAGTAATTTCCATACAATTATCCACTCCTATGTACATAAGATGTTCCTTAAAGATATTCAACAGACAAAAGCTGTATAGGTTCAAATCATTGTCGTAGACTTATTATGAATGATATCTTCACAGTTTTTACTCATGGGAATCACATCTCTGGTTGCATTTTTATTGTGCATATAAATATTTCTGCTGTTGGGAATTGTTTGTGTTAATTGTTAAGAACCTTCTGGCAAAATTTATGCCTCAGCTACAAGTGTAACTCGGAAAGCATTTACTTTCAGCTTTACGTTTCTATCGTTTCCGTATTTCTTTCTTCTGAATACACTCATAGCCTTTCTTTTCTTTCTTGTAGAACTGATTTAACTATCTTGTTTTTCATTGCAAACCTTACATATTGCTTTGATCTACATGTATTGATATATTCTCTCCTTTTATTAGATAACTGGAACAATAATCAATACAACATTGAACTAAATCTTGCAGCTAAATTAAGTGAAAACTATTCCAAAATTGTCATTGTAGATGAAATTTCATTCTTCCAAGAAGATTTCCACTTTAGTAACTCATTAATTCCAGTGTGTTTTTTCTTTGATGGCTTTCTATTTTATTACGGTCATCATCTTGAAAAATTATGATAAATATATATATATAATTTTATACTAACGTGAGCATAACAAAGGGTGTGACTGACAAACTAGCTCAATATTATTGAAGTAGGATTTGGGATGTGAATGCTACTTTTCATTGCTTTAGTAATTTAATGTTTTGTGTATCCGTGACGCTTGATGTTAGCATGAAAATTTTTTCTGGGAATAATGCTTAAAACATATGCTTTATTTGAGATATAAAATTTATATTTTTACCTGCCAAATTTAGTATCTATTATATCACTGGAGGATTTCATTGACTGCTGAGATTTGTTATTTTATACAACTTTAAAAAATTTTCAAGGCTACTTTTCCCTTATCTCACACTTAGTGGATGGTGTGTCCTTGCAGGCGAGATGTCATCGTGGCTATTTTATGGGCTTTGTTGTTTTGTTTGTTTGCAATATCTTCTACTTTGACACTCTATCAGAGATATCCTCGGATTTCTGCTTTTATTGCATGTATGGGAATTCTTCTTCCTGTTTGCCTAAAAATTTCTAGGCAACGTAAGCTGACAAGGAAAAGAGAAAGAAGGATGTTATTGCCTTTATCCATGTGAACTTTGATGAGAGATATATGAAATAAATCAGTTCATCATTGAGCTAAATGGCAGAGAAGTGGTCACTGAAATTTTATATTGGGTTAAGAATCCCCTAAAAACAAATTTTTTAAAAAAATTCTTGCTTGTACTTAACCATGGCCATTTATTTCTGGGAGTGCTTTTGGTATGCCTTGTCTCTCCTTTTGATATTTTTAAAGGTTTACCAGAATGTGCTATCCTCTGCACTTTTCACTTCCTACTGAAAAATATATGCATGGAATATTTTACAGAATCTTTGTTCATTAACTCTGTCTTCTTTCTGATGGTTGGTAAATTTGTCAAGAGTTCAGTGGAGTTTTTTTTTCTTATATATATATTTTTAAAATTTTATGAAAAGTCATATGTTATAATATTATATTTCTTGAAATTGTGAGATGGCCAATCTTTAACCATAGTAAGGAAACCAAATGTGAATAGCTAGTCTGTTGTCACTTCAGCAATTTGTTACATGTGAAATAATTGGGGTAAGCATCGCATCCCTGACTTTATCTCTGGATATAAACAGCATTGTCATCACATGCAATTTGATTGTCAAGTTTCACTTGGTGACTGCAGGTTTCATTGCTTTTGTTCCTTATAAAAACTAGACCCGTTCTGTGGAAAATTGGATAGCAAACTTCTGATAGTTTAAGTGAACCAAAAGACAATTGTGTACAAAGTTTCAAGCATGTCTATAATATCTAAGGTAAGAAAGATTCTGTGCACTTCCCCTCCTATTCATGGTTTTTCTAAAGCTCAGCTATAGCTGGTAGATGGGGCTTTCTATTAATACTCTCCAGTTGTATGCCTCCAGTTGTGTACCTGGAGTTGACCTACAATTTGGTTGGGTTATGTCCCAGTGCTATGTTTTAACTTATAACATTTAAAACAGGTTCTCCAAAAGCTAGGTGGTTTTTCCTTCGCCCTATTTTCGGAGAGCAAGTTATCCATTTGATATCAGCAAATGGATTTTGGTCTCCTAGAATATAGTGGCATCTTTGATATTAATAGCCATCATTGATATAACTTGCTGTCTGTATGAAAACCATTTGTTGGTGCAATTCGTAAGGAACAATCATTCATAATGATTTCATTGAACTTCCTGCTGCAGTGGTCCATCTTTCTTTTTTTTTTTTTTCCTCTTCTGTGGTCCTGGTATCTTTTTAGTGGACTAACTGCTGATTATTTGCTGCTTTTCTTATTATGCTAATATGAATAGGAAATATTGTCTAGCAGTCTTTCTTTACTTTTTATTCATCCATTTTTCATGCGAAAACCTCGCATCTGCACGCCAGAGACATCTCTTTTAAAAGCAACATGTCCTACCCACATTTACATGGTGAACGAGTAAAGACTTTTGTGTGCTTCTGAAATAATTGACTTTGATTTGATTTTTGTCGGAATTATGTGTTGGCAAATGGAATGAATGATTTGGGTTCATGATCTGCCTTTGTTTTGTTGACAAAGCCAATAAAAACAATGTAGGAGGCATGCATTTTTTGTCATTGGATATATCAAATTGGAATTTCTCGCTTGTATTGTCTGATACTGTATTTAGTTGACCCCTTGACTTATAAAGAATGATGGATTTGAATATATCAACCTAGTTTCCTTTGTACAGCTTCATTACAAATCAATTATGGTCTCTGTGATTGTTTGATTGGTATTTGCTCCAGATTGGTTGTGATAAAATTTCATCTGGCCTTGCACAAATTTCTATCAAACTTTAATTTTGGTTTGGATTGAGAGCATTTATCTTGAAACAGGTTTTGGTGGTTTTCATATCACAGTTGGTTGAAGCATATCGCTTACAATAAAACCAGTTTGTTGCCGCATGTCTTGGGACCAGCTTTTAAATAAGCAGTGTGGTTGATGAGGTTGCCCCAAAATCTGTGTTTGTGGCTAATGTCACATCTAAAGCTAATACCTTCTTCAGCATTGCACACCACCCTGTCTGATACGTTGTGGATATTCAAAACCATGCCTTTAGACATTGTTTCTGAGTTCCCAATAACCATATGTGCTGTTGGGTCCTTTGGCCTCAATTGTCATAAATGAATGCCCACTATGAACTTTTTTTGTAGGCAAGCAGCTACTTGATGTGTATCCATCATCCAACTCAGAGTGGTGCAGGAGCTAATGGTGAGTCTTCTGGTCCTCTCTTTGCTCTTTAATTGGCACTCCTTGATCCTCTCAGCCCTGTCTGTTTAGAGGATCTTGCTAATGTGGATTGTTTATTAATATGTCTTCCTTGCAAAAAGCATAGTGGTTATATCAGCCTATTCATTATGGTTATATATTCGATTTTGTTCAGGGGATGGCTCTTCATGAAGAGGTAGAGTTTCAAACTCCAGGGAAGGCACAGTAGTAAGTACTACACATCAACTATTTTTCAAGCATTACCGTCTACGGTTATATTATGAATGTTAGTATATCAAAGCTGAGTTCTTTTTTGTCAGAATAAAATCTTTTTGGACAAATTCAGGACATCCGGAAATACTAGGAAACATGAAATAAGTAGATAAGCATGATGATCGAGCAGGATTATGACAAACAGTTACAAGTTGCGGGCTAGTGATTTCGTCTTGACCAACATAAATATTGATCCATTAGGGCACAGCAAAAAACTATTTTATAATTCTTCTTTTCAGGATATAGTTTGAGTACCTAGAATAACTCTACCCTGAACTGATCTCATTTACCAATTATCTAAAAAATATTTACTTAATAAATAAAGAATATAACAGGTCGGATGGAAATGCTATGAGGGAAAAAAAGTAAAAAAAAACTTAGTCAAAAAGGAAGGCTTGTTCAAACACATCATTCTGAGATTCCAGGAAGTGTTCAAGTGTTTTTTGAGGACCACAGCCACATCACTAGCTTCTTTTTCCCTCTTTATTGTGCTGGTGATGATGTGTGGCTTGACCACTCCCTCTCTCGCACGAGTCCCATGATTGAAAAGCAAGTGAGGTCAATCACTCCAGCACTGCAAAAAGCCCAACAACACTTACTGATGATCTCTTTTCAATCATTTTTCACGATAATTTTCTGTTTTCTCGGGGACCTTTCTGCTTAACTTGGTAATCATTGGTTTTTTCTTTTTCCCTATGTATGTATGGATGTAGTATTTGCATTAAGTGCAGGTATAACCTTTTCGTTAGCATCGAGTGACTGGAAAACCTAATTCAATTACTAATGATGTGTAGATATAGATTTTTCATAATGTAGAGAAAATGTGCGCAAATATAAAAACCTCCTTTTTATTAATTTTAAAGATCATTGTCAATGAAAACAAATTCAGTAGAAATTTACTAAAAATCGTGTCCAAATTTCTGGAAGATGTTTTTTATTCAAATGAGTGCGGCTTTTTTTTTTTTTTTTTTTATCCTTTTTTGTTTGAAAAGTTGGCAGAATGTGAATGAATGAGATTTTATACTTCAGCAGCTCAGCTAGAAACAGTCTTTTGAGGACTATATGCACATAAAATACTAGTTTTATTTGAATATTTTTTTTGTAAAAAATTTTGTCTCTAAGCTCATGATTGGAAGAGGATGGGTATTAGTTCTATTTTCTATTTTATTATTTTTTTGGTGCTATCCTTGTCTTGAAGGTTGAGGAAGAGATGGTTGGGGGTTTGGTATTACTTGTCATCTAGCCAAGAGTATAGTATGCCCCAAAGTCTTGCCAGAATGCCAGGTAGGGTCCCATATGTAGATATTTAGAAAGTTAGGGTCTTGGAGAATTTGCCTGGCTGGTCTGCATGCATGAAGGACATTCAAATTATGCATGGCATGTTTGGAGGCTTGAAGAGTAATTAGGACGTCATGATCTTTATCCTTTGTCGAACACGAACTAATTGCTCCTTGTCTAATCCAAGCGTGACACAAAACTTTTAGTCACTTCCATGTTTTGTCTTAGGGTTTACAATGAGGAACCAACCAAAGTTTGTGGTCTATGGTGCTATGATATGAGGTAGTAGTTTTGGGAGGAATGAAGCATCCAATGACATTAGGACAACAGTGGCTTGTAATTGAATTCCAACAAATTGATTATTAACCTCACATGATGGAATCAGATAAGGTAGGTTTGAGGGGACATATAATAACAATGTTTAATAATAGCAAAGTTTTAACCTTTAGTATTTGCAGGATCTATTACATACTTTTTCTTATAAAATAATTATGTTATTAAAGCATCTCTGTTTCATCATATTGCTCATCAATCTCACTAGTACTCAACTTACTGTTACCCAAATTAGATTAAATTCAATCCTGTACCATACTTCATGAATTTACTATTATTCTTCATAATTCATACCATCAGTGCCATTAATGAGGAACAGTTGTTCACTCAGCCCTTTCATTCTGTTTGTATCCACTACAAATAGTTCTCATTGATTTTGTATATACAAAACACTGTGTTTCAATTATGTATGCCAAATATGATAAACTGATGATTGATAAGGCTGATGCTTTGCTGGTAGAAAGCCTTAGAATGAAGACAAGCTGCATATATCTTATCATGCTATTAAATTGCTGACAGATACTGCCCATTCTCCAGGACTCAAGTCTCCAGCCAGTATTCAGTCCATTATGTAACCTTATCCTTCAGACCTATGATGCAAGTAAGTCCACCTCCTCCTGTCTCTTGTCTCTTTCTTTCACTATAAAACGTCTTAGACCCGCCTCTCCTTTGGAGTACGGTTTCATCACATTGAATTAATTTTTAAAATAGACCACTCTATCCTTTCTGATCCTTTATTTTTGTCCCACAGAAGATGATGAAAGAAATAGCTTACTTACAATTGTTTGAAATATTATATAATTAGTTAATAACTTTTAACCTATTAGTATCATACTTTTTTTTTGTAAAGTGTTCATTTCAGGGTAGATATGTGATCAAACTTTTTAACTCATACAAAATAAAAACACAGATATGTTAAAGTATTAACTCCACACCTGTATATGTCTCTAATTTTTTTTAAAATAGAGGTGTTTATCGTTTATTTATCAAACAAAAATTATATAATTAGAATCATTGTTTTAATTTTCTTATATTTTATCATAATTTTTAATTTTTTTAATAAAATGGGTAAGTCACCAACCTCAATTGTTGCATGGGAGAGTTGATGAAACTCTCTTTGTATTATTAGCATTGTAAAAGCATCTCAAGGTTCTATCTTTTTTTCCTTTTTTTTTTTCCCCTAAAATAGTTACTTCCATCCTTCTAGAGGCTTTTTAAAACATTATTAAAATAGGAGTTGTCAGAGAAAAAGAGGTTGCAAACAGTGAGATGCTTTTACCTGGTGATGTTACTTTTTGCAAATTACTTTTAAAATAAAAAACAAAAAGTAAAGTTTTGATCATTGATTTCTCAACTTTATTTTGTGTCGAATCACCAAACAAAATCATCGGTTGATTTATCAAAGCCATGAGAAGCGCCATTGTTTGAGGCCTTATTTATTCACCTTTTCAAGTGTCATGTGGATTAAACTTTGCACATTAATTTTGAACAATGTGTGAGTAATTTTTGGTGGTAGTAGTAGCCATGGTGATGGTAGGGGGGTTAGGTTTGGTGGCTCAATCGAATAAGACTATTGACATAGTTGTTGAGAAATAAAACACAAATTAAAAGAAAAAAACAAAAGCAATCATCCAAACATAAGAGATTTAATGCAGTTTGATAAAATGTGCTTATATTCTTGGAAGTGGAGCGAGTATAGTTTTTTTTATTAAAAAATTAAGGTTACAAATTACGTGAATATTTGGTATAATTTTATTAAAATACCTTTATATCGGATAGTCTACTTTCCTCTTATGTTATACTTTATTCTGTTTTGTTTCAGTATTTGTACATTCACCCTTTGTATATAAGTCATATATAACAATAGTAACGTGAATTAACAATGTGAGTAAGTTTTGGAAGTAGTAGCAGTCATAGGGGGTGGTAGGGGGTTAGGTTTGGTGGCTCAATCTCATGAGACTATTAACATAGTGACAAAATTAGAGGAGACCCACACCAATCAGAAGGTGCTAATGAACCATCGCTTTCCACGTGCTGGCCTTGTTGATTTCAAAGTAAATTACCATTTTTTATCGAAATTTTAATTTTTTAAAAAAATAAAATGAACACATAAATAAATATAGCCCACACTGTTTGTGTATATGTGTATGAACATATGATGTGTCACTTTGTCATGCAATCAGTTTCCAGACACTGACTTTGTTTTGCATTGCATGACTTGTCAAGGATCTGCAAGTCATGTCTTTTCTTTCTCACTAGCCCGTCTAAATGCTAGCCACTCAATCTTGTATGGATCTATGGCTCCTATTCCTTTTCTTGTTTATATATATATATATATATATATATACACTTGAAAAGTGCATTCCTATACATAAGGTAATACCGGATGTTGTAGGCTCCTACATTTTATTTATTTTTTTTAGAGCTATGAACAACTGATTTTCCTATACATGTCTCAAAATCCTTAGTTCAATTATTTTATTTTATTTTTTTATAACTTGGATAAACTATTTTCTCACATGCATACACTAAATTTTCAATCATATCCTTTGTATGGGAGTTAATTATACTTCTGTTATAAACATAGTTTATGATCTATAATAATAAAATTATTTTTTACATTGAAATTAATGATCTATTATTTCTTATTTTAAAAAATTAATAAATTTGTAAAGAGAATTTTTTGTTTTTTGTCTTGAAAAAGTGTAGACTCATACAACCATTCATGAGACCTTACAAACTGGGCATCAACATTGTTTTCAAGCAATGAAGAAAGAAAAGCTCCATGTCTCCCCACCTCTCCTGATATATAGGATCTGGCCGGAACTCAATCTTTGTTGTTCCATTTCAATCTCTCTTCACATTAATACATAATATATTTTTTTCCCCTGAGTGATACATGTGACACATGCAGGCAACAATCATTCTCTATTTAGCAAAACTTAAGGACATGCATAAATCTAGGACACAATAGTGGTTTTGAGATTCATTTTGAATTCTCTCTAAAATAAATACACAACTGTCAGTATAACAGGTACATACACCATCACCTTATGTGAGTTTTGAAGTTTGATTTTGATTTTTTTTTAAAAAAAAATATCTGGTATCAATAAATCAAGAAATTTTAGTCCTTATGATATATGCCTAATTCTCCTAAATAATTTTTTATACAAATTTTAAAACTTCTAATAAAGAAGGTGATAATGAGTTCTGACCAATTTTATTCTAAAATATTAAAAAAAAAAAGATAATTAGAAAAAATAATAGTAAAAGGTGGTAAGGTAGTGTTGGTGAGTGTGTATAAAGATCAGAGGCATATGATGAGTGGGGCCTGGCGGCAGATCTCGGCCGTCGGTTTCCGGCGATAAGAATACACAGCTAGAGATCGCTGGGCGCCCACGCTCTTTAATGACCGCTGTGTCAAGACGCGCTGGCGCATCCCTGCAATCATTTGTTTGCCACGTGTCAGTTTTCTAACGGATCACCCGCACGAGTGGTTGGTCGGCGTCCGACGCCCCTCATCCATCTTTTTTATTTTATTTCTTTTTTTTATTATTATTATCTTGGGATCGTAACTCACTATCATCTTTTACCTTCTAAATATGCCTGCCAAACATAACCTTTGCTAAAAGTTATCTCGTATGGTTTCAAAATCAGGTTATTAAGATGAACTGTTTATGGGGTTCATTTTACTGGTGATCATAAATATTTGTAATTTATATTGTTGTGATCACAAATGTTTTTTTTTATATAACCAGATGGCCACATAACTTTTCTTCGATAACACCTGTAGCTATAAAAACCTGTTTGGAGACTATTTTCGGTAACTTGACTGGTCACCAGAAATAGCCCCTCCATGTCGGCCAAGTCATCGAAAATAGCCTCCAAATAAGCTTTTATGGCCACGAGTGCTATTGGAGAAAAATTATGTGGTTATCCGGTTAAAAAAATTATTTGTGGCCACAGCTATATAAGTTACAAATATTTATAGCTATTAGTGAAATGAAGCCACTGTTTATGCTATGTTTGACCTGTTTTTTTGTTTTATTTCACCTTGTTTTTATTTTATAAATAATTTATGCATATATAGACACACATCATAAATAGAAGTATGATTTTAGTATCTTTAAAATTGCATGAGATTTTTTAATTAATATTATAAATATATTTTTTTGTAAATTTGAAATCATTAATGATCAATCATTACTCCTAGAGACGTAGTGTCATATACACGAATCAAAAAGAGATCATGTTAGAAAAACTAAAACAAATATAGTTTTAGTTAAATAAGTAACTTTGACAATGACTCTAATTTCATAGGATGATTAGTGATTTTAAACTTTTTATATATAATTTACTATTATTAGAATATATATATATATATATATTCAATGAACTATTATAACCATCTTTATTGAATAACAGGAAAGATTAAACTTCATTGAAAATAAAGTATAATTTTTTTAGTCAAAGTTAAACAAGTCCGCAAAACACTCACCATATTTAGTCACTATTCACTGACCTAATCTTAGACCTTGTACCTAAACCTAATAGCCTAATCACAATCAACTCTAATAATATAACATTTAGCATGCATATATGCATATGATTGCAGGATTAGCCTTAATCCATATCTTAATTATAATCTAAGGAATAAATAATTAAATGGCTAAAAAAAATAATTTAAAAAATATTTGAAAATATAGGAGACACCCAAGGAGTGCTAGCCTCGGAGAATCAAAAGCAATAAAGAGAGTAAATGAACACCTTTTAAGCTCTTTTGGTTGGTATATAATAATAAGGTACACACTAATGGATCCACACCCTTGGTGTTAAATAATAATAAGAGCACATGCCCACCCAATTAGTTCAACCATTTGAAAATTCCTGCTCTCTGTCCCCTTTAACATCTCTTATTTCAATCCCTATGGTATAAAAACTACATCACTAGCATTGCCTTTTTTGGCAAAAAAAATTAAAAGTTTCTTTCCCTTGCTTTGGTTTTAAATTTTAATACAACAATAACAATAAGTGGTTAATCTTAATTATTTTGGACCAGTTACATAAATTAATTTTTTATTAATTGTCTCTTGGTTTATTGGTATTATATTTTTTTGCGTTGATGTTCGTTTTGCAGAGAAACTAAGATCGAATCTCAAAATCCATGCAAGGTGAGAGCACAAATGTATTGAGTTATTAACTCCACACTTATGCACGTCTTTAACTTTTCTCTTAAATAGAGGTACTTGTCGTTTATTTATAAAAAAAAATTATTTTTTTCTATGTTACATATCTTTTAAGTCAATTTATTTATTTTCAACGGTTTTGCTTCCGCTTTCTTATATAAAAATTTATTAGGTTGTCTAAAAACATAGCTGTATCATTTTAATTGATTCTCTATTTAACTCCCTAGTTTTTATTATTTTAAAATACATTTTTGTTGATAAAATAATCATTTTTATCATTAAAAATAGCAAAAACAAAAGAAAAAAAAAAACACCCAGATTGCTCATATCCCATCATCCCCTTCCCCCCAACCATAACACATTTTTCCTCTTGGTTATGGCACAACTTACAAAGGGAAAACCATGTAACAAAAAAACAAAGATGTGCATTGTAATGGACCACAATCATCCAAAAACAAATATCAAATTTCTCCATCTTTATCTCCTAAAACAATAATACTTCACATCACTTTCTTTATCCCCCCCTAGCCACATAAAATAGTAAAAAAAAAAAAAATACCAAATAAGAAAAAGAAAACCAAAAGACAAAAAACATACAACAAAGTAAATTGCAAAATTACTGCTTATATTTACCAAGGACTACACATAACTTTTGAAAAATAACAAAAGTTGGGAGGGTGCTTTTGCTAATGTTCCACTTTCTATTATAAAAGAAAGACCCTTTAAAGCTAACACTCACTCTCCCTGCTTTGCTACAAAGAGAGTTTCCTCTCATCCTCCCTCCTTTCACTACAAAAAAAGAAAGAAAAGAAGTGTTATAAACTAAGCTAAAGCTTCATGTCTTCTCACATGGAGCTCCTCCTCCTTCTTTCTCTTGCACTAATATCCCTCTTCTTATTCTTCACTCTCATCAAATGTAGAAGAAGAAGAGTTAAACTTCCTCCGGGAACCTCCGGTTATCCGTTCATCGGCGAAACATTCGCTTATCTCAAACCTCACAAAGCCACCTCCATAGGCCACTTCATGAAGCAACATATGTCAAGGTATCAATTAATTATCATTCTAAATGTTGTTATATATACATACTTATATATGTACTAATCAAATATCCTACTTCATTGATAGATATGGGAAGATATATAGATCGAATCTTTTCGGTGAACAGACGATAGTTTCTGCTGATCCTGGGTTAAATAGGTTCATTCTTCAGAATGAGGGCAGGTTGTTTGAGTGTAGCTATCCAAAGAGCATAGGAGGAATACTTGGCAAGTGGTCTATGTTAGTCTTGGTTGGAGACATGCATAGAGACATGAGAATGATCTCTCTTAACTTCATGAGCAGTTTGAGACTAAGGTTGTTTCTCCTTCCAGAGGTTGAGAGGCACACTCTTTTAGTTCTTAGTTCTTGGAAAGAAGGCTCCTCTTTCTCAGCTCAAGAAGAAGCCAAGAAGGTACTTAATTAATTACTATATATATATGTGTGTGTGTTACTTATAAATACATATGTATAAATTCATGTATTGATGATATTGGTTGCAGTTTACTTTTAATTTGATGGCAAAGAACATCATGAGCATGGATCCAGGAGAAGCAGAAACTGAGAAGTTGAGATTGGAGTACATAACATTCATGAAAGGAGTGGTGTCTGCCCCTTTGAACTTTCCTGGAACTCCATATTGGAAAGCTTTGAAGGTATGTTGAATCATTAGTTTCATGTATTTATATTCTTTTTTAGAGATTAATGTTCAGTGATGATGAATTACCACATAAAATGCTGAACAACTTTACTGCCCAAAGGTCACATTCAGAAGAAATTCATAACTGTTCCAGCCTCTCTCCATTTATTAATTAAATTAATGAATGGAAAGATAGATGACCCACATCCCTCATTATTAAGCATGGTTGTGATGGTTGTTCATGATTTTCTTTTGCTCATCTCTGATGATCATGTAACTGCTTTAACAATATGGATTAAACCAGTGAATTATGGTCATTATTTTTCACAGTCGAGATCGAGCATTCTTAGTGTTATCGAGCGGAAAATGGATGAAAGAATCAAGTTCAAAGCGAGCACCGACGATGACGGTGAGGATAAACCCGAAGAAGATGATTTGCTTAGCTGGGCTTTGAATAATTCCAATTTATCAAAAGAACAGATCCTTGATCTTTTGCTTAGCTTGCTCTTTGCTGGCCATGAAACTTCATCCATGGCCTTGACCTTAGCCATCTTTTTCCTTGAAGGTTGTCCTAAAGCTGTTGAAGAACTAAGGGTACATAGATATATATATACAAACTTAATTATTTCTTTTAAATTATATACTTATGAGAATTTATGATCATATATATATCTGTGTATTTGTGAAGGTTGAGCACCTTGAGATTAATAGAAAGAAGAAGGAAAGAGGAGAGATTGGATTGAACTGGGATGACTACAAGCAAATGGAGTTCAGCCAATGTGTAAGAACTCTGATTAATTTCATTAATGAGATTAATTAATTATGTTTAGATTAATATATATCATGTTAATTTTGTTCATGAAGGTCATTAATGAGACACTGAGGCTTGGGAATGTTGTCAATTTTGTGCATAGGAAGGCTCTTAAGGATGTTCAATATAAAGGTAATTAATTAATTAGATATCTCTAATCATGATTAGTTTTTTAATTAGTTATTAATTAGTGTTAATGATGTTTTTTAGTTAATGTTTTATTATTCTGATATATAGGATTTGATATTCCAAGTGGATGGAAAGTGCTACCAGTGTTTGCTGCAGTTCACTTGGATCCTTCATTGTATAGTGATCCTCAAGAGTTTAATCCATGGAGATGGCAGGTTAGTCTTTTAATTAAGTAATTAATTAATTAATTAATTATGATGATTTTGGAGTTAATTAGGAAAGTGATTAATTAACATGGATGGGGACCCTTGCTAAGGGATCATCATGTCACACACTTAGATCATTAGATGCCATTGTTTTTTAATTAATTTTTTTAGCCAACTGATATTGATTTGTATTTTCAAGCAAAATCAAACAAAAATATGAAAATTTTCATTAATGTCATAGATATTTAATTAACATTTTGTGTCGTAATCAATCCGATAGCGATTGCGATCAATGATTAGAGGACCAAAGTTATTTATTTATTTATTTAGAATTTTATTAAAAATAATGATAACAATGACTTCATAGGTGTCTATAGATAATAAGTAGGAATTGCAAATAAAAAAAATTAAATACAAATAACTTAAATGGAGCAAAGAATATAATGAGGATATCTTTGTGGCATGTAAACACAAGATGAAACAAAAACAAAGCTTTCTTAGCCACCTTCATGGACTAATTGATCCAACAAATGAAACAAGTTATGGATCCATGTCATTGGGAGGCCCACAATTAATTAACTTTCTACTTCATCTCCATTATTTTAATATGAGTTGGATCTAATCTAAAAACTTAAAAAGACATTTATGTATAAATCTTTAAAAATAAATTAAATTTCAAACAATTTAACCACTGCAGTGTCTAAGATAGTAATATAACTAAAACTGTGATTAATAATAGGAATTAAAAAGATATAGATATGACAATACATTCGATACATGTGATGGAAACTGATAAAGAAGTTAGTCCAGCGTTATTATATTTGATACCTGTGTGATGGAAACTAATAGAGAGAAGTTGATCCGGTGCTCATAAAAAAGACAGAGCCATTATTTATATGAAAGGAACCCAACAGAGGATATTGATATTGAAATTCTACTTTTAGGGATGTCTGCCCTAGGGTTTAGGGAACGAGAGGTTTTTCGACCACTTGAAAACCCTAAATGGTACTAAACCATGGTACATAAGGACCACCCTCTTTGTATAGACATGGCCATGGCCCTTAAACATTGTTCAAAGCTTTGTGGATGGATAGGAATGGTCCCATGTTTCTTTAAGACATGAGATGTTAGGAATGCAAGGTGGTGTTCATGTGTTCATGTTACCACTTCTCCTTTCAGCCGACACAAAACAAACAGTGATTTCGTCTTTTATCATTCTTCATCTTCATCTTTCATTACACTTTAATTAATATCTTGGAAAATGTTTTTTTTTTCTTTTATATATAATATCATTGAGTTGTGGTTTTATGATCATTAATTTTTGCAAGATTAGTATTTGGAGATTTGAGGACATGGACTTGATGGCTTATCATTCTCTAGCATGGGATGTTGGATCCTGTCTCTCACCTGAATATATTTTTTTTTAACTATTATTTACAATTAAAATATATATAATAAAATAAATAAATAAACTTTATAATATAAATGTATTATTCGACATTCTATGATTTTTATAATAATATAAAATTCTAACTAACAAATGTTGGTCGGCACAAAGTGAATTTAAATTTCAATCTTTGTATGGAAAAAAACACATGTTATTGAGCTCATAGTATCTTACCCTGAACTATTTTAGAGTAGATGAGTTATAGAAAATTAATGAATTTATGACAATAACATAAAATCTTAACTAATAAATACATGTAATATTTATTTTATTTAATTGATAAAAAAACATAAATATGACATAGTAAATTCATCCAAATGTGTAGGAACTTAAATCTATTTAATTAGTTGAGTTAGTTTAGTAAAAAGATTATATTAATATTTGAGTTATATCCACCTCAAGATGGAATAATATATAGTTATGTGATTAGGAAGTAGAGCCAACTTCATTAACTTAAATTAAACCATTGTTCTTGTTAATATATAAGTACAAGATTATGTCCCTATTTTATATAGTAAATTAGAGAGGGTTTTAAGATTTATTTATTGACTTATTTAAGTTAAACGTGTTCATCTATCTTTCTTTCTTTCTTTTTTAAATAATATATTACACGTTTGTATTGCTTACTAAGTTGTTTTTATTCTCATTGATAGCTCAGCTGATGACACACTAGTTTCAAGAAATAATTATAACATAATAGTTTCATTCATTCATTCATTATTATTATTATTATTATTATTATTATTATTATTATTATTATTTAAATCTCTATTTTCAAATAAGAACAAGAAGGGATGCTCCTTAACCACTTGCAACCAAGTTGCTTGAGACCTTGCCACCCAACATCGAATATGACAATCATATATATATATATATATATATTGAATTATTAAATTTCATCACTTTAAGTTTTGATTAATAATTTTTAGTTTTTTAATGTTTGGGGAAAAAAACATTATTAGACATAATCATCTTAGAGTAGAACTCGCTTTTCTCTCTCTCTATTAATTTATCAATATGATCTCATAGTCTAATATACTTGTCTTTTTATTAGTGATAACATCATTCAGCATTATAATCACATAAGTCTCATCTTTCTCTTTCTCTTATTATAGTTTAGTAAATAAATTAATTTAAATTAATTTGTTTTAATAATGTGAACAAATCATGTATTGAAAGAGAGTTCTAACTCTCAACCTCTCGAAAAAGAATCAAATACTATAACCGCTTAGCCATTGTGATGATAGCGAAGCGTATCTAATAACTTGATAAGAAGCGATGTATTGTGTATTCTAATTATTATTATTATTATTATTTGGATGTTATTGAACAGAAGAGCTCTTCAAGCACAAGTAATACAAACAACTTCATGCCATACGGAGGAGGACCACGTTTGTGTGCAGGATCAGAGCTTGCCAAGTTAGAAATGGCAGTGTTTTTGCACCACCTTGTGTTGAACTATCAATGGACACTTGATGAACCTGATTGTCCACTTGCCTATCCTTATATTGATTTCCCAAAAGGGTTGCCAATTAAGGTGCATAGAATATAACATTATTGAGATATATCTTTGTTCAAATTGAAGGTCATTAATGGTTGATGAAAATTAAAAAAAAAAAAAATACAAGAGAAGTAGTAGTACAAGATTATATGGCAAGCTTCATTGTAGCTTGTGGCCATTTATGTATACATAGGCCAAAGAATGAGTTCAATTTAGTCTTCAATGTATACATGTTATTTGTGTTGATTATTATATGATGATGTTTCAAGCAAGGGAAAGAGATGTACATCTTTGAGAGCTGTTGGTGCTTCTAGTTTAGATTTTTTTTTCCTTTTTTTCTTTTGAAATGGTATTTACTTGGTTTTGTTTTATGTACATTCACTATTAATCTATTAATCAAAATATTACTAATGTCTTTTCTTGTATGAAACATATATAATTCTACGATTTTTCACAGCCCTGTGCTTTTAATTAACAGTCACCCATGCTTCATCACTATAGGTTTATTTTACTGAGTTTTTTAGAGAAAGTTGTCTCGTATCTCTAGATATTCTCTACCTACCCATCTGTGTGTTGATTTTGAGTATAATTTTTTTTTAAATTTATAATATTTTATGATAATTTATAATGGGAATCATAACCCTTTATTAATCAAAATCAACATTAAATTTTTATAAGAAAATATATTTTTAATGAAATTAGAAAAATAAATATATAGAGAGACACCATAAAGAAGCCCATTCACTAATACAACTAGAAAGTTTTGTTGACATTGAATTGGGCCTAATTGATGGGCTCTCAAAGCCTTCAAGGGTTTGGGCTTCTAGTTTTACTTCTTAGTTGATCTTTTTCGCATTTTATTTATTCATTGTTTTATTTGTTATTTATTTAAAAAAATGCCGGGAATCTACTAAAAATCACCATTTATTCATTTTATTAATATATATATATATATAATTACATGTTTAATAAGCATTAAAGCAAATTTGAGAACTTCTCATCCCACCACTTATAACTTTTATATTTCAATCTTTTTAATTAATTATAAAATCTCCATGGAATACTTCAAATGCTATAAATAAAAAATAAATTAACTTGATTTATTTTTTCATTAAATTAATTTAATTCAGTATATGATTGATCACAATATCATAAGTTTTCTTGACACGTGTTCCAAGAGAGATCATTAGTAATTAACGATCAAGAGCTCTACACCAAGCCCTGGCACGTGTGAGTCATCGTGGCCGTTGCCGGAGCCACTTCTCTGTACTTGTTTCTCTTGGACCCGAAACTAAACACTTGACTTTCATTTTTGGGCTTTTTTGGGAATTTGGGCCCCCATCTATAATCCTCTTTTCTGTTGAACCAACTTGTTCATTGCCCTTGCTTTTGAATGGAAACTACTAAATTGCCATTAAATATAAAAAGCTGAGATATTTTAAATGTTGTTTGTGAGGAAATTATTTAAAATAAATAATATGAAATAATCCTGAGTTTTTTTGTTGTATTAATTTTGTGTCAAACTAATTATTTAGTTTTCAGTTTAAGTATATATATATTTGTATGAAAATGAAAAATTACTTTTGTCTATACTGATTTAAAATTGTTTTAAATTATAAAAATATAAGATTTTTTTTTACGTATACATCTATATAAATGTTGAAATTAACCCTCTATACATAAAATAAAATAAAAACTTACATAAAACTAATCTTATTATAAAAATCCCATTACATAAGAAAAAGTTATTGGCTCCACAGTCAGAATCAGAAGCTAATTTTTAATGTCAAAATTTCTACATCTATATTTTTTTAATTATGTATTAAAATCATATACATAAAATTTATTCTAAAAACATACAACTTGCACACACCATTATATATAATATAATTCAATATTTCTAGAGGGATAAATAATTTTGTTGGCATAGAAGTTGACCCTTGTTGTCACACGATGAACAACATTGACGCTCTTGCAGTTACGCATTTTTCTTGATTTTTAATTTTTTTATCCTTCTTTAATTTTTAAATATTTTATGCTAGGTGATTAACTTCGTAGTTTTATGCTGGTATTTTATTATTTTTACTTTTATTATTTCATTTGTATTTATTGATTTGTTTTTTGTTTATTTTTATTTTATCTAGTTACATACGCTCAGTTTTTAGTTCATCCACTTTCTTAAAATAAAATAAAATAAAATAAAAGTAAAATAAAACAAAACCAAAAATTATAAAGATTTTTGCAATATTGGAACAAGTCCAAAGAAAAAATAATAGTAATTCAGAGAAGGGCAATCTCGTAGTTTACACGTAATTTGAGGGGCATATTGTAAAATTACCCGCGTGGCAAGCCACAACGAAGCACACGCTCTTCTTTAGCAGCCCCATTTCGGCACCTCTCTTTTTCCCATCTCTCTCTCTCTCGTTCTCCGGCGTTCTCCGGCGATCCTTCCATTCGAGAGGAATCGCTGCTCCTCTTCCTCATCAACGACGTGCCCTAGAGCTCCAGCGAGATGTGGCGCAGCTGTGTGTCCCGTGGCCTTCGTTTCGCTTCCAGGAATCCATCGATCGTGGCCCGATCGCCGTTCCCTCTCCTTGCTTCCCGATCCCTCTCCACCGATTCGGTTATTCCTTGATCTCTGACTCGTTTTGCACCTGCTCTTATTTCTAGCTTTTCCCGTTGATCTGGATGAAATCTTAGCTATCTTCGAACTTGTATAGTAGATTTTTGGTGGATGTTTCTGTGTTTCTTTGATCCGATCGAGCTTTGGACGGCCATTTTAACTTTTGTATGAGATTTATCCGTTTTATGTGGTTTTTGTTCATTGGATCCTTTTGATATGTTGTTTTAGCTGGTGTTTGTCTGGTTTTGGTAGAATGATGTTGTTCTGGTATATTGAGGAGTTGAGCTTTCATTTGAAATGTAGGCTGGTGGATCGTCGTCATACACCCTCGTGGATCATACTTATGATGCAGTTGTTGTTGGTGCTGGAGGTGCGGGTCTTCGGGCAGCTATTGGCCTATCTGAGCATGGGTTTAATACTGCTTGTATCACCAAGCTCTTCCCTACTCGCTCCCATACTGTCGCAGCTCAGGTACTAGAATCTTTTAGTCACCTTCAGCTGTGATTAGTTCTAATAGATAAATGAGGAGTATGGCGAGTGTTGACCGCTGTTTTAATCCATGTTAGTTGTAGTTCATTATCTTTTTGCTGTCATCTCGTCATAGTTCACTGCATTTTTTTTAATGGATTTTGTTGGTGATGTAATGGATTTTGTTCAACAATTTGTCAAGCTGAAGTTCTCATTCTTTCTCTGTTTTCACATGCATGTGCTCTAACTTCTAATCTTCTGTCCAAGGTCCTTCCTTTACTTTGTATGCGTACTGTAAGGAATAAGAGATGTTGAAGAGACAAAAGAGAGGGATAAATATCTTCTTGATGGATTTCTCTAACTACTTGTCAAGCTGAAGTTCATTTTCTTGCAGTTTTGATATGCATGCTTTCTATTCTTCTATCCATGTTGCTTCCTTGACTTTGTAGGTCTTTGTTTGTGTGTGTTACATTTTTGGTGTACAGTTTTGCAGACAGATTGCGGTTCGGTTGAATAAATTTGCATTATTATGGTTGAGAACTGAATAAATATGCATTGTCTTATAAACAACCCCAATGTTAGCATTCTGTCATGTCTGTCATATAATTTCTATCTTAGATTTCCTTTATTTAATTGAGGAATTATTGTAATATGATTATCTAGCCAACTATTGTATAGGATCCTGCAGATGTGTTTTTTTGTTTTTTTTCATTTTTGGTTGTTGCAGTGGAGTTGAATATGTGCTGCAAATTGGTGATTCGAATTCCAATGCAGGGTGGTATAAATGCAGCATTGGGAAATATGACTGAAGATGACTGGAGGTGGCACATGTACGATACAGTTAAAGGAAGTGATTGGCTAGGTATAACCATCACAAATTTTCTTAGTTAGCGGCAAATTTTCTATTGATAGTGTAATTACATGCTGCCTTTGATGTATTCATCAGGTGATCAGGACGCTATCCAGTATATGTGTAGAGAGGCCCCAAAAGCAGTGATTGAGCTTGAAAATTATGGCTTGCCTTTTTCCAGAACTGAGGATGGGAAAATATATCAGCGTGCTTTCGGGGGCCAAAGTTTGAATTTTGGGAAAGGTATGTATCTGAAGCTTCTTTCCATGCTCTCATTGATATCAACAATCTTATTTTCTACTTGATTTATATCCACAGGTGGGCAGGCATATCGTTGTGCATGTGCTGCTGATCGAACAGGTCATGCATTGCTGCACACTCTTTATGGGCAGGCAATGAAGCATAATACTCAGTTTTTTGTGGAATACTTTGCATTGGATCTTCTCATGGATAAAAATGGTTGGTTACTACCTAAACTATAGAGATTCCTTCTTTTTTTCTTTTTTGCAACTATAGGAATATTCACCTTTTCAGAATCCTATCTTCTTTAGGAGCTTGCCAAGGGGTGATTGCACTAAATATGGAGGATGGGACCCTTCACCGCTTCCGTGCTGCTTCTACCATTCTGGCCACTGGGGTGACATTCCTCTCCACTGAAACATCTTTATCTCTTTTGTTGGTGAACCGGCAATAAGTACAACATATCTATCTGGTTCACATTTCAGGGTTATGGAAGGGCTTACTTCTCTGCAACCTCAGCTCATACATGCACCGGCGATGGGAATGCTATGGTTGCACGAGCTGGACTGCCCCTTCAGGTTTGTGGAGAGTTTCACAGAGATGTAATATGTCATAGGTTTACTTGCTTCATGGATACGATAATTAATTATTCCTTGTGCAGGATCTTGAGTTTGTACAGTTCCATCCAACTGGCATATACGGTGCTGGGTGTCTAATAACAGAAGGTTATTGCTTTTCATTAAATGTAAAAATACTTAAGATATACCTCACTGACCTTGTACCTGTTTGACAGTTGTTTTTGTTTCTTGCTTCACAACTATACGATAGTTTTTCATTTGTTCTTTGATATTCTATTTTCGGAATTAAATTGATTTATTTGTTGAATCCATTTTAAAACTCCAACTCATATGCATGTCCTCCTTGGTGACTTCTAGGATCTCGTGGTGAGGGTGGTATTCTAAGGAACAGTGAAGGCGAAAGATTCATGGAACGTTATGCACCAACGGCCAAGGATCTTGCTTCACGAGATGTTGTTTCAAGATCTATGACCATGGAAATTAGGGAAGGCCGTGGTGTAGGTAACATCATCTGATACCCTTTATGTGGCTTTCTGAGCATACTGCATCTGACTTGTTACTTGCGAGCTATTTTTTCTCAGATATTTTGCTTACATTAGAGTTGGTTATTATAACTGTTTAATGGTCCTACTTGGAAAACTTCCATGATTCTTTGAAAAGCATTTTGTAATGATCTCTCCATCTTAGTCGATTTGTGTATATCAGTACATCTGTCTTGGGGATCAATTTTTCTGTTCTGCCACAGGGCCTCTGAAAGATCACATTTATCTTCACTTGAATCACTTGCCACCTGAGGTTCTGAAGGAAAGACTCCCTGGCATTTCTGAAACTGCTGCAATTTTTGCTGGTGTTGATGTTACAAAGGAGCCCATCCCCGTTTTACCTACAGTGCACTATAATATGGGTGGTGTTCCCACAAATTACCATGGGGAGGTAATATAGCGTCAACTTTGAAAATCCGATGGCATGTTAGTTATACCTTTGATTTGTATTCCACAAGTTAAATTTTTTTTCTTCCTCTGCTAGGTTGTTGACATCAAAGGTGATGATCCAGATGTCGTTATTCCTGGTTTAATGGCTGCTGGGGAAGCAGCTTGTGCATCAGTTCATGGTGCTAACCGGCTTGGTGCCAATTCCCTTCTTGATATTGTTGTCTTCGGTAGAGCCTGTGCAAACAGGGTTGCCGAGATACATAAGCCAGGCATGTTTTTGTCTTTAATGATGTCTGTAGTCTAAAGTCTTGTAGCTCCTGTTTCATGTAACTTTTCTGACATAACAAGCACCTTCCTACTTAATTCTACAGGAGAGAAACAGAAACCTCTTGAAAAGGATGCTGGAGAGAAGACCATTGCCTGGCTGGATAAGTTAAGAAATGCAAATGGTTCACTGCCCACTTCAAAAATCCGTCTAAATATGCAACGGGTCATGCAAAATAATGCTGCTGTTTTTCGCACTCAAGAAACATTAGAAGAAGGTCATCTTTATTGCCAAACTTCTGGTGTATTGCATTTTTTTCCAAGATTATGTTGTCCATTGGAGCTGGGAGCCTAATGGTGTTCATAAATACTATGATTTTTCATCCTGTCTATTGAAAATACTGTTTACTGTTTTATGGAAACTTGTTTTAGGTTGTCAACTGATTGACAAGGCGTGGGATAGTTTTCATGATGTCAAAATTCGTGATCGAAGCCTAATATGGTGATTTCCCATTTTGATGCAATGTTTCTGTTTTAGTTTCCCAACCTTTTTCAAGGTGTATGATATAATTTATTGTTGCAGGAACTCTGACTTAATTGAGACCATAGAGCTGGAAAATCTTTTAATAAATGCATGTATCACCATGCATTCTGCTGAAGCCAGAAAAGAGAGCAGAGGTGCTCACGCTCGTGAAGATTTCACGGTTTGTCCCCCTTTACGATCAATCGTATTTTGCTTTATTTTTTAATTTGACTTTTGCTTTGCTAAGAAGATGCCATACTTTTTGTCTTCAGAAAAGAGATGATGAGAATTGGATGAAGCACACACTGGGGTCAGTACCTATTTTCCTGTCTGTTTATCTGTAGTACTAAAGGTTTTCATCATGGATTTATAACTGTGGGGTTAACTTTTCTTGCTTTATTGTATAGTTTAGCACTCCCCATGACAGCATTCTGAGTTCTATGTGTCCGTTATCCATTTATTAGTCTGAAGATTCAAGCTCCTGATCTCATGATCTCGTTCTCATGAAGTCAACTTTGATGCTTGTTAATTCTAGTGTAATACAGTAGGCATAATAGCATTAGAGTAGTTTTTGTGCATGGCAGTACATTGATTATTAGGATACAGTCATGGATTTTCAGCATACAGTTTTGCTTGTATCATTTATTGGTAATCCATGGTGTTGATTTTGCTTTTGTTTTGCCAATCTACATGTTTTTTGTTCGGTTGAGCAAAGCTATTTGGGCTTTATATTTATTATATAATTCAAATGTAATGATCCATAGGAATCTGTGCGAGGAATAATTCATAATGGCATTATCTGTAAACATGGGGGTTAATATAAGCTATCAAAGACCATATCCTTAAGTACAAGGCATATTGGAAAATGTACCATGTCACAGATGAAAATCCTAATATTTATATTTCTCAATTACATATTTAATGCTAAACCCTTCCCAAAAGATTTCTACTCCCAGATTGTGCCTCCGTATTTTGGTGCCAGTGGACAATATTCAGTTTTGCTCAGTGATTTCTGGTATTTAAGTTTTCCTCTGAACCACTTTCATACTGTATGATAGCAGATACCATAGACTGGCAGGATAACAGTGATGCCTTGAGATGAGTAAATCATATGATAAATTTGTTATTCTGTTCTCTGTTTTTACTGGTTATGTGAGGCAGCACATCAAATTTATATTATCCTTCATGCCAAATGTCTTTATTTTATATGTCTTAATATGCTACTCTCTGTATGTATATTGTAATAATCTCCCATCAGTCGCTAATACAAGCTTCGATCTTCACAGGTACTGGGAGAACGAAAAGGTCAGGCTGGCATATAGGCCTGTACACATGAATACTTTGGATGATGAGATTGAGTCATTCCCACCAAAAGCTCGTGTTTATTGAAATACCCCTGAAGCCTCTCTTCCTAAATTCAAGAGCACCTGAGGTTTGAATAAAATGTTGATACCTGTTGATGCCCACCAAAGGAAATTGAACTGTTTGCTATGTTAGATAGGCGAAACTATTCGTAAGCAGCATGGCCTTTTCTACTGGTTAAAGAAAGTAGACATTAATATTCACATAAGCTGCTATTTTTTGGCACATTTCCCTTGGTCTTGAAGTAATTTATTTTCTTTCAGTTATCCAGTCATTTCATGCATGAAACACTGAACTCCTCAAATTTAGTTTCTGTTTCACTAAAGCCTTAGGTGATGGGAGTTTGAGCTGGGAGCTTCCTCCTGTTCTCTCATTTTGAAGTGCACTTAACCTTTTTGTGTGGAGGGCTTTGATACTTACCATATACTTCCATTTTCAAGAGCAAATAAAATCATATTGAATCTATCTTCTTTGAAATCTCAATGCGGGAGGCCTGAGTTTCTGTATGTCTCTCTGTAAGTGAAACTTTCTTCTCCTAGATTTATTTGTTATATTCTTGCTGTCTAAATCATGCAGATTTGTGTTACTGATGGTGTGGTAGATTTTAAACTTTGAAAAGTTAGGCTCCATCATAGCCCAGTTTTGTTCTGTTTAGATTTATTGATCATATCCCAAATCATGTTGCTGCTGATTTTTATCTGATCCTGTAAGGGTAGCCATTCTTCCTCTATCAATCCATTGTCATGCGTTGATTCC
Organism: Dioscorea alata; assembly: GCA_020875875.1. Lineage (NCBI taxonomy): Eukaryota > Viridiplantae > Streptophyta > Magnoliopsida > Dioscoreales > Dioscoreaceae > Dioscorea > Dioscorea alata. Next base: position 945,554 of record CM037023.1, on the reverse strand, counting down.
AGTCTTTTGAACTATGATTGAACATTTCTATGTCGGAGTCCTTTTCCATCTTCAGATTTGCTCAGTTTTTTACCTGTTCTACATCAGTCCTGGTGATCAATAACTGAAGCAAGTGCAGTATGGCATCAGGCTTTTTGGATTAATAATTATCTGGAAAACTAACCTTTAGGAAGGATTTTCTCAACTCCCACAGTATCAAACCTAGTCTTTTCCCCACTTAATGGCTTGTGATATCGCCTCCATAACTAGTTTTTTATATTCAGCTCCAGTTATCCCTGACCAGTATTTAGTTAAAAACTTGTCTCATTAACTGATCATAGTTCAGTGAGGTGTAGTAAAAGGTTCTTGACTGGTATTCAAACATTACTATTTTATATTATATTTAGCTGCATGGATGTGCCATCTCTGCTGAAGCTTTGTATTGGTAGTACTACATTGGTGTCATCAGTACTTGAAATGAGTCAAAAGGTACTTGAAATTGAGCCAGTCCAAACCACTGCAATGAATGACTTAGCATGGTGGTGTAGTGTACTCCTTCCTGTCTCTACAGAGAAGCTCAGCAACCTGTGAGTTCCTTGTCTGTTCCAAGTTTAATGTTATTATTATTGAAAGTGAATAGACTTTCTAACTCTTTCTTAATGCCACCAATGCCACCGTTGCAATGGTTATACGGTTAAAGCATTTAACTTCTAGCAAAAAAATGAAATTTGGTTTGATTTTTAATGGTTCTATGGACATCCAAAGAGTATTTCTATTTGTTTTTTAAAGTTTTTCTTTGTGTAATTAACTAGTGAGTGACTTAATAGAAAAATGTTAGAAATATTTCCATTGTGTAATGAAAGGAGAAGTGACACTTCAGTTGACTAATGTGGGGTCATTTAGAAGCTTGTAGGGCTTCTATCAGTGATTTTCTTTATCATCAACTGTGTCACATTATACCTTCTTTTTCTTTCCTCCACGCAATCAGTATTCTCTTACTTGTGAATGCTCTCTTATCTGAAAACAACCATTTGATGGTGCAACTTGCATTTATAAATTATAAGTTTCAAATTTATCCAATTTTTGCTGTATTATTTTTTTTATTGAAATATACCCAATTATTCTCAGTTATTATTAATTTAATATCATTCACTTCTAACCCGGCTTTTCTTTCATGTGCTATAATATTTGAGGAGATAATTGAAGCAAATGACAGGTCTCGATGAAAGCGAAACCCATTTTATCTTCTCATTGTGTTCATTTTTCTTGTTTCGTTTAAGTAGGTCTAACAACCTTCATTTGTCCACATTATAGTGCTTGTGTTTGCCAGATGTTTTTTTTTTTTTTTTTTTTTTTTGGTGACTAAACGTGATTTTTTACTTTAAAGAAAAGAAAAGAAAAAAAAAAAAAAACAAATAGCGTCTGATGATGGAGAGTGTTTTTCCTGCTGGTTTTTTGTGTCCTGAAGTACAAAATGCACATAAATCATGAGCAAGCCTTGGATTCAAATTAGGAGTAGTACATGAAGAGTAGTGCATTATTTATACTATATTTCAACCCTGAAAGTCATCAGAAGCCAACCATCTTCATCACAATGTACATATATCAGCAAACAACGTTTTTTTCAATGTATGATATGAAATTCCAAATCAATACGTGCATGGAATGACAGAACGTAAATGGAAGGACATCACTGAGTTGTAAAACTAGCAAAGTTTGCTCAAATACAGCAAATAATAATAGAGCTCATCCCCACAATAACACACACAAAAAGAGAAAAGCAAAAAAAATTCTCTTTTTTTTAAATTTTTTATTTTTAAAAAACCAAGTTCTATAAAAAGTGATGGAGTTCTAAAATGAAAGCGAGAGGTTGAAATGAATTGGAACAAATGAGAACAAAATTAGGGAAATTAAAAGAAAAAAGAAGTATCCCACTTTTGTATTATTATTATTATTATTATTATTATTATTATTATTAAATAAAAGAGGAGAGAAGAGAGGGAGTGGAAATGGAGGTGGTGGTGGTGGTGGTGGTGGTGGGGGAGTGAATGAGGTGTGGGAGGATGAGGAGATAAGGGAGGGACGGTGGTGTCAAATCGTCGGAGTATGCGACGGCGGGGAAGATGACACTGATACGTCCCCACTTTCAACTTTCCAGTTTCCAAACCAGGGCCCCATCCAGACCTCTTTCATACATTTATACTACATTATTATTATTATTATTATTATTAGATGTTATAAACAATATGACGGTAAAATACTTGATTCTCATGCAGGAGGTTGAGAGTTTGAGTAGTATGGTGGTAAAATATTTAGCTTGCATTCAAGAGATTGAGGGTAATGTTTTAAAAATCGGACCGGACCGGCCCGTTCAACCATCCAGTAAACCAGTCTAGTTAGTCACACTAAACACTAAATAACGGAACCAGCTGGTTCAACCGGTTGAACCGGACCGGATGGTTCTTTTATTTATTTTAAATTTTAAAAATTAAACCCGTTCTAAAAAAACAAAAAACAAGATATTATATACTTTAATTTTATTTTATTCCTCATTTTTTATTGTTGTTGTTTTTGTTATTGTTGTATACTTATATTTTATTTAATTCTTTATTTTTTAATATTTGTACTTTAAAAAATTCAATTTTATGTAAAATTGACACTTTGTGACTTTATAAAGGCAATATAACTTTGTAATACATATTTTGTATTTTTTTTAATTTTTTTTCTTATTTTCCAAATTATTTTTTATTTTTTTTAAAAATTTTAATTTTTTTTAAATTTATTTATTTGAAAAATAAATAAATTCGGTTGAACTAGCCAGTTCAACCGATTGGATTGTGAACCGGTTGCCTAACCTGGATTAACAACCGATTCAGTTTTTAAAACATTGATTGAGGGTTTAATTCTCTCTCAATATATGATTGAAGATGTGTAGTTATACGGTACGGTTTGTCTAATTAGAGAAATGAACATTTTGATTAGTGAGAAAAATAAAACACTAACTCTTTTATTACATGAATTATAGAAAATATGTTTTTACATAATAGTTTTTAAGTTTTTTTACTGAATATTGTTTTAAAAAAATGAAACTACATATATTATTTTTTATTTTTTGTTAATATATATATTATTTTCAATGGATATGTGGGGCACATAAACTTTAAATTTTATGTTTAATTATTTTCTATTAAATTCTATTTGATATAATTTGATATAATAATTAACAAAGATATTAATTCAAACAATTCCAAATTTTTTATGCAAGTTTTCTCCAAAATTATTAACTATAATGTTATTTTGTCATATACATGTTTAACCTGAAAAATATAATAAACCAGTCTTCTAGTACTTGTATGATTGCATTGAGTATTGCATGTAAAACATGCTTAGTGATGAAGTCCACTTTGATCCAACCTTATGACTAAGAAATTTCATCATTATTATTATCATGTATGAGAAGTGTTTTTCTTTTGTTTTTGGTGTTTCCTTCATTTGAAACATGAGCAATAGCTTGGCTTTTCCTCTCCATTATTAAGACAATAAATTAATAATAATAATAATAATAATAATAATAATAACAACAAATAGTTATATTTAAAAGTTTAAAAAAATATATATTTATGATAACTAAATAATATGTCATAAGCCATGCAATACATGCCCTATGGACCCCACATTATGAAGTAGGCCCCATCAGCCGTCCAAAAAGAGTGCGAACCCATTCACAAGATGGCGACTCTTCCCTCCTACTTTTAATTCTAACACCTCCGTAAAATTTTAAATTAAAATTATTTAAATATTTATTTTACAATATATATATATATATATATATATATATATACCACCATTACCATCCATCTTTCATTTTATTTTATTTTTATAAAATATAGATAAATTATATGTTAATGATATGTACAGACACAAAATTAATATCTTCATTTTATCTGAGATAAATTTAAATTTTTTAATAAAAATACTAATATTTTATATAAAACGATTTAATATTAATAAATTAATTTTTTTATTAATAAAATTTAAAAATTATTTAGATGAAAAAACTACTCTTTGAGCAAAAGACTAAACCTCTAGACAGACATCCACCAAACAAAGAGCAAGAGGTCCAAATGCTGATGAAACAAATTCATTTCAAACTATCAACTTATTATATGTGAGAAAAACATTTGCACATCCATCAAAAGTCTCTAAAAATCAGCTCAACTAAGAAGCTACAAAGTCTAATAATACATTATGAATACGCATCACATCACTCTAGTTTATGCATAGAAATTGGGAATCGCCCAACTTCACTACATTTTTTTTAACTTTAAATAAACATTTCGATTAAATAAAAACAGCAAACTATCACTAGATGTGGGAAGAATACGGTTAAAACAACAAAATCAACTGATAACAAAATAAGACAAAAAACAAAAAATCCTCCTCAAGACCACCATACTAGACTCCTAGCCACCTAGCCGAGTTTGGAATATAAACCTCCTCTGTTGGCAGAGTCTCCCAAACTTCTTTCACATAGGGATCAATAAACTCCAAGTTTTTCCTGACAGAAATGACAGCATCATGGAACTTCACTGCATTCGTATCATTGATATCAATTATCAACTCTTTCTTATAAATATATAAATAAATATATACATTTTGGAACTTTATAGGGGGGTGTGTGAAAAAATCCATTTCCTTTTCGCTTTTGAGCCCGCTTATCGTGTGGTCAGAGTCGTCATCTCCTCTCAATGGCGCTTTTTTGACCACGAGTGAGAGGGATGATATAACCACCCTCTCATTGCTCCTTCATCACCATCTCATGGAGTTTACCGCCAATCATGAGGCTTCTTTTAGTGGGCGGTGTGTGGTTAACATAGAATGATGTGGGTGAGAATAGCATTACACCAATGAGAGAAAGAACGAAAGGGACCGTGATGTGGGTCCCATCCATCACCGCCACTCAAAGAACAAATCCGACGGCTTTCATTTGTGATGGCGTCATCACGGCTGAGTCTCCGCTCATCGCGCGGCACGTGGCTCAAGGTCCACATTGCGGGTCCCAATCCACGGTTCCCGAGTTATATTTTCCGGGTCACTGTTACGTGGTTGCTCTACGGCGCTTGATTCGTGGGTGCTGTTTGGGTCCCACTTGATGTAACCTGTCATTTCCCAGCACGTCATCATTTGGCACTGTTTGCTGTTAAGTAGGGGACAGCGTGCGCCAGGCCCACTGACAGTATCGGTGGTGTCATTTCGTGTTCCGCGTGGGGACCTCCCTACTCTCCCTCTCTCTCTCTAGCTCAACGTGCCACGTCATCCATGGCTCACACTCCATTGCATTCCCGCTCTTTCTCTCTTCTTGTTAATTATTCACAATATTAAAACGTGTTAATTATATATATATATATATATATAAAAGAAAAAAAACAAGTAAGAAACAAATAAGTATCCTAAGCACGCAATAATTCAAGAATTAAAACGGAATTGATTAAGTAAACTCATTATCCAAGTTAATCACAAAGATAAGATATTATTTTATTCTTATATTTTAATTAATTATTTAATTAAAAAAATGGTGATATTTTGGGTTGGATGGACCAGCTGGTGTGTGTTAATGGGCCCCAATGGGTCCATTTGAGCCCATTGACCCCACGGCCCAGTGTGTCCCGTTCCCACTGTTTCCTTTTCTCTCTCTCTCTCTATGCGTTCACTCCTCGTCCTCTCATAAAACCCTCAACGCCCCCAACTCCCTAAACCTCTCTCCCTTTCTTCTCTCTTGTGCTCGTCTCCAATGGAAACAAACTAGAGAGAAGCGTCTCTCTCCAGCGTAGCTACCCTTGCGGGGTCTCCTCTATCGCTTCAGCAATGGCGTACATGTGCGCGGACAGCGGCAACCTGATGGCGATTGCCCAGCAAGTCATTCAGCAGAAGCAGCAACAGCAGCAGCAACAGCAACAACAGCAGCAGCAGCAGCAGCAACAGCATCTCCAGCTTCAGCCTCCACCGCCAACCATCTCCGCCATCAACCCCTTCTCCTCTCCATGGCCTGGTCACCCTCCCAACCCTTCCCATCTCCATGATTTCCATCCCTTTGCTCTCACTGATCCCCCTTTCTCTGATCCCTTCTCTTCCGACTTTCCACCTCCCGCTCCGTTCCGCCTTTCCACTGCCCCGGAGTTTGACTCTGATGAGTGGATGGAGAGTCTTATCGGTGAGTCTCCTACTGAAAGCTCCGATCTTATCAGTGATGCCTGGCATGGTCCTCCGGCTACGAACGAGCTTCCTTCTCTCTTCTCTGCTGATCCTTTTGCTTCCTCTCCTGCTTCGACTTCCGATCTCAACCGGGTCGTCTTCTCCGACTCCCAGAAGCTCGCACCGTCACTATCTGGCCACCACCAGCTGTCATCTCTTCAAACGGTGAACCCTACACCGCCATCGTTCCAGATCCAGTCGTTCGACCCACCGCCACCGCAACCGCAGCATCCGAAGAAGGACGGCAAACGTTCTCCGACCTCGTCCGATCCCAAAACTCTTTCCTCGCCTCTTCTTCGATCCCTTCTCGACTGTGCCCGGCTTGCGGACTCCGACCCGGACGTCGCTGCCAAATCCCTCATCCGGATCCGGCAATCGGCGTCGAACCACGGCGACCCGACTGAGCGCGTCGCGTTCTATTTTGCCGAAGCCCTCTATCGCCGGCTCTCGCGCGCCTCCTCCCCCTCCACCGTCTTCGACTCCTCGCCGGAGGACATCACCCTCTGCTACAAAACCCTCAACGATGCCTGCCCCTACTCCAAGTTCGCCCACCTCACCGCCAACCAAGCCATCCTCGAAGCCACCGAGTCTTCAACTCGAATTCACATCGTCGATTTGGGCGTCGTCCAAGGAATCCAGTGGGCGGCGCTGCTCCAAGCCCTCGCCACTCGATCCGCCGGGAAGCCCTCTCGCGTCCGGATCTCCGGAATCCCGGCGCCATCCCTTGGGCCGAACCCCGCCGCCTCGCTCGCCGCCACCGGCGCTCGTCTCCGCGACTTCGCCGCACTTCTCGACCTCGAGTTCGAATTCGAGCCGGTTCTAACCCCAGTGAACGAGCTAACCGAGTTATCATTCCACGTCGACCCGGACGAGTCCGTGGCAGTTAACTTCATGCTCCAACTCTACAACTGGCTCGGCGAGTCAACCGAGTCAGTAGAACGAATTCTCCGAACCACCAAGTCACTCAAGCCAACCGTAGTCACACTCGGCGAGTACGAAGCGAGTCTCAACGGAGTCGGATTCGTGGACAGGTTCAGCAACGCGTTATCCTTCTACTCAGCCTTTTTCAACTCGTTAGAACCCGCACTCAATCGCGACTCACCGGACCGAGTCCTGGTGGAGCGTGTCCTACTCGGTCATCGGATACTCCGGGTGGTGGGCCCAGAGGATGGCCCCGATCAACGCGTTCGGATGGAAGAGAAGGAGAAATGGACGGCCTTGATGGAACGATGCGGGTTCGAATCCGTGGCACTGAGTCATTACGCCGTAAGCCAAGCGAACCTTCTGTTATGGAACTACAACTACAGCGCTAAGTACTCGTTATTGGATTCCCGTCCAGGGTTTCTATCTCTAGCCTTTGAGGACCACTCTCTTCTCAGTGTGTCCTCATGGCGTTAGAGAAAGGTGACCCCTTCTTCTCTTCCTCTCTTTTGCCATTTTGGTGTTACTTTTGATGGCCTTATATCTCTACTACCTATTTGGGGGTTAATTCTTTTCTCTTCTCCTGTTTTATGATTGAAAGGAAAAAAGAAGATGGCCTCTGCAGTGGTGGGTGGTTGGTGCTTTTGTTTTGATGGTCAATATATATTCTAGTTACTGTTTTTAAGTGTAAAAATTTTTCATTTTTAAGTATATCTATCTATATATATATATATATAAAGTTTACTACTTGCTTTTTTAAATTTGAATGGAGGGACAGAACAAGGAGTGGTTGCAGTTGCAGTGTGTGTGTATGTGATTGTTTGTGGTTTGGTATCCACTGTTGTGGTTGGTGGGACTCTTGTTCAGTATTGGTGTATTGTTTCACTCTCTGTTTGTGGGTGCAGTGCACTGACTTGGAGCAAAACTTGGCTTGAGACAATGAAGGCAGGACTGAGAAGGGTAAGTGTTGCAGTTCCCTGCTAAAAAAGTATTACTCAGGTCTTGCTCCTTTGTTTCCCAACACTTACTGCTTTCTTGTCAAATATCTTTTTGGTGCCCATCTAGCCATTTCATTCAGTGCTTTTTAGTGTTTTTTATATTTTGTGTTTGTTTTGCCCACTTACTTACTATTATGTTTTGTAAATATTATGCTCAGTTATATACTTACCTTTTAACCTTTTAACCTTTTCATTTATTAGTATTTTTGTTTATATGTTTTCATTAATTTACTTATCTATTTTATGAGAATGATTTTTAGGAATTGTCATTATTTTACTATTGTATTTTGTAAATATTATGCTCAGTTGTATACTAATCTTTTTACCTTTTCATTTATTATTATATTTGTTTATATGTTTTCATAACTTTACTTATCTATTTTAAGAGAGTGACAAGTTTAAATCTGTCTATCATTTTTAGGAATTGTCATTATTGTACTATTATATTTTGTAAATATTATGCTCAGTTGTATATTAATCTTTTAACCTTTTCATTTATTAGTAGATTTGTTTATATGTTTTCATAACTTTACTTATCTATTTTAAGAGATTGAAAAGTTTAAATCTGTCTATCATTTTTAGGAATTTATCATTATTTTGATTGTGGTTTAAATTTAAAAGAGTGCGCTTATTCCAAGCAAATAGTGTTTTATTAGAAAATGAATGGTGGCTATTATGTTCTATTTTTATCTTTTAAAGTGAAAAGATATTTCTTTTAATTGCTACATTTGAATTTCATGTTTATTATTGGTCTTCCATCTCTCACTTATCTTTGGCATAATTTCATTGTGGCAAATGATGTCTTGTCATATATTATTGTAAATTCAATGGGACTAAAAAAAATTGTCATATTGTTCAGTAAATTTCAGCCAAATAAACTTATGATAGAATGTTAATATGAGTTTTTTTTTTTTTTTTTTTTTGAAAAGGTGGATAAACCACTTCCATTAAGCAGAAAAAAATACAGAACAAACTACTAGTTGTGGTAAGATACAGAGACTCCAAAACAATAAAAATGAGGAACAAGATCCTCCTCAAGACAACAAATGTTAATGAGTATTCTAAAAGTTTTTGTTTTCTTGTCTTTATTAAAATAAGTATTGTTATTAATTAGAGTTTAATACTAGATTCATTATTGCTAATTTATATTAGTCTCTTAAAATAATCTCTTGGTCACATAAACACATAATGTTTTATCAAGATCTTGTATAGATTTAGGTCTGGAATGCCTAGCTTATTGCCTAATTGTGCTATATTTTATTCTACTTTTTTGCATCACAGTGGACAAATACAACGAGTTTATTCACAAAATCCACATTAAAAAATAAATAAATAAATAAATAAATAAATAATATGGAACCAAATCTTAGAAGATGATCAAATATTAGAACACATACAAACTTAAGTTTGGTGTTTAGTTAGTCTAGAGGAGTATTGGCTGGCGCCAAGAAAGGACTTTGGAGGGCTGGGCTACCTTTCAAAGATTCATGTTATTAAAACTTTGGATTCTATATTGAACAATTTTTAATATAAAATGACAACCAAATCACTGGCTCAGCCAATAACTTGTGGTGTAATGCATTCCTTAGGATGCTATTTATAATTATTTATATTATTTTATTATCAATATTAAAATAATAATAATAATAAGAAAATAAATTTCGTAAATGAAAGTGAGTGTTGTTATAAATATTATTATAATAATAACTAGCTCTTGTAATGAAAGAGTGGTATTTTATTCCGGTTGAGGATTCAATTAAAAAAGCAAGTGTGATAAGTGATTTGTCCAAATTTAAATTGGTTGATATGATTCTCATGGAACTATATTAAAAATTGTCTAAAGATTGAGTGCCGTATTAATGTTTAACGTTCATATGAGGCAGGATTGATTTGATTAAACTCCTCATCATATCCTCATATATATGGACCAACCTTATGCAAAAGCCATATCAAGGAGGTGCTCTTTGGCAATTACTTTGTGTATATATTTTTTTATATACGCAGATAAATTGTATTTTATTAATTAATAGTCTCTTGGCTTATTAGCATCATATTTCTTATATAAAATATTCATTTTGAAGAATCTTTAAGATTGAACTCCAAAATGTACATGAAGTGATGGTATATGTGTTTGTTAAGCTTGCAATTATATTTCACATTTATAATCAATTGTTAGAGTTAATAGGTATGCAAATTGTTCATTTGAACAAATCAAAATTATTATTATTATTATTATTATTAAATGAAGATTCGCATCGGTTGAAAAAAAGTTGAATCTCAATTTTCCCATAAGAAAAAAAAATTATCATTCTTTTTGGGATTGTTTGGTTACTAGTAAGCAGGGGTGATGTAATTTAATTTAATTTACAGGTAAAATATCAATATAGTTTATTTGGTTTGCTCAGAAAGGATATATGTACTAAATTAAATTATGGATTTTGAGTGTTTTACCGCATTTGGATTTACGGCCAATTGTAAGTTGAAATTCATCATTTAGATTGCAACAAAGTAACCCCTTCTCGCCCCTGCGACCTCTTCCCTCTTCTACTATTTCTTCTCCCTCGGCTCCAATCATCACCGCTCGAGCTCTTTCTACATTTGGCCCTTTCTCTTCTATGGTAATTTCATCGTGGTTTCGTAGCCCCATTCTTGGTTGATATAATTATAGAAATCCTTCTCTTGCTTTGCCTCGGGATCCGGGTAAGCTCCCCATGTTCTCTTCTCTTCCCTTGGAAACCTTAAATACGGTGAGATATTAAATAACTAAATTAAATAAATAAAATAGATTTTAAATAAACAAAATCCATTAACTTAAATCCATTAAATAAATAAAATACAGTAATTTAAATAAAAAATAAATTTTAAATGAAATATTAATGACAATATAAAAATAAAAAAATTTGAAAAAAAAAGAGTAATCTTATCACTTACTGTACATAGTGATTTTAATCCACAAACTATATTAAATCAAACACTTAAAAAATAAATGTAATATTTTTATTTAAAGCCAATAAAACAACCATGATGTAAGTTAAAATACAGTAATTTCAATTACATGCAATTTGGGCTTTATACTGTAATTTTAAATATAGGCAATCAAATAGTCATTGTAGGTGATAATTTCAGTATTATTAGATAATAGTCTTGACATTTAATTTTGAAAAATTAAAATTCTGAATCAATGAAACACTATGGTGATAGTTTCAATAAAAATCACATATTTTTTATATACAATGGACAAGTCACCCAATTGAACCAATGTTGTGCGTAGAATTACCATTTTTCTAATATGTTTTAATATGATGATGTTTGTAAAAAAAAAAAAACATTTTTAGAAGTTATTTGTCACTTAATTTAAAATATTTATTTAAAAATGTTTTGCCATGGCACATTCCTTTTTAATTCACCAATTAATAAAAATGTGGCATACAAATTTTATATTACTCTTTTAATAAAATTAAGCTTGATTATTATTTGTAAGTCCAGTCAAGCTTAATCCTTCGGAATTAGAAATAAATCCAGCCTTAGACGTGATGAGCTTGTTTTAGGGTGAAATTCACACCTTTTCATGGTGAATAACCATGTAGTACAAAAATTTTAACTTTAAATATATTTAATTTTAATCAGTAAAAATCAAATTAAAATTTAATCAAATACCATCAAAATTTTCTTTACTTCAACATTTAAAAGACATGAATTTTTTTTTTTTAAGGCTAAAATTTTATTGTCTTCATACATAATTATTATTCATCAATATTAAGTTTTTAAAAGTAATTAATAAACTTATTTATTTATTTAAATAAAAAAATATTTAAAAGGGAGGCTGACAGGTTTCCTATTAAATAAGTAGTTTAATAAAATTTAACTATGAATTAGAAAAGTATTTTTTTTTTAATAATATGAAAAAAACGCTAAAAATAAGGAGTTAATAACACAATATTATACACGGATTTTTTATCGAGGGGATTCAATGGTACTCTTTTTAGACATGAGTACATGTTAATTAATTGGGTTTGTCGCATTCAAGTTATCGGGTTAGGCCGACCCGAAAGTTTTTGAAACATATTTTATTATTTTTATTAAAATAATTTTTTATTATTAGATTAAAAATGACTTGAATGTAACTTGTGAGAATTGAAGTTGGGCACTCTGGTAATTAAACAACCCTCCAACACTTTAACGAAGTGCTCTCCACTACTGCTTATTGATGTCAAAGAAAAAGTAGATAAAAAGAAAACTCAAAGTAAGTTTTTTTTAAATTATTTTAAAAAATAAAAAATTTAAAATAAATTTAAAATAAAAACAAACTCAAAATAATTTAAAAGAAGTTAAAAAACAAAATGTCCACACTTAATTCATTTATCTATCAAATTAAATTACTTAATGAGAAATGACAGCTTACATAGTTATTTTACTTTAAATCAAAATTAATAGTCATTTATGTATTTATCACCAATGATGTGTACCTATACCTTAGATTCAAATTTTCAGTATTATTATTTTTGTACTCATCAAAGTTGTCAGTAATGAAAAGTTACTGTGTTTATAACATCTTTATCTATGTTTTTTTTAATTATTAAATTTAAACATTTTTCGAATTTCGTATACACACTTGTAAGACTTTTGAGAGATATCCGATAGATTCGATTCAGTGGTAATTACAACAGAACAAAGATATGGATCATCCTCACCAATTATTTGCCTCAATTTAATAAATTTTAGAATAAAAGAGTGACAATATTCTAAAATAATTATCAACATATTCTTACATTATATAATAAATAAATAATAAAATTTACAAACCATGGTTAAGAATGAGCCATATTTTGGTTTTGGTTATGTGAAAATTACCTCGAAACTGAGTCACCGGCTTATTTTTAGTGTGATAGAGTTGAGGGGTAAAATTATGTTTTTAATTAATTTATTTTCAATAAAAGTAAAAAAAAACTAACCCCGCATTGTGAGGGTGAATCTGACTGGTTGGCCGACCAGGGTAACTGGAGGTTAAACAGCCGGGTTATTTTTTTGGTAAAAATCAAATCCGTAACCGGCCGCCGGCCTGGCCCGCCAAATTAGAAAACCCAGTTTTGGGTGGGCTGGTTCCGAGCCTGCTGAGTCAAATGTGGGCCGTTCCCCTTTTTAAATCGGCCCAAACCAACCCAATCAAGGCTGAATTGGGTCTCTATCATGGACTAACAACGTTTTCTAGAAAGCTCAACAAAATACAACGAAAAACTGGGTGCAGGGAAAATACACTGGTAAAAGAACCGGATGAAATCTAACCGTTAACTTTCAAAACTAATCGTTCAGATGACGCTGGTCACGTTTCGAGTCGCTAACCCCGGGTTCAAAAGCCGTGTCAAAAACAGACGGTTTACAAGCAATCAATACATAACACGTGACGCAGGCAATGACGTCAGACGAATTGGTCTTCACCCTTGTGCTCCACGCCTACGCAACTGAACCGTTGATTCCTTATCATGACAGCTGGCATAGCGAATGACAGTTTACCACGTGCTACCATGTGATCCATTGATCTCATCCACCGCCTTATACGAACCGTTGATCTGTTCCATCTCCTCAATAAATACAGGCCATCCCTCCATCACCGTCTCTCATCCTAGGGTTTCGTTTGCTTTAAGCTTTTTCCTAAATCTCTTTTCTTCCAAAATTTTTTTTCATAGAAATTTTTCTTAATTTAGGTTTTTTAGTGTTTATTTATTCTCTCTTTCAGATCTGCTAAAAGGCTTTTCAATCGGCTATTTTTTCTATATTTTGCTCAATTTTTGGAATTGTTTTCATTAGAGAATTCTTTTCTTCATTTAATTTTTAAGAGATCCTTCTTTTTTTCGATTTTTCTTGTCATAATTTAGGTCTATGTTATGCTTAAGAAGTATTTTCTCTATGGATCTTGTAGATCTTGATGTTTTCCGCTGGTTTGTTAGATTTTTCTTGTATTCTGGTTGTTTTTGCTTGGCTGCAGGTTAGCTGCTGTAGATCTTGGAGATGTGAAGCTGTTCTTCGTTAATAGGTGGTTGATTGCTGTCGATATGCGAGATCGAAGTAGATCGGGACCGATCGAGTTGACGGCGGGTAGATCCTCGTTTTGGTGAGGTAGTTCGGCTGTCACTGCATCGATGGAGATGTACACATGATCTGAAACCTCTCGTGGCTATCCATTGGATCAGAGATGTAGATCTTGTAACAATCATCTGAATATGTGAAACAGATGTAGATTGAAATCTATCCTTTGGAGGCTATGGGGATGGAGAAAGGAAGAAGGTAAATCGTTTGTTAAACCGATCTTTGCCATGTTGGGTGCGCTCGCATGGCAGATCACCAGAACCCTAATAAAATTTCATTTTTTGGGTGTTTGGGGGGAGATCGCACGGGATCTTTAATTTTTTTAATCCCGGGTTCTCCCCCTTGTGTCTTCTTTTGCCTTCATCTTTGCCTTGACTCTCAAAGTCTCCGTTTATCTTCATCACCGATCGACAAACGAATCTTCCGCGAAGCTTCTTCATTCGATGAACTAATCTTCATAAGGTACAAATTTACTAATTTTTCATTAAAGTATCCGCCTTGATCTACACGCCTCGAAACCGTGTGAATATCATTTTAATATCTAAATTAAATTATTAATTATATTAGCAATTCCAAAATTTAGTTTATGATCATGCCTTCGTTTCTCTCGTGAATCATGGTTGTACACATGGTTGTAATTCATTGTTTGGCATATTTTTCCATCCCTTTATGTGCAAAGGACAAGACTTGTCTAGATTCTTTAAGCAAGTTGATTTGTTGTAAATGATTTGCTGTAATTTTTTGTGAAAACAAATTAAAGATGTTAGTAAAGAAGGACGATTACCACAAGAAGGGGAGGGGTTCCAACGTCAAGTAGATGCGGTGCTCCTGCTGTCGCGGAGTTTCTGTTCGAGTGCCTGCCTTCAGTATAAATAATCTTCAGTTCGGTTTGGTTTTTCTTTTTGTTAATCAACGGATTGTGGTAAATATTTGGTAAATTTCTATGGACATTAAGCAATATTTCTAGTTGAGTACCATTTGTTCAGTTTCCGCCAAGTTGGTCTCTTTTGGTATTGCGTTCTCTCAATACATTGGAATTTTTTTAATCTTAGTTGTCCCCTATATGTTGGTTTATTGCCCCATTTTATGTTTGCTTTTATCATTGCTTCTGCTGAGATGTGTTTTAATTTTCTTATCCTGGCTGCTGTGTGGGGGCTGTGTCTTTAACTGGTGTGCTTGCTATTATAAATTGCTCTGTTTTCTTTAGTTTTGAATTGAAGTTTTTAAATCTCAGATTTTAGTTACCTGTTGTTGATATGGCCGCTAGTATTTTTCTAATACATATATTTATTATTCTATGCGTAAAAAGAATTTTTGTATTTATGTATGTAGCTGTTTCTTAAACGGGGTGACCGTGTTGGCGGATCTTTAAGCTCGTAATCCGGAAAGAGCGCCCAACTGATCTTAATGGTCGGGCTGGGAGGATGGTGGTTCGAATCCGCCAAGATCCTTAAGTTCATTAATCTAATAAATAATCGTATAGTAGCTGAGTGATTAATCTTAGGTTGGGTGGTGTATCTTATTTACATTTAAAATTGATTATTATGTATGTTGCTTTTATGAAGCAAATATACTTTTTACTTAGATTAGACATGTATTGTTCAATGACGCGACGCTCGTGGTTTTATTATGGGGAGATTGTTCTTTTATGTTTAGTTTACAAAGACTTTTTACGAAGTTTATAAACCCCACTGCAGTGCTATTATGGCAAATCTTATCGGTTGTTTTGCAGATTGTAGATTCATTTTGGCTATAGTCATTGTGGACCCTGGAGTTGGACGATGTTCATGGTTGCTTGGCGGATGATCATCAGTTTCTCTGAGTTTTATCAATTGTTTTCTTCTTGTTGGTTGGTTGTAATTGTTGTTATTTTTTGTTAAATATACATGATTTATTCAATATGTTTGTTGAAAAAAAGTTAATTTATTTAACAATAAGCAGCCTCGAACTCTGTGTTTATGATTAAAATTAAATAATAAATAACAATATTTTGTGAGATTGTTTGTCTAATAAATAAAAAAACAAGAGGAAGTTTACATTGTTTGTTATTATCCCCATATAATTATCTTTGGATATCGCTACCTTTAAAAAATAATTTTATTTATAGTGAATAAACCCTCCAAACTCGAACATAATTCATAATAAGTTAAATAGATAATCTCAATTCATATAATTTTAATGGAAAATTCAACACTAAGTTCTTCTGTGCATACTCATTTCTTTAGAATTTTTTAAAGATAAATTATATTAAAGAAAGATTTAAATTTCATAAGGGAAAAATTAAATAGGTAGATTGATTATATTAGAAGAATTAAATAGGTATCATACCATCAAATAATGTAAAACTTAACTGCAAAGCAACAAACCCATTTTTTTTCTATCTCTGACACTCTACGCAACTCTCCCCACACTTCCCACACTTTTCCCCTCAACATGCACACACAAAGATGGCCTACAAGAGATTTAGAAATCGTTGCAGGAATGCTTATACACTTCAATGGCAATGGACCTCTTCTTTTTCTCTCCACTAATAATATTATCCCTCATCATCCTCATCATCTCCACATTCAAAATCAATGGCAAGATTAACACCAAGTCCATGAAACTCCCTCCAGGAACCATGGGTTTACCTTTATTGGCCACACCATTCCCTTCATGCAACCTCATTCCTCCTCTTCCCTTGGTCTCTTCATCAATCAAAACATAGCCAAGTATATATACATACATATGTATATATAATTAATCTTCATCTTCATCTTGCTCTATATGAATCTCTTTTTGTTATAATGTATGTGCTTTGCTTGCATGTATAGGCATGGAAGGATATTCAAGATGAATTTACTAGGAAAGCCGACGATAGTATCGGCCAACGCAGACTTTAATCGGTATATACTTCAAAGTGAAGGTAGGATGTTCATCAACAGCTGCCCTACAAGCATTGCCGAAATACTGGGAAGGTGGTCAATGCTAGCACTGGAAGGAGATATACACAAAGAAATGAGGTCCATTGCTGTTAACTTCATGAGTAATGCTAAGTTGAGGACCTATTTCTTGCCTGATATTGAGCAGCAGGCTTTGAAGATATTGAATTCTTGGAAGGTTGGCTCTACCTTCTCCGCTCTTGTTGAGGGGAAGAAGGTTTGAGCTTCTACTTTTATTTTATCATGGTATCAGAGCCAAGTTAATATAATGTGAATATATGATGCTGATCAGTTATTTATATTTTCTTTATTTTATGATGAAGTTTGCATTCAATTTGATGGTGAAACATTTGATGAGCATGAATCCTGGGTTGCCGGAAACTGAGAAGTTGAGGAAGGAGTATAACACCTTCATGAATGGCATGGCTTCAATGCCTTTGAATTTGCCCTTCACTTCTTATAGAAAAGCACTTCAGGTATTTGAATTTGTTTTTACTCGGTTACCATATGTTTAATTAACCAATGTGGGACTATTAGTTTTACCGGTTTTCTTTTTCTGTAGTCAAGATCGGTAATTCTCAAAATCATGGGGAGATGTTTAGATGAGAGAGTCGAAAAAATACGAGATGGTTGCAATGGACTAGAGAAAGATGATCTTCTTGCATCAGTGTCAGCAGAAACTAACCTCACAAGAGATCAAATACTTGATCTTATACTTAGCATGCTTTTCGCCGGACATGAAACTTCGTCGGCCGCCATTTGCCTCGCAATTTATTTCCTTGAGTCTTCTCCAAAAGCTCTTCAGCAACTAAGAGTACTACTAAACTGTTAAATTTATTTACCAAATAAATTAACCAATGTGAAACTATTATGTCTAATAGCTTGAGGTGGTGTTGTTCCTTAGGAAGAACATGAATATATTAACAGGATGAAAAGTGAGTCTGGGCTAACTTGGGATGACTACAAACAGATGGAGTTCACTCAATGTGTAATTAACTTAGTTCTCTTTATAACAAAGATAATTAGACACCAAGTTGAATTTATTCAATGCTAACATTAGTGTTATGCATGAAGGTGATCAATGAAACTCTGAGACTTGGTAACATTGTCAAGTTCTTGCATAGAAAGACCATTAAGGATGTTCAATACAAAGGTATATATCCCATTCTCAAAGTTCACATTCATCTACAAACTTATATGTATTTTTATGAATCATATTCTTCATTTTAAATTTTTCAAAGGTTATGACATTCCATGTGGATGGGAAGTTGTACCGATTATCTCTGCGGCGCACTTGGATTCGAACATATATGATGATCCACAGACTTATAATCCATGGAGATGGCAGGTAACACATTAAGAAGTTATAATGATTTCATTTCAATCATCTAATATGGTATTTGAGTTTGTGCACCATGATATCATTATTATTTCTGTGTTCATTAGAAGAACACCTCAATGGCGAAGTCGAAAAACAACAGCATAATGTCGTTTAGCGGAGGTCCGCGTATGTGCCCCGGTGCCGAGCTTTCAAAGATGGAAATGGCTGTTTTTCTGCACCACCTTGTGCTGAAATTTAACTGGGAGTTAGTAGAGCATGACTATCCAGTGTCATTCCCTTTCCTTGGATTCCCTAAGAACCTCCCAATCAAAGTTCATGCAATAAAACAGAACTAGACTCTGAGACTACTGCATGTCTTGTTCTTCAGTTATGCATATGTTCTAGGCTTGATAAATTCATTAATTAGAAAACATTATGTCAACCAAATTATAGTATGAATGGTAATTAATGTGGTGTTATGTATGCATATGTTATTCTGCTGCATTTCTGATTATATATATCATATTTTTGTTTACTGATGGCATGCATGAGCTTATTTTCAGGCATGAATTGAGATTTTGGAAAACTTCAAATGAGAAGGTCACAATGTTATTGTGACGTTAGTTTAGTTATTGTTTTTTATTATTTATGACCATGTTTGTGTTGTGATTTTATTTTTCTTGATTACTGTGACATTACTTTTTTCATGGTAAGGTAATTCTTTCATGTTTGTTCTTATACTAAGTTATTTTTGTGATTAATCTAAGAATTTGAGACATCAAATTGTTGGTTTTCCATCTTCAAGCATATTTATAAGCTCTTTGATCTTGGTTTTGTTTATGCATTGTTGTGTAGTTCACTCTTTGTAGGTTTTGGACTTTTGATTTTTAATTGGTCCCCACATGAGTAAATCTTGAGGAGAAATAGAGGACTGGAAATATATATATAAATAAAACTTCAAATAAATCCATGAAAACAACGTTCTTAATTAATCTAACATGAATCTATGTGGAAGTAACAAAAATTGTCTGATAAAATTTTAATTAACTCCATCATTTCGAATACTTGAGTTAAATCTTTAAGAGCTTTAGTGACTTTATTATTATCATTTTTATTTTTGTTATTATTATTATTATTATTATTATTTAACAAAAATGACAATGACCATGAAAAAAATAGACATGTACAAATGTATACTGGTGAAGGCATTGGAAATGGCGAATGCACCTCTTTTTCGTTTGATAGATGGTATAACGGGCATTCCACTAAAAATCTTTGGATAACCTATTTCTTGGACTGTTATTATCCCTGGTTATCCCTAAAACAATTCATCCAACTACCCAATTCTCAAGTAATTTTTTCACTGTGCTTCTTTAAACGAATTTACCAGGTTATTGGATACAATACCGGACTGCAACAGCAACCAGGAGGATAGTTACACTTGGCCACTAGAAAAGAATGGAAAATTCACTGTCAAATCTTACTACAAATTCTTAATCGCCGGAGGTACCCGTAGCCAGCTTTACCCTCAGTTCTAGAAAACTCGTTCACCTAGTTAAATCACTCTTTTTTGCTGGCTTGCCTGGGGTAACAAAATTCTTACCCTTGACAACCTATTCAGAAAAGGTTGAAACCGAATTGCTACTGACACTTGTGTCCTCTGCCACAAAAACTCTGAATCAGTGGACCACCTTTTTATTGGATGTGGGTTCTCAGAACAAATTTGGTCATTTATTCGACATATTCTGGCTTTAGAACAATTTTCGTCCTCAGTTGCCAACATCTGGATCACCTCGCTTAATGCTACACAACGGAATCTGTGGGATTTTAGTGTCCGATCCTTCATCTGGAATATTTGGCTTGAACGAAACAATTGCATTTTTAATCTTAACTGTTCACCTATTCCTTAATTTTTGTTTAAAATTGCTAACATGTTACTCTCTTGGCTCTCTACAGATTCCGAGTCTCATCAGCTTTTCTTATCTTTGTTATTCGGTTGTTTTATTTTGTTTGTTGTTCCCCTCACCTCTGGTGAGAATACTAGTCTTTTTTTTTTTTGTGCGGTTAGTTTTTATTTCGAGTATGTACTGTTATGTTTTGTTTAAATAAAATTGTGGTTTATCCACTTTATTAAAAAATATATGTATATTTGTTACAATAGCTTAATGACATTCGTGGAATTTCTCACTTGCGGTAAGTTAACAAAAAGATGTAATAAAAACCTATCATGTGTACCTAAGTTGATATATCAAGGATTATAAATTCACAATAGTAAATCCTGTGTGATGTAATATTAGAGAAACGGGGAATATAACTCTTCTCACATGAGACCCATAATGAGACCAGGTATAAATTGAATAAATAGTATTGTACTGGGTCCATAATGAATAATACTATATAAGAAAATTTTTTGATCCCTCTCAATTTTTATGTATTTTGTGCTGAGTTATCAGGGTTTTTTTAAGCAATGGTGACTTTTCTCCGTCTAACCAGTTTTTATTTTTTAAGCATTCTTTGTTCTATATCATTTTTAACCCAATGTAAAAATGCTCATAAAAATAGTAAAAACCGTGATGTGGAGTTTGTTTTATATATATATATATATAAAAGATTCCTTCATTGATGCTACTAATTTAAAAGTAGCAATAGTACAAGTTTTTTTTTAATCTTTCGACTTGTTTTGGGGATGGAAGAGGATTGGGGAATCTTTCTGCTTGCTTTATTTTTACTTGTTTTGGAAAAAACTAAATATTTATTATATATAAAATAAATATAAATAGATTAATATTACAATAGTTAATATTTAATTATAATAACCCTATAATAATTATATTAAATAATTATTTATTTCAAATATAAATAGTAAATTTAAATATTAAATTATAATAATTGTTGATATAATTAATATATATCACATAATATATTTAATTATATAAAATAAATAATTTAAATAAATAATTATAATAATTAAATTTTTTAAAAATATTTTATAAACAATAAAATTTATTTTTTTATATTAAAAATATAAAAATAATTTTATATCATATCTATTATTATTCTTTCACAACCCCTATCTATTATCGTCGCCGCTCTTCATTATCTCATTACCATACTGCCCCTATTCTTATTACGGTAATAAAAAAAAAACCTTATAACATATATTTTTTTTTCCTTGTTGTAGATATTTATTAGAAGCTAAAAATAGATGAAAAAGTAAATTATTTTTATTGACTTATTCCGATATAAAATAGGCTAAGCATTTTTTTGTAAATTTTACAAATACTCCATAAATTAAGAAGTGTTTTTTTTTTCTCTTTTGAATAAAACAGGTTTATGTTTTTTCTTTAAAAAAAAAAAAGGAAATTGATGCCTATGCGGATATTTTATTGACCATTATCAGCATAGAGATTTTGAATTGAATGCCAACATGCTTAGTTAGTGCATACTGCACCCACCACCATCAAAATGTTAGTCGCCATCTCCTCTGTAAGTACTAAAATATATAGAGTTATTTTATTTTAATTTATTACAAATACATGTTAAATGTTTCTCATTTATAACTTATAAAGTTATACTATGTCCCAGTTTTTTTTTTTAATTTTTTTGCTTGTGTATTTAAAAAAATTTGTGAAACATTATGTATTATTTTTTAATTCTATATTTATATTATATTATATATTTATTTATAAATTTTAATAAATTATATTTAATTACATATTTTGAATAAAAATAATATTAAAAAATTAATAAAATTTTTATAAATTTTAAGATTATCAACTAATTTTAATTTTTTAAATTTATATAATTCAATTAAAATAAAAAAATTTAAAAAGAATGGATGGAGTATTTCACTATTTCAACAAGGTGATGATTGTCGTCTCTAGGGGTGTCAATATTTTGTCCGGGCCCGCCGGCCCAGTTTTGTCCTGTCCGGAATAAAAAGAGTTTGGACAAAAGTTGAATTAATCCGGGTCGGGTTTGAACAATGCTTGATTGTCCGAATTTAAATCCGGGCCAGGTCTGAACAAAGAAATTCGGACAACTGGGCTTTTGTACCTCTAATATTTTAAACATAAGCCCAATAATTTTATGCCCCATTTTCCAAAAACTTCCAACTTAGGATTATTTTTATTATTAAGACTTAGAATTTTGTATGACTTGATTTGAATTTTGGATTGTTGGAATTTTTTTACAGATAATGTGAATTAAATTATTTTTATAATTTAATAATTACGTAAAATTAAATGTAATTTATATGATTCGGACAAAATTCGGACATCCGGACAAACTGGTTTTAAAACAAACCAGGTCTAGATAAGATAGGTTTGTCCGGATTTAAAAACAGGCCGGGTCTGAACAACAAATTTATTTATTTATAGTAGTAGTTATTCAGACCCGGATTTTTGCCACCCTTAGTCGTCTCCTATGAAATAAAAATACCCACAACTGGCACCGTCACGTGGATGACATGCAGAGTCTGTTTCCAGTTCTTAATTTTTTTTTCTCCTATTTTTTATAAAATATTGTGTGTCGGCATGTAGGCTTCGTTTCTTTTCTTTTTTTGCCTGGGGATCTGTGCAATCTTGTACACCCTTTTCTCTCAGCATATTTTCCATTTCGGCAAACCCACAAACCAAAAGTAATAACATGCAATGATATAAATATGGTAATCTAGCTCACTTTTTAAAATACTGTTTCAATATATGCTTGGATGATTTGTTTATATAAATATTGTATATTTTCTTATGAATTTATGATACTATATAATATTATAAAATATGTTTTTGGTACTGTTTATGATGAATTACTTTCAATGACTACTGCGGACGCCTCTCTAAATTTGAAATCCAAAGATGTCCTAGAATTACACTGTTTATAATGATTAAAGTCGTCGGATTACTTTAGATTACTATAGTGGACATTTCTAGATTTAAAATCCTGAAACATTCTAAAATTACATGTATATTATTTATAACGATCAAAATCCTCTGATTAATTCTGATGACTAACATGATCGTCACTAGATTTAAAATCCCGAGACATCCCAAGATTATATGTGCATACATATATACACTAAAGTAGTCAAACTAGAGTCTAGATCATGACCATGGAAACCCTGACTCTAATCACCATCCTCCTCTTTTTCCTCCCCCTCCTCATTCTCCTCACCATACTCCGGCAACGCCAACATGCACCAGTGAACGGAACCCAAAACCAGTCAGGCTCCTTCCTGGAACTCATGAAGAACAGCCACCGGATTCTAGACTGGACAACGGAGCTCCTCCTCTCCAGCCCCTCCGGCACCGTCTCAACCTTCATGGCCATCATCACCTCCAACCCTTCCAACGTTGAGCACATCCTCAAGACCAACTTCAACAACTACCCAAAAGGCTCCTCCTTCACCTCCATCCTCCATGACTTCCTCGGCTCCGGCATCTTCAACGCCGACGGTGATCACTGGCGTCTCCAGCGCAAGACTGCTAGTCTCGAGTTCTCCACCAAAGCTATCCGCGCCTTCATCCTCTCTCGCGTCCATCTCGAGTCTGTCTCTCGTCTCCTTCCTCTCCTCACCTCTGCTTCCGTCTCCGGCGAGATCATCAACCTCCAAGACCTCCTCGAGCTCTTCACCTTCGACAACGCTTGCCAGGTCACCTTCGGCCATGACCCTTCTCTTCTCAACGCTTCATCACCGTCTTTCTCCGACCGTGAACTCGCTCTGGCCTTTGAGGAAGCCACGCAGCTCAGCGTCCGCCGCTTCTCCCACCCTTTCCCGTTCATCTGGAAGCTCCAGCGTTTTCTCAACCTCGGCTCTGAACGCCGGCTCAGAGAAGAGGTTGCAAAGGTCCAAGCTTTCGCCATGGAGGTTGTTCGGGAGAGGAAGAGGAGGCGAGACTTGACTGGCTCCCTCGGCGACGACCTTCTCTCAAGGTTTATAGCTGTGGACAATTACTACTCCGACGAGTTCCTCCGTGACATCATCATGAGCTTCGTGCTCGCCGGAAGAGACACAACGGCGGCGGCCATAACCTGGTTTTTCTGGCTCATATCTACAAGACCAGACGTGAAGGAGAAGATCATCGATGAGATCAAGTCAGTGAGAGATAAAACCAAGAAGACGATGGATGAGGCACCGGTGTTCTCTTTGGATCAAGTGAAAGACATGGTGTATCTCCATGCAGCGTTGGCCGAGAGCTTGAGGCTTTACCCGCCGGTGCCGCTCCAGACAAGAACTTCACTGGAGGACGACGTGTTGCCGGACGGGACGGCGGTGAAGAAACGACAGACGGTGATGTATAGCTCCTACGCGATGGGAAGGAGGAAGGAGATATGGGGGCCGGAGTGGGGGGAGTTCCGGCCGGAGAGGTGGATTGAGAAAGGGGAGTTCCGAGCTGTGAGTCCGTTCACGTACCCTGTTTTCCATGCTGGGCCGAGGATGTGTTTGGGCAAAGAGATGGCTCATATTCAGATGAAGGCCATTGCTGCGGCGGTGCTAGAGAGGTTTGAGATAGAGGTGGTCGACGGCGAGAAGGAGAGGGTGAAGGATCTTGGTATTATGCTTAGGATCAAAGGTGGTCTTCCTGTTAGGGTTCGTCCTCTGGTGTACTAGTTAAAGTGGTTATTATTATTATCTTTGCTTTCTTGCTAGGGTTTCTTTGATCTTGCATCTGTTCGTACGTGCTTAAGAAATAAGTTCACATGTAAACTTGAAGCTTTTATGTTTTAAGGTAGTCATTGTGGTTAGTAATGTTCCCCGGTTATTTTTTTTTTATTTTTATTTTTTGATAAATCACTCAATGGCCAAATATCACTTTGATCGATTAATTTTGATTTGTTTTAAAATACTCACTAAAATTACTAATCATTTCATCGACAGGTCACCGGATAGATTTGCATTTTTATTAACTGACGTGGAGGCCTCCATTTGTGCGCTGACTGAGTTTTTTTCAACCTCCACGTCAGCCAATGAAAGTGTTAATTCATCAGGGGACCTGTCGATGAAATGATTAGTAATTTTAGTGAGTATTTTGAAACAAATTAAAATTCAGTGATCAAAATGATATTTCACCGTAGTTGAGTAATTTATTAAAAAAAAAAAATTAACCAATGTTCCCCACTACTTTTTATTTATCTATTTTACATGAATTAAGAAAACAGTAAATGAATAAAAAGTACCGCACAAGTTCAGTCATCTCACATGTGATCTGAAGAAGGATCAGGGAGATTTTTTAATGATTTTTTTCAATGATTTTGTCAACAAACGAGTGAAATTTAGAGTATTTTTTTTTACAAAAATACACTCTATTCATTATCTCACTGTCAGACTAAATGTTGTTCATGGGTTAATTTTTTATTTAAAATATTGAAGTTTTATTTGTGAATTTACTTTTTCTGTTCGAATTTTTGTATGCCATATAAATTTTTAATTAGTATACTTTGTTTTCATTTAATATTTTAGCTCCGGATTAAGACGTAATATTTTCATGTACAAAAATTTGAAGTGACGGTTATTTATACACATTTTTTTAAAATTAGATAAAAGTTAGAGAATGCTAAATTTTTTCTGTCAATATTAAAATGCAATTTTGAAATATTTCAAAAAAATAAGAGAATCAGGTGAGATAACTAAAAAGTAAATAAATTAAAAAACTATTGTTTGTGAAATTTAAATGTAAAAAATACTAAGATGTTTTGAAATTTTCAAATATTTATAATTAATATTTTAAAAAAATGGCTGTAAAACTTTAAATTAGTTATCAACTAAAATTTTATAAAAAATATATTAATTTTCAAAATTTATTTTTTATTAAAATATTAAAAATCGTAAAGATAAATTAAAATTTTAAAAATAATATTTAATTTTTTTAATAGACAAGTTTTGTAATTTTTTAATAAAAAAAAACGTGGACAAGTTAGTAGTAGACTAAGATATTTTTTGTTATTTTTAATCCGATGTGATCCATGAAGTAATTTTAAAAATATTAAATTCATTTTTTAATTAATTAAGCTCAGTTGCCGAGAGGATGGAGGTTTTTTTTAATATAGTTTTCCGACAATAATTAATAAAAAATTAAAACATTTATTTTTTTAGTTGTTGGAGTTCGTGAAGATATGCATGTGAATAAAAACGCACGTTATACAGTGCGGTGCATTTAATAAATAGACTGTTACTTTCCTGGGATTCCTGCTATGCGTGAATAGTTTTTTATACTTATTTTTATTATATAAAAAAATATTTTTTGAATTTTTTATTTGTGATATTTACTTAATTTATATTGATTTTAAAAAATTAATTAAAATTAATTCGTTATTTATATTTTAAAATTTTTTATTATTCTCTAAAATTACCTCTATTTAAACTTAATTAAATTGTGTATAAAATTTAATACTTAATTGATTGGGATTTATTAAAAATTATATAAATATATTAAATTAAAAAATAAATTTGAAAAAATTATTGAATGCTGCACCAAATTTTTAATGTGATAAATAAAAAAGAACAAAAAAAAGTTTCAAAATATCTAGTAAAAAGAAACGAAAGGAGTATTTATTATATTTATTTTTTAAAATTTTTTAACAGACATTAAATATATATATATATATATATATATATATATATATTGAGATATGATCTGAGTGATTAAGAATAATTTTAAAAAATAACATAAAATTTTTATTAAAATTTGAGGCCAACTAAGTCTTTTTACTTGTTTAAAATAAAAAGGTAAAGAGTTTGGGAATTATAAAGATAATGGAAATGGAAATAAGGAGACTAACTTGCATATATTATTGTTCAAGAATGGTAAACTTAGATTGGACTTAAGCTCATAAAATGGCAGGCAAAAACATCAAAATGGAGATCAACTTACAAACCCAAGGAAATTATCTGATTTTCAAGAAGACCCGTGCTTCAAAAGCTTTTAACAATTTGCCAAATGCATGGATTTTGACTTCAAAATTATCTGTTTTTTATTGTTCATTCTGTAGAAAATAATAAGAATGTAACATTTCCATTCAAGAAAACAATGAAGTAATACTAATCCAATCTCAAGCATTAATCTCAATTTGAAATTTCATAGTATAATTGCATATATATATGTATACATATATATAGTTTCTTAGTTCCAACATTATTGCTATAGCAAGAGAGAAGACTACTGAACTTTGTCAGCAACTCCAAAAACCAGAACAAATTCACATTATGAACAAACTCCATGAAAGAGAACACAAAGTTAGCTGCTTTATGGAAATACTAGGATGATAAAACTAGTTGTCTCGGCATCAAATGAGCCGTCGTCTAAAGTTCCGAGTGGTTGCTTGATAGGTTCGAATAAGTAAACCAACGCCGATGCCCACGCCTACGCAGACTCCAAGGCCGATGCCCACACCTACTCTCACACCAGCATTGAACCATGAAAGCTCACCATCCTCGTCGATGAATTCTGCTCTAGAGTAAATACTGTTGTAGTCCATGTCCATATAATTTTCGGTTTTGTAATCTTGGTATTCTGATAACTGCAAGGCAACAATGAAGCACATTTTTACTGATGTGAATAATAACTAAAAGAGCAATGCTACTTGAAACAAAGAATCGGCATCGATGTTTCAGGTTTATCTCATTTGGATGGTCAAGTTCTACCTACAAGTCAAATGCCTCAAGTCAAACTACTCTGTGACAAACTATTAGATCAGGAATTTGTTACTATGATGAACTCTGAGTTCAAACAGCAGCAGGACCAATATATTGAAAATAAATTTTTCGCATAATTTAGCCAAGAGTTCAAGTAAAAAGAGAAGAATATATATTTGATGAATGAAATCACCTGTAAAGGATCCTCAAATGGTGATTCTTTCTTCTTATCAGTGATGCCCTCATACTCCGGTATGCAATTAAGCATCGCCTTCATCTGGTGTTTCTTCCGAAAACCAAGCTGAAGAGTCTTAGTCAAGATGATAGGAGTACCGGAGAAACAGCCAGCAACATACACCTCGACGGTCGGCGAAGGAACATCCACAGTCATATATTGCTTTCCCTTTAAGAAGCTCGAGCCAGGTGATACTGAAGATTGGCACTTCATGTTCCATTTCTTACTGTGAATTTTTGACTCCTTCACATAACCATTGCCATTGCACAATTCAAGGACTCCACATAACAAAAGATCATCTTTGTCATAGACCTCAAATCTCACACTTCCTGTGATCCTTAAGCTATCTGTGCTCACAAAGGTAGCTTCATCTGATTTCTTATCGACCCTATCCCGTCTTAGTGAAGATGAGACACAATCTGAATAGATACCACTTCTTTTTCCATTCATTTCAAAAATCGTATCGGGAGTGAGTGGTATGTGATTAAGGGTGAGATGCTCAGGAGTATAATCATCAACCTCACAGTTGCTTAATCTTACATAAAACACTCTGAGTTCAAACCATGGTGATGATCTTGGGAGGTAAAGAGGGTGCATGATAATCTTTCTACTGGGATTCGGAGAATCATCATCAGTAACTGAATCATAAGAACGCTCCATTCCGGATTGTTTAAATTGCGAAACTACTCACAAAAACTTAAGTAAACTGGATTCCTGAAAGAACATGAATGAAAGAACCTTTTCAAGACTATAATTTAATAATTACAAGACACAATCTGTGAACATTAAAGCCACAAACTCAATGAACAGAATATTTCCACCTTCTCAAAGAATAATAAAAGTTAATCAATCAATCAACAATGTCAACTATCTGAAGGCAATTCAAAAGCTGGTTTTCTATCCTGCAATCAATTAATCTTCAGACTGGAAGGAATTTTTCATAGCATGATGGAATAACACAAATTTGATTCAAGCTCTACAGGGAGAAGAGAAAAATACCCAGAAAACAGAAGATTAGAGAAGTAGCATAACCAATATCCAGAAAAGGAACAATCTTTGTCATCAAACACAGTATGAAACAAATCAGGGGAAGTAGGAGACACCTTCTCCAAAGCTCCCAGGACATACAAAACCAATCTCAGAGCAAAGACAGAAGATAAACAAAAGCATACCAAAAGGGTTCAAGAAAACACAGAAAAAGAAAGAAAAACCTCAAATTGGATAAGATCTTGAGAATTAGAGCTACAAACCTGAAATCTAGACAATAGAGATTCTACAATCTACTTCCATAGTTCACCACAAGCACAAAGCCCAAGCTGAAATTATAAACAACACAAAACCACATCTTTAACATCACCCAAGATGCGGATAATGACAATGAAAAAGGCCATGCCACAACACGCCAAAAAATCATCTCTTTGCCAAAAAAAAATTACGAATACAAGACAATTACTGATGCTAAAAATAGGATTTTTACGAGCTGAAAAGACATGAACTTTGATTCGAAGAGTAGAAAACAAAGTACAAAAGAATAAAATTACCAGAGAATAGCAGTGAGTGTTGAGAGGTAAGGCATGAATTCATGAGATGAGACTACCATGACGAGAAGAGAAGAGAAGAGAAGAGAAGAGGAGTAGTGTGTTGCTAGTAGTCATCACGCATGGCCTCCATGGAAGGGTTCAAATAGCTTGATGTGTTTATCTATTTCTTTTTTTTTTTTTTTTCTTTTTAATTTAACATTAGAAATTATTAATTATATCTAAATATTTATTTTATTTTTAAAAATAAAATAATTTTAATAGACAATTATTTTTTGGGAATTTCAAATTATTTTTTTTATTTTCTTAATTTACTTATTAAGCATTTTTAATAGTTTAGAATTGCCTATATTTGTTTCCTTGTTTTTAAAGAAATTCTCCTATCATTTACTCATTTTATTAATTTGTTTGTAACTTTGTATATATATATATATATATATAGTAGAAAAAATAAAATTAAAAAAAAATAGATAAATACTTGGTATCGTTAGTAGTTTATCCAT
Organism: Dioscorea alata; assembly: GCA_020875875.1. Classification (NCBI taxonomy): domain Eukaryota; kingdom Viridiplantae; phylum Streptophyta; class Magnoliopsida; order Dioscoreales; family Dioscoreaceae; genus Dioscorea; species Dioscorea alata. Next base: position 915,174 of record CM037023.1, on the reverse strand, counting down.
TTTATTAAAAAAAATTTAAAAAACATGTAAAAAAAATAACATTTAGTCCCTTAAAGTGAAAGTAGAGCTGAAAAACAGTAGGCAAATACGAACAAAACAAACAAAAACTAATGAAATGTTTATATTTTTCCTAAAATAATTTTGTTTTCAGGTTCATGAAACAAAAAAAAAAAAAAAAACTCACTTAAGATGAACTCAATAGGAATATTTCATAAAATATATATATATATATATATAACATGAAAAACAAGATCAAATTTATAAATGCATGTGATCTCATCATCAAGCATACTATTATTTTTCCGGCGCTGTAGACCAGAATAAGTAGATATTAAAAACATGCAAATAAAACATGAAATACAAAAATAGAGGCCAAAACTCAGCATAATCTGAATCATGGTGCCAGCTTCTCCTCCAATCCTACTCAATCTCCCAATTGATAATTTGGACAACAACTTTGAACTACTGTAGACTAACAATGACAGTTCCAGATCAGCAGTAAAAAATAAATGGTAGTGAGAATTTCAAAAAGAAAGATGATTTTAATGTGATGGACTTTAAATAGGATTTAGGCCACATATACTTTAAGTGTCAAATCAGTAAAGAGAAAAGGCAGAGCTGTGTGATTAGAACACCTTGTTGTGTATCTACATATGAAAGTGATGGCATCCTTATCTTCTTTCCAAGAGTTTGGTCCATTGATCCTAAGTTTAAGAAGAAATTATCAGATCATAAGACTAGAAATAGAAAGCAAGGACTAACGTTTAGTAATGTTCACATGTGTTCAAATAAAATTAATAAATAATCCACAAGATACCTTCAGAATATCTGATAAGCTGTTGGAAGATAGAAAACTAAACACTCCCACATGCTTGTCAACAAAGATTAGGCATTGTTGACCTTCGGGGCTGTTTGGTTTGCGGTACAGTCATGATTATCATGATATTATTATGATAATAAAGTTAAAAATATTATATGTTTTGTAATATTGTGATAATGTATTTATTAAAAAACTTATATTATCGGTAATATTTTATTATTATATTTTGTTAATTATATTAATCATCTCAGTAACATATTAAATTTATTTAATTACTCATATATATATAATTTTAAATAAATTAATTTAAAATATTTAGATAAATAAATAATTAAGTTATAATATCAAAATTTTATTTTATTTTTATTTTTTCAAAATATATTTGTATTTAAAAATTTGAACAAATTTAATTTAATTTCAACAGAAATAGCTATAACAAATTTAAAGTTATTGTAGTACAATGGTGTGACAAGACAAATGATGTTGACTCTGGGAGAAAAAAAAATACAGTTTTAATAATGAGTATAATAAGATATTAGATTAACTGAGTGGATGCATAATTGAAAAAAAAAATAAACATCTTTTTTTATGGTAATCAGATTATCATCTTATTTGATAATATTTCACTATTAGTAATTTTACATTACCAGTAATAAAACATGGTAATTTGTTACCGTCGGATGCTGGTAATGTTTTTACTTAACATGACGCAAAACACAGCCAACATGAGGGTTCTCTGTCAATTCAATGGCATTCTTCAAATTATGCCATTGTACCTAAAGATCATGATAAAAAGGACTTGAAATTTCCTGTGAGTATAATATATATGCATTCAGAAATTATAGATTTTGACCATTGTGATATGTAACCTGCTTGATCACAAAATACAACCTGGGCAATTGTCTCATTTACTGCTGTAACTTCAAGGTTTAACAGATAGAAGCCCCAAAAACACTCTTTACCATACTTTGTTGCTGAAACACAGAATTAAGTGCGGCAAATTCCCTGCCATGGTGTTATTTGGAGGTTTGAGAAACCCCATAATCAACTAGGAAACAAATTTGATTGAAAGGAAACAGATCTGCAGTTATAGCTACACAAAATGAACTCAAAATAAACTGTCAACTTGCTCAACAAAAACTATCAAGGATGAATAGTAAGAATCTCTTTCATTGATGAAGCAGGATAATCACTGCTAGGCAACTTGAATCAGTTTGAAAAATACAGCAGCCTTGTCATCACCGCGGGGTTGCAAAGTCTAGGTAATTTATGCAAACAGAAAAACACAAAATGGGAACATTATTAGTGGAAGAGTGAAATCCACCAGAATTAGCTGAACATCTATACACACTAAGCCGAAGTAGAAGGAAATAATAAAACCAAAATATGGATCATAATAGAATAAAAAACCACATACGCCAAAGATATGAACTATGAAATGAAGACAAAGAAGCAAACTTAACGATTCAATCAATAACCCCACACAAATAGATGGTGAAGCAATATCCTGAAGATTTTCAAGATGAAAAATGAAAACTCAATCTTATAACCGGACAAAAGTTCTACTTGACCTCAATAATTAGCAGCTAAGGGCAAAGACATCCACTTTCATACCTGGATGATACATTAGGTATGGAGACACTTGGAAGCTCACAGTTGCTACAGCCTATTCACAACGAAGGAAAACAGAAGAAGTATGGATAGAAATAATTGTCAAGATAAATGTTGCCGTTTCAGATACTACCAAATTGCACGTAATAATCTCATTGAATTGCTAGTTAATACAAAATGGCAAGTCATTAGAAGAACCATTTCATATTCAGTTTGCTCCAGAAGACACCTTATATTCCCATCCTACCAATTAAACCAACAATCCAATACAAGTATCGGGCAAATTATAAGACATTAATCAACACACATGGAGGCATCCATCAGAAAGATACTAGATAAACCAACATGAAAATGTCATTGGAAACAAATAGCTTAAAAATTTCAGCTTAAAATAATTTCACAATACAACTCTCAAGATTTCTAAGCTTGAAGTTTATTTTTAATCCTTCAAAGCAACACAGAAGCTCTAGGAATCTATTTGCCCCGCATAAAGCCGACAGATCTTGGTCACAATGGTAAAGCACGTCCTATACATGAAGTAGAAAAAGCAAGTCATTGTTTTGAACATTGGTTCTAGAATATCATAAGCATATGGCAATATATTTGAATAAACTCCTCCCAAGGAAGGAGAAAATATACAAGAATCCAAAGCAATCAACAAAATAGATGTCTTCAGTGACTCTAATTATGGCAAAAAGACCATAGAGGTGTTCATGAACATCATTCTCATGTTCCCGCAAACATGTTTTCCATTGCTAAACATCATTAAAAAAAGAGTGACTTATTCACTAGAATCGTAGCAGCGCTTTTAACTACGAGTCAAAATCTTGTATGCAATGACATTCTCCCTCTCTTCGTGGTCAGATGCGCTTGTGTAAACCTAACATAACAGGCAATAGAGTTACCAAACTGTACAAGTCCCTCTAAGATGACAAAAATTAATTTCAAATACTTGTACACTTACAGCAACACAGAATACATAAAACATAATTCCAAAATCCATTACTTTCAAACTTTTAAACACTACGTGTGCTATATGAAACCTTATCCTCCATCTAACAAATTACTTCAAGAACCAGAAACTTGTTTTACAAAATATAACAACCAAGTCAAATTTGAAATTTCAACATTATGATAGATTTTGCTATCAACATAATCCACTAACATTTAATTGAAGTTCAGTCAGACTTGGAAGTAAGGTCATTATATAAAAACCTAGCTTCAAAGCTGAAATTTTCAAATTTTTCGATAGCTTCCAAGTGCTCCATCACCAATTATCAAGTACATTACTTAAGGATTACACATGAAAGAAACATTGAAATCAATCCAAACAATCATTTATCCATCCTTAGAATTACACACGAAATTTAAAACATTGAATCAATCCAAGCAATCATATATCCATCTTTCTTGAAAAACAACGCATTGCATAATTAAGAGGAAACACAGCCAAAGATCTCACCTTGAGAGAGCCAACTCCAGCAGGAAGAGTCAACAGCGATGAATGATTTCAGCCGTGCCGAAGCGATGGCGCTGTGGAGAGGCATCAGCGACTCCAAACTCACAACAGCCGGATTAATGCGCCTGAAAACCAACATCCAAAACCTTAAAAACCCAAACAAACCGAAAGAGTAACAAAAGAATCATATGCTTCAATTCAATGGGTGTGGCAGTGCATCACCTGGAGACGAAAGGAGCAGTGACCCTCCTCAACGGGACTGGTTTGGGGAGCGCAGTCTTCGAGCGGCCGGCGACCGCCCTAACGGCGGAGGTGGCGGCGGACTTCATGAACGACGCCATTTTTTGCTCTCGATCTTTGTGAAGGGAAACCTCACCAAAACCCTAGTTCGTGGCCGGCTGAGTTGATAGAACGAGTTCGGCACGTGATACGCACGTGACGTTTTGGAGTATGCTAAAGCGGATTCGGGTTTTCTTGGTGCGGATCCGGTTGCACTAATTCTCATGCAATCCAAATGAATCCAGGGGCTGTTTGGTTGCAACGAATGGAGTTGAGGAGGAATGAGATAGGAATGTGATAGGAATAAGAATAAAGGGTAATGGATTAGGAATGAAAGAAAAACTGTGTTTGGTTTGAAGATATGAGAGAGTAATTCATTGGGAATGGAAAAAGTAAATAGGAGAAATATGTGAAAAATGTCTTTTATGCCCTTATGGAGTAAATATTAAATAAATAAATATATTAGCCAATAACATTATTTTATTTGTAATATGTTGTCATTATTGTTATAATTATTTTTTATAATTAATTTTACAATTAATCTTTATTATTAATATTGTTGTTTTGTTAGAATATTATCATTTTATTGTTATTATTTTATCTTTTATGCTCTTAAAGAGTAAATATTAAATAAATATATATATTAGCCAATAATATTATTTTATTTGTAATATGTTGTCATTATTGTTATAATTATTTTTTATAATTAATTTTACAATTAATCTTTATTATTAATATTGTTGTTTTATTACAATGTTATCATTTTATTTTTATTATTTTAGAATTAATTTATTATTATTATTATTATTATTATTATTATTATTGTTTTTTTATAGTATTATTTTATTTGTAGTAGAAAGAGAAAGAGAAAGAGAAGGAGAAGGACACATGCTTGATGGAAAAAGTTTTAAAGGTAGGGGTAAAATGGGTATTTTCCCATCCGGATTGGGCATTCCTCACCAAATTGGGTTGAATGGCAATCAACCTTCACCCCTTATCTCATTCCTCAAAGAATCCCCCCACATTCCCATGCCTTGCAACCAAACATTGCATTGGGCCCATTCCTAGTCCATTCCCAATTCATTCCCATGCCAAACCTTGCAACCAAACATCCCCCAAGTCTTTCATGCATGATGAATTAATATCTTGATGTTATTTGGCCGATAATAATAATAATAATAATGGTGTGTGTGTGTTAATATGTATACATATAAATTTTATTTACTAGTAATTTAAGCTTACAAGTTGAATTAACAAATACAAATTTTTGGGATTATTTTCCTCGGAAATATATAACCCGTTGTTTAAAAAAAAATAATGCATAACTTCATGATTTTTTTTATAAAATGAATAAAACATAAATATATTAACACTGAAAATCAGAAACAAAGAGTATATAACAAAAAATACAAAATAACAAAACATAAAAGTTCCACTGAAAATATATAAAGAATAAATGTGCTTCTAAAGATAGAGAGGATCTCCTCCTAAATCACAGTGAGCTGGCAAGACAAAGCTATATGCTAGATAGAGGATGCCTAACCATCACCAGGGTCGTGTGGTAATTTCATGAAGTTATTGTTATTGCATATTTTATTTAAGTCTCAATTATATATTAGAAAAAAGTCAAATTCTTAACTTTTTGCATGAATGTCAAATGTCTTATCACCTAACCATTGTCAAGGTGACAAGGTAGAATACTCTATTTGATCTCCCTAATTAGGTCGGGTTACCCTTTGACTCCCCCTAATATGAATTGTCCGTACGAGGTCCTTCAATTGGTAAAATCAAGTCCAAACCCCAACGATCGTTAGGGTTTTATGAGGACGTGTTGATGTGGTATTTCCACTGATTAAAAAAATTGTGAAATCTTGTTAAATGGATTAACCAACGTCTAATGTTTATCTAATCTTTAATTAAGGATCCACATTCAAAACATATTTAAACCCGTAAAGTAACCCTATCTTCTCCACCTTTTTACCAAATAGCCAGGATGTAGCCCTCAATCACGATCATGCTGCTCGGTCATGACCATCACCGCCAGGTAGGGAACGAAATTGTTAAGGAATTGAACACGGTTTGCATTGTCCAATACACACATGCATGTATGTACTTGCTTAGACTTGTTCCTGCAACAAACTCCAGCTTTGTAACCTATTCTATTTTATTTATTGTTAACATTCAAACTTTCAAATGATGTACATGTACTCTATAAAAGACACAATATACATCTCATTTTTTGTGGGGTCAATTTTGATACAAGGTATTAGAGATTTATCTTAGCTCTTGTCTTGTCCACCCAAAGCAATGGCTACCTTGTCGAAAAACTCTAGTACCACTTCTGCATCATCCTCCTCCTCTCTTTCCACCCTGCGAAACATTATTTCGTTCCTCTCCTTCCTACTCGCATCTTCGTGTTTTTGGGTGCCTATGTTACCCCAATCTTTCTACATATGCTGCCCATAAACTTGCACCTCACTCCACCGCTTGTGTTTTTCTGGGTTACCCAGAATATCACAAAGGCTATTGCTATCTTGAGCTATCCTCTCGTCGCATAATCATCTAACGACACGTCATGTTCGATGAAACTATCTTTCCTTTTGCAAAAGCTAACCCGCCATCTTCTTCTTCTTTGGGTTTTCTTCTTGACCTAGTTTCCACCAGTTCATCACCTAATGTTGTTATGTACCAACTATCTTCCACCATGCCACCATCCTTTCCTAATGTGACAACACCATTGCCTGTCACTCCTCCATCCTCTTTTCCTCCTGTCATACCTAGCTAGCTCACCACTAACAATTACCCCATGGTTATACCAGCTAAGGATGGCATCCACTAACCGAAACCTATCTTCAATCTTGCCACTGCCACTTATGCCATCTCTCTTATTCCCTTTTCCATTCGAGCCGTCCTCACTGATCCCCACTGGAAACAAGCTATGCAAGAGGAATACGATGCACTCTTACAAAATGACACTTGGTCCTTAGTTCCATGGCCCCCTGATGCAAATGTGGTCACCGGCAAGTGGATTTTCCACCATAAGCTCCACCTAAACGGTTATCTCTCACGATATAAAGCCAGGTGGATCATGCAAGGTTTTTCTCAGTAGTGCGGCATCGACTTTGATGAAACTTTTTCCCAATTGTCAAACCGTCCACCATTAAAGTTGTCCTTAGCCTTGCTATCTCTAATAACTGGCCCATTTATCAACTCAATGTGGAGAACACTTTTCTCAATGGCTCTTTGTGCGAAGCTATCTATTGCTAGTAGCCCTCGCGGTTTGTCAATGCCATTCACCCTAACTATGTGTCGCTTGAACAAGTTCTTATACGCACTTAAACAAGCACCACACACTTTGTACCAATGTTTCGCAAGCTTTATCACTTTCATTGGTTTTTTTAGTTCCTATTCTGACAATTCCCTTTTCATCTATCACCATGGCTCAGACATTGCATACCTTTTTCTCTATGTTGACGACATCATTCTCACTTCGTCGTCAAATGCTCTTCTCGATCGCATCATTTCTTCATTGAGTTCTGAGTTCTATGAGATTGATAAGAAAAACTCACTTTGATTGACAAAACTGGAGATCTACAGCTCAGATTAACAACCTTCAAAGACCGCAGCACAGTTCATCTCCAGATCAACATCTTCAAAACAGCAACACCATAGTACCTTGATCTTCAATGCTTGATTTAGATCAAAGTCACAAACAAAACTAAAATTCAAGAAATCAGAGAATGAGAGAATGAGAGGAAGAGAGATGAATGTTTTGATTGAGAATTCAAAATCAGATTTCAGTACAATGTTCTCTGTTTTTATATATAGTCTGAGAACACCTTGCTCACATGTTATAACAACCTCAACAGAATGCCTACGTGGCATAACAGAATCTTTATACATCCAATGAATAAATGGCATGTGTCTACATTTGTTGATGAGCTGGAAACAGTTACAACTAACTGCTAACATGGCAGCTTCTTCTTCTTCTTCTAACTTCCAGAAAGCACAAAGAACCATCTTCTCAACAAATATGAAATCTCTCTTCCAACTTTTTAAAATAAAACATAGAACTCCAACAAGTTCACCATGACGGACCTTGGTATTTTGCATCATTTTCTTGGCATTGTTGTTCTCGTACGCCTACTGGTCTCATCATTTCCTAGTACTGGCATGACATCGTGTAATCCTAGTGTTACTCCTATTGATTCTCGTCCTAAGCTTTCTTCTAGTGGGCTGCCTGTACCTGATCCTTCTCACTACAGAAGTCTTGCCGTCGCTCTACAGTATCTTACCATCACTAGACTTGATATCTCCTACGTTGTGCAACAAGTTTGTCTTCATATGCATGACCCAAAGGGAGCCTCATATGCAACTCATCAAACGCATCTTATGCTACCCAATGGCATACTTAATCATGGGCTACAACTGTATAAACATTCTTACACCACTAAATTAATCACCTACTTCAATGCTGATTGAGCCAGTGACCTGACACTCGGTGTTTCACCTCTGGGTATTGCGTTTTCCTTGGAGATAATCTTGTCTCGTGGTCCTTCAAGCGACAAACTACCGTATCCAAGTCTAGTACCAAAGCTGAGTATCGAGCTGTTGCTCATGTGGTTGTCGAGACGTGTAGGGTGCGGCAACTTCTCACGGAACTTCACCGCCAATTGTCGAAGACTCGAAAGCCACTATAATCTACTGTGACTACATCAACACGGTCTACCTATCATCTAATCCCATGCAGCATCGTCACATGAAGCATATTGAACTTGGCATACACTTCCTTCATGAAATGGTCCCTCTTGGCGAAGTCTGTGTCTTTCATGTTCCTTCTTCTTCATAATTCATTGACATCTTTACCAAGGAACTCCCAACCCAGCCTTTTCATGAGTTCAAGTCCAGCCTCAGCATTACTTCACTGATGGCTTTGACCGCGAGGTTGTGTTAAGGAATTGGACAAGGTTTGCATTGTTCAATACACACATGCGTGCATGTACCTTCTTTGACTCAACAAATTCCAGCTTTGTAGCCTATTCTGTTTTATTTATTGTTAACATTTAAACTTTCAAATGATCTACATGCACTCTATAAAAGACACAATATACATCTCATCTTTTGTGGGGTTTCAATTTTGTTACAGAAATCATTTTATCATCGCTGTCCATCGCCGCTCTCATTTTGTCGCTGAGCCCATTCTTTACCTTATCGCCGCCACTATCATTCGATCGCTTACATGAATTGGAGTTTGTTGGTGTTCTTTCTCACAAATCTAATCAAGAGTTTTGTGTTCCTTCTCCTCCCTATCACCTCTTGCCGTTGTTTTGTGTGATGTGTGATTGTAAATAGTGTGAATCATGTGATTGCTCACTGTGTGAAATTTTTTAATGTGGTGTTGAAATATTGATCACACTTTGAGTTGTTTTTCTTGCAATAGAATTATTTATTGTTGATTGGTTTACTGCAACATGTAATGCTCATTAAAGAATATATCAATTGGGTTAACAATGTCATGTTTGGCTTTGTTGCTGAATGTTTTGGTGCAAATGGAGTACCATATCAGTACTTTTGATTAGAGGAATGTATTACTTTTGATTTGCAGTAAAAGAAAGAAATGTTGAAGACTTGCATTTTTATTCCAAAGCTGAAATTGTTTGCAATGTTGTATAATTGTTATTAATCGACTAACACAAACCTTAATTGAGAAAATAAAAATAAAAACAAATTGAAGAGCAATTCTTGCTTCTTTGCTCGATTGTATTGGGATACCAGGTTACAATAGCACAATAGCAATGGTCATATGCTTGTTTTGAAAGCTTTTTGTCCTTCGGGGGATTGAGGGAGGAGGAGATCGTGCTTGATGGAGATGGGAGTTCGATGATCACGATGGATGAGGTTTTATATAATAGAATTAGCGACGCCACCATGTGCGAGGATAGTGGTGATGGGTCCACAGAGGAGTGCTGATATGGTGGTGGCGGTGGGATTTGTGATTAAGCCACAGGTAGAGATGGTGGGATTTGTGATCAGGCCACCGATGGTGGGAAGGAGAAAACAAGCTTAATTGAATATTGGTGAACCATTTTAACCAAATTTCACAATTTTTTTAAAAATATTTTCTTAATCAGTGGAAATGCTACATCAACACCTCATGATGGAAAACCCAACGATTCTTGTAGTTTGGACTTGATTTTACCAATTTGGAAAATTGAGGAACTTCCTACGGACAATTCATATTAGGGGACTAAAGAGGCAACCCGACTTAGTTAGGGGGACCAAATAGGATATTCTACCCGGTGAAAGATGGCAATGACTTACGGTAGTTAAACAATCAAAATATCATTACAAAGGGGCTTATACAAATAATTAAAAAAAAACTAATATTCTTACCTGGGTAAATTTTTTGACAAAGTACCAAACTATGGCCAATGGTCACTCAAGGGAATCCAGTCTATTTTTGATAATTTGATGTTGAAATATTTTTGTCAGCAAATAAGATAGAATTGCTAGCTAGACGGACCGTATGTTATGTATCTCCTAACAAAGAATTTTCAGCATCAATATTATAAAAAAAAGGTCATAATTTATCAAATAACCACCCATCAAACAAAATAAAAGTTCGGTAACTATTTTGATTTAAATTAAAGTTTGAAGCCCAAAATGAGAAAAGATGGCTGAAAAAAAAATACCCATTCTAACCTAAAAAAACCAACATAATATTCTGATTTTAGAGGGGCATAAATGCAAAAAAGCTTGACAGGGTCACATCCCGAAGCGTTTGATCACTTGTTCCTTTGTTCTCCGCCCCTCCGAAATTCGACCACTTCGGGTGAGAGAGTAAGCTCCGTGCCCGCCCTCATGGCGGCGTTCTTCGCCCGGCGAACCATCCGTGCCCTACGCGCCAACCAATCGGTGAGTTCCTCATACTCCATTGTCAATATTCGATTATTTTGATGGTGCGCCATGAATCCATGCTTGTTTTCCTTCCCGAATTCTCGGAATCTTATTGCTATTTGTTGGATAAGCTCTGGTTATATTTGCCCAAACCCTAGATCTTTAATTTTGATCTGTATTCATATATTCATAGCTTGTAGATCTACAAGTCTAACAGAGCTTTGAATTTTCGTGAATTTTATGATTTTTTAGCATCATGATGTATTTAATGGGCTTTAATCTCAGAAAAGTTTTATTTTTTCTTCAGTCAAAATTTCGTCTTATAGGAGCATGCGTCTATTTCACCATATTTGTTATTTGTTGTTGAAATTTGATGATTTGCTTCGCTTTCACCCCTTTTGCTGATCATTGTTGTTGCTCAGATGGTTTCTCTGTTAGTAAGTCAGTGAGTTTGTATAATAATTTTGACATGCGAAATTTGTGTAAAGAGAGTTCCTGTGATACTTTTTCAAAAAACAAAGAAAGTTCCTGTGATAATCTTTATATATTTTCATGTGAACTGCTGTCATCCTTTATCTTCATCAGGTTCTTCAAGGTGGGCAGCCTGCAGCAGTGTTGCCGAATTATTTTTCAGTAATTAACTCAAGTCCCTTTTCATCAAGAGCAAAGGAACTGAAAGGTTGGTTTAGTTTTAAATTTCTGAAGTTGAATGTTTAGTTTTAAATTTCACCTTGCTGTTTTTCAAGCACGCACACATCTTGCTTGGCATATTGTTACGCTGAAACTCTACTAGTAAATCATCCTTCTAGGCTTGACTTATTTCTCGAAGTTTTACATGTGCCTTCACTCTTGACCTTCCACCACATGGCTAAGGGAAGAAACAGTGACTTTGGTTTCTTCATTGTCAGTTCAGTTACGGTAATTACCTACCAGAAATATAGGATTTGCTTGGTTGTTTAGTGAAAAGTTTAAAATTTCTCTATCTCCTATCAGTTTGTAAACACCAAAGGACAAACTAGGATGATTTTTCATGCTCGTTGATGTATTACTTGGACCTTCCATCTTCTTCCTTTCCTTTATTTTTTAAGGCTACAATGTTGAGGGGAGTTTGGTTCGTTAATGAAATTATGAAATCCTCTGACTTTCATGAGTCTATGAACACCAAAGGAGAAACTTGGATGATTTCTTATGTTCATTGACATATTACGTGGGCCTTCCATCTTCATCGTTTATTCTATTTCTGAAGGTTACAATGTTTTAAGGACTTCAGTTATACCCTTTTAATCTTGAATCCTACCCCAGTGAAGGCTTTTATTGGAAGATTCAACTTCAATCCTTAGCTAGCCTTCCTTATGTAAAATTCTTTTCCCTTTGGGCAACTTATGTGGATGTTTCCCTTCAATCTATGATTACCATGCAATTTTCCTTTGATCTTTCACTCCTCCAAATATTAAGAATTTTGAATATGAACTAGCCTCACCACTGTGAAGACCTAATCAGCAAATTTCATAGAACACTGTCTATACAAGTGCAAGCACATTGAAGGTCAAATAATTCGGTGAAATGGATATTCATCATTGTCAATGGAAGTTGAAGTTATTTGCCCCTCAAGCAGCGCAGGTTTAGCTAATTGTCAAGAGCAAGTCATTTTCAGTATTGGTCAGTCCTCATGTTTGACCAGTCATTTGCGCAAAGAAGACCAACAGGCAACAACCGGTGCTGGTTTATAATTTTCTAATTTATGTTATTGAGATGAGTTATTAGTTTGTTGACTTTGTTCCACAGTTATCTATGATGTAATATGGCTTCCCGTGACTTACAACTTCCAATTCAGGTTTCTTGTCTAATGTCTATGATTATTAATGCATACCATGCTCACGCCTTTGAGTTTCTTGTTGCATGGTTGATATTTGGCGATGGTACAAAAAACCTTGCAACACACATTTATATAAAAGCATCTAATGATACTTTTCCTTATCAATGACAAAGTTTACATTTTCTGTTATCTACCAACTACTTAATCTTTTGTCTATTTGCTCCTTTGCAGAGGATGAAGAAAGGGAAAAACTTGCAAAGGAAGTTGCAAAGGACTGGAGTGCTGGTATAGTGATATTTTTTGTAGCTTATATGATTTCTATTTTTTTTTCCCAGCAACTTTATGTTCTTTTACCTCTGAAAGATTTTGTGCAAGTAATGTCATATCTTTTTCACTGCTTCCCAGTTTTTGAGCAAAGTATTAATACACTATTTCTGACTGAAATGGTGAGAGGTCTGATGCTGACACTAAAATACTTCTTTGAGCCTAAAGTCACAGTAAGTTCCAGACTTCTTTTGGACTTCAGTGCCTTATTTCAGCATCATCTCCTTGGTTCTCTGTTTTTTTTTTTTTTGGAAACTCATGGTTTCTTTTTTTATTTCTTTCTTTAACTATCACAGATAAATTACCCCTTTGAGAAGGGCCCTTTGAGTCCCCGTTTCCGAGGAGAGCATGCGCTCCGACGGTATCCTACTGGGGAAGAACGTTGCATTGCTTGTAAGCTTTGTGAAGCGGTTAGTACAGTTTCTTATCAAAGGACTTTGTCTCTAAGAAATTGAAATTTTCAGATGGGTTTCAATCAAAATGACTTGCTCTTGAATTATCAAACCTTTTTGTCCTGTTATGCGAAAGAAAGGAGAGTACATATACTCATTGACTAATAGATTCCGTGACATGGGGTTTCCTTGTCCAACTTGAATTATTAATGACCAATTATAAATGAGATTTTTATTGTTGATCAGATATGCCCTGCGCAAGCAATCACAATTGAAGCAGAGGAACGTGAAGATGGCAGTCGTCGCACTACAAGGTAGCATTCATATTTCCTCCTTCCATTGCTGTTTTTTGGGTCCTGATGCATTTTGTAGTTCATATTTACTCTCGTGGATGCTATGTGGCAGGTACGATATTGACATGACAAAGTGCATCTATTGTGGGTTCTGTCAAGAGGCTTGCCCTGTTGATGCCATCGTTGAGGGGCCTAACTTTGAATTTGCCACAGAAACCCATGAGGTAATTATTATTTCTGTCCATTATTTTATTTTTACTTTTTTGGTGTTTCTTCATAATTGCAAGCGGGTCATAAATTTCGACTTCTTGGTAGTAAACTCGCATAAATTAGCAACAATTGGAATGACTCCTCCGACCAAGAAAAATACATATGCTTCTTCCTGTTTGCTTTATTGGTCCATTGGCCAAAGGCGCCTTCCAGTCATAATCAGGCAACAAACTTCATCACAGACTGTTCATCTAGTAAATTAGTTGTTCTTCCCGCCGATGTAATGAATTATCACTTGCATACGGGGTATACCCTACTTGCCTTCATACACCATGATGGGTTTTGACTGCTTAATATTGAGTTAGTTCAAGGTCTAAAGATGCATGCATTAATTAGCTCTGATTGAGAACCACCTCTTCTCTTCTTTCGTCCCGTTTTATCTGCCAATTGACCAAAATTGCCTTCCAGTCATAGTGTTTGGTATGAAACTTTTATAAAGAGTTTCAACTACTAAAACAGATAAAGAATAATCACTTGCATGACAAGGAGAAATTACTGTATGACGGACGCAAGCTGTAATTATTGCGGAACAGATTGAAAAAAATAGATTTATTCTGAATTCATTGTGTAATTGCAGGAATTACTGTATGACAAGGAGAAATTGCTGGAAAATGGTGACAGATGGGAAACTGAGATTGCTGAAAACCTGAGATCTGAGAGCCTTTATCGTTGAATTTATTTTTTAATCTGAACTTCACCGAGGCTACTCATGTTCTTGTATTTCCTGAAACCAGAAAATAAAGCAACTTTTGTAACTTTTAATGTTTGCATTCAATGTGCTTGAAACCAGTATTGTTATTTTCCAAACAATTTAAATTCTCAGGTAAATCATATCAAACTATTGATGAGATCTTTTTTTTTTTCTGCTTGGAAAGTTTATGGATTTGTATGAGTGTTTTGTTTTTTCTTACATCCTACAAAATGATTCTATTCATTTGACCAGCGTCTTTTTACTTCATCAATTTGGTACAAAATTTAATACAAAAATTGTAAGGGTTTGTGCCAAATATGTCATATTTGTTTGATTTTAATACATACACACAATATTATTAACTACAAATCAATAATAGACATTTGTTTGTTTTCGTAGAACTAAGTGCATTTTTTAAATTAATAAATTGGTACTCTATTATTTATAAAAAATAATACACAACTTTATATTTTAAAAAAAAAATTGGAACGATAAATTGAGACGTTTCTCTAATTTTAATATTTAAATATTACGTAAAAGAAAATTTTTGAGTATTAAAAAAAAATCACTAATTCGCGCCAGGTAGGGGTCGAACCTACGACTTTCCGCTTAGGAAACGGACGCTCTATCCACTGAGCTACAGGCGCCTTTAATTACCAAGTTTCAAATATTCTATTTATATATGTTTTTTCCCCCGCTATTCTTCCAATCTCCCAGCTTGCGAAGCTTTCTCGTGTGACTTCTCTTCCCGGCAGGCCGATCAACCCCAGCGAATCTCATCCATAGTGCGCCGACGATGATCCGAGCAGTCATTGTGATGAACACCCAGGGCAAGCCCCGGCTCACCAAGTTCTATGACTTCCAGGTCTCTTCCCAAAATTAGGGTTTTTTCTATCCCTATTAATGGTCTCCTTGTTCTTCTTGTTTGTTTTCCTCCGATATAATCCTTAAAATTTTGGTTTTTATGGTTTCCAGCCGCCAGAGAAGCAGCAGGAGATGATCCGTAAGGTTTTTGGAGGTGGTTTCCTGCTCCCCTTTGTTCTATTCCTCCATTAGATGCTCATCACCTAGAGTTTCTCCTTTTGAATTGGTTTCAATTCTCTTGTAGTTTTGTGCAATAGACCAGAGAATGTCAGCAATTTCATTCAAGCTGATGACATCTTCGGCCCTGTAAGCTTCCAAAGTTGTGATTTTTGATGGACTTTTTGTGCATATTACCAATTAGGGTTCCATACCTTTATTTTTAATTTTTTTTTTTTAATTTCTGTTCTTCTTGTTGTGATCTTGCTGCAATGTCTATGCTATAGTCAAAAGAAAATTAAGAAACTATATTATCAAACAAGGAAAAAAATCCAATTTCTTCTTGTTTTTGTTTAGAGTATCATATTAGCATCATTGGATAATGTCAGAGAACTGAAACAGAGATAAGTTGGATTTTTTTCTCACATTTGCTTGGTTATTAGAATGTAGCCATGATCTTTCCTTTACATTGTTGGTTTTATGCGGCAATTCTCAATGATGCCTACTTCCGAGACCGTCTTATCTTGATGCAGGATTGTAAGATCGTGTACAAGCATTTAGCAACTCTCTATTTCATCTTTGTATTTGATAGTTCTGAGAATGAACTTGCTATGCTTGACCTTATACAAGGTAATGATAATCATATTCCTTTTCTTTTTTCAACTTTTGCCTTGTGTTTTCATGTTTCTCAGATTATTTTCTTCTTGAGATATTGCTCCTTTAAGTTAAAGATTTAATTTCTATGGATTGATATTGTGAATCTGTGGTTCAGTCTTTGTCGAAACACTTGACAGATGCTTCAAGAATGTCTGTGAGCTCGATGTTGTTTTCAATTTTAACAAGGTAATTACATGCTCTTGATGTTGTTTTCTATTTGAAATCATACATAAATGTGTTTGCTATTATTGCCAAGGACCGCCCTTGTCCTGCACTGGTGCTCATCTATAAATATTTCTACCACCCAATCTTAATTTAAATGCATGCTTTCAATTTTCTGATGCAGTTTCGTACTAGCAAACGCAATTTCTTTAATGTCATCTATTGTATCTTTGTTACCATATCAATGAAGTGAACTTACAAAAGAAATGGAAATGCTCCGAGTATAAGTTCACTTGACTTATCAAAATTTAGTACCACCATTTCACATGTTTGCACTTTTTTGAGTGATCATTTTGAAATCAAGTAGAAAAAAAATGTGATTATTTCTCATGGAATATATGGTTTGTATCCAGATGCATACTATATTGAATGAGATAATTCTCGGAGGGCAGGTGCTGGAAACTAGTTCGGAAGAAGTGATGAAAGCTATTGAGGAGATATCGAGGTGAAAAATCCCCACCACCTCTCTGACTCACTGTGCATGTTGCAAGACATTTAACACTCAACTACACATGTTGCAAGACATTTAACACTGAATTGATTTCCACATGCAGGCTTGAAAAATCTACGTCTGCAGTGAGTCTGATCCCCAAGGCTGTTTCAGGAAAACTCGGGCGATAAGTATCTTCGATCAATGAACTAGTGTGTGTGTGAGGCATCTGTTTTGATGCCTTCTGTCTTGGCATTTGAATTTTGTTTATTGCTCTTTTATATGTATGTTTGCATAACAGGAACTCTTATATAAAATTGGATGCTAGTAATGGTTTTGGTTGTTGATTTTATTAGTTTTGAACCAGAGCATGCAAGTTCCAGTGCTTTTCTATTTTAAGATGAATTTTGTGCCATTATGAATTTTAGGTGCTGGTCTGGTCTATTAATAATGTTAGCAATGAAGTATGAAACACAAACACTAAAGGTCCCATGGTCTAGTGGTTAGGACATTGGACTCTGAATCCAGTAACCCGAGTTCAAATCTCGGTGGGACCTTTTCAAATTTTTTTAATTTTTTAATTGTTTTTATTTATTAAAACATACCCTTTTTGGATTTTTCTCCAATGGTCCCCCTTTACTTATTCTTTTTGGCTTATCTTGAACATTCCCTTTCTAAAAATTTTGCTTTTCAAGTTCATTCAAAGAACCTGTAAAGTGGCAATGAATGAAGAATAAAAAGACAAACATTTCTTTTCATTTTTTTTAAAAAAAAGCAAAATATTCATACTTGAGTCACAAAGATGATCCTGGAACTGTTCTTTGTTTAGTCCTTGACAAAAAATAGTAGAATCTGCGTTCAAAGAACTTTAACAAAGCCATCAAAATATACACTTCCTCAAAGCCACCAATGAAGAATAATACCCCACCCCAATAAAAAAAAAATAGAGAGAAAATTATGAACTTTGTTTACCTAACACAACCAAATTTTTTAACTGGAAAAATGAGGGAAAAAACTAGCACAATTTTCCTTTTCGCAATTCGACAAAAGGTTCACTCTCTGCAGCAGCATCAGAACTCTCTCCTTCTTCCGCCATATCATTTAGAATGCGCGGAGCAAAGTAATCACAGGCAAGGAATGAAGTGAAAAAAAAAAATCACATGATCTATTTACTTCATTAATTGAACCATTTGATCCAAAAAAATCCGGCACTCGAACAGGAAGCTTACGTGCCTTAATAAAATCTACTCAATCGTATGTTTCCCGCGCTGTTGGCTCCGGGAAAATTTCTCTGGAGGGCCTCTTATGATTGAATGAGTGTTCACCTCCGCTACCTTGAGACCCCATAGTTCCTGAGCGCCTTAAGCCGCGATCATCCCTAGGTGGCATTGCAATGTCAGAGGAGCTGCGACGCCAGCTCCCAAATATTGCAGCATTCCAAGAACCGCGGGAAGATGTAGCCCTCAGCCGGCCAGAGCCGGAACTGTTTTCCTCCCTCACTACCTTAAGTGGGTTCTCCAATGCTTTTAAGATGTACCTCATAAGTGGCCGCTTAGAAGGCTTTGGATTCAGGCATGACTTCGCAACGATGGCCATTGCCCATACTTCCTCCAAGAGGTCTTCATCCACAATAAGAGATGGATCCAGAATTTTTATCACAAGTTCCTTATCGTAAATGTGGATGTAAGGTAGTGTATGGTCCAACCACTCGTTCGTGGTCACATTGTTGGAGCCACTCATGCCAAGTTTCCCCGTCACTAGTTCAAGCAATACTTTTCCCAAGCAATAAACATCGTAGGCGCATGTTGGAGAAGGGGAACCTGAACATGAAACAAGGCAGAAGTAAATAACAACACCACATTTGAAAGGAAAACATGCTTAACAAAAAAGAAAAGCGCAGAGGTTTTGGCCTACCAAAATTGCCTGCTTCAGAAGTCCTGTAAAATAAAGAAACCATGGTTAGGACTATAAAATGAGCAGAAATTAGCACATGTGTATTAAATATAGAGTTCTTGATTTAGGTTGAAAGCCATCAAATTGCTACTGCACAAGCATTTCAGTTAATTGTAAAGGATGGCTGGGTTTGTTCAAGCAAAGACAGCCGTTATTTCATAAATGAAACAAAAAGAGGCTCGGAGGAAAAGAAGAGAAAAAAGGAAAGCAGTCCATTGTTTGGTCAGTGGGAAATTGAAACAAAGCTAAAGAAAAAAAAAAGGCAGAGTGATTAATTCTAATGGGGCACTACACAGCAGCAGTATGGTTGAGGGAGAAATGTCCTTCCACTAAAGAAATTCAGATTATCATATCTACAAAATTTTCACCATAACATTCAAGATGCCAATGCAGGCACCTTGCAGGCGTGTCTGTGTGTGTGTGTGTGTTTTTGATATTACAGACAATTAAAATCAGGGGAAAAGTTTGATGGGTGCATGTACTATAATGGCTTATAGAAACCTCTCAAGTTTTAATGGGAAAATATTAAATAAATGAACCTCAAAAAAAAGTATTTCTTAATTTTTCCATCCACCAAAGCTTGATTAAATATTGTTGAAAAAGCACCTTTTTGTCTCTCACTAATAGCAAGATAAAGAAACAGCAGCATGAAAAGTCCACAAACAATTGATTGGGCAGATGGACCAGAAAAGACTTTCTATGAAGGGCATAATCCAATAATTTCCCTAGAATCTAGATAGATTAAGTTATGCTGCTCAAAACAGTAATGCATTAAGCAAAATAATTGATGTTTAATTCAAATCAGATGCGCCAAGAGCTATATAGTAAGAAGCTTACTGGGACCGTCGCAAGAGTCTTGTGATGACTTTCTGGTGGCCATCCCCTTCTTGAACAGACGCCTCACTTAAACTGCCAAGCCGCACTTCAAATTTATCATCAAGAAGGATACTGCTGGCTTGAACATCTCTGCAAAATTATCAAGGTTAAAAAAAAAAAACAAATACAAAATTCAGTGTTCAAGCTCAAAATTCATCAATGAACATGAATTATTATCCAATCCAATCCAATCCAATATTACAAAAAAGCTATAAGAAATTATCCAATCACAGTTTCGTTTGATAAAAATTGATGGTCTTTGGTTTTGTAAGCTGAACTATCCTGCATAATTATGCAATCGGCGGTATCAAATTTTTAATAAATTTAACAGGGCAATTATAAACTTATAGCATCAATTTCAATGAAGGAAAATCTTTGTGCTGTCCTTCCTCTAGATTCCTAACTGAAGCACTTGTCTTTTTTTTATTTCTCACCTTGTTCTTCATTTTACATATTTCACCCTCCATCTCTCAGTTAACTTTTCACAAGAAACTATAACATGAGATTAATTCCTTGAGTCTTGATAGACAGACAAGATTTAAGTGAGAAATGCTTAGGTGTGGTAATATTCTAGATTCATTAAAATTGGATTGCTTTCACATCAGTGGGTGGGTAGGTAGTCAGCATTATAATGTTTTGACAAGTTGAAGACATATATCAAACTTGAATTACCTACTAATAGTAAGAAGCTGATATAATTATTAAGTTTTCAACATGACAAAAGGCTTCAAAACCTCTCAATAAGATGTAAAATTCACAAGTATAGTAATTTAAAAAAAAGAAAGTTCCACTTACCATAAATAAACAAGTTATATGAAGAGTGCCCCGAGCAATGATAAAAGAACAGATCAAGTTAAAGATGACAAGGATTTAAGATGAATGTGCAGAAAGATGGAACTAGATGAAATATAAAAACAGAACAACGTAAAAATTAGTGTCACTGGTAGCTATGCAAAAAAAAGTTTGATCAGTGCAACTGTCTATCATCATGCTTAAGCAAGACAAAATATAAAATGGGCGGCACCACCAAAAATATCGCCATGATTTGAAAGGAAATGATACATACCTATGAACCAGCGGCGGATTGCATTCATGATGAAGGAAACATAGAGCCTCTGCCAACCCTGTTGCAATCTTCAACCTTGTTATCCAGTCCAAAGATTGCAAGCCATCTTCTTCCGATCCATTCTTTCTATACAATGCACTAGACAAATCCCCATTGGGCATAAATTTATAAACAAGAAACTTCTCATTCTCTTTCTCCAAACAATGTCCTAAGAGTGGAACCAATCTTGTATGTGAAGCCTTGGTGAAAAGATCCAATTCCACCACATAAGCTTCCTTCTTAACTGTAAGCAAATCAATCTTCTTCACCACTACATGAGCCCCGCCTTCTAACACACCATGGTAGAGATCTCCTGAATGGCCATGCTTGATAAGGTTTGCATCACTGAATTCTGACGTTGCCCGAAACAATTGATCATAGGTAAACGAATCACCCACAGCAGATGGGTTGACAGAAAGTCCAGCAGGCGGCAACGGACCTCCAGATGGCACAACATTCGCACTCCTTTCCCTCCGTTCCGCAGCCAGGCCGCCTCTCCTCATTATGCAAAACACAACAACAATCACCACGAGCACAAGAAATGCAATGCCACTGAAAACTCCTATCAAGATATACTTCACATTCCATCCTTTCTTCCTCCCAGGCGAAGCAGATGGTCCTGAGGCGGTTGTAGGGTCATCAAAAGGCAGGCCTTGCTTCGCATAGAATGCCGAACACTCTGCAGTGCTCCTCTGTTCCAATGCATCCTGGAAGCAATTCCCCACAAAAGATGTATTCTTGCTGCCATATCCAACAGGCTCTGAGCCTTGGAAGTAATTCACAGAGAGATCCACAACACTATACCTTGCAAAAAGGATCCCAAACACTGAAGGAATGGGGCCATAGTAAGAATTATTGGAGAGCTTGAAGGAGCCTCCGGTGACATTGATTCCACTACCAGCATTGATGGGCGCGAGCTCAGGGAGGCGTCCAGTGAAGTTGTTATGCGAGAGATCAGCAAATTCAAGCGCCGGAAGAGACCACAAAGACTCTGGGATTTCACCAGAGAAGTCATTCCGGCTCAACGAGATTGAACGGAGCTGTGAGAGCCTGGAGAAGAAACTCTTGGAGAGTGTCCCGGAGAGTGAATTGCCGGCGAGATCCAAAAGTTGCAAGCTTCTGAGGTTTGTTAAATCAACTGGGAGAGAACCGAGAAGCGAATTGAGGCTGAGGTTGAGGGAGGCTAGGCGAGAGAGGTTGCCGAGCTGAGGAGGGATCGAACCTGATAAGCTGTTGCTGGAGAGGATTAGGGTCTGGAGATTGGTTAGGGTTCCAAAGGATGAGGGAATCGAACCGGAGAGGAGGTTGGAAGATAGGTCGAGAAGGGTGAGGTTGGAAAGCCGAGAGAGCGACGGTGTGATGGCGCCGGTGATGCGATTCCCAGCGAGAGAGAGGCGCACGAGCCTAGAGATACCGCCGAGGGAGTCAGGAATGCTGCCGGTGATGTCACAGCGGGAGAGGTCGAGCACAGTGAGGGAGCGGGGAAGGCGGGAGCCGAACCACTCCGGGATCGATCCAGGGAGAGAGAAGCCGGAGGAATTGAAGGTCTCGAGGAGGGAGATTTTCTGAAGCCCATCGACGGCGAAGCGAGGGGAGATACGGCCGAGGCGAGTGCGGCGGAGGCCGGAGAGGGTCAAGGAGCGAACGCGGCCGGAGCGACAAGAGACGCCGGACCAGGAAGTGCAAGGGTCGGCGCGGCGGGGCCAGTCACGGGAGCGGAGGCCGAGAGAGGCGCGGAGACTGAAGAGACCGGCGAGATCGGAGCCGGAGGAGAGGTTCTGTGCGAATGCCGGCGCCGGAGCCGGCGGAGGGACGAGGAGGAGAAGGAGTATGAGGAGGAGCACCGGCATGGCGGTGAGATCACCGGTGGTGGTGAGAGTACATTAAGAGCACAACCTAATAAAGAAGGATGGTAATAAATGAGGAGGGTTTAGTTAGGGAAAGGAAGTGGGGGAGTTAATGCAGAGGTGATGGCCGGAAAGAATGGCGGATCCCCGGAGAGTTCGCCGGAGGTGGAGGGAATGGTGGCCGGAGGGGAGTGGCAGTTTGGTAATTGCGAAGAGAAAGGAGTGGAAAGAGTTGACCGGAAAGCTGCAAGGTTGATGATCCAGAGAGGAACTCAGAAAGAAGCGGGTGTCTATTTTATATATGTATATAAAAAAAAATCTTATATATTTATTTATTTATTTATTTATATGATAAAATGGATAAATTATATTTATATATATTTATTAAAAATATAATTGACCAAAAATTAATTGGTTTACTATTCGTGTGTACTACTGAAGAGATAAGTTCGAACTATAAATCATGTAGGTGAAGGATACAGTTGTTATAGAACTCGCTGACTTATTATCTACATTTGTTAAAAAATAATATAAAAATAGTTAAATTTTATGTAATTTTTATTGTTATTATTTTATGAATTACAAGTGAAGGTTTATGATTTGTTCTCACTTTTTTTCATAATTAAAAAATATATATTATTTTAGTGCTAGGATCATAGAAATATTTCTTCCTGTGGTTTGTTGTAAAATAAATTGTTTTTGGTTTTATTGGATTCAAATGTTATAGGAAAATCATGGTAAATATAATTATGTAATTCATAATTAAAATGATAATTTTTTTTATGATTTAAATATTTGTGTACATTTGAAGTTTGAACAACCGATCCTGTAATTTCATATTATTTTATTTTTAAAACCCTAATTTAGTCAATCTTTAATTTCATCAAATAAATTATTCTTGTGAAGTTGTACACATTTTTTTTTTAAGAAAAATTAAGATTGTCAATGACATCTTAGTTTAAAAAAAGAATTAAAATATTATTCTCATAAATGATATAAACTCAAAAAAAAAGGAAAAAAAAAAGCCTCTTCCATATCCTCAATTACCCATGATTGATGTTTTGTGCTTACTGAAAAATATTTATATTTTTTTATATTTCTTTTTTCATATGATTGTTTTCAACTTTCCATGTTGGCTAATGTGAGAATTTTTATGGAAAATTACAATGATTAATTAACTTCTTATGTGGAATTTTCATGGAAAATTGCAATGATTAATTAACTTGGTGCTTCTTTTCAAAAGCTTGTCAACTCATGCTGTCTAATCCAAATCATTTCATGACATTAAATACCACCTTGAACATTCTAATAACAGACCATTATAGTCTAAAAGTTGTCATTATCATTAGTGTTACCTCAATGACTTCATTGCTTCCACAAAACCAAATACTTTACAAATATTCTAATAATTGTTTTCCATAATTATTATTATTATTATTATTTGCATGTCAAAGAGGCATGGCACTAATTTTCATAAAATCACATGGAAGTATGTGATAGCTTTGCACCCTCAAAATAAAAATTATGATTGAATGAGAATTAAACTATATATTAGGCATAGACATCCAAAAGTCCAAAGTGATTAAGGAGTTGAACATTAAGGTATTGCTAATTAATCCTAAATTAATGACATCTTAGTTAAAGTCTAGAAAAAGAGAAGTTTGACTTTGAAGCATTCAAATGATAAAAGTGGAAATATAAACAAAGGGCTGCTAGAATTCAAAGAACAAGGAAAAGGCCAATCTACCAAATTGTTCTTTAACTTTTTTTATCAGTTAGAGATATAAAGAATTATCTAATGTATGGTCTTTATTCTTTTGAAGAAAGTATGAGATATATGTTTGCTTATTCTTCTTGAACACTCTAGCACAAAGTCTTCATCTAATATTTATGCCAATCTTTTGATTATCTAAACAGTATTCATATGTTCATCTGCATATACAGTTATATATATATAATTGCAAGTGATTATATATGGTCTTGGTTCTTTTGAAGAAATATGAGACATATGTTTGCTTGTTCTTCTTGAACACTCTAACTCTAGCACAAAGTTTTGATCTAAAACTTTTGACTAATATTTATGCCAATCTCTTGTTTATCTCAGAGTATTCACATGTTCAACTGTAAACAGTTGAATAATTGAAAGTGATCTCATGTAAGACTATTCTTTAAGAAAATTAAGTTGGTCTAAAAGTTTGAAGACAGTGAAGTATGAACACCATGCAATTGACTAAATATCTGGCATGACCAGAAAAAAAGTTTAATTAGGGTTAGAAGATGCTGATAGTGAAGTATAAACACATAGTTCCACTTTCAATGCAAGCAATACTTATCATAATTAATATGGCAAAAGAACAAAAGCATTAGAGTTAGGGTTAGGGTTAGGGTTATATTAACTAAGATGCATGGACATATAAATGAGACAAAAGGTGGTTGAACAGTTGCATGATCACTTGTAAATGAACATAAGAGCACAAACAAAGGATCTTGGTTGAATGAAAACATGTACAACTAAAATGCTAGTACCTAACATTTTCTTGCAATGTCACTCTCTCTTTATTAGGGTTTCAACTGGACCATGCTCTTTTAACTTCATTAGTTGGTCACTATGTAC
This sequence comes from Dioscorea alata, assembly GCA_020875875.1. Classification (NCBI taxonomy): domain Eukaryota; kingdom Viridiplantae; phylum Streptophyta; class Magnoliopsida; order Dioscoreales; family Dioscoreaceae; genus Dioscorea; species Dioscorea alata. Next base: position 889,598 of record CM037023.1, on the reverse strand, counting down.
TACTAGATATATGACATTCTTGCCAAATATCCGGATCTATGTACATGCATGGCTTGCTTTACTTCATGTTTTCTATATTTAATCTTAATTCCCATCATATATATATATGTGTATGATTAAACTCTCTTACTTCACTCAAATCATAAGTGCATATAAAAACTAGATACTTAATTAAAGGTCTAAGTTTACAGCTCCATCACCTGCCCATGAAGACCATGCATTATGATTTATTACTCACACTGCAAGAGAGCACATGCATTCCAGCTATTTCAAGAGTTCAGTTATAAGTCTTCCCCTCAAAGAATGATACCATAAATTAATGTTTCAGTATCACTTAAGAAGTCACACATATATCTGTGGTTGGTTGTCAACATGGACTAAAACATCCAATAATTTCCACAAGGCCAAAGTTAGTAACATATATATATATTTTTGACAAAAAAGACAAGCATCAAATCAAAGGGCGGGTAAATCGAACTCGGGGAGCCACCGCTCGTGACCCAAGACGAATCCCCTATGCACGGACTTGAATACCAATAGACCCAAAGGTCGTTGACGTTAGTAACATATATATATATATATATATATATATATATATATATATATATATAAATGAAGATCATTAAAGTTTTATTGTATAAAATTAAATCAAATAGTTATAATGAAGAAAAATAAAGAAAAATCAGTTTAAATCAGTTTGACTCAACTCTAGTTGTTGATATATATATATATATATATATATATATATATATATATAGACCCATCGACTAAGAATGTTCCTAAATTTCAAATTTAGAGATGTCCGTAGAAGTCATTCATAAACCATGTCAAACAGTAATCATGTACAATAACTGCATGAACAATAGATATTGGATAATTACTCAATACATGATTACACAGATGACTTAAACATTATATATATATATATATATATATATATATATATATATATATATATATATATATATAATGTTCTTAATGGTGAAGAACTCATTTATTTTTTTAATACTATTATTAATTTATAATTTATTTAATTAATACATAAAAGCTTAAATTGCATTTAAATCAAGCTAAATCCAATTCTAAATGTTTTAACCCATTCAAGCTAAAAATAACTTAATGGAGTCGAATCGAATTCGACACGGGCTTGAACCATTAACAAACGATTTCATTTTACAATTCAGCCCAAACATCAAACAGGCCAAGCCCATGAACCTAACCAAAAAATAATAATAAATAAATAAATAATTTTTTTAATATCCAATGGAAAGCTAACAAAATTTTTATTTTTTATTAATTTCTAAAGACTTAAATAGCCTGCAAAAGGACGTTGACGGCTATAAAAGTCTAAGGATAAAAAGGTAATCTTAGAACCTAGATATTTATATAGAAAAAGGAGAGATATCCCTGGAATCTATCGCAAAATGGGTAGGCAAAGTGGGCCTACCTAAGCCCGGCCCATGAAAAAGTATAGGATAAGAACTAAAAAGATCCTGAGGTTTAGTTAATCCAACATAACCCTGGTTAACTTTTAACCCAAGGCCGTGGTTCTATAAAACTAGGGTTTCGGCGAAATTAGGGTTTCTCGTGCTCTCAAAGAGGTGGGCTGGGATCTCCTCCCCCTCTCTTCTCTCCGATCTTTCTAGGGTTCCTCTGGTTCCGTTCCTCTCCTCTCCTCTCCGATGGCATCCACCGATAACGCGTTCCGCTGTTTCGTCGGCGGTCTTGCCTGGGCGACGGATGAACACTCCCTCACGGAAGCCTTCAAGATTTTCGGCGATATCCTCGAGTCTAAGGTTCGTATTTCATGGATCTGATGGTTTTCCATCGATTTCTCTTGGTTTCGGTGCTAGATCTAATGGATCTGGGTTTTTGGGGTTGGTTTTCAGGTGATAAATGATCGGGAGACGGGGAGATCGAGAGGGTTTGGTTTCGTTACCTTCAAGGAAGAGCACTCGATGCGGGATGCCATCGATGGGATGAACGGCAAGGATCTCGACGGCCGGAGCATCACCGTCAACGAAGCTCAGTCCCGTGGCAGCGGTGGCGGTGGCGGTGGCGGTGGCGGTGGGTACCGCCGGGACGGCGGTGCTGGTGGAGGCTACGGTGGCCACCGTCGTGAAGGCGGTGGCTACGGTGGTGGAAGCCGTGGCTACGGCGGCGGCGGTGGCGGCGGTGGCTCTCGGTTCCCAAGAGGCAATGGAGCATCGGATGGAAACTGGAGGAACTGAAGAAGAGAGAGCTTTGAGAGCTATCTATGTTATCTGCTTTGAATCTCGTGTTATCTTATCTGATGTGTGGTGTAGGATTAGTTTTGATCAAGTAGTAGATCTCTATTGGCTTTCTTGGCCTTGGCTATGGTCAATGGATTTCTTATCTTTTTTTTTAACTATTTTCTAGTAATTTTTGATCTTGAATGAAATGAATCTCATATTGGTAAGAGTTTTAGCAATTTTTTTTTTTTTTTTTTTTGGCTAATGATGTGATTATTATTACATCCAATCAGAAAAGAAAGCTTGGCAAAAATCAACTGTGAATGATGAGAGTGAAAATAAGCTAATTGTTTTTATATAAAGAATAAACTATTATTAAATTGTAATATAATACCAAAGTTGACTAATGGAATTATTTTTCCAATTCTGACACACGTTTAAAAAATAAATAAATAAATTTCTAAAAAACTTGATTTATATTAAAATAAATATTTATTTTTTAAACCCTCCAGATTATATAACAGTACTAAATATATATTATTATTTATTATTATAAAAAAAAAATAAGCACAATTATAACAAGGCTCAAAGTCCAAGCCCAGTATCTACTCTTGGGCCGTTGTAATCGAGCCCATATAAGGCCTATAAAACTCAAACCCTTGACTCTTTCGTTAGTCCCTTTAACGATGGCGGTGTGCTCGAGCTGCGGCGAGGGCAGCATCATCGTCGATCCGGGCACCTTCACACGGGTGTGCGACACGTGCGGCGTCGTCCTCTACACCGACGACTTCGTCGCCGAGATCTTCACCGGCGACGGCGAGCGCACCACCACCCTCGTCCACTCCTTCGGTGACTTCGGCCACCGCGAGCGGCGCCAGTACCACGCCCGGGCGCTTTTCTCCGATGTATCCTCCCGCCTTGGCCTCTCCGCCCATCGCGCCGCCGATGCGCAACGCCTTGCTGCCGATGCCTCCGATGGCCGCCTCCCTCTCATCCCCGCCGTCGCTGCTGCCTCCTCCTTCATCGCTGCGCGCCAGCACTGCCTTCCGCTTCCGATCTCTGAGGTCGCCGATGCAGTCTCCGTGGAGCCCCGGAGGATTGCCCGAGCCGCCTCCAAACTCTCCCGCCGCCTCGATCTCCCTTGTCTCCCTCCGATCGATCCTTCTCTGTTCCTTTCCCGAGCTCTCCACTCCTTCTCCTCCTTCTCCACCCTTGATCGCCGGAAATCCGAGGAGATCATTGGACAGGGGATGTTCCTGATCCAGTGTGCCACTAAGTGGTTCCTATCCACCGGCCGCCAGCCCCTTCCACTTGTCGCCGCCGTTGCTTCCTTTGTCGCCGAAATCAACAGCGTAGAAGCCTCCATCTCCGAGATCGCGACGGAGATCCATGCCAACGTCTCTACGAGCAAGCTCAGGTACAAAGAATTCATCGATACTCTCGTTCGTGTCGCTAGGGCTTTGCTTCCATGGGGCGAGGATGTCAATGCGAAGAACCTCATTCATCATGCTCCATTGTTGATTCGTTTAATGGAGATCAAATCCAAGTCCAATTCCAAAGCGCGGTCCCAAGACAAGATTTTGGCTCTAGATTTGGATGATTTCTTGAGCAAGAACACGGAGGAGGATTCCAAGTACTTCAATGTTGGAACTGGGGACGAATCGAAGGACAATTATTCTCGCATGAGCAGCCAAGAGTTGGAAAGATTGAAGCTTTCTGGAATATCACTCGCACATGGTTACAAGAAGGCATTGGAGAAGCTGGCCACTGTTGGAGGGAACGCTGTTGGATTGGGAATGGATTTGGGGAAGAGGAGGAGATTGGATGTGAAGGTTTTGCTGGATTCATGGAAGAAAAGGGGGATATGGGTGCCAAACAAGGAGATAACTTTGGAGCAGGTGGTGGAGAGAGACGTTGGTTTTGAGGCATTGCCGCCTTCTTTTGTCGCCGGACTGGAGTCTCGGAGGATGAGAAGGATGAAGATAGAGGCCGCAAAGCGAAGAATCAATGAAACCATGAATCCTTGCTTTGATACATCTGCTATTACTACTGAAACAGAGGAGAGCAGCAGGAGGTCTGATTGGAAGCCATTGTTGGGCAAGAGGAAAAGAAGGCAAGGGAATGGTGAAGGTGATGCTAAGTGCATTGATTGGGAGGATTGTTTGATTGAACTTCTACTGCTTCATCAAGTGAATGAGGATGAGATTGAACAAGGACAGTATAAGAGATTGCTTGACTTGCATGTTTTTTGAGTTCATCATTGACAGTAGGATTACAAAGCAAAGGATGAATAAAACAATTGAAAAACCTTGCTTTGATATTACTATTATTACTACTAAAAAAAGAAGCAAAGAGAAGGAGATCTTATTGGAAGCCATTGTTGGGGGAGAGAAACAGGAGAAGATGATAAGAGGTGCATTGATTGGGAGGATTGCTTGATTGAACTTCAGCTACTTCAGCTACTTAAGCAGGCGAATGAGGATGAGATATAGGCTTGCATGAGTTTTGAGTCATTGAGCACATGATGAAACCTTGCTTAGATAATACTATTGTTATTACTGACAAAAGGAGGAAAAGAGAAGAATGGTTGGATCACTTGATTAAGCTTTCTACTGCTTCATCAAGTGAAATCTAGATGAGATGGAGCAGGGGCAGTATAAGAGATTTTTGAACTTTTGCATGTTTTGAGCCATTGATGGAAGGATGGAAGCAAAGATCAATATAACCATATACTTTTACTTTGATACTACTACTATTGATATACACAGGAGAAGAAAACAGAGGCAACAAAGATAGACGCTGCAGTGATTGGCAGTATTGCTTAATTGAAAGTGAATTAGGATGAGATTGAGCAAGGCCAAGGCCAGCACAAGAGATTTTTGCTTATATGGAAAGGATTTTTTATTGTATGTCTTTCATATTTTTTTTCATTATAATATAATATTTATGCACAACTTCCTTCTTTGTATTTGAAATTTTGTAATGAATCCAAATATTAAATTGGAGTTTTTGCATGTATACTCCTGAATAATTTTAAAATTACATATTTATTTTTGAATAAAAAATAATTGTATAAATATGAATAATATATATAATTGTGTATATATTCCTGGGTTTAAATTGATTGAAAAATCATATGTTAAAAACAGTAGATATATAGAATGTTCGTTCATTATACTTTTTGCATATATATCTTTAAAAAAAAATAATTGTAAAATAATAATTTACAAAAGTTATTTTAATTTTTTTTATATATTTTAATCCAAGTTATAACTGTTAAAAAGTTTGATTAATTTCTGTTAACAGAATTGTAGAGGCATATATATAATTATCTATATTTTTTTAAAATATATATACAATTATATATATATTTTTTAGAGTAAATATGCAATTATAGAATTTTTTGAGAGGTTTATAACTAATTTTTCCATATAAAATTTACTTTCCACTTCACAAACAACATGGGAGCCCATGAAGAGTGTAAAGACTACTCTGGAATTCTTTAGCTCTCGCTCTGCAGGGGAACGTGAGATTTGGCTGAGGAAGCCCAGTTTTCACCTATGGAGTAGGCCACTCTTTGTTCCTGTGGGTCTGAGCTGACCCCGCCGACTTTTCTTGTTGTTTTGATTGTAGTGGTATCACATCTAGTGCTATGCTACTCTTTTTATACCCCGTCTCTTTTTATTAATTTAAATGGTTTATCCACCTTTTAAAAAAAATAACTCTAATAAAAAAAAAAATATTGATTATCAAACCAATTTGTCTATTTCTAGAAAGGGGTGTAAAATTAATTATATATCAAACCATAGGTATTTCATTGATCAATAAGAACCAAACATGGGAAATGAGAGAATGCTAAAACCAGCATCAAAGCCCACAGTACTCTTTTAGAAAGAAGAGTCCAAAACCAGATGACAAGCCCCTTGTTTCCTTTATCCAAATCCCAGGTTTTCAATATGCATTGATTCCATCTCATCTCTTTCTCTCTCTTTATATATATATATCATTCATGTTTAACTTGTTATGTTTCATTGATAATCTTCAACAATGGCACCTACTGCTGCAATGCTCTTTCTTCCATACCATCATCATTCCAAGTCTAAGTCTTCATCTTCATCATCATCATCATCATCATCATCATCATCATCATCTTCATCTTCTTCTTCTCTTGTTTTCTCCAAAACTACTGAAATCACAAGGTTGTTTGTGGATATGTTCTTAGGAAGAGCAGCATGTGAGCATCATCATCTCTTCTCTGAGAAAGACACTACTGTGGAAGATGCTGAAAAAAAATAATCCTTTCTCTGATGAATCATCAGATCATTGATCTTTGTTTTCTTATAATTTGTTGTACTTAATCTCATTTAATGCATCTTATTTTATTTTATTTTTTTGTTTAGCTATGGGGGAGATGTTTTCTGCTTCATGAGCTGGTTTCTGGATAATTATATTTTGTTGTAATGTGATTTCTATGTAAATTTATTGGTAATAAAAAAAAATCTAAAGAAGTATTATTAATGAACCTCTTCCATTGTTGTACATTTACTTTTCTACTAAAATGAATTTAATCTAAAGATTTAAAACAAACTTCATGTTTAATCTCAATCTAGCCCAAAAACATCCCAAGAATATTTATATTTAATTCACTTTTTTTTTTCTTTTTGGTTAAAAGATCCACAGCTTTCATTTTGTTATATCTGACTTTTTGTGATTTCTTGTATTTGATTTTTGTGATTTCTGATTTTTACTGGATTAGTGATTTATTATTATTATTATTTCTGATTTTTAATAAATTAGTGATTTATTTGACTGCTTTATTACTTCTAGTTTTTAATAAATCAATGATGTTTTAATAAATTAATTGTTTATTAATCTCTTCTGTGACTTTTAATTTTTAATAAATTAATGGTTTGTTTGTTTGGTTTATAAGTTCTGTTTTCAATAAATCAGTGGTTTATTTATTTATATTTTAAATCCATCACTAAGATAGTTCCGGCCAACCATTAAATATTGTGATCACTAACATAAAAGGTACCCAAACCTACATGTTGGAATAAGGCCTTGTTTGGGTAAGTGTTTAAAAAAAAGTGCTTATTTGTTAAGTTGTAGAAGTACTTTTTAAAAAAGTGCTTTTGGGGAGTAAGTTAAGTGCTTTTGAATATTTTATGTTTGGGTAAGTTAATACAAAAACACTTTTATATGTATAAAACAGCTTCTCTTAAGAGCTTTTTTGATAAGCACCTCTTCAGCAGCTTCTAAAAAAAAAGCTGAAATTCAGCTTTTTTACAGCTTCAGCTTTTGCCCAAAAGCTAATACAAACATAAATTTTAAAACCCAGAAGTGCTTAACTTATAAAAAAGCACTTCTGGGCTTTCAAAAAGCTAATCCAAACACCCCCTAAGTCATCAATTGAGCCCATGCTCAACAAGTGAGAGTTAAAATGAGACCCAAAGATCTCATACAATAACTCATCATTCTAATTAGAATCAAGCACAAGATGAGGAAATACTAATGAATTCAAAATCCAGTTGCATATTCAAGAAAGTTAACTTTAGCACTAGAACTATTCCATCTAACATAATAATACATTGATAAAAGTATGAGATTAATAATGGCATATAAAATATAAAAGATTAAAACAAATAAGATTAAGATGAGTGGAGGCCACCGAATGCACTAATTTTATACTTGAGACTGCACATACATAGTAAAATTTTTTTAGGTAGTGTTTGTTTTGAGGTATTTGAATTTACATTGTAACTTCAAATACCACATCCAAAATATCCTTTGTTTGGTTTGAGGGATTTTAAAATACCAATGTAAAACCAATTACTCCAATGGATGAATTTGGACTTACGTCCAAATTCGACATAAGTTGAAATCCCGGGAGTTGAAAATACTTAGGTGATGTATATATACGTATATATGTATATATGTACACATATAATGTATATGCACACACACACATATATATATATATACACATACATATATTTATACATATACAGAAATATATACACATACACATATGCATAATACACACATACATATACTTATACACACATATATACATGTACATTTATATATTTATATAAACATACATAGGTATTTTTACATATGTATACATACATATACATATACATATGCTCATGTATATGTGTGTATGTATGTATGTATATTTAAAAACATATATAGGTATTTGTACATGTGTATACCTATACGTATACAAATATATATGCATATATACAAACACACACATATACGCATATACATGTATGTATATATATACACACAGATAAACATATACTTATATATATACTCATGTACATATATGTGTATATACACATGTGTTTTTCAATTCCAGGTTTACAAATCCTTCCAAACAAATATAAAATCTTATAAAACAGTAATTCCAGTTACATTCAACCAAATACAAGATTTGACTGCACTGTATTTTGAAAACCAAGTATTTCCAGTTACATTATGACTGGAAATCCACTGCATTTAGAATTACATTCAACTAAACGCCCCCTTACTTGAATCTTTCATCCATTAATTTTGTACTTAACATTAGTGTAATGACAATGTATTTTTATTTATTTATAAGTGGATAAACTATTACAATTAAAATAAAAAAGAAACTTGTTCAGATAGAATGATAAGTATAAAACTCGACCCAACAAGATATAAGGAAGAAAACATGCAAAGTCTACTAGATGTGGAGTCAGATTCAAAGATCAGGAAAAACAAACACTAACAATAAAGAGAGAAATAGCGGAGTCAGATTTAAAGATCAGAAAAAACAAACACTAACAATAAAGAGAGAAATAGCGGAGTCAGATTCAAAGATCAGACAATAAAGAGAGAAATAGCTATGATTGGCCAGAACCAGGAACTGAAACCAGACAATATGAACTCCACCTTTTTACCGTGTAAGTGATAATGTGCATTTTGGTTTCAAGGTACCACGTAACTATGGCCATGGGATTATCACTTACAACATAATAACTATCATGGAAGCAAAAAGGACTAACCGGTATCTTTGGCAATGTAATTTTTAAGTTTATTTTAGAAGAAAATCATTTTTGACACAAATCACAGCTGCTTTTCACCCTTGGATCAAGATTGGATGGTGATCTTGAAAGTAATGTGGACACACGCATTAGTGTCTACTTTGGAATATCCACCGACACCGCGGGTCCTACACTACCACCCAATCCGGATAATTTTAAGGGAGCCACGTCAGCAAGTGAAATTAAAGTGTGGCCCTACAAACCACACCCACTTCCCTTCTTCTTTTTATTAGATTATCAACGATTCTTTTTTTTTTAAATCATTTATTTACTTGAATAAAATTTTAAAATGTAATAAATTAAAGGATGCCCGGACAACATCATTAAAGTTTAATTGTCAACGACCACTGTACTTCCACCTAGAAAAATAACCCACAAAAGTGACTCACTTAATTCAACCATTTTCAACACCTTGGTTGATCCACTCTTAGCCCTTTCAATTAATATTGAATCATGCAAGTTTCTTTAACTAATAAATTATTTATATTAATAAGTTAGCAATTCAATTATGTCTAAATAAATATTATAGAAGGTGCACTCTTGTCTGATTAAATTGATGATTTTATTTGTAATTGTTATATTTATAATAATCATAATAAATAAATTATAATACTGAAGAGAGTGTCCTGACATTTTGGTCTATTAACACTGGATCATTTGCGTAAAGTGTTTCTGTTATGTTGAGAAATTAACTTCACGTTTATGTTGGAAGCTTCTCATTTTAACTTCAACAAAAAATTTAAAAATATTTTAAAAGAAATATCCATTGCAACTATAATGAATACCCGAAAAACCACTTTAATAGCCAGAATTTTTGCACACTTGATTCACACAAACAACGTATAAAATACACATAAAATTTATTTTGATCCATGCTTACATTTGTAAAAAAAAACCTAAAAATAAAAACCTTTCTTTTATTTTTCATCTCTTCTCTTGCCTTCTCTTTTTTGTACTTTTTCGATGGTTAAAAAGTTTCTCACCGTGATGAGCATTTATAGGTAAAAAAAAAGGGATTTGCACCTGGTTTTAACTTCAGTTTTAATCATTTTCAATCATCATAAATAAGAAAATCTTAATGTTAAAACTTTATAACTTTATGTGGATCTAATTAATATTCTATTAAACCTTTAATTACATTAGCAGTTAGAATAGTTTATTTTAATATAATTTATCTATATTTCGTTAAAAAATATATTAAAAAGAGTATATATATATATATATTTTTCCAAGTTAAAGGTTTTAATCAATCAATTGTTTCACAAATGTTATTATAAATATAATAATAGTTTATCATGCAATTAAACAACATGCATTTAATAACTATTATCACATCATAATACAAAGTGATGTGGAATATTAAGTTGGTGAGATTTTGGGATATTTTATATAAATGTCTTTATTGGTTTTTTTAATAGATGTGCCTTTGCCAACCTCTCATTATTTAAGTGACCATAAATAAACGTATGGTTTCAGTCCTCTCATTTGCGGGCCCCGCTCTAGATGCTGCCACGTGTAACGACAAGAGAATGGTCCACTTGATGGTCCCGTTTTCAGGTGGAACTAGCCCAAATTTACCAAACCTTGACAAGACGAAAATACCCCTGGTTTCACGCATAAACTTCAACAGCACCACCACTGGGCACTGGCCTTATTTATTGAAACCAATTAATAAGGTCTTGCATTGAATATTTGGGACCAATCACTTAATCAAGAAAAATTCACGTGTTTCTATTTATAGATATATATATTTGAAAGAAACATAATAAATATAGATATATATGCGGCCAAAATTTGAATTCAAAATTATTATTTTGATTTATACAAAAGTTCAATTTTATTGATTGGATCTACTACATTTTTTTATTTTACTAAATAAAAACAAAAAAATTATCATAAGGTTTATTTACACTGTAACTCATATATTAAAAAAAATGAATAAATCACCTTCCTTCAGGCGAGAAATGTATAATAACCCTCTATTAAACATGAGTAAAAAAAAAAATATCAGATATTAGATATGGTACTACAACGCAAAACAACAGAAAATGAGAAAAATAACAACAAAAGAGCGAGGGAGAAAAGACTTTTTCAAAACCAACAAATGGTATTTGTGAAGTAATAAATAAGGAATTTAAATTATAATAAATATACAATTTTTTTTTAATAGTTTAAGTGTCTTTAAGAAGGGTAAGGGCATTGGCGTAATTTCAACATGCCGTTAACATGGCGGGGAGGAGTAACGAAAAGAAGGTCATAATGGCGGGGCCCGAAGATGTAGTGATCGGTGTTAATCTCGAGGCGTACGAACGTTCAGATTTCGAGGATCGATACGAGGTACACATCTCAAAGCACTCCCACTCCTTCTCCTCTCCGTCCATTTCTATGAGCCCTCCACGATCTCCGTCCCGCGGACGGCGGTCTCGGGCATCGCGGACCACGTTAACGCTTACGTTTCCCCTCCCCGCCCAAATAGAGAGAGAGAGAGAGAGAGAGAGAGACGTGGAGTTCGAGGATTTCTTGGCAAAATTTCTTTTTTTTTTTTCTTAAAGTTTGTTTGATGTTTTTGAGGCATTTTCTGGTGGTGTTTAGGTTAAAAGAGCTTTTTTTATTGTAGATTTTGGTGGTGCTTCAAGAACTTGTTGGGGAGTTGGGGGTCTGTGAGCATTGTCTGGTTTTTCGTTGTTGTAGCTTGAAAAAGTTGTTTTCTTTTTTATGTTTGGATAATGCATTGGGAGGCATTTGGGGTTTGGAAGCATTTTCTCTGGGTTCTTTTTGGTTAATAAAAAAAATGTTGTTTTTATGTTTGGTGTTTTGTTAGGTTTAGGTGATATTGTTGGAGTTGTTATATTTGGGAACTTTGGGATTTTGGGTGAGGGCTTTAGTGATTTGTAGCTGTGAATGTTTTAGAAAAAGGTTGGTTTTTGGGGTTGGAATTGTTGGGGTTTTGTCTGCTGATGTTGTTAGACAGCATGTAGGAGGAGATAATGGAGTTGGATTTGGTTTTGGAGGATGTGACACTGTCGCAGTATTTGTGGTTCTGGAGCTGTGATTTTGGGTTTTTGGCTTTGTGATTCAGGGTTATGGGTTCATAATTGTGGAATTAGTTAAGTTTTTTTCTTTTTTGCTGTTAGAGTTTGGATTGAGACGTTTGGTTTACTTACCTAAAGTCAAGGTTTTGGACTCAAAATTTGATTTTGGTTTTCCTGTTTGATTTCATGACTTAAGGTTTCCTTTAGCAATAGATTTCACTAATTTGGCTGATAGATTGTTGGAAGACCTCGGAGCTTAGGATCTTAGGGTCTTTGCAAGAAGGTATTCCAACTTCCGAGCATTAATCTGATTGATAAGAGATGCCTAGCATCAGAGCTCCAGCTACCAAGCAGACTGCAACTCTTATGGTTGGTCCTCTGATGATGGGAAAAAAAATATATATCCTTTTCATTGTTGTTGATATTCATATATTACGTTTGACCTCGTTTGCTATTTCTGTGCTAATTATTCACCTCTTTTGGATGCATTGGTGTTTTTACAGGTTGCTGTGAAATGCAGGCCTTTGACAGATTTGGAGCGGTTAAGGAGCAGGAATATCATCCAAGTGACTGATGATAAGGTATCCTGAACATTTACTTTCAAATTTTATTTTACTTTTTAGATCAGCATGTGTACTTAGTACGTCAACAACGAATTATTTCTTCTTGCATTGCAGAGTGTGGTTGTTTTGGATCCTGATTTGTCAAAAGACTACCTTGACCGTATCCAAAATCGAACAAAAGAGAAAAGATACAGCTTTGATCATGCCTTTGGACCTGAATGCACCAATTTGGTATACGCCATTTGTTTTTTTATTTGGTTTCATTGTTTCCATGTATTTTTTATCCTTTTGTGAGTAAAATTACACAGCTGTTTGATAAACAGCACTGTATTTATTTGGATGGCATAGATTCAGAGTTTGTCACGTCTTTGTAGGTTATTCATGATGAATTTTGAGACTGAAGATATATATATAATTGGTTTCTTTCAGGCTTAATATTCTTTTAAGAATTGAGCTTCCTGGCTTGTTCAAACATGTGATTTCTGATAAATAAATAAGTTTTGGCCTGTTCTTTATGTATCTAATAACATCATGTTGCCTATGCTCAGGATGTCTACCAGAGAATCTCTTCTACAATCGCTGGGGTCATTCAAGGCCTCAATGCAACAGTATTTGCCTATGGTTCAACGGGGAGGTACAAAGCATAAGCATTTTTTTTTAATCTCTTAAAACTTTATTCTTTCCAAGCACTGATAGTATGACAATTATCTCTTCTGTATACTAAGATTTATGAATAAATTTGTAAAAGAAATAACTTAGACATACTCATTTTTCTGCGTTACTTTTACTTAAATGTTCTAATAAAAGATGAATTATCTTCAATTGCTAACAGATAAAAAGCATGTGTAGTCACTGTATGAATGCTTTCTTTAGCCAGATTCTCTTTCCTGGATTAGCTGTAAGAAGTTCTTGATAGAAATTTATTTATCAACTTTTACTCAATGTGTTAGGGAATGAATATTTAGTTCAACTTATTGCATATTTTGGGCTTCTTTTCTTAGACCTGCTAAATCTTTATTGAAGTCCACATCTGCTGCTATGAAAAATTTTTAAATTCCTCAAAATAGAAAGTTTGAAATTGACCACTTGAAACACTCGATTTACCGGTCATATTAGCTCATAAAATTTAGTTTTACTGACATAGACAAACTCCTGAAAATTATATATGTGGTTTTCTAATAGTAATTATTCTTTATGGTAGCTTTTCTTTATACTTTGGTTTTTTCAGTTCCTTTTTATGTTGATAAATGTATCAACTTAGCCAACTATTCAATATGAATTTTTCTATGACTATGCTATTATATATCATTCTTGATTTTTTGGGTTGAAATTAGGAAGTTGCTTTTGTATCGAATATGCTTTTTCTTGGCTGATCTTGTTTTATATCTTTGTCAGTGGGAAGACTTATACTATGGTCGGAACACACCAAGATCCTGGACTCATGGTTCTTAGCCTTCACACAATTTTCAATCTTATTAAGAAGGATAAGAGCTCAGATGTCTTTGAAGTCTCTTGTTCTTATCTTGAAGTTTATAATGAAGTATGATGCCCCTGTTAATTCAGAACAATTTGGGTTTATAAACATAGTGGATATTAAAAATCAATTTAGGACATAAAATCATCCTGTCTTCTATTTCAGGTTATCTATGATCTACTTGTAAAGTCTTCAGGGCATTTGGAATTAAGAGAAGATCCCGAGCATGGAATTATAGTTGCCGGTTTAAGAAATATTAAGGTTGCCTCTTGCTGCTCCAATTTTCTTTTGCAAAGTTAGTTCAATTGGTTGCAACATTTTCTATAGTGCTAATAGTTAGTTCCTTAATCTGGTAAGATCTTTTCACCATTACCTGCTTGGTGTTAGCAGACATACGTTTCTTCTTATTACATTCATTTTTTCACAGGTGTCAAGTCCATGTATTGTATAAATGGCAATCAGTTCCAATGCCTTTTATAACAAGTATGCTTCTTGAACTTGTTCAGGTCCAATCAGCGGATAAAATTCTTGAACTTTTACATATTGGAAACAGCAGACGGAAGACGGAAAGCACAGAGGTGAATGCGACATCATCTCGGTGAGTTAATTGTTTTGTTTTCTGTGGCATTTGGTCTTACTTGAATACTGCTTTGGCTCAACTGGGAGTTCACTGCATGCCACATGCTATTCTTGATTCAGTCTCCTTCACTGATATCTACCCTATATGCTTCTTTTAAGTTTTAGAAAATTAATGAAGATAACATAAATTGCAAAGCAAGTTCATATGGTTAACAATATTTGTGTTTAACAGTTCGCATGCTGTTCTGGAGATCATGGTGAGAAGAACGCGAAGAAACCAGTATGGAAGTCAAGTTCTCCGTGGAAAACTTGCTCTAGTTGATCTTGCTGGGAGGTGGATATTTGCATGGGTCTTTCGTCCTCTGTGATAGTCCTTCATTCATTTGCTGATAATTTGTTCTTCTGTATTTTCGCTTATGCAGTGAAAGGGCCTCTGAAACAAATATTGCCGGCCAAAAGCTTAGAGATGGAGCCAACATAAACCGGTCACTTCTTGCTTTGGCAAATTGTATCAATGCTTTGGGCAAACAACAAAAGAAGGGCCTTGCATATGTTCCATACCGCAATAGGTATCCATCTGGGTATGATAATTTATCAAAGATGCATTTCCAATTAGCTAATGCAAGGTTTTCTCCAGCAAGTTGACCCGGATTCTGAAGGATGGACTCAGTGGAAATTCTAGAACTGTTATGGTTGCGACAATATCACCAGCTGATGATCAGTATCATCACACTGTGAATACTCTAAAATATGCTGACAGAGCTAAGGAGATCAAGACTGAGATCCATGTGAGAACTCATCCTGGATTTTTTTGTTCTCTGAAAGCATCTTAGCATCTTAGCGTCTTAGCATATTATGTTTTTTCAATAATATTAGGCAGCAGTTCATGATAGGTTCCTTGAGGAATTATGGTTTAGTCTGTGAATGCAAATGAACATATCCAGATATGTAAGAAAATTAATAATCTATCACTCCCTAGAAATCTAGTGTCTGTTTCCATTCATATCAGTACACTTTTTGAGAGAAAAAGCACGTATTCTCTTATTTAATAGCCTGATGATGGATTCCAACATGATATTAACCATATCCTAGCATGAGAGAGAACATGGTTAGCATTAGCAGATTTTTCGAAGTAAGGTATAGAACAAAGTTTACCTTAGTTCCTTCATTCACTTGTTAATCTCTTAGTTTCTTGACTTTTGCCCATATGGAATTTGATGAACTTGGAAAGGAACACATATGTATAAACTTTCTCATCCTGTTTTCATTCATTTTTTTCATATATTTTATTGAAGCTGTGAATTTTTCTTCTTTAACTCTTTTCAATTGTTTTCTCCTCTGCAGAAAAATATTGGGACTGTTGATACTCACGTTGAAGACTACAAAAGGATGATTGACAATCTCAAGGTCTCTAAAATAGTCAATTCATTTAAGAAAATGAACACATCTTTTGAGTAAAATCTTAGCAAAATGATCCTGGCAGGTTGAAGTTTGCCGTTTAAGGGAGGAGCTGGCTGAAAAAGAGTCTCAATTAACCTTAAAACCTGCTGAGAGAGCTGCAAATGAGGAGCTTATCTTTGTTGGATGTATTAAGCCGTGAAACAAGTGAGAACGTTCAAGAACGGATTAATCTGCAGAAAGCATTGTTTGAGTTGGAGGAAACCAACACTAGAAACCGAATTGAGCTTCAGCAACTAGATGATGCTATTGCCAAACAACAGGTTTGCGAATTCCATTTTCCATACATTAAATGTTACCTTTTATCTAGCTGCTGTTCATTATATCCTTGTGAGAAAGCATTGAGCAAAATCTAGAACTGTATATGTGTTTGTCATGCATGCAGTAGGATCCTTGAAGCATGCAATGTTGTATCGGGGTATTCTGTGCATTAAATCATTCTGTATTGCTCACTCAACTGTTTTCTCCTTGGCTGGGTGTTGTTAATGAGCTGCTTGCATGTGAATAGGTTATTGAAAGAGATGGAACTGTTGTGCATGCCTTGAGATCAAGGAGACAAGTTATTCTTGATAACATTCGTGACAATGATGAGGCTGGAACTGGTTATCAGAAGGTAATTTGCCGTATAATTTATCTGGTTACCTCCTAGCTTTGACTACTGATAGCATCTAGTATGCAGGAGATTGAAATAAATGAGAAACACCGGTGCCAACTTCAATCAATGATTGATGAAGCAATAAATAGCAATGGAAACAAAACCTACTTACATATTCTCAGTCAGTACAGGCTCCTTGTGAGTTGTCATATCCATAACATGATTTCTGATCCATATTCTCAGTTGGAATTCAATAGTACCTTCTTTATAATAAAAACTGTGCAGGGAATGGCAAATGCTGAACTTCAGTTTGAAATGGCCATTCGGGATCAGGTGATACATAACCAAAAAGAAGCCCAGAGAAACATGTGGAACATGCTCATGGGGTTGGGACTTGATCAGAAGTGTTTGATGGATCTAGCTGCGAAACAAGGAGTAACAATTGAAGATTCTACCACACCCTTAATAAAGCAATCCCCATTTCTTCACCATATGACATCGTCACCATATTCATCGTGTGCCCAATATCCTGGTATCGATGGACAGCCATATGCTTCCAAAGCTTGTGTTTTGCAGCATCACCAAGATTTCAGCACGACAGCTTATTACAAAGGTCGATATAATTCCCATGGTTTATGCAGGCAAGAGCACCATAGTTCCTACTACCTCTTTTCTCATGACCACTCACCCTTGTCATATTCGGGGATGAGGCACCAAGCAAGTGGCAGTCCTAGTTCGTGTTTCTTCACTCCTGTTAAATTGACTCGCGATAAATGCGTCTTCTACCCAGAGTCGAGAACGCCACCATGCCCACATACTAAAGAAAGCATCACATCTTCCTTAAATGAGGGTTTTAAGCGGGTCCAAGAGGTAAAAGTCATGCAATTGTGAATTTTTTGTTGTTAGAACTTCCTCTCCTTTTGAATGTAAGGCCTCTATTTTGTTATTTATTCTGGCTTCTTATCAAATTCCGTGTAGCTGAGCTGAGGTTTAAGCTTAGATGTTAGCCACTGTCAATCCATATAGTGAGGGTCATTGTGGATTTCAACTGCTCAAGTAAACAAAAGTTTTATTTTAACCCATGAATTGAATGAATTTGTTCAATTTGACCATTTAACGTGAGCTCACGCATAGTGTACGTCTTGCTCGGGGCCAAAATGAAAGGAATTCAGTGAGTTTAGAAGCCTAAATGAACTTTTATTCATTTATTTAGAATTCAGGTAGATAGTATGGGCATGCCGTTAGATGACCAGTAGATGCTACCATAAGAAATGTGGAAGCTCTCCAAGCGAGGGAATGGTAGACCTAGAAAGTTTGATAGAAATATTTTGTAATGATATGGCAGAGTTTGGTTCAGTCAGTCTTTGAACCTTGATAAAGTAATATAGAAGGAAGGATTCATGAAACTGACCCCAAATAGTTGGAACTAACGGTTTATTGTTATTATTATTGCATTTTATATACCAAAACAAACAATCATCCCTTTGCTATAGGGACCACAGTATCTCACCTGTAATTCTATGTTCGTCGAAGTTATTATTCACTGTTTTCATTATCACGAAGGTTTCAACACTCATACAACGATGAAATTTTTCATACTTGTGTGTAGATGACTAACACTAACTTTCATGTTCGTTGTGGACATTTTACAGTTCTTTATTTTATGCACGTACTAAAAAATAGGAAACCATCTTAACTTGATGCATTTCACTTGAGGCATCTTATAGTAATGTTTTATCCTGTGCTTGCAACTATATCTGAGCAGGAATCATGCCTTGACCGAAGCTCAAACGCTGCATTCTCCAGCGCCGTTATCCCCGAACCGTATCATCGCAACCACAACACATTGTCAAGCAGGCCGGACTTGTCCAAACTGCAGTCTCTTTTTGCGACCATTAAGCCGATGACTTCTCATCCGGCCCGACCTTGAAGGAAATGCTCCTCTTTCTAATCTGTAAAGCTTTTTTGTCGTTTTCGATCATTCAATCTAACTTCCTTGACTTATCTAGTTTCATCTCGAGCAATGACAGGATCCGTATGCAATTGCTGTGTAACTAGGCGACATCATACGGCTTTTTTTTTTTCGGTCTCTTTTAGATGGATTTTGAATGGATTTTGATGTAACCTTAAGT
Source organism: Dioscorea alata (assembly GCA_020875875.1). Lineage (NCBI taxonomy): Eukaryota > Viridiplantae > Streptophyta > Magnoliopsida > Dioscoreales > Dioscoreaceae > Dioscorea > Dioscorea alata. The sequence goes on along the minus strand of CM037023.1, from coordinate 870,479 downwards.
TAGTAATATTGCGAACATTCTGTACATATACTTATTTGTGTACATTAATGCAAACTGATTTTAGTAACAAAGTTGTTTTTGGATGCAATTGTCGCAGTTGTGTCAGTAGGTGACATTATACGCTTTTTTTGGATCCTATTTTGATGGATTTTGATGTAATATTAGTTTAGTAATATTCTAAGCATTCAGTGCAGATAGTTATTTGTGTACATTAATGCAAACTGATTTTTTTTTTTTTTTTTGAAAGGAGCCCCAAAGGCTTTTATTGAAAGAAAGACTGGACAAACGGCTGAAAAATACAGAAAAAGAAAGGAAAAACACAACTAAATAAGAACAACAAGAGAAATTGACTCAAAAAAAGAGCCACAAAACTAGAAACAAAGACTAAAAAAAGACAGAAAAGACTGGGAACAAAACTAGAAGTGGAATCCAGAATCAAAGAAGGCTCTCATGACCCAGCGGATGATTACCCAAAATATTTTTCTTATTTTTTTTATAATGTAGATACCAGAAATTCTCTACCAAGACATAACATGGAATTTCAAATATCATAATTTTCAATATCAGATCATAAAAAATAGACCGAATTCCCTCGATGACCACCTAATGAAATAAAATTAAAATTGAGTAACCATCTTGATTCAAATTGAAGTTTAGAATTCAAAATAAAAAATAGTTTGATGCCTATAAAAAAATTTACCCAGTTTTCCCATGTATAAACTTGAGAAACTGCTTGTATGCCTCTATAAAATTGAATAATTATTAATCTATTTTTTGATAATATATATATATATATATATGCTTTTTATATGGTATATTAATAATTATATATATGCTATAAAAAACTATATAAAATTTGCAGTGTAATAATAATATATATTGTCCATAATAAAATTATCTAGAAAAACATAAAAAAAAAAAAATACGAGCATGAGAATTCAAAGCTTGTGACAAGTACCCACCAGATTACTTCAAAGCTTGTGTTTCCATTGTCTCGAAGGAACATGTTAACTGGTATCAACTCGTGCATCCTTTCTCCCGCCAACCATCATCAACGTTTAATCCCTCTTCGCGCGTCCAATAGTTTCGGACTATCAGCAATTAGATGGTGTTCCGCAGGAACACCAGACCGCATCGGGCCGCCTCAGTCTTCTTCGTCCCACCGGCGACGAAACTGGCTTTTTTCCCCTCTTCGAGCTCGATAAAACCCTAATTTTTATCTTTGGTTGGAATTCCGGTAGATTTTGTCAAACCCTAGATCGCTCCGTCGATGGCGTCTGGTGATCCTGAGATCGAGGTCGTCTCGGATTCAAATTCCCTGCAGAATGGGAACCCTAGCCCCGGGGAGGCCGTTTCCAACGCCATCGTTGATGTTTACTCCGCCTCGGCCTATGGCGATCTCCAGAAGGTCCGGGACTTCGTGGAGAGGGAGGGGCACGCCGTCTCCAAGCCCGATGGCAATGGCTACCACGCCCTCCAGTGGGCTTCCCTCAATAACCACGTCGACGTCGCTCAGTATATCATCGAGGTAAAACCCTAAACCAAACCCGAATCGTAATCTCTGCTCAATGCTTCTGTTGTTTAGGTTCTTTGTTGATTAATCTGAGGAAAATTTTGATTTTTGATTTTTTTTTTTTTTTAAATATTGAAGCACGGTGGCGATGTGAACGCGGCTGATAACACGCAGCAAACAGCGTTGCATTGGGCGGCTGTCCGAGGATCGGTGGCCGTCGCGGACGTGCTTTTGCAGTGTGGTGCTCGGATTGAGGCAGCTGATCTTAATGGCTACCGGGTAATATGTGAATTAATCAGACTTCAGCGTGTTGCTACAATTTTCGGATGGTATTTACTTCGGCATGTAAACCATAGAGCACGATTAGCTTGGCATAGTAGGGATTGTGGATCATTTCTTAAAATGTGCCTATTCTCGTGAAATTAAAAAAAAAAAAAAAAAAAAAAAAAAAAAAAAATTCTTGCACAAGGAAATGGTGGAATAGTTTATTCAAAAAAAAAAAAATTGTGGAATAGTGGATGCATCAATAGATGGTGAATGGTATTAACTCTTTAGATTGGCATGTTGGCTGACAGCTGACTTCTATAGTTACTCATTGTATCTGTTAAATATATTCAAGTTTAGCCAAATTTGTTCATTTGTGAATTTAGTCATTTTGGACTTTTAGTAATGTTCCTTTTGAAGCATGCTGAAGCTGAATTTAGCTCTTCTGTTTCTTTGGAGACTTCTTTTTTATCACTTTTTGGCTCCCTAATTGTATTCTTTGTATCTTCTCTATTTAAGGACACTTTTATTTTGCATCTAATAATTGTGGTTCATATCTAAATTCAACTTTAGTTGCTGTATGCCCTGCTATGCTGGCATTGTTATGGTGCGAAGTTTATCTCTGAAACTTCCAACCGTACTCTGTATTTTAGGGGATCTATACACCTGCCTTTTTCCTTCATTTCTATCACACTGATATGTTGTAGTCAATTAATCATGGGTTTTTCTGTGGATATCTTGTATCAGGCAGTTCATGTCGCAGCACAATATGGACAAACGACATTTTTGAATCACATTATTGCAAGATATGGTGCAGATTTTGATGCCCCAGATAATGATGGGAGGAGTCCACTTCATTGGTATGTCAGTTTTTTTATTCTATTGTTCCAATCATCATTACATAAAGTTTATGCCCATATTTAGTTTGAGGGAGTTCGTAGATATTTAGAGAACGATATCTGCTTGATAATACTCTATTGTGCAAATTGAAAAGCGGACTACATGCAGAACATGGATGGTACATTGGTAGGAATTGGGGCCTGGAAAATGAATTTTGTTTTTCACTAGTTTATGGTGATTGATTTGAGTTTGGTTTTATATTTGCTTAATCACATCTTGTTCTGACTTTGTTTAAGGATCTGGGAAGGCCCTAACCAAATAAATTGTCATTTAAATTGTTCTATTAGAATTAATTGGTTTTGCTATTTTCTTTAATAGAAATGTGATTGGCATGATAACACAATTTCATAAAGGAGTCTTGGGGAAGTGTTCTCCAGAGCAGATATAATGGGCTTATCTGAAATTCTGGTTTGTTAATTTTTTGTTGTATAATGTCTTTTTCATTTCTTCATGATTTTGGAACAATTTAGTAATATAATAGATAGTATTTTTATCCTACACTTTGAATTTCTTTATTGCAATTTGCATCTATGCACTGGCAGAAGCATCCGTGGGCAGTTATCGTGTATCATAAATCTTCTACTAATTTATGTTAAGGTGTTGACAAGTGGCTTTAAACACTTACATCTTGCACAGGGCTGCTTATAAGGGCTTTGCTGATACTGTTAGGTTGCTGTTATTTAGAGATGCAAATCATGTAAGACAAGATAAAGAAGGTACTTGTTATCATCTCTATTGATGCAATTAGCAAAGGTTAGGCTTCTGATTATCATATGGACTCCGAGCTCAATATTAACAATTTATTTGTTATTGAAAATGAAGGATGTCTTGTTATGGATGCTTTTTTGGTCTCCAAGAACCAGAATTTACCTTGATTATGTAGTCGTCTATCTTTCATAGGAAAGTTGAAAGAACCTTAGTTCTTCTATCATGTTTGTTTCTTGAGTGTAACTGCTTTAGGATTTTACCCTTCCCCTTTCTTTCTAAAAAAAGGTTGCTGAACCTAAGCTTTCTGTATATGGTGACTTTGTGCTACACAAAAGAGTGGAAGCCCTCCTCCAAAAGATATGCAAGATAGTTTCAAACTACTTTGGAGTGTCAAGGTTCAAGCACATGACCTCACATCTGGAGGGTTACCACTTAGCCACTTGAGCCGTTGCCTTTCAATATTAGCTTGTATATTTTCAATGCATGTCATTTCAATTTTAGTGATAACAACAAACTATAATGATCCAATTTTAGGGTGCACACCTTTACATTGGGGTGCAATAAGGGGGAATATGGAGACTTGCATGGTGCTTGTACATGCTGGCACTAAGGAAGAATTAATGGTGAAAGACAAGTCTGGATTCACTCCTGCTCAGCTTGCCTCTGATAAAGGTCACGGGCATGTTGCTTATATTCTTGTAAGTGCTTATTCTGTTCTCATAATAACTTTTCTTACTTTTCACTTGTCTGCTTCTAATAATTAGGTTTCTAGATGTGTTGGTTTCTGTTTAAAGGCTTGTCATTTGACGCTTCCAAATATTCTATGAAGCTGCTCTTTTAACTTACTAATATCCTTTCTGCTTTGATGCTTTCAGTCAAATGCATCGAAGTTAAGTGGCCATTTCTGTGAAGATAAAATATGTGCAGGGAAAATTGGGAAGGTTGGATATGCCCCAATTCTGCTGATTGTGATTGTAGTCCTTATGATTCTTTTCCTTAACTCAGTTGTTGCCGGTAGGTTGTGTTCCTCTGTGAGATGTATTTTATCTGGTGAGAGTTAACCAACTCCATTATGTCTTTTTGTACAGCACCTAAATTGCCAAAAGTTACTGCTCTTGTTGGACTTTGGTGTTGGACTGCTATCTCCCTTGCCTTTGGTTCGGTATGGATGTTCTATAGGTGTAGCAGGTACATCTTTCATTTGCTTGTAATTGCATATATTTGTCATTGCCTAGAAAACTCCACCTTTAGGAGTCCTTGTATATTGGAATATTCTTCATTATGTTTTGTGGCCGTGGTATCACCTTTTGCCTCTATAAGTGCTAAATATAAAGTTTCTGAGTATTGTCACTGCCTGGGCAAGGGTTTTTATTGGCTCTTTGATAACTGCCTCTTATATTTATCTGGACCTTAATGCACTTTTATACTTTCAAGTCATGAGTTTACATTTAATTACTTTGATCAACAAACCAGCTGGAACTCCCTTGACTACTTTCTTTTGGATTATCCTTATCTTGGGAATAATTCTAATTTTGGTGGGTCGAAGTGAGCTAGTTTATTCCTTATTTCCTAAGCTGATTGCATTTGGCTAACTATGTATAGTAATGCTATATCATATTGTTCCCATGCATTTATAATTCACTAATCATAGAATGATTTTTTTTTTTTTTAAATTTGCAGCAAGGATCCAGGTTTTATCAAACCGAGGTTGGGACAGTCTGCAAAGCATGAAGGTCAAGATGTATGAATCACCTCTTTGACAAATGCTATATAGTACCTTTTAAAGTAACCTTTCTCATTGTCAAACTTCATGATTTTCTTAAATTAAATATATAAATCCTTGAGCAGAACTCTCCATCTCTGTCTCCCTATGTCTCTTGATAAATGAAGGCGTTGCCTGTGGCAGGATTCACATCAAGCAATAATATAAATGTTGTCAATTAATGATTCAATGAAGGATTTTGAACCTCTATCTGCCATAAAGTATAAATACGAAGCAAATTCAGTTTCTATTACAAATTCTTGGAGAAAAAAGGATTAATATTGTTGAATTCAAATAATTTGTGTATAGAACTGATGGCTACTGTTGAAAAATGCTGGACCTTTTAAGCAATTAGCAAGTAGTAGTAGTATGAACTAAGGTATACCTAACTAGTAACTACAGTTGTTTTCATTATGGCTTATGGGAAAATGGTGTTTCTTTGTGCTTAGTTTGGAAAATCTATTGGCTTCATTTATGTCAGGAAGCAAGCAGCAGGCTGACTATCCACTCTTGTACTTGACAGGATCCTCTACTGAGTATTGATCTCAACAATTGTTCTGTATGGACGGGAAATTGGTCTCAACTTTGCCCTACCTGCAAGGTATCTTTTTTTTTTAATTATATTTAGAATTGAAAAAATAATATATATGACAAGCCATTTTGAGTGGATTTTAGACTGTTTGAAAAGCTTTGATTGATTGACTACTTATCAGTTTTCAGTTGGAACCATGAATGCCTAGTTACAAATCCATAGATATTTATTTCTGTTGATCATTAATGTTTCATCTCTTTCTTCATTTTCATTTGCTGTTTACATGCTATAAAGAACTTACCATTTATTGCTTATTTCACTATCAGATAATTAGGCCTGTTCGCTCCAAGCACTGTCCTTCATGTAAGCACTGTGTGGAGCAGTTTGACCATCATTGCCCGTGGATATCCAATTGTGTTGGAAAGGTACTTAAGCAGTATATTATGAATTAGCACCATGAGAAATATCTATATTTCATTTAGCATTTGAATTCTTCTTCATGTAGAATGTTTGGAAAGAATGTGCAGTAGGAAACACAATATTTTCTCTTGTGATGGCATATACCCAATCTGATATTTTCTCTTGTTTATCATGGGTCTAGGAGTTGTCTTAAATGTTGTTTTGAGTTGATATTATTGCTGAGAAACAATATTTGGTTTCACCGCAGAGAAATAAGTGGGACTTCTTTGTCTTCCTTTGCATGGGATCAGTGACATCATTTATTGGTGCTGTTATTACAGTTCATAGTATGTGTTTTGAATCTAACAAAACTCCGCAGCATGTTTCTTCGCTTTTTTTTTTTTTTTTTTTTGTAATTAACCTGCAATGCAATATTGCAGGGATGTGGACAGGATCACGATCTCTCCTGTCTTCTGGGACTGTGATCACTTATATGGTGAAAGAACATCCTGGGGCTGTTACGTTTCTTATCCTGGACCTTGTGTTGCTATCTGCAGCTTTGGCCCTTACAATTGCACAGGCTTCACAGGTAACATAACACTGGCACATAATGTTGATCATTTGGATATTATACACTGCATGTGATGCAGGCAAGGATGTTATACACACAGAATTTTAGAAAAAGTTTTGAAGTTCTTGATATTGGAAGTGAGTTGGGCATGCCTATGTTCATTGATGTGCATGTATTGATAAATGAGTTAGGCATGTCTGTGTTGATAGGTTTACATATTTTGATATAGCACATTGGACAGCACAAGTAGAATCTGTCTGTGGATTGTGTTGCCATACAATTGCGGAGGAAATTTGATAGAACCACCATTCAAATTGATGTTGATAAAAAAAAAAAATTCATTAATTGATGTTGAGAAACTCACACTTCTGTTTGATTCTGTGGTTGGTAGTTTAAATGGCCATCACATGTATTTGCATACATTTGAGGGAAACGAATGCCCCCTTAATATCCCAATACTCATCTAGTGTCCCACAATGCCCTCAGTTGTCATCTCAACTAGATTGTGTGCTACTCATGTGCAATATCCATTGGATCAACCTTTATTTTCATGTCTTCCATATCAAGGATTCCATCCTCACCCCTTTACCAGCATAAGTCTACTATCATTCATCTAAAACAGTCTTGAGAACGTGTTGTTACCATCTTGCTGTCATTGTTATCTTCTGACCTTTTCATTCTACATGCAAAGTATCTATCTTCTGCTCTTATCATTCTACATGCAAAGCATCTGTCTTCCACCTTTGCTCCTGTTGGCCTTCACATCTTGTTCCATTTTGGTAGCATTGATGATGTATTGCCATCCCTAACACCTTCTCAAAAGATGATATTGCATATTTCTTTTGTCATTGCTATCAACATCCAATGAAAACCTACACAGAAATTAAACTGCATGTTTGTAGTTGTAGTAGCCTTGAGAGATTGGAAGCTCCAATGATATAAGTCACCAAATCTGTGGAAGGAGATGTGAGCTCTATGAGCAGTGGATTCACAGGAGAGCTACTTGTTTGAGCTTGTAAAAGCGTGGGGTGAAGATCTGAGACTATAGAAAACTGTGGTGGTTGAATTTTTGAGAAGGTCGAACAGCATCTATCTTGGATGACGAATTGACGCTGATGACGCAGAAGGTGCTACTTGAAATATTTGACTCATTCTGTATGGCTTCTGGTCTAATCTCATCTGAAGAATAGACACTAGCTGACTGGAGTATTGCTTGAAAATGACTGAACAAAGAATGAGTTCAAATGAATGTGGATATAGTAGAGGGAGATAATTGCATGGATTTTTGCAATAAATTTTTATGCTTTGTGCATACCCAACTGAATTATTGGCTTGCATGATATCAAATAGATAACTTGAAAAAATTTGACATGAATACTTGTTAGCTTTTGACACACTTATCGGAAGGTCATAAGCATATAGACTCTATCCATTCATTTGTTTGATATGTTCTGCAGCTTAATTATGGAGCCTTTTTGTACATCAGGACTAATTTTATACTAACAGGACCATGATTGAACATTCTTGGTGGTGATTGATCACTCGACAAATGCGTATTTTGTTATCATTATGTTTATTAGAATTCATACTGAGCTTTATTCCAATGTTTGTGGCCTGACAATATTAGCTTCTGTTACTAGATTGCGCGGAACATTACAACAAACGAGGTGGCAAATGTTAATCGATACTCTTATCTTCACGGACCTGAAGGCCGTTTCCGCAATCCATACAATCATGGTTGCCGGAAGAACTGCACGGACTTTCTAATCTTTGGTTACAACAACGACGAGGACATTGCATGGCCGCCGCTTCCCATGGTCGCAAGATGAAAGTACTGTCACCGTATTGCTGTCATCGGTACCATCGTCTGTACACAGCCGGCCGGCTTTCAATTTCCGATAAAGAACCTGGACATCTATCTTCAGTTTCTTGCCATGAACTCCTGCAGCTCTCCCTCTCCAGCTTTGTACACACCTGAACTAATAGTTCCATTAATTAGTTTCCATTAGAACTTGTAATCAAAAGACCATTTTCATTTTCCATTGCTGTTGTGAGATCTGTAACATAATTATTTTGTTGTAAAGAACAAACAACAACATCAAAGCGCAATAAAATTCTTGATTTTGTTCGAGTGAAACAACTGGAAGAATTATTGATCAATGAATGTTAGACAAAGAGCAAAGACTGCCAAAATTATTATTTAAAAAAAAAACAGGTAATGTTTTGTCTATCCATCTTATCAACTGTTTATGAACAGTTGACTGCACAAAGCCATTAGTTGAAGCTTCTTTTTCTTTTTGTCTCCTAATTTAATAACTTGTTAATTACTCCCCATTATGTGTAATTAATGTTTCCCTTTTGATCATGATTAACTTATTAAATGATTAAGAACAAGAACCAATGAGAACACAGTTTGGTGTGTTGGAGGTTGCCTTGTTAAAATTGTCAATGTTCTCTCAAACAGAGAAACTTTTGACACATTCCTGCGTGTAAGCTTCAATATCTTCAGAATAAATTCAGCTGCTGTCTTATCATGAACACTAATGCTTTGACTAAAATCATTGATCTCTGACAATGTAAAACAAAATGCTTAAGAAATTGTTTAATTTAGACAAAACCTGTTCATAATTATTTATCTTCACTTTTTCCCCTTATTTATGTTCTGCCAATTAATTATAATAAATGAACTAGTGATTTATAATTAAAAAGAAGAAGAAGAAGCTATATATAGAAAGAAAAAGAATGCATTGTCAAATGGAGTAAGGGAATAAGAACTTTTTCATTTATATATTGTCTTAATTCCCATGTAATCATGATTAACAATAAGAATTAATTATGTCTTTGCTTATCTAGAAAGGAAAGGATATATTTATATATATACTATATATGTATATATGGAGATATTTGATGAGTGAGTTGTCTTCAAATGGACCAAAAGGATGAGAATTCTTTAAACATTCTTTGAATTGTTGGAACACTAATGGCACGCTTGGCACTGTTTTGAGAAGAAGAACCACATACCAAATTCTTCATGCATGCTTTGACATTTGTGTGATAGTCCATGAAGCACACAAAAGAAAGAGCTTTCCAACTATGTGTTCTCATTAACCAAAAAAGTCAAACCCAAGAGCTTATCCCATTACAAGCGAATCAAAACCTTTTTCTTATATATATAAACAACTCTTCCTCTTCTTCTTCTTCTTCTTCTTCTCTTCTTGTTCTTCTCTTCCTTTTTTGACTTTTGTTTGAAAGGAAGCCAAGAACCATCATTAACTAAACCTTTGCATTTATAGTCAAACCATTGTTAAATTAAAAAAAGAAAAAACATTAGCTATAAAAGAAGAAGAATGAGAAGGTTATTAGTCCACTACTAAGTGGATCACTTAGACTCTTTCCTCTTTGTGTCTTCCTTTTGATTCAATTCAAGAACAAAGACACTTCTTGCACTAAAGCACCACATCATGATCAGTAATCATCAAGCATGCGTGCACATGTGTTAATAATCCACATAGTTCATAAGTGTTGCCACTTTCAGAACCTAATTCAAGCTTCATAGGTCAATGTGAATTTATTAATTAATTAATCAACCCAACACAAAGAGATATGTTTCTTAATATATAAAAAAAAGATAATGATTGAGTGATTAAAGAATTATTATATATATATAATATTGTGAGAAGATAATAACAAAGATGTGGGGGAGAATGTGATTAGGAATGGGTGGTGCTAAAGAACAAGAAGGTGGCAACAAAGAAACAAACAGTTGGTTTGATATGATGCCCTGCAATGCATACATGCATGCATGCATGCATGCATTCCATTTCATTGTCTGAAATGGAAAAAAGGTGGTGGTGGTGGTGGAGGTGGTGGTGTTGTGTTTGACTGATGGTCCCACAAAGTTAAGGCACGTCCATGGACGGCCTTCAGAGTTCAGGCGGAAGGGGGGCCTTATTCCGGGAATGCCGGACGTAGCCAAGCACTGCTGGACCTCTGCCAACATGGCCGTGCATGCCTTCATCCCCACGTGATTTACCACGTACTTGTCCTCCACCACATCACAGTACAACACTTCAATTCAAACTATCATACATATACATATATATATATAATATAATATAATATAAATTAAGTTGAATCATAGATTATATTCTCACATCAAAGCATACGGATTCGAGTTTTCAATTTTGGAGTTAGCATCGAAATGAAACACTAACTCTCTTGTTGCAAAAACAAAAGTAGTAATCTATACTCATAAATTTGAGTTGCATGTATGCTTTGAATATATATGTTTTTTATATATATTTTTATGAATTATGAATGATGTTTATTAGACTTTTATATGTGTGTGTATATATATTTGTTAGGTTTAACTATTTAAGGGGTAAATTTATATCTTTGATACATATATGTTTGTTTGTATAATTAGTGTATTTCTACATCTACTAAAGAAACATATATGTACCAAAGTGTTTGAAAGATTAAAAATATCAAGGCCATAATATATATAGTGGTGGCATATATATATGAATCATTTAATGAAATTTCATATGAAATTGTTAGGCTGTTATATGAGGGTGTATGTATATATATATATATGAAGGAAAAAAAAAAAAGAAGGAAATATTTATCTTTTAACATTATTCCATGCATGGATGGATGTCTGCTTAGAAGTTGGAGAGCTTGCCATGTGTCATTCAAGGACAACAGGGACCTCAACACAATAAGCCATGCACACTTGGTTTGAAGCAAGAGGTTTTAGGTGTATCAGCTTTATAAGCCATAAGGTGGCAGCTAGATGATAGATGGCATGCAGAGCTATAAATCTCCAACTCCATTATATCAATCATCTCTTGGAGAACAATAACAATGTGTGGTCTGAGTGGCCAACTTTGCTATGTATACATGATAAGGAGCACTTCTATGTATTTTTTATAATAAAAATATTATATAATATTATATTATAAATGTTCTCTTTTTCCATGAAAACTTTCAACTTCTTCACCAATGACTCAATGAACCACCTTTTGATTGCACTAAGAGCATTGTTTAATCACTTGAAAAAAAGTACCATTTATATACATATATATGTAAACACTTTGAAAAGTAAGTGATCTTATCCTCATAATTTTCATTATGACACTTGGAGTCTATGAATTCCCATTAAGGGTTAAATATATAAAAAAAAAAATTAGTGATTCCTGTGTTGAGACATAAGACTTAATTAGCTTGTTAACCAATAATGTCTCTTTTCTTTTTATCATGTGGGTGCTAGTAAGTGGGCGGCATCAAGTTATATTATCTAGTTACAAAACATGGATTAGTGGCTAGCTAACTATATTTCTAAGTCTAATGGAGTAGTAGGACTATACTTTTTGGTTTTTTTAGTCATGCATTAATTAGGTTCTTGATTTCCCATTAACGTTGGAAAGATGACAAGATTAATATTGTTTTTGGAGGATGACCAAGCACCATCATCCACTTTATATAAATGTTCTTCAAGATTTAATTAATTAGACTTAATCATGCACCGACATTTGACATTTATTGTTCAAGTGTCAACTTAGTACAGAGACCTATATATGTATATATATTATATATAGCTAATCTAGATTATAGCTTTCTTTTGTGTTAGTTATAAGCTTATCTTAATTAACAGTAGTTTAACTTTAATGACAATGTTGCTTGTCTTTTGGTTGTTATGAGCCATAACTTTCTTTGCTAGTCCATTGTCATGGAGTTTTCTCCATTAACATATTGTTTATATTATTCCTAAATTGATGTATTAACAAACTAATTATAAATATTTCTTTCTTATATATATGCATGTGATGAATATGAATATGAATATGAATATGAAGATGAAGATGAATACTTTATTTGTTTATTTATTTATTTATACTGATTAAAAATTTGTTGTAATTCCATTGAATGATGGTCCTTTGAGACCAACCACAAACTTCTCATTGGATGACACTTGCCATACAATGACAGGACTTGCATGTACTCCACAATGATTGAAAGATTGAAAAGAAATGTAATTAATTTTGGGCAGATGACTTAAAGTTTCTCATGTTTCAGCATGTGATTCAGTGGATCAACCACATCTACATTAGCATTTAGTATTATTAATGCATATACACTTATAAAGGGGCCCAAATATTTTCAGCACATTTTGTATTTATACTACTTTATATTTGTAGAATAAATAAAAAAATTCATTAATTAAATAAAAAAATCACACAATATATATATACACACACATTACACGATATACGTATGAATTAATGGTAAACTAAACTACCATACAAAAAATCTTTCTTTATTTTATCTTGTGTCTCAAATAAATCCTTATTGATAAAAAGTTGATGTTGCACTTAGTGAGAGTGACTGGTATTACATCAATTACATTGTTTACTTAGTTTTATAATTAATTAATCAAATTTAAATAAAAATTCATACAGTGTATATGAGAAGAAAAACATGGAAAAAATCCAAGGAAGAAACAAAAGATATAGATGTTATTTAAGCACTAAAAATAATAGAACAATTATTTTATTTTATTTTATTTAAATCTCTCTCTCTCTCTCTCTCTCTCTCTCTCTTTCTCATTCTCAAAGTTAATAATAAGAGTGGTTGACCACACCAACTTAAATCTTTTTTTTTTTTGGTTAATTACTCAATGATTATTCAAAAAAAAAAAAACTCAATGATAATAATAATATTATTATTAGTATTAACTAGATGATGATTAATAAATAATGAAAGCTATATTATATTATGAGGTTAATTAATTGATTTTGCTAGGCAAAAGATGCCAAGGAAGAACAATTTAAGGAAGCTTCCTGGCTCTTTTTCATGGGGAATCATGCAAGCAAAGAGAATGGTCATGGGAGTACTAAGAGTGGTACTCAAGAAAGGGACAAGAGGAGCTGGAGAAGATGGAAATGAGTGGACTGTGAGATATTAAACAAGGACCAGATCAGAGAATTATAAAGAGAGTTTGAAGTGGATTAGGTGTGAGAGATTGAAGAAAGAAAGCATGCAAGCAAGCAAGCAAGAAAGAAAGAAAGAAAGCAGTGATCAATTAATGGGAGACACTGAGTCTTTGAGCTGGTCCTCATTGTTTGTTGGTGTGAGAGGAAAAGGGTTGAATAGATTGGGGGCATTGTGAAGTACTCTTTGTTATTTTCCTTGTATCTAAGCTCCACTGTTTACACTTTTGTCCACTCAGAAGTAGACACTGTCAATAATGGCAGGATATTGTTTCTTCAGTTACTAGCAAGGGACCCCTCCTTTCAGTTTGTACTCTTCTCTTCTCATCCATTATTATCATTTCTCTCTTTCTCTTTCTCTATTTTCTTAGTTAATTTATTCATCTAATTAATAAGAAATAAATTTCAGAAAAAAAAAAAAGAAAAAAACTTTCATTTGATCATTTAATTTATAAACATAAGAGATGCATACACATAACAAAATGAATATATATATATATATAGTTCATCAAAACTCATTCACTGAGAATGAGAGGATGAGTCTCCACTGAGACCTCCTTCTTCATCTCATCATCATCTTCATCACTAATGCACAAAATTTCTTCTAAACAACATGCACTAGTACTAGTACTAGTATTTGAAGAAACTGAACTACTATATGATGATGATGACGATGATGATGAAGTGTTTGTCAAGAGTTTAGCACGTTCCACTTCTTCGATCCAATCGGTATTTATCAATGCTATGATCATGAATGCCGCGCAAGAAGCTTGAGCAGCGAGTAATCCAAGCCAAAGTCCAGCGAAGCCCATGCCCGCGACAAAGCCTAACAAGATAGCCACCGGCATACCTACCACATAGAATGAACCAAGATTAATGTTAGCTCCAATGTTTGGCCTTGCACTTCCTCTAAGAACTCCGCAACCCGTCGTCTGCGGGCAATTGCCGAGCTCACAAAGACCGGCAATCGGCAAAGCAATGGCAGTGAGTTTCAGTATCTCATTATCTTCAGTGAAGAGTCTCCCCCACCGATGTCTCACCGAGGTGGTGAAGATCATGGCGGAGAGACCAAGAAAGATGGCACATGCTAAAGAGACAATGGCGGAAGTGCGAGCTCTTGCCGGACGTCGAGCTCCTAGCTCATTGCCAACCCTAGTGGAGACACCATAGCTTAAAGAAGAAGGGAAGACATAAACCAAAGAAGTAGTTTGGATCAGGATACCCATTGAAGCTAATGTAGCTTTAGGGTTGGAAAGAAGACCGGAGAGGATGATCATAAGCTCATACCACCACCACTCTAAGCAGACGGAGGCGCAGGTAGGGACGGCGAGCTTGAGTAAGGCTGGCCAACCACGGAGACAGTCCATGCTGGGAGTTACCCAAGAGTCTTTGTAGACGCCGGAGATGAAGAAGAAGAAGAGTAAGCAAGTGAGGAGATTAAGGTTGGTTAAGACAGTGGAGATGGCGACGCCGGCGATGTTGAGTTTGAGATGGACGACGAGGAGGTAGTTGAGAGGGATGTGGAGGAGGAGAGAGATGAAGGAACAGTAGGTGATGGGGAGAGTTATGGATTGGGTTCTCAAGAAGATGCGGAGAGGGTGGAGAAAGGAGAGCAAGAAAAGGTCAGGAATGGCGAAGGTGATGAAGGTTTGAGCAGTGAGAGAGATGTCAGGGTCTTGATGGAAGTAGAGAAGGATGGAGTTGATGTTGAGCCAGAGAAGAGAGATGGGGATGGAGGTGGAGAGGAGAAGAAGAGTGGTGCGTTGAAGAGTGAGGCCAAGAAGTTTACGTTGTTTAGCACCAAAAGCTTGGCCACAGATGGGTTCCATGCCCATGGCTAGGCCGGAGAGGATGGAGTAGCCGGTGATGTTAGCGAAGCCGATGGCCAGAGATCCTCCGGCGAGGGAGAGCTCACCGAGGTAGCCAAGGAATAGCATGGAGATCATTGTGCGTAAATAGAGAACTAAACCAGTGATTGTTGAGGGAATTGAGATTCTTGCTATTGCTCTCATCTCTTCCATTACCTGCATGCATGCACATATATATATATAGGTAGAAAGTTAGTTAATTTGGTAGTTAGAATGATGGTTAAGAGATGAAGGTGAAGGTTGTAGTATACCTCGGAGAATGTTGGCCATCTATGAAGGTCATCCATGGAAGGGAAGGGAGGTAAGAGATGGGACTGGGAAAGGGGTTGGAGAGAGAGGGTGGTGGTGGTGCACATGGAGGAAGAGGAGAAGAAGGAAGGATGATGAGATTTAATTCTATCTTTGAATGAGGAGGGAGAGAGGGGGAAGAGGAGAGGGGATTTATAGGATAATGATCCTTAATACGGACGGAGTTGACACGTGTCAAGTGTATGTGCGGGGACTTCTTGATTTTTATTCGGGCTTTGTTTTAGCTCAAGCCCGTTTAATGATTGGGAGACTTCCTTTTGTTTTAGCTAATAAAATATTAATTTGTATAAATGTTTCTGTTGCTGTTGTGCTGTATATGTACATGAATAATAGTTTACTACTATTCAATTTATTATTTATTTGGGAAATGAAATTTATTTGGTGAGGATATATATATATCACCAGAGTGTAAAATTTATTGGTTTTTGTTTTTAGAAAAAGGAAGGAGGAGCAGTTGGAAAGTGGGGAACAGGGAAGGATGAGAACATACGTGCACAAATACTATCCACTTCTTGGTTTGCATCCCTTTCCACAACATGTCAATGAGTTTGCAGCAGCTGCTGGTGCTGCACTTTGGCAGTACTGGTAAGAAAAATATCAGTGAAAACACTAGCTCAAACACTCAGATAAACATCTCAAATTCCATACACAAACATAAACATACAGAGAGAAAAGGGGTTGTCATGGAGCTGCAGTGGATGCTGGTGAGCAGGGGGTCAGATTCAGATAATGAAGTCCAAAAACACAGAGAAAGAGTGTCAGGTATGCATGTGTCTCTCCAGCTGGGAGGACTCAGGCCATCTAAAAAGAATAGAGAGAAAGACATGCAAGTGCAAAACATCAATAGTGTGCATGCAAGCAAGGGACAAACAATCATGCAGAGAGACTAGAGATGCCTCTGTTGTTTTTAAACACCTCTCTCTTTTTCATTGTCTCTCTTATCTCTCTTTGTATAGCCAGTCCGTGAAGCCAAAATAGTGTGATTTCATTTAGTATATAGATTAAGAAAAGTGGGGAAATGATATAGAAAAGTTGTTGTAAATTTGTTAAGATAAGTTCAGGTAGAAGGACGAACCCCTGTTTGAAATGATGATGAAGATGATGAATGCTGATGCTCCAAATATCTGGAGAGTGGAGACCACAAATAGTGTCATTAATCATACCTGATTGAGAGGAATCTTGATTACATTTTTTTTTTTTACATGTATATTAAAATATATATATATATAATACAGTGTAGTAGTACTGACTGCAACTGCATGCCTGCCTAAGTTCCTGCACAATAATCAGAGACTAATGAGAAGTGATGGTAAGATGATGATATAAATACATGGCACACAGTTCAATGAAATCCCTTTGAGATGATTAGTATCTTGAAAACAATTATAGATGAGAGCAAGAGAGTATTTTAACAAAAAAAGGTGTAGATTGTTGTAACGAGGCAAAAAAGATAATGTCATAAATGCAGAAAGTAAAGAGGAATTGTGCAAGTTGCATTTATCAGTAGTGGTACGTATATTCATGTCTGTCCTTTACATAAGCAGCCATAGAAAAGAAACAAAGGAGACATGAATTGAGATCAGGTTCTGGCACCAATGCATGAGGCATTCAAGGCAATTTTTTGTTTTTGCAGAACCTTATGATGGCCCCAATCCAGGAATTTATTCTCCATCTTGATGCAAAATAAATAAAATAAATAAATAAAAATAATCTAATGACAGCTTATAGAAATTGAAAAGCTAAAGCACAAGGAATGTCACTACCAAAGCTACACTACTAATCAGCATATCCTTTGTTCCTGCTGGCCACTAAGCTCTCTGTTAAAAATCCATCACAGAGCATAATTGGCCGATGATTTTATTCCGGGCAGATAGAAATCGAATAGAATAAATTAACCAAACAGTGATCGATAATCAATCCGTTATGCTGCCGACTAAGTCGAATCTATCTTCACTAAGTTCTGTTCACGTGGATAATAACACAGTATTTGAAGAGTTGGTTGAACACACACTTAGTATGTAAGCATTGCGTGTAACCCATTAAGAAAAGAAGCCAAAGAAGTCCATGTAAAGATGCCTTCTAAGAAGAGCAAAAGCAAGGCAGCATCTCATATTACACAAGATTAACGATCATAAGTCGAAATTACTAACCTTTCAACTTCTAGAAGCACTAATGGATATCACAAAAAATGATACATCATAGTTTACTCAGAGATCATAAGTGCTTGGTCATGCATAATTTAAAATATTCATAATGAATCGAACAGATGATTATAAATACAATACCCCGATAAAATGCAGAAATCCAATTTTCATGTTTCATGCAATTAGTCTTTTTATTGATTGTGGTGTGGATTCAACAATGAACCGCTTTGATATATGATCTCAAATAAAAAGGCTTATTTTGAACAACTTCGATGAATTATACACTGTTATAACTGTTAAGTAGCACCATAAATAAAAACAATTTTGTTGGAAGTATACACGATTATACCTTCTCCGTAACCGTTACTTTTCACAATATAAGATTTAAGGAAGAGAATCAATATTCCCGGGCTAATCGCAAAATGTTGCACAGAGATCACAGGCAAGGTAGATTAATTTTCCCCAGACACAAACTTATCCCTCGTCCACTCACTCCCCCAGATAAAAACGCCTGATATTGCACAACAGCCATCACAAGTACCTTCTCTGTGTCAATATAATAGAGCACAAAATGTCTTTTCATATAAGCAAGGCCAGTAAGAAAGACATGAAATAAAAGCATACACTCATACCATTTCTCACCCCAAAAAAGAAAAAAGGGAAAAAAAATGAAAACCCAAAACAATATAAAACAAAAAAAATAGTCATACCTCACTTGTGTGTTCTAGCTCTTGTAATACTTGAACGAGGAAGAGCAATAATGGCCATAAGCCCACTGCAAAATGCAGCAACTGCAGCCACAGCAAAGGCTGGTGAATTTCCCCCACCAAATAACTGATCCCATGGTCCACTTCCTAGGGATACAATTACCTGATTTGCACAAGTAAAATTAGAAGCAGCTTAACATGAGATCAGTTAATTGTTAAAGAATACTAATTTCCTCTTTAATGTTTATCATTTGTAGTTTTCATCACTCGAAGACCATCTACCCACAAAGATGTGGAAATTAAGAGGTTGACAAAAATGAATAAATAAAATAAATACCGAAATCCTACATATTACAAACTCATACGTTCACCTACACTTACTAAGAAGGGATTATCCTAAAAAGCATAGCTCAATCAGAATTGTAAAATCCCTAGAAAAAGACAGGCATCAAGAAGACACAACAGCATTTCAATATCCTTAAGCGTCAGGATCTTTTTTGTGGGTCTCAAATATGCAACATGAATTAACCACGAACATTAAACCATCTGTTCTTTAAGGCTGTGTTCAGCTAGGTGTTAAGAATGGATAGGGATTAAGAAGGAAACTTGCTTATCTGAGACGTACTTTGCCTCTTATTCTAGGAATAACCAAGTTCCACAGGCCGGTGATATCAATTTATTCTTCCAGATTAAGCTATTGCTGTGTGCCTGGGCCGTTTCACTCGCTACCTCCTTATTTACTGAGCCTAGTTTTGGACCTCTTATTCCATGAATAATCAAATTCCAACTTCGGGTAGTATTAGCTTATTTCACATTAACATCACTTATTCCGGAATAACCTCCTTATTTCCTATCTTAGATTTTGCTTTGCTTGTATTAAAGTCTTAAAGAGGACTCCCTCCCTAAACCACATCACCTACAATTTCTTATATTAAATTGCACGTGCGATAAAAGATAAATGTACGCCTGCTAGATTCCATTGGTGTGTGGTCTCATCATTTGATCATCTCAATCTTGGGTATTTTGTTTTTTGCTGGGTGGTGAACTAGTTCATCATGGTCCTCTCAGCTCATTATGTGATCCTAATTTGTTTTTTTCCTTCACCTACACGTTCACCAATTACACCATGAAATCTTCTCCTCATCATATCCGATTACATTCCAAGATGCCCAAAGCCACAAATCATGAACAGGTGATATTTGTATCCTAGTCTTTGAACATCAGTACCCTATTTGCAATCAACTTTGCAGCTTTTTGCAATATTTACAAATCAAGCAACGCAGCCACATGGTCAGACAAGAAAAATAATATGTGCTGGGATTATTAGACATATAAGTCAAAATAAACTCACTCTTCAGCTCGGTGAAATCTGTATGTGGTTATTATATCGCCTAAAGTGGAATATATGTATGCCACTGCACAAAATTTAGCTATGGAAGTCTTATATATGCATATTGAATCCTGATAATGAATAACTCACTACTTCTATTCTTCATCATCCAGGTGCCTTGACATTTGGAATTGCATTTAGAAAAACATTAGGTGGCTTATTAACAATTACACAGGACTTATCAAGTTACTCAGGTTGTCTCAGTCATAAAAAATTATGACAAGAAACGATATGGGACCACTTCCATATGCAGTTGGCCACCTCCCTGGACTGTAGCTTCACAACAAGAAAAACTGGAAGATGTTTGCACTATAATCTCAAGCAAGCCATAGTATCTTTTGTTGTTATTGCAAGAAAAAGAAAAAAATTTAATAAAAAAAAAGCACATCTCAAATAACCCTGAGAGGCCTTGAACCCTACTACTCTAACAAGAAACACGACCGCTATGGGTGTACTGGTCACTCCTTGATGGGCCTTAATTAATAGGTGATTTCAAATTTTATGGCCATCATCAAATTTCTTTTGGGTGAAAAGCCAACCAGAGGCGCTAGAAAAGATCATTGTAGAGATAGAACATCAACTGCTCTTCTTGATAAAAAGAAATTAAAATTCAAGAGTAATAGAAGTGTCTTGCATGAGTTATGTTCACCTGTGGCACCACGATTGCTAAATTCAGAATGCCCATTGCCAATCCTGCAAGCAAGCATATCCAGTGACTCCAAAATCAAACAAGATCATCGAAAGGATTGAGAAGGAACACATTAAACACCCACCTTGCCCAAGACGTAACGGTTCTGTGCGAGTAGAAATCATTGCATATGGAATACTATACGTAATCTGTGGAGAAAAATCACAAAGTATATAGTCTAAGAAAACATTTGACAACAGAGAATGCCAGAAAATGAAGGAACAAATTGAGAGACTTACAGCCAAAGGGGCTCCTAGAACAGCAAAAACAATTACTGCAGCAACAATAATGCCAATTGGTGGAATGCCACTGCTAGGATACTCAGTAGTTTCCGCCACGTACGATATTATGAGCATTGCCCCAAAGCAAAAAGACATGAGAATGCCAGAGATTCCCCAGACAAGGCCAGCTCCCCATTTCCTACAGAGCCTTTCCAATATCACTGAAGTCACCCCAAGGACAACAGAATTTAACATTAGTCCCAAAGATCCCATTCTCACTCCTAAATGATAAGCATGCCCTTCATTTGGCTTTCCTTTGTAGATCTCTCGGCCCATCCAATCAGTGTCAAACAGAAGAAAAGGAAACCATCCAACCCAAGTTAGTGCAACCACAATGAGAACAATCCAAATCGGGGGTGTCAGGTATCTAAACGATCCTATAAGTTCCCAGAGGAAAGCTTCCTGTTGCACTTCTTCAGCCGAATGTTCAGCTCCCATGTCAGAAAGAGGGATTTCTTGGACAGATGATATGCTAATATAAGTAGTCAATGCAAGAAGAACAATGTCAAGTATGAAAGCAGACTTCAGATTGGCACAGTTCACGCTGCATGCTGATGTGAGAGTAAATGGTAAAATGGTAAACCAGCCACTGTAGGATCCAGTAGCAAAGCCAAGTATATTACCCAATGCCATGAAGAGAGAAAAATAAGCATTAGCTATCCGTGTTCGTCTATGGTCCTTCCCTGGAACAAAATATCAAATGAGAATAGTGCACTCGTCATTCCTAGAAAAATGGATGATGATTTTTGCGATAAAATGGGCTAGGTGAATCATTAAGTGATGCAATAAAACTTGAGCGTGTTCTTTTATGCGGTCACATCTGTAGAAATAGAAAAGAGGCTAAAGAAGAAAACCTTGTTCATGAATGGTGGATGAACTTATTGTCAACCATGATAGGAGAACCGATTCACAACTTTATAGAAATCAAGCAAAATGTTTCAGATATTCTAGAAATGGTCACAATGTGTATTCATATCCTAGATCTTTTTTATTGTGGAAAAAAAAACAACTTGTGCTTCATATTGAACGCATGGATGTTGCTGATGCCTTAAGTCTAAACACTTCGATGCTTGATAGGGGAGTTGCATGTCAAATGGTTCATCTGATCTGACATGGTTGTGAATTTTTCCTATTGTTTTAGGCTTTCCAGTAACAGAACTTCAAGAATAAATGCTGTGATATAATACGAAATGGTAAGCATTACATCTATTTGCTTTTAGAGAAACTAACGTACAGCACCCCATATAAGAGAACAAACACGCCATGAACCAAAGGAGAAAGTGCAGGGTACAGACTCGGAAATATTTTCTAAATATCTAACAACACAAGAAAAATTTCTGACGACAAAAAATGAGATATGCACAGACACTCTTGAAGGAATGACGATGGAAGGGAAATGCGGAATCAAAATTGCCACTCTGATTTAAAATATGACCGCATAAAAGTGTCACGTGGACTGTCATCACTAGGCACTCCATAAACCATTCAAGTCACTAGTGCTAAAGTTGGACTTTCTGCACAATGATTTCCTCTGCAAAAAGACTGACCAGAATTCTAACCAGTCAGTTGAGGACATCTTTTTTGTTTTAAAGGAGCAAGGAAGGAAGATCAAATTCAATTGTGCTCTCCTAGGGAAGTAGTAGAGAAAGATACTCTCAGGGGAAACTAGGATTTGCCAAAAATCTTCAAGATCTAATTCTACCGATCTTACCTTGACCACTCCTGCCCGGCCCTAGCAAAAGCATCTTTCTTTTGGAAAAGGATTTGCCCATGGTCATGACAAACCTAAAAACAAAGTGCTGCAGCAATGGCTCTTGTTTGAATTTCTGGCTCAATAATTGGGTTGACAGGAGCTCTCCTCAATATTTTTGGCCTTCCCTCCACACCCTCGCAAGTTAGACTTTCAGCTCAATTACGTTGATTCACATTTTCTCCCAACTAAATCAATCTGTCTTCATACCCAGCCAGAACTTCTTCGCCTCCGGTCCACTTCACAGTTGCTCCAAATATCTCTGGCCGTGGACTCAAGGTCATGGAATCTAACAGCAAACCATGGATGGTCCATTCTTTTAACCTCTTCCTTGTTGCTGTAAGAGATGAGTGAGCGATTTTTAAAAGAGATCCTGCCCCTAATCATTAAACTTTTTGTTTGGTTGGAGATGGATAACAAAACCCTCGCTTAAGATAACTCACCAATCGCAACTAAGTGGGAACCAAACTTCATACTTTATCTGTGAGATTGAAAATGAATCAGTGGGTCTCTTATGTTTTTATGCCTTAAAGCGACCAAGATATAAAACTATTTGTGCATATTTTCTAGGGTACCCTCCAAGCTCCACTTGATGTAAGATCTATGGAGCGCCAACCATTTTACAATAGCTGACAAGCAATTGCAGATGGGCTCAAACCTTACTGGGTATTCTCTCTTATAGAATCTTTGGTTACAACAAAATAGAATATGTTTTGATGATAAACATGATCATTCAAAACTAATTCTTGACAATGATTTCCTCAATTTATCTTGGTTTGTAAGAAAAGAATCTGAACACCCGAACATGCAGCACAACTTCTCTGATAAGGATTTTCCTTGCTTGATATTTTTGACATTGTAGTTCGTGTTGCTAGAGTGCCTCCCCAGCCCTTGAGTTTATCCCTCTGCATCTTCTCGTCGTTCCACTCTCAACTCACCAAAAAAAAAGGGGAGGAAAAGTACTAAACTTTCCACTTTTTACTTAGAAATCTCTACCATTAATCAACATCCTAGTAAAGAACCATCCAAGATAACAAAATCCTTCATTTCTGTTCCTCATTTTGAGTTCTATCAATACACAAAAAAAAGAACCTCACTTAACACAATGTAAAGACATAAACATGAAACCACACCAAATATGAGAAAACGCCTATGAAAGGCACGTACTTTATTAAGAAAGCTACTGAATCCATGGCATTCAACGTAAATTCAAAGAAAATCAAGGGCATACATGAAAACAAAAGGGAAAGCGAGAGGTGATTCCTTCTCAATTTGGACACAGATAGTTGCCATGGGCCCATGGCGCCGCACTTTCCCAAAATCCCAATCTCCATGCAAAATGAAAGAAAAACCGAAAGAGAAGAAGACTTACCAGAGAGATCGGCAAGGAGGGCCCGGCATGGTCCCTGGGTAGCGTTATTCCCGACATCTAGAAGCCAGAAGCCGATCACGAACACAACAACAGCACGGGGACGGTGGACTGGTCCCCGCGGGTCACCAAGGATATCACCAATGTCCGCCGAGTATCCGATGAGAATAACAGCTAAAGCGATAGTAACTGCACCAGCTGCGATGAAAGGGCGGCGTCGACCGAAGCCACTGCGGCACCGATCGCTCATGTGGCCGGCTAGGGGCTGGACGAGAAGGCCAGACAGCGGGCCACAAAGCCACACAAGGCTCGCCCACGCGTGCGCGATCCCCAGCTCCTGCACATACGGCGTCAGCAACGACAGCTGCAGCGCCCACCCAAATTGCACCCCGCAAGCCACCGCAGCCGCTCTCATCAACCTCCGCAGAGGCACCCTCTCCGGCGCCGGAGCCAGCGCCGGCGCCACCCTTCGATGCCCCGGCGCCGCACGTTGCTGTCCCGGCACCGCCATCGAGATCTCTTCTCTCGAGGATCACTATCTCTTCTCTAATATAGAAAACTAAAACGGGAGACGAGATCTGAACCTCCGCTCTTAAACAACACTCGCTTAACTTTGCACCGAGCTTGGCTTCAGCGGGACGGAAGAGGACGAAGGTGAAACTACACTTGATGTCACCTACCGGTGATTGGATACACCAAAAGCATGACGTGTTATAATTCAGGGCTTGAATTTGAGTGAAATTACAGTCAGTAACACTAGGTGGGTTGATTACGCTATTGGTATGATTAGACTGCGGATCAGTGTAAGAGTTGGGTGGCTTGGACAATCAACGGTGGTGAGCCAATGATGTCGCGCGGACAAAGATAAGGAATGGTGTACGATTAGGAGATGGTTGGAGGTGGACGACACGTGTCGCTTCGCAAGTCGTTGGATTTTTATACGGTGGCATCAAGATAATAAAAACTAAAGCGATGAGCCTTTTTGTCGAATCGGGTTAATAATTTCATTCCTTACATGTAAAATAAAAGGGTTTATTTTATTTAATTATAAAATTTATCTGCACCGGACATGCAGACTCCGGACCACACCGCCGATATGTAAGATAGTGGCGAAACTAGAAACAAATTTTATTGATACTGAATTTAAATTTAAAAAATTTATAAATATTAAATAATATTATTAATTTAAATTTAAAATGATAATAATTAATATTTCAAAAATATAAAATATATATCTATTTAAACATTTTGATTAAAGTGTAAAAAACTATCCTATCTACCTAATTAACAAATAACTTAATTAATAGTTAAATATTAAATTAACAAATAATCTAATTAAAAAATAATTTAGCATAAATTCACAATCTAAATTCATTTATACAATAATTTTAACAAATAATCTACGAATAATTAGTTTTTTATAACAATTACTCACAACGAATATCTAGCAATTTTCAAAACAATTTTCATAACAAATAGTCAAACAAATATTTAACAAATATTCAACAATTATTTAATTCAATACCAAATATTTCTTGCCCAATAAATAATCACAAAAATAAACAAATTAAAATAGATATAAAACAAATAGAAAAAAATAAACATAAACTCAAAAGAGATTGAGCACAACCTACAATGATTTTTTTTAGAGATTTTGAGGCAGCAATTGTATTTTTTAGGGTTTTATTTTTATTCATTTATTTATTATTATTATTATTTACATTAATATACTAAAAATTGATAATTATTTATTGATAAGTTATATATATATATATATAATTTAAAAACAAAAATATTTGAAGATCTATGGTTAGTCATATTATTTATTATTGTCACCCAAGATCAATTTTATTTAATATAATAATTTTATTATTTTTATTTAATTTGTTTAAAATATTGTGGATAGAACTTAAAAAAATAAATAAAGACTATTAGTGTTCATATGATTTATTATTATTATTATTATTATTATTATTATTTTATATATATATTCTAGATCCGCCTATGATAGTAACTCTAGACATGTCTAGATAAAAATACCTTCTATTTGTAAACAGTTTGAGTTCTATTATGCTATTTGTTTTTTTCTATATTTTTTTTATCACTATTGTTTGTTTGTTTTTTCGCCCTATATTTTTCACAGTTAATGGATTTTGTTGTTTTTTTTATGTTGGTTTTTGTCTCAATTCAATTTTGGATTTTAATTGTACGATTTGTTTGTGCTGATGAATTCGTGCTTTTATCTACCTACATTGAAGTCAATTAAATAAAAATAAAGTACTTAAAAAAGTATATAATTGTTTTTGATAACACATAAGATGCTTTTGTGTCCAGGAAATAAATAAAAAGAAAAAAAAAGAAAGGCGGTCAATTGCTTGTTTAATTGTTTGTTTGTGTGATTTATCCATGCTTTATAATTTATGTTTTAATTTAGATTTTTTTTATATCTATTAGAGTTGAAATGATATCAATGTTTTATAAGTTTTTAAAAATTTGAATTGATAGTGTTTTTCTATAAATTTGGGTTTTGTTTTAAATCTACTTGGATGGGCATGAATAGCAATACTTTACATGGTTATATGTCCATAGGAATAAAGTTAATTAAAATTTTTATAAAAAACAAATTTTAAGTAAAAATGAATAAACTATAATTTCTATTAGAAAAGAAGATGGTTATGAAAGAGGGAACTTAGACAAATCATACAAAATATACTATTTATAATTCACAAGAGGGATCACTCTTGTGTTATATGGTTCATTTTCCATCCCAACTTATCGGTTAAAAATTCAAATTGTATCGATACCTAAAGGGATTATATAAAGATTACAAATATAATAAAAAAAAACCACCGGTTTAGATAATCAATAGTACTAATTTTAGTTTTTTGAGTGGGAGAAAAAATTTAGTGAGAGATCAAATTTTACACAAAGCATTTAACTCTGAAGAATTAAACCTTCATGTTAACTCAATAACTTAATGTGAGGACAAATAAGATATTAACTCCATACACAAATGTAACTTGTCTTGTTTGTATAAAAAAACTTACATATATAAATAAATATTTTAAATTTCCATTGATTAATTTTATAAAAATTAAAAAAATTGATTTTTAACAATATGAGTAATATATATTATATAAGTAAATAAAATTATTTTTAGAATATATATTTTTAGACCCACACAATTACCATTATTATTTACTTGAATTTTCCCCAAAAATATATTTTAAATTTCAAAGTTTTTGAAAATAATATATATATATATATATATAATTAAAAATAAAAGTTAATAGTTCAAACAATGGTCCCAACCCAATGCATTTAAAAAACAGAGAAAAAGAAAATTTCACGGCGCGCGCGCGGGAGCTCTTCTTCGGCGCTCGATCATCGTCCTCAACCTCGACGAAAGCCCACTGATGCACTGTGAGAAGGTCGAGGATCCGAAAAGGCATGAATTAATCGAGATGTGAGGTAAAACAAGGTAGTGCCCTTCACCTGAGTTCAAGTAAATCAGTGATTTGTTTTTATTTTTAATTTTTGAAATAATTGAATTGAATCGGCTGTCATAACTATAGTTCTTCATCTATTTGATTCTTTGTTTGTATTCAAGTCTCCGATTGCCCATTTTTTTTCAATGTTCTTGTAATTGAAGTATGGATTTGCGTTTCATGAGCTTCACCCCCAAAACGCGGACACTTTAGTGAAAGCAAGTTGTGTTTTTTGACCTATAAAATGCTAAATTGAATGTGTAACTGGAATAATTTTTAATTGACACAGGTATTTATGTTATATATAATTGTAGCAATTTTGCAGATGCTTGGCTGCAAGTATATGTAATTTGATATTGATTTAGCATGTGTATATGAAAACATGAAAAAAAAAATGAAATTTCATATCCAATCAGGCATAATGCCGCATTGATTTGGTATTTTGAATCAAGAAGACGATATAAGAAGAGTTTGCTTGGACGCTAAACATTGGGCCGCTCATTGTTCCGTGCAAAAGCTTGGTCCAAAGCAGCAGCCCAAGATACTGTCTTTGATGATATATGATTCAGAAAATACTGTTCTTGGTGAAATACTCAAACTTTATGCATCCATGTACACATTACCAAGATGACATCCGATTCCTGACTTATCTATGTCAAATTATTCAAAGTGAATGGCTTGAGATACCAGAGGGAGATGTGTTTGGATACCAAGCATTGGGTTCCCTTCTATTGTCTGAAGAACCTGGCCAAAAAACTAGCGTGTCTCATACATGGTGAGGCTTCAATTGATATTTTCCTTTTTTGAGCACTGAATTGACTTGGGGTTGGTTATAGAGGTGGCCAATATGGGATTCGAGGGGTCTAACGTGATCACATTAAGGTTGAATTTTATGAGGCAGCACTGTAGACATTGTAATAGTAGTGAAGTACTGATGACTTGTAAATACTCTATCAACTTCACAACAATTTTGTTTACTCTGAATCAGTCATCTTAAATTGCTGCAATAATGATCTTTTTAGTTCTTGATGCATGTTAGTTGTATTGTAGAAGCATTCTGGTTTACAGCTACTTGGCAGTATAATGATAAGAAATATCTTTGACCTCTAGAAATCCACTGAAGACTTGCCAGAATGGTCTGGCAGCATTCTGTTTATTATTTTGTATTGCTCCCGTGAATTTACTTTTTATTCAGTTTTCTAATTGCCCCTTGAGCTTCAGCTTACCCATTTCACAATTTATGTTAAAAGCTTTTCTGGAAACAAGAATTGGATAAAGCCCTTATTTTCTTTTTGAGGGAGCAGATATATTTATATTCTTGTCATCAACAGATTGAATTTAGCCATTTTCCAGTTTATTTTTATCAGAAAATTAGCATGTTTAGTCTCTATTCTTTAATACTTCTGCTAATGCACAAGCTGGCACCACGTGTATTCCATGTTATTATAAATGTGAAGACATTCTTGTAGGGAGTTGTAAATGATGTTTGGTGGTTAGTTGTGCTTAACTCATACATAATCTGCCCTATGGTACATTGTTTAGACATGAAAGCAAGTGGCTTCTTGTTATTTTATCCACTAAACTTTCTGAGGTTTTATTTTTCTATAGGCTAATTTTATTCTAAGTCTTGGTCCTATGATTTTGTATCTAGGAGGAGATTTTGTTGTATTTAGAACAAGTGCTTGTGGAAGGGACATATCACTTAAAGTTAGATCCTTATGTTTATCACTAGGTTGGTTTGTTCCCAATAATAAATCATATCTGAAGATTTGGTTATATTATAAGAAATGATCAATGTCTTCATTGACATTGCCCAAATACCGAAAGAAGTCAGTTTTTTGTTACTCCTGAGAATGCAGCAGATGAATCTTCATTCTTGCACTGTTACATGCTCAAAACCTGTGATAGAGTTTGTGGGTGACTCAATAAGATATGTACGAGATAGACTTATCACATCTTACAGAGTCCTCAGATGCATAAGAAGGACACTCTGTTAAGCAAGATCACAGTGGGTGCTCTAATTTCCGTGTTTTCATTACTGACAAGCATGCTTTTTGTATTTTTATCTCAATGAAAGATCACTGTAATTTGTTTAGTTTGAGAAGAGAGGTTTTTGGTTGTCTTATCAGAGGATTCTAGAGCATTGGCATAGGATTATCATTCACTGTTTACTTATTCCTTCCGGTGTTTTCACTATTTTCCTTTGCATATTTCAACTCTTGACTTCTTTCGCCTTTAGGTAACATAATATTCACAAGCCTTTTCTTTCAAAAGAAGGCAATTACTTTCCCTATACTAAGATCCCATTAACTGTGATTACTAGCATGAATTGGATACATAGTGCTGGAAGGGTTGCCCAGTCCACTCTTTTTCCTGTATTTCTTTTTCGCTTTAGAGAAAGGGTAGACCCTGCGATTAGTAAGACCATAAGAAGGCAGTTAGACACTATAAGGTTCACAAACTGATCTTCAGTGATTAACCAAGCCGGTATTGCTTCTTGTTTCATCTAAGTGTTGGTCTAGATCCTTCTCAATCAAGCATGAAGTACTGCAAATGCAGCATTAAAATATTTGCCTTCAACTGCTGCTGTGCATCTCCATCAAACATCGCAAACTTCCTTTTGTCATGCTATATGAGTCTTATTCAGCAAAGGAAAAATATGGCTACTATGAATAACTTAAGTGTTGTTAGCTCATTCTTCCTGAATTAAAGGCCAGATAACATCACTTGAAGTGGGGCAGTACTTCCTCCAAATATTATATTTAGAATTATTTATCAGATATGTTCCCATAAAATCTTTATAGAATCTTGGGTCGACATTATTTTACTCCTAATTCTGCATTATTTCTGTAGGGACCCTTAATGTTTGTGTATATAACGCATACCTATCATTTCTAAACAAGTTCATTGATCATTAAATCTCACTTAATTAAGCTGAAATTTTATTTTGAATGTAAGTTTGACTAAGCAAGTTCTAGAAGAAAGGAGTTTTCGTTAGTTATGTCCAATGGGGTTGTCATACCGACAGCATAAATCACTCCTGATAAAATCTACCTATTCTAATAGGACACGTATTATGTGATGTGGATTTCAATAATAAAATGCCACATTCAAATGCTGATTCTAGTGTGAACACTTGCTCTTTGTCAAATCTGAGATCTTGGATTATCCTTTTTTTCTTTTTCTGTTTTGGGAGAAGTGGATAACCCACAAGTGTATGATCGTTGATGACATTTTAGCAAATTCATTGTCAAGCATATGGTACATGAATTCCATCACTATTTTGAAGGTTGATAACCATGATAACATTATTTCTATCACAATGTTGTTCTCTAAATGAATAATAAACTTATTCTCCATCTGTATCTTTTGTAGACTGCATCTTTTAAGTGCAAAAACAATATGTGATACTCTTCTATTTTCGAAGTATGCATGCTTTAACCAATATATGTGATTGCTATGGTTTTATATTTGTAGTTCATGTTCAATGTTCTTTCTGAAGGTATATTACTTCATTTGCTTATTTATATTTATTTTGCATCCTTTTATCTTGATATACAGCCTGACACCCTGCAGGAAGAACTTTTAATATATAAACATCAAGTTTTACTTTGAAGTTACTTGGGTGGGGTATTACTACTTTGTACTTGTGTGATTTTGCTTCTATAAATGATGGATGATTACCTCACCATGTTCCTCAATGCAGTTCACATATGAAATGTTATGGACTTCCGTGGTGGGATCAAGATATGCTCAGTTGGTTGTTTGCTGCTTTAGTTCAGAATACCACTTAGTTTATGTGAGTAAATGACTAATTTTGATGTATTATATGCTTAGTTGATTGATCAGTTTGCCACCACTAGTCTTTTTATATCAGTATGTGGCAAATTTTAGTATTGTTTCACAATAAATGTAAATAAAATATGTTTCTATGACGCATCCCAATTGAAACTGTTCAATAGAACCTATTATGAAATTTCTTCATTGAATTGAGGGTCAAACATCCTTAGTTAGCATTAGAATGAAGGCCTTTCTCTTGTGTATTTTTGATTAAATTTCTCCCTACTGTAAAGATGGCTGCGTATAGTGTAATGCTTGTTCAAGAAATGAGTAGATAGATAGATATGAATCTTTTCTTCATCTCTTCACTTGCACTAAGCACTGGTTAAAAGGCTTATTAGGTATACATACGCTATCTTTTTATTTATTTTGTTTAAGATTCGTTTGTGTTAGAACATAATATAGCTTTTTGGTTGGTAAATTAGCTTAGATTAGTGTGAATAGAACTTGATTTCTCTCACCTATTGGCCTCTTATTGAAGTACCAAGAAGCTGATGGATTGTGAATCAATCAAACATCTTGTAGGAAGTGGTTAGCCTCTTTACCAACTTCCTATTTTCCCTGTTTTTTTTTTTCCAGCAGACTTGGAGGGAACACGTTTTTTTTTTTCCTTCCAATCTAGACATAGAAAGTAATTTCATTTTAAGAAAGCAAAAATGGTGGAATTTTATCCCCAATCAAGATTTTCAAGAAAGGAGATATTTTGTTCTGCTATTATTTTTTACCAGCAGGACGTTAGCTCCTTATAGTGTGACAGCTGACTGCAAGGATGTTTCTTATTTCAGTTTGGCTGTCATCTGTTTATGCTGGTGATCACCTTTCTAATAAATTATTCCAACATGATCTTTATGAAAACACCATTTCCCTTTGTTATTTCAACTTTCCTTATCATGATGACAGATGTCTATTTATGGACCCCAAGACAATTGGATGGTTTAATATTGATTGCAGGAAAGCATGTTAGCGTCTTTCAGTGTGAACTAATGATTATGTAGCAGATTAGTATGAATACTATGAGTTCATGATAGATTATTTTAATCATTTGGAATTGAATTTAAGCAGAACTGACTTCGTTGATAAGTTTTTCTATTTCATTAAAAGTTATAAGGTGGAAGTGATCACCTCACATGTCTTCTACATCGGAGGAGACTTTTAGCATGTGTGGAATATTGTTATTGCTGGCTCTCATTGTTTAAGACTTGATCCCTTATGAGACATAAATATAATCCAATGACCCGGGTTCATTTAGCCTGGTATGCTAGCTCTTGTGCTTTTTGACTGATTTGTGTTTTACCGGTGGAAAGCATGTTGTTAGCAATGTATAACACATGACTTATACGGAACAAGATTGTTATCAATGTATGGTTTTCATATTTATATATATATGGTTCATCACAATATTATTCTCCTGTGTATTCTTTTCCAAAAGCAAATCAATGAAATGCAATTGTGAAACATGCATCCCTAGTCTGAACAATATCTGTGAATGATCTTCACATCTAGTAGTTTATTTTGCTTATTTTCCACTTGTTATCTGCACAATTATCTTTATTGTGGTTGTCTAATATATTCAAGTCCATATTATGTTAGATGGCTTATGCCACGCTCTTCTCGTAGTATGTTTTTTTTTGTTTTTTTCTGGAGATGTGTGCAAAATACTTGATTATATTACTAGAGAACACTAGTACATCATCACACGTAGGCAAGTGGCACAAATAAACATGGACTGAAAGGTGAAAACAACTGGAAAAACAACAAATTGTTGTATTTGTTATTGTTTCTTCTTTGAAGCTGTAGAATATTAATATAGTTTAAGAAAGTCAATGTAGCTGATGTTGTGATAGTGATTAGCATTTCCATTATTCTGATTGAGTTTAAGGACTTGTATAGTAGGATGAACTAAACAGTAAACACTCGCCCATCAAACAAGAAAGGGAAAGATTCTACTCTTATATGTATGAATTCACATAAACATATGAGACATCTTTTTATGGCCAAACCATGAGATTCGGTATAAAATGGGTTAAAACGGTCAATTCATTGTACAAGCTGACCATCCATTTTAAACATAACCCATAAATAGGATTGTTAATAATTAAAATACTATTGTTGAAACAGAGCTTCCTATGAGTAGTTTTCACCTTAGGTGGACACGGCAATTTTCAAATGAACAAGATAGCTTCATTGAAATAATTCCATCACTGAGAAAACAACAGGATCTATCAGCGAGTAAATAATAGGACTTCACAATCAAAGTGGTGTGGAATGCTGGACAAGAATTCTGGAAGTGTCGACCTCACAAAAAACAAAAGGTGAAAGATGCAACATTTGTTTTGTCGTTATCTTAATGCAAAATAATATGGTTTAGTCCCTTTAATTAATAATAATAAACAAATAAGAAAGATGTTATCTGTGGGATTCTTATTTGGCAAAAACCTGATAATGAGCGATTCAAATATTATATGGAGAACAAGGAATTCTGCATATTGGACTATTGGAGCCTCCGTTGATACAGTGAAATGAAGATGTGGACAAAAACGTTCTTCTTTTGCAGTGAGAAGTTTTCCTACTCAGAGGCCATAGGAGGAAGAAGCACTGTTTCTTACACTTTTGAGTAAAGAGAGAAGAAAGAAGCAGCTTTGATTCTTTCCTGCGAGAGGTGAGTTTTAATCTTCGTATATAGAACCTATCTTAAATTTTCTGAAATAATTCCTCTGAAGATGGATGATGTTGATAAGGATTTGTAATCTTTCCAGTGTTGTCATGCACTTAATTGTTTCTGAATCTTATTTGCTTTAACTTCTTTCTTGAATGGAAATATGATGATTTAAGCCATTAACCCCAAGATTTTCATGCGTTCTTTTGTTTTTATTTTTATGTTATTTTACTTTAGTTTTATGTTGTTCATGGGCTTAATTCAGGACATATTAATTTACTGTTTCATAACAAGCTAGCTCTAATGGATATCATGCCTCTCCGACTTCTAGCTCCACTGGTAAGCCATCACCGTTATCCTTTGTGAACTTTCTCAGCTCTAAAGCAAAGAAAAGATTGGTGTTTTATCCTACAAGAAAATTAGCGAGAACTTCTTCTGGCCTACAGGGAAATGTTGAACCTATCTTAAATGACCAAGAAATGAGCTTTCTTCATCAGGTCAGCCTGCAACAGATGACAGAAGTACTTGAGGATGATTATCAAAAAACGCCTTTCTCCTTCAAGTCTCCAGAGATTGCCACACTCAACAACTTCAGCAGTTCAGTGATTAATGATAAACCCAACTTGGGCACTTCCAGACTGGCAACAAATTTTCTGAAGGTTGAAAATGAGGACACTTACACCACCAAACAAGTTTCAGTCATTGCACAAGGTGCAGCCAATTCTCCAAAATATCTTTCTTTTGGGAATCCAGATTCCTTATCTGATCTGCAGCAACTATACATAAATGGTGTTGGAGAAGAAAAGGATGAGATGAAGTTTTTGATCTCTAAGAAACCAAAGCTGATGAACCATGATATCTCAAGCTTCCAGGCTTCTGGGAGAGCTAGCATGGGGAATAACCCACATTCTTCTTCCCGTGATCATATGATTGCAGAAAGAAAGCGCAGAGAAAAACTCAATGAGCAGTTCCTCTCACTATCAGCTATCATCCCTGACCTGGCAAAGGTACCCCTTTTTGTCTTATTCTTATATTTCATGGAGTTACCTCATTAGTTTTTAAAAGCTTCTTGCCATAAAACAGCATGAGATATAGTTCTGCAAACTATGTTTTCTGAATGTATCTTTTGTGAAGACATGACATAGTAAGAACCTGTAGTGAGACATAGAAGAGAGAATAATATACATTAGAGATGGCTTCTTATCTGAAAGAAGTAAATCTAATAAACTTTAGCATTCCTTTTATCGGTTATTTCATTCATTCAATAGGTTACAAGACTAGTTAGTCAAAATGTTATTTTTTTCTCTGATATTCTCCTCAGCTGAAGAGGAAGTATATATCTGAAGAATATATATACATACACACACACACACACTCAGATGCAATGTAGAGATTTGAATGCCGATGGACAATATTGGAATTAGAGTCAATAACATAGGCCGTGAATATTATGCATGAGAAACTTTGGAAGTATGAGCAAGTATTTGAAGCTTTTCAGTAAAATGTCCAAATTTCTCTAAGTTGCCTCTTTTCTCTTCTCTTCCATCTCTCTCTCTCTTCCAAAGATTACTTCTGTTGTATTCTATTAAATTCCAAAGAGTTGCCCTTTAAAAGCACAAACTCTTTCTAAGCAATCCAAAGTGTAAGGTTTTGGTTCTATTTTCTTTTCTCTTTGCTATCTCTTCTTCTCGTCTGTTTCTTTTCTGCTTTGATATACTCAACAATTATCACCATAGCTTTGAAACACAAATACATGCACTTCAACTTAATCTTCATTGTAGAAAACTAAATGGCTCACAGATGACATGAATTTGGCAGACAGACAAGGCTTCCCTTCTTGTTAGCACAATCAATTATCTCAAAGAACTTGTAACAAAGGTGAAATCCCTCGAAGAGAGTATCATCGATGGTCCCGTTGAGTCTGCTATTCTTATGAAGGATGACGAGGCCTCCTTGATCACCAATGAGAGCTCTTCAAGTGATCCTCTCTTTAAAATTGAGGCAAAACTGACTGGAAACATAATTGTCCTAAAATTCCAGTGTAAGAACCTTAAAGGACTAGCAATCAAAGCACTCTCAGAGATTGAGAAGCTCTTCCTCACCATAATTGATCTTAGTATCATGCCTTTTGCAAGCTCTTCCCTTGATGTAGTTGTCATGGCAAAGGTGAGTTGTTTCTCTACCCAAGTACTATTAGATTTGTCTGAGATAAAATATGTGAATATATTGCATTGAACTTTCTGCTTGAAATATCACATGATTATTAAAAACTTATTAGAAAGAGATTTTTTTTAATGTCATGGACTTTTATGTTTTTACAGGTTGAAGATGGATTTTCATTGACAGTGAAGGAACTAGTTGAAAAATTAAGTTCATTTTTCAGCCAAATCATATGAGAAAAGCAATCATTGTCTCATTTGCATCTCTCTCTCTCTTTCTCTAACTTGTTGCTGTTGCATGGTTTCTTCAATAATATGGATGCATTGGAATATATCATCCAGTGCTTTCATGTATGTACAAAGTGAAGAATAAAATATATCTGTGAGTTATGCATGTTCTATCAGTTGTTTTCTTGAGATTTTGTTTTTCTTTGAATAAAAGATACACTATTATTATTAATATTATGTTGTTGTTGTTTTATCTTATGTTGTTTGTTTTGTTGCCTGGGGACTTTGTGGAAAAAATAAATTCAAAGGAACCAGAAAATTGTGAAGATTGATTGGACTTTTTTTGATAAAATGTGGATAAACCACTAGTTTATTAAACACTCCATTTCATTATGTTTTTAATTTATAGTGATACGAGGAGGGTCCATTTTAGGGTTGTTTGATTTTAATCTCAAAAAACAGGATTTAGAGCTGAAGAGTGTCTGGTTGTGATCAATCCCGTTAGTGTTTTTATTTATTTATTTATTTATTTTTAATAAAGTGGATAAATCACCAATTTATTGAAGAAAAAGTTTCAGGAAACAGGACTAACTCAATAGAAAATACAATC
This sequence comes from Dioscorea alata, assembly GCA_020875875.1. Lineage (NCBI taxonomy): Eukaryota > Viridiplantae > Streptophyta > Magnoliopsida > Dioscoreales > Dioscoreaceae > Dioscorea > Dioscorea alata. The sequence goes on along the minus strand of CM037023.1, from coordinate 833,351 downwards.
ATATGAAAACAAACAAACTGAAGACTTCACAGGGGGTGAGGAGAACAAAGAAAGTGAAAAAAAAAACAATAAGGAGAGGCTGGGCCAGTGAAGACTTCTTACTGGAGACACAAGATTTGCCCAATTAACGGGTAGTGAATTACTTTGATATGAAATGTGCTCTTGATTGCTTGAGTGATCTGCAAGTCTTGTGCTCATGAAGCTGAGAGAGCATTTGATCTTCTGAGAAGCTTTAAGATTAGCTTACTGATGTGACTCAGAGTTTGCAGAAAACCGGGGGAGAAGTATATTAGCGGGTAGTGTTTTTTTTTATACAAATATGGATAAAACACGTGGATATTCACATCCAGGGAGTTAATATTTCAATCTAATTATACTTTTACTTTTAATAAATTAAGATTTGAACTTATTTTCAAATCGAACACAAACGCCTTACGTAAAGAATTTGTCATTTGGTATCGATAGATTAAGTGGTCGTTGGCAATCAATCTCGTTATTATTATTTTAAAAAAATAGATAAACTATTAATTTATTAAAATATCAATCTCATTATTTGTTTCTACAATATGATTAACTATTTTTTTAATATATAAAATAAGAAATAATAATTAAACTAAAGGACATAAAATGGTAATAATCTCATTTATTATATATAAAAAAAGTGTTGATTGAACGCATGAGAAAATACAATGGAAAAAAACAGGCATCTTGACAATAGAAAAGTTAGTATTTTATTTTCAAAATTGTTATAAAATTTATATACGAGATTCTTAAAACTTGTTAAATTTATGATTGTGTTATTCTTTGAATCAAGTAAACATAAAATAGTTAATAGAGAATGAAAAATGATTGATACTAGAGTTTATAGCTTGTTCATTTTTTTTTTAAAACCATTTAGGACTATATAAAGTATTAAATTATTTAATAAAGGATAGGAAAATGGCAAAAGTGAGAAAAACCAATGAGTAAAAATAGCACATTAGTTTTTAAAATTGTTGATGTTTATTTTATAATACTATTTAATAAAAAATATAAAATAGTTAAAAGTTTTTGGTTTAATGGTACTACTAGTTTCATTATATAAGATTTTGTTTGTAGGATTTTTATTTACAGAGTTTAAAATGTGTCTGACGTAGTGGTGCAAATGTGCTTACAACTCAATTGTCATACCGTTAAGTGAGGGTTTATGACAGAATGATCAATTCTTGGTTATATATATGCTCTAACTGTATATATGCTTGTAATATTTGTCAAAATATGTATATATAGAAAACAAAAAATATAACTCTAAAAAAATATAATTGTCAATATATTTTTATTTATTCCGTATCAAAACTTGATTTTATTTGGACTAATTTTTTGATAATTTTTTATAAATCATTATTTTGGATCTTGGCGGTATTATTAATATTTAATTATATTATTTCAATTATTTTCTCATTTGCTATTAACTAAATGACATATTAGGACAAGTACTAAACTTTGGTTTTGTCCTGATGTGGATAAATTAAGGTGCCAAAATCCAACTTGATATTATTAAAAACCTTATTAGCCCCACCATGTTTTTTCAACTCTTTGATTGATAAATTTTAAGAAAAAAGTTAGATTATTTTCATTCCTCTAATTATAATATTAGATATTGTTAGATATGTATAAGCTTGAATTCTTTTAAATTTTTGTCCTTTTTTAGGTTTATAAAAGTTTTCATTTTGCTTATTTAATTTATTAAATGCCACTTAAACAGTTGTATCTTAGTTCATATATACTTTTCAATCGATCCCATCAAAGTTACAACATTAATATTTTATTATTTTATTTTTTTAATTTATGAATCATTCAGTTGGTGCATGAGCCCACACTCAGATATGAGGACATAATTAATTAAAAAATTTTATTATTTTAATGAATTAATTACTTAACTATAATTTAAAAAAGAAAAAAAAAACAAACAGCATTCAATAATAATTTGGGATCATATGCCTATTATAATTAATGATAATATTATTAAAAATTTAATCTTCATTGATTTTGATAAGACAACATTCAAGAATTGTTATAAAGTTTATGTAGAAGTGATGAAAAATAAAAAGTAAATCAAAAAATTAAAATTATAATAAAAAATTATATTAATTTATCAATAGATGGCCGGCAGCCTCCCAAAATCACCTTAATGACACACCAACAACAAATTAATAATTAATTAGTAATTTAATATTAATTATGACAATATTTAAGAGTAAATAAAATGACTAAACTCATTAAAAAAATTACAAATATTATCAAAATAAAATTTGGGCCACACTAAAACTTTAATTAAGGTTTTCATTCTACTTGAACATAAAAAATAGGAAGCATTGTACCTTTATATATATATATATATATATATACTCTCAGTGAATTGAAATTTGAACACATTTTTTTTAATAGAACACGAACATCTTATATTGATAGGGTTTTAAATATTAATAGATCAAGAAATTGTTAGTTAAATCATATTTTATTATTAAAAACTAAATAAACTGACTATAATATTATATAATTAAAGCTCGAATTAACTTTTCACCTCTAATTGAAAATAATAATAATAATTAATTATTTATAATTAAATTTATATTAAAAAAAAGGAATCTAAATGCCCATGTCTTGCACGTGTGAAACTAGTTTGGCTTTGGTCTTATAACTGTTGCACATGCCCAATGGCCAAATTGCAACCTTGAAATATTATAATAAAATTCATTAAAAAAACAATAAATGAATTGCTTATTGGATCATTTAAACGTGAATAAACAGATCTCCATTTACTTCCCCATTGATTCAATTGTCATTGATTAAATAGATATTGATGCAATAATATATTGGATTTCTTTGGGCAGGCCAACATGTCCCTCATTTATTAATTTGTTCTCATTCCACATTTTCCGGAGAGTTTGAGATTGTGATCTATTCATGTCATTAATTTACCATTTCTTTAACATTTACATGTGATTCAATGTATATGCATGTGCACACATGGTTATTAGTTGTTTGTAATTTTTAATTAACTCACTAATAACAGCTTTGATGAGATTTTTTTTTTAAATATATACAAATGTCCTTTTTTGAGTTCTTTGATGGTAAAATAAATAAAATCAACTCATGTTGCGGTGTATTTGTTTCATCTTTAATTTTACTTCAATTGTTAACAAGTTCATAACTTAATTAGCTATTCAAGTTATCAAATAAACTAATTCTATGCATTAATTGCTTGAACTTGAAGGCATACATACATTATTGAACTTTTCTATCAATATATGAACTAGACCCAACAATGTTTTATCATATAAAATATATACAATGGGGACAAATGGCCTTGTCATTGAAGTTATGTTTTCTTTTTTAAAAAAAAAAAACAGAGAAAATTGCATAACAATTTAGTAAGGTTTGGAGGAGTTTGATTAAAGAATAAAAGAATTAACAGTAATTAACTATTAAAATATTTTTCACAAAAGAAAACAAAGTGAAGACTAGAAAGAGATAAGAGATATTCCAACCTTTATCTATATATAGTGATATAGAGAACTAGCCTCCAAAGGAACAGTTCAGAGCTAAATATACTACAAAGATAAAGGCCCTTGAACTTCCATTAAAAAGGTCAGCCTTTTCTCCCATATCTCATCAACTTTTCTAGTTTTAATTGATGTTCTTTAATCCAACTTTAGCTTCATACTCTGTGTTCTCTAATCTTATTCTTTCAATCTATCTTGGTTTCAATATAAGTTTTATATATATACATAGAAACTAGAGTTTGTTCTTGCTTTTCTATGAGATCTCTCTTCTTGTTCTTCTTTCACATGTATATATATTAAGCCTTTTCTTGTTTTTTTAGGAGTTAAATGGATGTATTATCAGCAAGATGGTTTTCAGAACAGGTATGAAAATTAACAGATATTTATATATATATTTGTTCTCTGATTCATTGATCAATATTTCTAACTTTGTTTTTTTTTTTTTTCTTGATGGAAAATTCCTAGGGAGTGGATGATCTAAATAGTTTGACAAATCAATGGGAATTAAGCTCTCTAGATGATTTCATAATACAACCATATCCACAAGATCACATCCAACAATGTCTTTCTTCTTCATCATCTTCTTTCCAAAGCCATGCAACCTCCTCATCAATCACTCCTCAGCCTCTAAACATATCGGTGGACATCGAAAAGCCGAAGAAGATGCTAAAGACTAATAGCTGGAACTCACGGCAAGCACCCGACGCTTCTCCGACGAGCATTCTTTCGTTTAGCAGCGGTTTAGACTCCCCGTTAAAACGACAAAATGATAAAGAGTTCATCATTGAAGATGTGAAGCCAAAGGACTTGGGAATTCTCTTTGATTCCAATTCCAAAAGAAAGCTTTCAACCAAATCTCCTTCCTATCAAGATCACATCATTGCTGAGAGGAAGAGAAGAGAAAAACTTAGCCAAAAATTCATTGCTCTCTCTTCCATCATCCCAAATCTAAAGAAGGTTACTTAACTTATTCTCACATCTTATCATATATATATATATATAACTTCTTATAACTAGCTTATAATTTATATATATGTGTGTGTGTGTATAGATGGACAAGGCTACTGTTTTAGGAGATGCAATAAAGTATGTGAAACAACTTCAAGAGAGAGTGAAAACACTAGAAGAGGAAACAAAGAAGAAGAAGAGGAAGGGAGATCATGAGCTATCATCAAGTAGAAGTAGTGAGGATAAGGAGGATGACATGAATGACCAACCATATGATCATGATTCCATTCCAGAGATTGAAGCAAGAGCTTGTGAGAAGACAATACTTATAAAGATCAGTTGCCAACACCGAAAAGGAGTTATCGTTAAGTCGTTGCTCGAGATCGAAAAACTCAACCTCACTGTCACAAACACTAGTGTCATGCCCTTCCCTTCTTCTTCTCTCCATCTCTCTGTCATTGCTCAGGCAAGCCTGCAACTTAAATTTCATCTCTTCTTTAATAATAATAATAATATGTAATAATATATATATGTATGTTGAAGTTATTAAGTTTGTTTTAATGATGCAGATTGAAGAGGAGTTCTGTTTGACAATGGATGATGTTGTGAAGAAGTTGAGCTTGGCTTTGAGACAGTTGATATGAAGAATTGATCATGTTAATTAATTACAAAGCTGGCTAAAAGACCACCATTTATTATTATTATTTTGTTATCTTTATGAAGTTGTTTTTTTCTGCATGCATGGAAGTCTCACATTTGTAGTTTGATTATTACTGTTGGTTTTTTTTCATGGTTGACTAGTTTGATCATGTTTGTTAGGGAGGAAGAACTCAACTTAGTTGGAGAAATCTTAACTTCACCACTGCTTTGTTTTTGTGGCTTTTTTTTTCATCTCTCAATGGTGAGAAATAAATGGTGATCTTGATGTTAGCTTTGTAAATAATTGGCCTTAAAAGAGTTATAAATTGCGTGGTAAAAAGAGCTTGTAATGTTGTTGTTGTTGTTGTGTGACAGTTTATGTTTTGTTAAAAATATATATATGTATGTTAATGTTGAATTGTAGAAACTCCTTTTTTTTTTTCTTCTTGTTCCTATATCTTTGCTCAATATGTTGTTATATGTTTTATACAAAGTTTTTTATTTAAACAAATCAAATTATAATAGATATAATTAGTCACCCTGGGTGAAACACATATCAATAACAAACATACAAAATCACAAAAAAATAAAAATAAAGAAAAAAAAATGCTGAAAAGAAGTCCATCTTTTGGTATCTAAGCCTTCTTTAGTTGGTAAAAGGAGATCACTTCAGTTTGTTGTTTTGTCTGTTTTTTTTCTTGTTTTTTTATTTGATTTTGGTTTTATCTGTATTTATTTTCTTACATGATAAATGAATGATTTATTTACTTTATTAAATAAATTATTTATTTGTTTGTTTGTTTGTTTCAGAAAACATCCATAAAAGCACATACACCAAGAAAAATAAGTGTAGTTTGTATACTTATTCTTGTTAGGTCATCCATGAGTCATCATGACTAGTGGATTCTATCAATCAGACTCCCTCTCTTGTTCTTTTGTACTCTACTATTTTATTTTCTATTTTTTCTGTGATTTTTTATTATACTTTTATTTTGATTTTAATTTAAGTGGTTTATATATATATAATTTTAAATTTTAATCACTATTAATTAAGTAAAATTTTATTCAACTTTTATAAAAAATTTAAATTTAACTTAAATTCAAACAAAGAAACCTCATCATCAAGTTCACATCTATCAAGACACGTGGCTTTAACTTGTTGGGTTATTGACTTAAATTCTCATTAATCAAAGCATGGACCATCACTAATGTGTCACCTTTGATAGAGATATCACACTAGAATATCATTTAAATTATTTAATTGCATACACATCTTTAAAGTAATTTATAATACAAATTCTTATACGAGCCAAAGTGTTAACAACCTAACAACATTAACTCAATTACAAAAGGCATGATATAAAATTTTTAAGTGGTTACAGTTCAAATTCCGCAATTAATGGTGATTACTGGTCTTTGGATGTTAGTGTAAATTTGCAACTCAAACCCTGTATCATAGAGTGAGATTCATAAACTAGACGACGATTAATTCTTAGTTTGTGCAAGTGCACAACCCTAACTGACTATATGTGTTTTTTTAAAAAAAAAAAAATCAAAAGACTAATAGTATCACCATCAATTGATAGAGGCTTAATTTAAAAGCTATAACTATAAAATAAACTACCAAGCGCGTTTGTATATATATAAATTCGAGATTGTGCAGGGGTATCTATATAAAAGAGTGCTTAAAAATTTTATCAAAACTAATAATGGACCCAAAGCCCATGGGCCAAGTCCGTAGAGCCGAAGCCCATAAAGGATAGCGGCGCAATATTAGGTTTGCTAGTCTGCTTGCGTGGCACGTTTTGATTGGAAAAAATCAAGGGTCCCACGTGAACCATGCTGTCCACTCGTTTGTCGTTTTCCCCAAATTTCATTACAACAAACCTTAGCCAATCGTTTCGCGCCTCGCATCACTCTCTCGTCCCTGATTGGTTCTCTTCATCCACGTCAGCATCTAAACCCTTTTCCCTCCATAAATATCACGCCTTTAAATCCAAAGCCCCAACCTTTCGCCAAAACTCGAAACCCTAATTTCGCTAATTCGATCCCTTCTTTCCTCCAATTCGTCATAGAATTCCCTCAATCCATGGCTTTTCGATCCCAAACCCTCCTCTTCTTGATCGTATTCCTCGCAGTTGGTTCGGCTAATGCGAAGGTTTCATCTGAGACTCTAAATCCATCCGCTCCTAAAGCGATTTTGGTAAGAATCCCAATTACTGCTGCAATAAATCCATTTTTTTTTTGTCCCATTGTTTGAGGCTTAAATTTGTGATTTTTTGGTATGATTTTGAAGGATTTGAGGGATGCGATTGTGAGAGGGTTGGGAATTCAAGGGCAGGAAGGGCTGAAGGTTTCGGGATTTGATGTTAGGGATGCGCTTGTGGGACAATCGGTGGCGTATGAGTTCGATATCGAGGTGGATAAGAAGACGATTCCGATCAAGTTGTTGGAGGATGTGAATCGATGGGAGTTTGTTGATCTTCCGATGTTTAGAGCGGAGGAAGGAGGAGAGAAGGGATTGGCTGAGATGGGAAGGACAAAAGAGCATTCTAGGGTTTCGCCAGTTCTTTCTCCTTTTCAGCTTGCTGGACCAATGGAGCTCTGGATTCAGGATGGTGATGATTTGAGGCTCTCATTGCCTGTGAGCGATCTCTCATCTTAATCTTTCTATGCTGGCACTTCAATTGTTTGCTTTATTTGAGATTGAATTCAACGTAGAAGTATAGATTGCACGCAAACTCTTATTGTTTTGTTTTGACTCTTTTGAGGTAGCATGTGAATGTAGGAATATAAAATACATTTTTTTTAATCTATATCCCAAAACAACGACATTGAGAACATTGTTAGATGTGTAATCTTATCATATCACATTCATAATGATGTTTGAACAATAGATTTTAACTATAGGAACATTCGATGATATGTTTGAAAGCTTGTGCATTTGTGAACAATAGATATCTGCAATTCATTGACTAATTAGTATCATTAGTTCTGTTGGTTTAATGTAAATATTTGCTATAGCTCTTTGGAAAAGAGAATTTTTAGCAAGTTTGATGTTTGAACAATAGATTTTAACTGTAGGAACATCGATGATATGTTTGAAAGCTTGTGCATTTGTAAACAATAGATATCTGCAATTCATTGACTAATTAGTTTCGATAGTTCTGTTGATTTAATGTATATATTTGCTATAGCTTTGTGGAAAAGAGAAGTTTTAGCAAGTTTGTTTGTTGTGCAAACATTTTGTAGGGGAATTATTAAATGATTTGATGGTCTTCTTCTTCTGCCCATAATTTTTGTATATGAGAGTTGCTTCAAAATGTCAAGCATGTATATAGAGCTGTTTAGTGATACAGATAAAACTTTAGTTCAGTTGAAGGACATTGATATACAATCAGTCATGCCAGAATTACACATGAATTTACCGTTATTGTTCGTCTCTGCAGCATGATGTGGAAGCTGGTACGCTGAAGAAAGTAATCTTATCAGATGGCGCCGTTGTGACTGTGAAGGGAGCTAGGTCTGTCAGCCTTCGGCACCCATTGGAGCTTCCCCTTCCTCTCAATCGTACCTACCACAAAGGTCGGTCCATGGCATCAGGCCTTATGTCCATTGCTGAAGCCCTCCGTCAAACTGCACGATCAAATGAGAAGCCCCTCCTCTCCCTCCGCATTGTTGGTCCAACCTCCCTTACCTCATCGCCTTCCACTTCTCCCAGTGACAAGCTCAAGCTTAAGCTTCTCGCTCCTGGTCTCGTGGAGCTCTCGACCCATTCTGTACCAGTGGTAGCTGATAATGTTGATAGACCAAGCAGTCATGATGCCACCCTCTGGCCTTTGACATCACTGAATGGCTCCAACTCAAACCTCCGGGGCTTTGAGGAACTACTGGCTTCTGTATTAGGGAAGAAGGTAGATGAGGAGGGATCATTTAAATTAGTGAAAGCAGAGGTGTCAGCAAGGAATTACTTGAAGATGGGATTCTCAGTAGAGAAGAGCCTTTTGGATGGACAGGTTAATTGGTCTGGCTACCCGGAGTGGAAGACAAAACCAGAGAAGGCCACTTCTCACTTTGAAGTGATTGCTCGGATTGAGGACAGTGGCAAGGTGATACCGGAGAGAATTGCTCCGGTCCAGCCTATTGAAACGCAGGATACCATTTCAGTTAGCGCGCAAACTGGGAACATTTCCTTTTCTCAGATGCCAATTCTTCACCCACCGCCAGTTTACTTCACTCTGTAAACCATTCAAAAAACAAAATCTCTTTTATCATCAAAGAACAGTAATTGTATATTCTCCAGGCCATATAATTTTCGTAAACATTTTTGTTGAACAATTAATTTGTGTAGTGCTTCCGCTTGTGCTGTTATTACAATACAATTCAGAAAAGAAAGAAATTTGAATGAATCACTGGTCAGTCAAATGTGTTCTTTAGCTTGTGCATGTGGATGAATGCTCCATGCTTGAAAGTTAACAGTAACTTGTTGCTGCAGCTCTTCAATGTCAGTAAAGGTATTCTGGAATAGTCCTGAAGCCAGTGTTTTGTAAGGGAGCACACACACTCTTATCAGTTTAGAAAGCAAGCATTAAAAGAAGTTGGTATGTGAAGTCTCTTTCTATCAGCTCATGCTTGTATTACATAGTAGTGTTTTATGGTGGTTGTTGGTGCTCAGGATGAACAGAACAAGTTCATGCATCATGTAAAATAGAAATAGAAACCAAAGCAACAGTGTGAGTCATGCCCATTCCATGCTCTACTTCTACAGTTAGCATTCAGAATCACCTGCTCACACTTCCTGCCTGTTCACCAAAAAGCCTTGCAAGATCAAAAGAAAATAAAGAAACTTCCACTTCTAGTTGTCATATTTTTAATGCCAAAGAAAAGAACCTGAATACAAGATTGGAATAAGTGCATAGAAAACCAAGCAGAGAAGGGAACATGAAGTAGTTGGTGTGGGACATTGAGTAGGTCCTTGAATAAGCCTATTTCCAGAAGACAAAGTGATTAAGTTAATCTCATGGATTATGGGAATGGTGATCTCATTGATCAACTCTAGAATCTGGGTGCTGTATGGGAGAACGGGTTGCTGGTTGGCATCATCCAAAGGCCAGGAGACAAGAAGATCTTCCTTCAAGACTTCATAAAATAACACAAACTCCCATACTTATCACTTCCCAACATCACTAATTATCCATTATTAACCCAAAACACAACCCATTATCCAACTCAGGGGTGACAATTTAAAGTTTGACCAATCATAATCTAGTTTTATAATACTCAGGAGTAATATGTAACTATATTTTTTACTTGGATTTTTTTATTTATCAATTTTATTTAATTCACATGTATTAAGAAAATCATTTGGAGTTGATTCACAATCTAAATTTTATAAAAATCTGTCTTAATTTTTAAAGATTATTTTTATTTAAAATATGATTTAACAATGTATAGTTAAATATAATTTATTGAAATGTATAGAAATACATTAAATATAAATTTTAAAAAATAATATTTAATGTTTCACATATTTTTCTAAATGGACAAATAAAAAAACTAAATAAAACCTCTACAATAAGATAAATAAAAAGACCGAAAAAGTACTATTTAAATTTAAACAGATTAGCTAAGTCGGTTTATATTAAGTCAATGCGAATCGTATATAAATAAATAATAGTATCTAATAATTTTTATCGTATAATTGATTTTTTTATAATGAAAAATAAAAATAAAACGTGAACTCTTAATGGAACAAAGTCCCATTTAGGCTGCATCTGTCTCGCAGATCGGCCTCTTTCTCGTGGGCCGCAGCCTTTCATTGGGACCACACGTGCTGTCAAGGGACCACACGCGTGTCACCCGATGCCTATCTTGTAATATCCCTTCTCTTCAAAGGGCATTACCGTAATCTCTCTCCTCACACTATGTGTGCCTGTTATTATGTTTTCTTTATTTTTATTTTTATTTTTATAATAATATATATTTTAATAGTTATCTTTGTGTTTGTGGTTTCGCGTCCCCCGGGACCAAACTTGACTAACTCTATGGAACTAATCATGGCTTCTTGTGTCCCGCCCCAAACCCGAATCCCTTTTCCCAATTAAGTTCAATTTATTTTTATTTTTTTAAAAAGGCGACAAGCACATAATCAGAGACATGCAAGTATGGAAATCGCGCTCATTACTGAACTGTGCCCTTATTTTATACTGACAAAAATTCGATCCTGTATTCTCTTAAAAATAAACTCTTAGAAACTCGGTGCCAATTAACCTAGCCGCAGTTGGCTCAATTTAATTAATACTAATACTGTGTTAAATATCAAGCATTTAACAACTGGTATCCAAAACCAGTTAAAAAAAATCAATTGATTTATCTAATTTTTTTTAAAAAAATTAAATAAATTGAATTAAATTTTTATAATAATTGAAGCAGTATCCAACGTCCCTCGATAGCCGAAAACCCACCATCACAAAAAACGCGCCAAAAAACAAAACAAAATAAATAAATAAATATTTTGAAATTTTACAAATACCCCCTTTTAAATATAAATTTTTTAAATCTTTATAAACCCCCAACACTCGTATAGCACTCCACTGTCTCTCGTTTCTCCAACATCGTCTCTCTTTCTATCTCTAAAACAGAGTTTTTAGAGAGAGAAATCCAAATGCTTCTCTCTATGCTTCTCCTTCTTCTCCTCCGTTCATCGGCGGTGGCTCCGGCGCCGGAGCTCGGCCTGGAGGTGGAGGCGTTAATGGCTATCAAAGCAGCGGTGTCCGATCCCGGTGGTGCTCTCTCATCATGGGACGCCGCCGTGGACCACTGTGGTTGGGCTGGCGTTCACTGCGACGCCGCTCGCCGCGTGACTTTGTTAGATATCTCATCCATGAATCTCACCGGCGTTCTCTCGCCGGAGGTTGGTCATCTCCGTGGGCTTCTCCACCTTACCGCTGCTGTGAACTCCTTCTCCGGTCCTATCCCTGCTACTCTCTCTCGTGTTTCCAATCTCCGAACCCTAAATCTCTCGAACAACATCTTCAATGGATCCTTCCCTTCTCCTCTTTCTCGTCTGAAGAACCTCCGGATCTTGGACCTTTACAACAATAACATGTCCGGCCCGCTGCCGGTTGAGGTGGCGGAGCTCCGGAACCTCCGCCATCTCCATCTCGGCGGCAACTTCTTCTCCGGTGAGATCCCTCGGGTGTATGGCAGCTGGGAGTTCATTGAATATCTCGCAGTGTCTGGGAACTCTCTCACTGGTTTTATCCCGGCTGAGCTCGGGAATCTCCGGAAACTCCAGCAGCTTTACGTCGGCTACTTCAATAGCTACTCCGGCGGGATCCCACCGGAGATTGGGAACCTGTCGGAACTTGTACGGCTTGATATGGCGAACTGTGGCCTCTCTGGTGAGATCCCGCCCGAGATTGGTATACTGGAAAACCTAGATACGCTTTTCCTGCAGGTTAATGGGCTCTCCGGTGAGATCACGCCGGAGTTGGGGAAGCTCCGAGGCCTCAAATCGATGGACATCTCCAACAACGCCCTCACCGGGGAGATACCACCGAGCCTCGCGGAGCTTAAGAACTTGACACTTCTCAATCTCTTCAGGAACAAGCTCCACGGGGCGATACCGGAGTTCATCGGAGCGTTGCCGCAGCTGGAGGTGCTCCAACTCTGGGAGAACAACTTCACGGGGAGCATCCCGAGGAGCTTGGGGACGAGCGGGAGTCTCCAGCTACTTGACCTCTCGTCTAACAAGCTAACTGGGAGTCTCCCGCCGGAGCTCTGTTCCGGCAACAAGCTTCACACGCTCATCGCTTTGGGGAACTTCCTCTTCGGCCCGATCCCCGAGACCCTCGGCGGCTGCCAATCTCTCACTCGCATTCGAATGGGCGAGAACTACCTCAACGGATCGATTCCCGCCGGGCTTTTCAGCCTCCCTAATCTCGCCCAGATCGAGCTCCAGGACAACCTCCTCACCGGCGCGTTCCCGGACACCGGGAAATCCACCATCTCGCCGAACCTGGGTCAGATCAGCCTCTCCAACAACCGTCTTTCCGGTCCTCTCCCACCAACCATCGGGAATTACTCTGGCGTCCAGAAGCTTCTCCTCAACCAAAACCTCTTCTCCGGCGAAATCCCACCGGAGATCGGCCGCCTTCAACAGCTCTCCAAGCTCGACTTCAGTGGCAACCGTTTCTCCGGCCCCATCACCCCTGGCGATCAGCCAATGCAAGCTGCTAACCTTCGTCGACCTCAGCCGCAACAATCTCAGTGGCCAAATCCCATCAGAGATCACCGGAATGCGTATCCTAAACTACCTCAATCTCTCCCGCAACGCTCTCGACGGCACCATCCCTCCATCCATCGCCGCCATGCAAAGCCTTACCGCCGTCGACTTCTCCTACAACAACCTCTCCGGCCTCGTCCCCGGCACGGGCCAGTTCAGCTACTTCAATTCCACGTCCTTCGTCGGCAACCCCAACCTATGTGGTCCTTACCTCAACCCATGCATTTCATCAAACACTTCTCGCTCATCCCACTCTCACGGCCCCCTCTCCGCCTCTCTCAAGCTCCTCCTCGTCCTCGGCCTCCTCCTCTGCTCCATTGCTTTCGCTATCGCCGCCATCATCAAAGCTCGGTCTCTTAAGAAAGCCAGTGAAGCCCGCGCATGGAAGCTCACTGCTTTCCAGCGCCTCGACTTCTCCTGTGACGACGTCCTCAACTGCTTGAAAGAAGAAAACATCATCGGCAAGGGAGGCGCAGGCATTGTCTACAAGAGTGTGATGCCCAATGGTGATCAGGTGGCTGTCAAGCGTCTTCCGGCCATGAGCCGTGGCTCCTCCCACGACCATGGCTTCTCCGCCGAGATTCAAACACTTGGAAGGATTCGTCACAGACACATTGTTAGGCTTCTTGGCTTCTGCTCCAACCATGAGACCAATCTCTTGGTTTATGAGTACATGCCCAATGGAAGTCTTGGGGAGGTTCTTCATGGCAAGAAAGGTGGCCATTTGCATTGGGACACTCGGTATAAGATTGCAGTGGAGGCTGCCAAGGGCCTTTGCTATCTCCACCATGACTGCTCGCCTTTGATCCTCCACCGTGATGTTAAATCTAACAACATTCTTCTTGATTCCAACTTCGAAGCTCATGTTGCTGATTTCGGTCTTGCCAAGTTCTTGCAAGACTCCGGCACCTCCGAGTGCATGTCTGCCATTGCTGGCTCTTATGGCTACATTGCTCCTGGTATTCAATCTCTTAACTTCTCATTTTTTAGCATCAATGCATACATCATACACTTCTCACCAATGCCATCTCTTAGGTTGAATTGAAACTAGATTAAGCTTATAGTATGGAGACAAACATTTTGATTGAATTTAACTAGTATAACTTGACTATTTTAGTGTTCTGAATGTGTGTGTATATATATATACAAATTTTAGATTGAATTGGAGTTGGCAGAGTATATGCAAAGACAATTTAGGTTGAATTGAGCTTATCTAACGGTACAGCACTATGTTTATTTGCAGAGTATGCATACACATTGAAGGTGGATGAAAAGAGTGATGTGTATAGCTTTGGAGTTGTGTTACTAGAGTTAGTAAGCGGGAGAAAGCCCGTCGGGGAGTTCGGAGATGGAGTAGACATAGTGCAATGGGTTCGCAAAATGACCGATTCAAACAAAGAAGGTGTACTCAAAATCCTCGACCCGAGACTCCCGACGGTTCCTCTACACGAAGCAATGCACATTTTCTCCATTGCCATGCTCTGCGTCGAAGAACAAAGTGTTGCTCGTCCGACAATGCGAGAAGTAGTTCAAATGCTCACTGAGCTCCCAAAGCCTTCTGCTTCAAAGCAAGTAGATCATGAAGATGATGACTCCATTGAAAACCCTGGTGAAATACCACCTCCTGATCTCCTTAGCATTTGATGCAAACCAGATATATCACTCTAATTTTGGTCCCTATCTTGATCAGCAGTTGTTATTTCTAGTAGCAGCACTAGTATTAGTTTTATTTAGTGGTCCAGTCCTGGTTGGATTCCTGTACAGCAGAAATGGGTTTATGTTTGTTGGTGTTTGTTTGGTTGTTTGGTTTCTTCTTTCTTTAGTTAGTTGCACATGCTGCTGCTGGTCTTCTGGAGTGTGTATTTACAAGAAGAACATCAAGGTGGGGTTCATCTTTGCTTCTATCTTTCTCTCTGAATCATTATAAGTAAAAGCTTAAATGGTTCATTAGCTCAGTGACATAAAAGACCAGGTATTGAGATCTGTGTCTCTTGTTGCTTCTCAATTCTCAATTCTCAATTCCCAAGAATGAAAGCAAACCAAAGAGACAAGGAAACAGAGTCTACGTATTAGACTAGTTAATGGAGTCAAGTCATCAATCTTTTCATGCATTACTACTACTTAGGAGTGTTATCTTTTTTATTCTCTTTGGATTGTCATTTCAATGCTTGCTTTCTCAGGGGTTTTTGTTTTTGTTCTCTTTAATGATAATTATAATTAATACTCACAATTATTGCTTGGAAGCAACAAGGACACAAATGGGGATGAGTCTCACCAACCCATTTTGTTCCTTTCATATGTTTCCTTCTTCCCAATTGATAGTCTCATTTAATATGAGTTACTCATATAATGACTATTATTTCCACTTCTTTTATTGTCATTAAATCTTTATTTATATTCATCAGGTCAATCCAAAGGTCAGATATTTAGTAGAGTCCATAATTTTTATTTTATACATTAAATATAAAAAATTAATTTTTTTTTTAATTAAGTCGATTAGCTATGAATTTATTAAAAAAATAAAAAAACCAAAATCACAAAACAATAGACAAATAAGAGAAGTGGATCACCACCGGTGCAGTGAAAAATATTCTTAGAACCACTAAAAAACACAAAAAATACTGGTGAAAAAATGGGGTTAAATTTTTTGATAAATCACTGAAGTTTAGTCAAATATCAGTTTGATCACTGAATTTTGATTTGTTTCAAAATGCTCACTAAAGTTACTAATCATTTCATCGACAAGTCACCCGATGGATTAACATCTTCATTAGCTAACGTGGAGGCCTCCACCTGTGCGCTTACTGGATTCCACGTCAGCTAATGAAGGTGCTAATCCATCAAGTGACATGTCGATGAAATGATTAATAATTTTAGTGAGCATTTTGAAACAAATCAAAATTCAGTGATCAAACTGATATTTGACCAAACTTCAATGATTTACCAAAAAAAAAATTAACCTAGACAAATAATAGAAGTGGAATAATTTCATGAAAAATAAGATATATAAAACAAACTAATAACAAAAAAAAATATATGAGGGAATGAACCATGCAAAGTTGTCTATAATTAAAACAAAGAAAAAAAACCATGGCAATTTAGATTAGGTGGGGTCCATCCACAGATACATGTTGTATATTATTCAAAAGGCTTTCACTTTCATAAACATTAAATAATTGAATTAAAGCCACTTTGGCATTTGATATTTATATATTTATATACATATTCACATGGGACCCTCCCTGCTATCTTTCGCCCATTTCCCATCTTATTTTGGAGTCACTTTAATGTCTATCTGACTACGTTTGTCTTCCTGCTTTTCATTAATAATTAATTCTTAGTGCATGACTGAGCCTATTCATCATCAACTCATTTTGTTTTTAATAATTACAACAACACAAACATGAAATATTTATAATGTGTTAAAAAAAACTAATAAATTTGTAATAACATAAATAAGTGACACAAGATATAATTAGAAGTAAATTTACACCTGAATTTACTTAAGAAGTAAGTTGTTAATAATAATGAGGAAATTTATCAAAATAATAATAATAATAATAATAATGAGGAAAAGAGTTTTAATTTAATGAACATATATATCAGGATCTCTATATATAGGATTTACGAATGTACATTGTTAATGTAAAAATAAAATAAAAAATAAAAATAGAGAAAAAACAAATCTATTCTCAGTTGAAAATTTTTATGAAGATATTAAAATATTTAAAATTTTGATGATAATACATTTTAAGAATATCTAAAAAAATTCGTTAATCTTTTCTTTCAAAAAGTATTATATTGTCAAGAACTTAACTTAAAAATTTTATAAAAATATATTTTTTTTATATTTTTTTTTCTTAATTTAAGATAGATAAGGGGAGAGGATGAATGGTTGTCTGTTTTTTTTCTTATATTCTTTTAAAATAATTTTTTTATAAAAACTAGATTAAACTACAACTTTGTTAAGGAGTGGAAATGATTACAAATGATGAAGCAAAAGATTTAACTTACGAGTGAAACAAAAGAAACAACTTTAGAGTCCATTAATGATGTAATTAAGACCAAATAAAGCAATGTCAAAGAGTAGATTGTTTGTCAAAATAACAATATATAATACAAGGTGGTGGAAACTTTACTAGAAAAGTATATAGGGTAAATTTTTTTGATAGGGTACTAAACTATGACATGTTTTTATTTTAGGTTTAAACTTTAATTTGAATGAAAATGGTTATCAAATTTTAATTTTGTTTCAATGGATGGTCATTCGAGAGATTGGTGGACAGTGTCCTATGCATATGTTGACAGAGAATTTTTGGCATTTATATCATTAAAAAAAGGACAGTATCTCTTGGGTAACCACCTTGTAAAACAAAATTGAAGTTGGGTAACTATTTTGATTTAAATTGAAGTTCGGATCCTATAATAAAAATTAACCATAGTTTGGTACCCCGCTAAAAAAATTAACCCAAAGTATATGTAAAAAAAAATATATTTTTGTTAAAATATTTTTTTTAAATCAAAAGGGTAAAAATAAATCATAAAAAAGTAAAAAAAAAAGTGATAATAATAATAATAATAATAATAATAATAATAATAAAAGGTGTACTTGAGGAACACCAAACTTGTAGACCAAAGTAAGTGCAATGCAAAATAGTTGATGGATTTGGTTTGGAGTTTGAAAGACATTGATGACAAAAATACAGTGCAAGAAATGCATTGAAGACTGACTAGGTGAGTTAGTTCTCTCTCTGACTCCATTTTTCAGGCATCCTCTTCCCTTCTTCTCATGGCATTCATTTATACACACCCCTCACACTATTAATATCAGACACACACACACACTCTCTCTCTCTCTTTTGACTCTGGCTCCTTGGACTGTTATTTATATGATAAAATTTTCATTTTTATTTTT
Source organism: Dioscorea alata (assembly GCA_020875875.1). Lineage (NCBI taxonomy): Eukaryota > Viridiplantae > Streptophyta > Magnoliopsida > Dioscoreales > Dioscoreaceae > Dioscorea > Dioscorea alata. The sequence continues at coordinate 815,017 of CM037023.1, read as the reverse complement.
CAATAAATTCAAATCATAGTTTAAGAAAAAAAAAAAAAGAAAGGCAAAAAACACAGGGAGATCTTTTAAAACATAATTGAGGTTTTTTAGTGTATGTATAAGGAGGTGATTTGTCTAAATTATAAAAGAAATAAAAAATAAAAAACCATTTGAATAAATTAAATATAAAAAAACATAGATGTATGAGAAAAAAAAAGTCTAAAAATAAATAAAAATATATAACTATAAATCAAAATAAAAATATATTACCAATGATTTCTTCGTTTATTAACATTGGGTTCTTTATGTAGAATATTTATGTTTTTATCAATATATTGAAATTTTAATTTAACGACTGTGTATACCCTTGATGTGATTTGTTTATATTTGCTATAAATAATTTTTTTTTTTATGAAAGTTTGTTTCTCATGCACATCAAATGATAAACTATGAATATATTTTTATAGCAATTATATTTATTTATATTTTTTAAAAATTATTATTATTATTTTATTTTGAAAAAACTATACTACCAGTTAACTCTTAATCACTATTGATTTTTAGGAAAAAAAAATTTAAATAAATGATCAAAATACATTTTATAAAAATTACAATGTTATAGTTTGCAACATGAGTATAAATATGCTAATAAAATTCATATATTTATAGTATTTTTTTAAAGTGTTAAGCAAGCATTTTTCTCATTTTTATTTATCTTTTAAAAAGGATATTTTGGATTATATTATCCTGTTCTTGCTGAAGATAAGGTAGCAATTGCACTTGCTCAAGAGTCAAGAGTGACTTGTATTCATTTTCTCTTTCTTCTTGACAGCAAAATAAAATATAAAAAATTGCTTGATACTTATTAATATAATTTTGTAAAATCATATTTATTTATTAATCTTGTAAAATATTTTTATTTAATATATTTTTGTGGTTGAAAATCAATTTAAAAATTTTATTAAAATATAAATTATTATTTTTTTCTGATTCTTTTTGTGGCCCCAAATAAATGAAGAAAAAGAAGCAAAAAAAAGGCCTTTCAATAATTTTTTATTTGAGTTTTAGTAATATATATATAAGTAAATATTATTTTTATACAGATATAAAAGTAATTTTCATTTATAAAGATAAGCTAAAAAAATTATAAAATAGAGAAAAATAAAAATAGTAATACTAATAATATTAATATTATTTTATTATTATATATGTGGAAACCCTCTGCTTGATTTCTCTTCAAGCATTATTTTTAGAATCTTATCTGAATTCATTTTCAAGGAAGCCTTTTTTTTTTTTTTTTTTGCCCTTTTCCTCAATTATTTTCCTCTTTATTTTTTTGACTTTTAAGTTCAATGAGCCTTTGTTTTCTTCAAACTCGCTTTTTATGCCTTTTTTTTTTGTTAGTTTTCAATTATTAATTTCACTTAATTTCATCATATTTTTGGACTTTTGTGTTCATTGTGTCTTTATTTTCTCTCATTCATCAAACTAGCTTATTATCACATTCTTTTTCTTGTAACATATTCATGATGTTTTAAAAAATAATATTAATTTTTGAAACTTTTTGTAAAGATTGAAAGTCTCTATTTATTTTTTCATTAAAAGCAATCAAAATAAAAAAAATTTATCTTCCATTCTTTGTCTTTGATATGAACAATAGAGGGATATTAGATATAAGATTATTTAGTTAGCAAATTGATTATGTCTTAATTTTCATCTAAAATACTACCTATTTTATTATAATAGGATTTTAAATAAATAATTTCCTATATTATTATTTTTATACTAATTTGTTTTTTTTTTTTTAAACTCAATAAAATATATGGAAATAGAATTTAATATTATCGGGTTTCGGGTTAGCAAGAGGAATCCGACCCGTTAACAAAGAAGCCCATGATTGCAAAAAACAGACACCAGCATGCTTCCCCGTTGGACGGTCAACATCTCATCATCAAAAGAACTATTCATAATTGACGGTCAGGATTGAAAACCAGCTTTACAAAAGCCAATGGCCAACATCCATTGGCCGAAAGCCATTAAATGACACACAAAAAGTAACCAAAAAAGAAACTCTTTTGAGAATCTGTGGGCCCAACCTGCACGTGTGGCTAAAAGCGCGAGATTTTGTCGGTGAAATAAAAAAAGGTGAGAAAAAGAGTCTTTCTAATTTCAAAAGTTAGCACACCAACCACGCACGTGACACTCACTCACTGGGCCTCCCCTACACAAACCAACAAAGACAAATCGTTTTTGGGCCTCGGGCCCATATTCTCACGTGCTTCACACGTGATCTTCACTGAATTCAACAATATATACATATTTAACCTTGTCTATACTCATATGCGACAATTCACTAAAATCCTAACATTTTGGTTATTTAATGACGCATATTTATTAATGAACTCATCTCGCCTCTGGTTACAGAATCCAAGTTATATTCTAGTTTTCTCCTATCATAACCTGAAACGTGTCTGATGAAGTCATCTCGCCTCTGGTTCCAGAACGTAAGTTATATTCTAGTCTTCTCCTATCATAACCTGAAACGTGTTTGATGAACTCATCTCACCTCTGGTTCCAGAACCCAAGTTATATTCTAGTCTTCTTCTATCATAACCTGAAACGTGTCTAACAAGTTATATTCTAGTCTTCTACTATCATAACCTGAAACGTGTTTGATGAACTCATTTCGCCTATAGTTTCAGAGCCCAAATTATATTCTAGTCTTTTTCTTATCATAACCTGAAACGTGTCCGCTAACCACAACATAAAAAAATAATATCATATGGAGACACGTGTTAGGCTGTGATAGGGGAGGACCAAAAAATAACCTAGTTCTAAAACCAAACAAGATAACTTTGTATTTGATCATGTTTATCTATAACAGTTGTCACATGAAACTTGTATTTCTCATTTATTCTCTAGTGACAGATTACTCATATCTTAACATACTTTACATATATATCTATATATATATATATATATACAAATAGTGAAGACCAAACAGAGACATATGCATAATATTTTGGACATTTCTTGAACACACATTGATCCGTCTCAACTGAACATGAAGGTTAGTCAGTGTACCATCTTTTGGAACTTAGTCCTTGTTCTTTTGTTCAAACAGCATAAGAAGCTAAACATGGGAAAAAAGAGCCACCTTTAAACAACTCATAATATAATTCATCTTTCTCTTTTAAATATAACTGTTCTCTTGTGAAGAAGATGAAGAACAAGAAATGAGACAAACAATTGAATCCAAAGAATTCTTTTCCACTTTTCAAAGAACAATCATGTACTACTATACTCAAATGCTGCAACCACTCAAGTTCAATGTTCAGTGAATTCCATTGCTTTCACAGAGTCCTATAAAAAAAAGAAAAGAAGAAAGAAAAGAGAAATGTAAGGAAAGCATTCAAACAATGGAAAGCATAAACTCCCTTAAAACATGCAAGAATGTATAACACAACAGCTTTTGGACAACACCATTCCTTGATTTCATAAAAAAAGAAAACATATATTCAAAAGCTAAAAGAAAAAAACCTGCCACACTATATATATTGTATGATGATCACATGCCTCTTATCTGTCATTCCCTGTCCTTTGTTTTGTGAGCATTTCTTATCAGAAATAAGGCCATCCTAGATTACATAAAATAAGAATGTACTACATTGAGAATGGAGCTTAATCAGTGGAAGTAGTGCATGAATTTTAAACATAAAGATGAAGTTACATCACTGTCTAATATGGTATGTGGGCTCACATGATATAACATTCCAAAGTCTAGACAGACAGAAAGAACAAACAGAGACAGCCACAATTGAGGAGCATTGCACAGAAGCAGTAAAGATTCCAAGTTATCACACTTGATTCCAATGAGCAAAGTCCAAGCAAAGCCACATCCCAATGACGTCTCTTCGCTGAATTTAAGGCTACAAAGTTCAATATCTGCTTGAGTTTTTACTGCATCCTTCATCCTGGAAAATAACAAAGGTTCTGAAAATGGACCAAGAATTCAGTTTTCTTTACAATGATGTAATGCTGCCCCTCTCAATCCATCAAAATAAGTAATTCTTTTAATAGTTATTAAGTAGCACAACCAAATATTTTGTCTAGAAAACAAGATCAGAAGAACAGCATTACAGAGAAGAACTTGTTACTGATGAGATTGCTTACACAAAGAAAGAAAGAGAAGGCTCAAATGATACATTTCCATCTTTGAGGATACAAGCTTGAAATCCATTTTAGTCTTCAGATTTGTGAGTGAATTTTCCATCCCACCTATGTACAAGGAGATTGACTTGCATGAGCTTGTTGAGAGATTTTGAACTGAAAAAGATCAGCTTGATGATATATCTGCATGTTAATTGGTAATAGCATTCAATGGCAAATCCTTCAACTGCTGCTAGATCGCCGTTTGTACTTGCTTTTCATCAAGCCTAAGAGAAAATCTGTGAAAATTTGCTCATACCCTGGCATTTTGCCATAGCCTGCAACATAAATTAAGCTTGGTCTGAGAAGAACAGAATTCCAGAAATAATAAGTTTCTTCTAAATTTCCTTATTCTTGCCAACCTGGAAAATAGTTGATATCAATCACGTAATACTGGTCTCTGATACCATGTTTTCTAATTATGTCTATGTTAAACAACCGGAGGCCCTGGTGAAATAACATAAATATGTAAAGCAATGAGAATGCATGATATAAAACTGTAAGTTTATAATAAATTTAGATACCAGTCGCCAACGAAGCTCTCTAGCAAGCCTCTCGAGCAAAGGTCGTGGAGGAAGCTCTACATCAGAGAAGTTAAAAAAAAGTATACATTTTTCAGGTTAACACAAAAAGAGTGAAACTTGCAAAGCATGCCAGAAGAAACTTTCAAGTTAAAAGTTGTAATAAACTCACCAGCAACAGCAGGGTCAAGATCAGCATCGTCTGCTGATGCTGCAGCGCAAGAAACCCTTGGGAAACGAAAGACCCCGGCGTTGTTTAACACTTGACTCTCATCAACATCAGGAAGAGAAAACCGCCTCACAACTTTTATTGCTTCCCCAACAATATACACTTTAAAGAGTACACCTCCTGAAATAAAAGGTGAAAAGATTAGTTCCAAAACATGGCCTCCTCAGCTGTGCATCTGATGCGACAAAAACCTCTAACGATAAATTTTGCAACATACCATGATTAACAAATTCTTGAAGAACCAAAGGAGGCTCAAGCATTGACAGGGAATATTGATCAAATGCAAGGGACAGTTCATGTGATTTTGCACTTCCATCAACGACCAATGGCTTGGCAACTGCAATAAGTATAAAAATGGCATTATATATACATGAGTTCAACACTTGGGTATCAATTAAACAATATTATCTATAGGTGCTGCTAATCTCCATTGCTATTAACTTGCCATGCCATTAAATTCTTCCCTTGAACCAAATTAAACCCAATGTACCATAATAACATGAATTTTCTCCATCAAAACTTCCTCTGTGAGAGAAGTATGACCAAGCGCTAATTAGGCAGAAGCCTAGCCTGTAACTAATATGGCTGGCACAAAGATAATAAAAATGCTTCCACTTCAGAACAAGAGTCATAAATGATCACTAACCATGAAGATCCTCCCACTTAAGCATGCACCCTACCATCTAGGCAGCATTCATCATTATGATGGTTTACCCTAAAATTCAACATTATAGCTCAAAAATCTCAAACTAAAATTAAAAAAAAAAAAAAAAGGATGAAGATAGAAAGTTTACCTATAGGAAATGTTAGTCCAGCCCTGTCAACTGCATGAATGATTGATGATGGGTCTTTGGTTATTACTAGTTGTTTAGGAACACCAACTCTACCTGCAATAGTCAACCGACTTCATAAGCACACCAGAACTGTGCCATGAGAATGAACACAATTACAATGAAAAGCAGAAAAGCCTACAAAATCTACTCCACCGCAACTTATTCTGTAAATTTCAGATGATATTCTGCTTCACCCAGTGTAACAATTTCAAAGAAGAAATGATTCGATGTGCAAAAGCAAGTGTAGACCAAAGTTTACTTCTTGTCAACTATGATCTCGTCTAGCCAACACCAAATGAAATTCTTGAATCAAGTTTATCTATAAATTATAGAGACATCACGAGTAGTACAAACAGACACCAAAAAATGGCCTTGGAAGTAAACCTAGTACCATAGCAGTTTGACAAATTTAGATCAGCCACATCCTGAAGCATTGATTGCCGGCTGTTTAAATGTTGTATGGCACCTGGTGGGTCAAGCACAGTAACTTCTGGATGTTTCTCCCAGTAATCCTACAGAACAACGAGAAACGAAAAGTTTAGGTATATAGACACAATAGAAACAAGAAAAGACACTTTCACTAAAAAGTCTCTCAGACAGGAACTTCAGAAACAATTAATTCATTTCAATCCTAATTCACCTTTTGTTGTGACTGATCATTCCAACCTGCAAACAGGGGAGGAGAGAAAAAAAAAAATCTTCCTACAAAATTTACTAGCCCAGAACAATGTACATAAGAATTCTGCACAAAAGTTGAATTATATGTTCATTGCATAATGGCATTGCTTAATAAGTATTCATTTTTCATTAGCATTCCAATTTTATCATTTACATAAATCCCAGCAATTCATTCTTCCAATAAAAAAGGATGACCTAGAAGCAAACCAAGTTCTTTTTTCTAATCTCAATAGCAATATGAACACGCAAACAATATCAACCATTTGAAACACTCACTGTCACATGCCCTGCTTAAAAAGCCAAAATTTACGAGATTAATGTTCGGAAGGCCTGAACAAATCACCTAGCAACCATATCAGATAGGATTAGCTGATGACAGAAGGCACAATCCAGAGTTGATGGGATTCTTGAGGCTTCAACTTTTAATTATCTGATCATAATTCATAATGCAGGATAGAGTAAGAATTCGGCAAATTGTCAGACAACAATGAGCTTCCAAGTCTGGTGTATGCCTACCAGTACAGCAGTACATGCTAGTTCATGGTGGACATCTCGCCATAATGGCGGCAATATTGTAATACAAAGCAAAAAATATCATATCATAGTCAAAGAAGACAATGAATACAAAAAAAGTGCCATATCTAGAGAGGCATGCCAATCATGGTGTTTTGACATACCTCAAGAATTTGACGCCACTCTTTCCCTGTTAACTGAAAAACAACATACATTAAACACAAACTTGATCAGACAATGATCCTGGAACTAAGAATGCAACATATTTCCCATGAAAAACAATAAAAGTCAGGTTGATCTAAGAAAATCCAGAAAGGAGCAGACCTTATGCAGAACAATGTCGAAGGGGCCTTGATCAGAAAGAGGCCTGTTTTGATCAATTGCAACAAACATAATCCCTTTCTTCCTGCATTAAAATTTTCAAAATATCAACAATAAAATTAAAATGGTAAACAGAGCGTTTCATAAACTAAAGGGGGGTCAGAGAGCAAACAGGATATGTAAAATAACCAATCTTTTATGAATCTCTGGCCAGATAAGGCCGGAGTTGATATAACATGCCGATCACATAAAGTTTCCGTATATAAACAAATGATATCAGTATATAAGACAAACAGGGTAACAAAAATATGTGTGGAACAATAGAATATAGCAAGCATGAACATTTTATCAACCACAGGCAACAAAAAAATACATTTCCGTATATAAACAAATGATATCAGTATATAAGACAAACAGGGTAACAAAAATATGTGTGAAAACAATAGAATATAGCAAGCATGAACATTTTATCAACCACAGGCAACAAAAAAATACATTTCCTCCACATCAAGTGGACTAGAAAATTGATTTTTTTTTTTTTTCAACTTAAAACGCTGTCACTATCCAACTAGAGCATATGCAATTCTACATACTCCCACTTAAACCACAAAAGGTTTCAGATACTTAGAGGTGCATCCCAGAAATAGCCCCAAAGGCAAGTGCATATTTGTCAATTGAAAAAAAGAACTTCTTTACATGAGGCCAAGGTAGCAAAAATGTAGAAAATGAGAAAGTATAGTGACAAGTTGCAAAACAGCGGGGACCAAAGGCTGTCATACACAAGATATCCCAACCATCGATTCACTAAAATACTGTCCACCACTCCCATCAATGGCTATCATCTTCACATAAATCAATTGTTATATAGTTATACTGTTGATGGTTTGAATTAATGTGAACAATGACGGTAGACGGTAGCTTGAAAACAACATGCATCATAAAACAAAATTCGCAACTAACCGAAAAGGATTTATCAATAGAATAAGTTAAACAATAAGATTTCATAGCTTTCAGCACACCTGTTCTTATTGAAAAACATATGCTTGGTCCACAGAGTAAGAAGGCAAGATACCAAAAAGATATGAAACATACCATAAAAATTATTCCCAGAAAAAAAAAAAAAAAAAAACCAACTTGAACCAATTTGAGAGCAAAATCTCACTTCATTTTTCTTAGAACCTTCTGAGATTAAAGAAATAATAACAAATCAAACTCTTTAAGAAAATAACACTAACATTATCCTAACATTTCCCGTTTCCCCATCAAATCACAGTTGTCACTCGTTGCTAACCCCAGGGAACGAATTCAATACATAGTTTTGAAGAGAAAGAACAAATCTAAGCCTCAGTAAAGCCGGAACAATAAATCTCTGAAAAAAAAAAACCAGACTTTTTTCCCACAAATTCCAGTTCTAGTACAGGATTTACCTAGCCAATCCTTCAAGTTTGGGCTGGAGAAAACTCTTGACCTTCTTCGAGGTCAAAGCGTACCCAACAACGAGCTTCGGAGGGGAAACAAGAGCACCCCTCTCGTTCTCCCTCTGCTCCTCATTCCAGCACGAAATCTCTCCATTTAACCTCATAATCACACAACCAAACAATCAAAAACCTAAATTTCAGAGCCTGAAGGAGCTCCAAAGAGATCAAAAACCCCAAAATACAGAATTCAAGGCTCGAAAACAGAGATATTCCTGAGCGACAACGAGAGAGAGAGAGAGAGAAGAGAACAGAGATTGGGGCGAAGCGAGAAATGAGCCGCGTATTTGAGAGTTTTTCATTAGCTTGACAATTACAAAAACAGACACAATCTTGAAGATTATTACCATAATGCCATTGGGCAGGGTCTAGTCTGGATTTACGATATTGTCCTCGAGCCCATCCCCATGCATGCAACCGTGTTCCCCAATATTTTATGAGGAAATATAATATAAAATTTTGTTTTTTAAAAATTAAATTAATAATTGTTAATAATTTTATAAAAAAGAGTATATAATTGAACAAGTGATGGTGTTGTGAATGTGATGTTTGCTGATATTTGTCTGGCATGATAAATTAAGGCCACCTGTACTCACTAACAAACAAAACAAGGACAAGATATATACATGCATTAATCCCATAATGCCATTCTATTAAATCTAATAACCTAACTTGTCCTAATGTTTTCCTAGAACCCACTAGAATATATATATATATGGTTAGGTGGCATAAATATTTTTACGCATTACATTTATTTTTTATTTTTTTAATTAAAGATATAAATATATGATAGATAAATCATAATTTTATTAAAAAACTAATATAATAAAAAAATTAATTATAACTCTATGAAGTTTCAAAACATCCCAAATAGTTCCTCAGACATTTGATTTTGCCAAAGGTCCATTCTTTTTTTGATAGTTTATTTTTTAGTTAATGCAACTCACTCCGTCAATTTATTATATCTTACAATATATATACTTTCCGCTTAAAATTATGAGTTTATGCTTAAAATTATAAATTTTCACTTAAAATTTTGAGTTTCTGTTTAAGATTATGTGTTTCTGTTTAAAAAAAATGAGAGGCAATTCTGTCAACATCAGCTAGTAAGGTCCAAAAAGTAACATGCCAGAAAAAAAAATGACCATATGAAAATACTCAAGGTCATGGAGTTTTTTTTGTGAATGTCTTAACTTTAAAGGGACTATTTGTTCATTCCCTGTAAAAAAAATTATGAGAAAAAAAAAATCATAGGTGAAGAAGAGTTTACCCTAATATATGCACATATATTTCATCATTTAAGTTTCCCTTGGCGATGGTTGTGGCTTGAAAAAATATATACATTTTAGGATATTTATTGGAAAGGGAAAAAACACTTTCGTTATTTTTTTTTAATTTTGACATTTTAAAAAAATAAATATAATTTTCATGTCAATTTTATCTTCTAAACTTCCATACCCTTTTCTCATTTCTTTTATGCTAATCTGTTAAGAAAAAAAATTATTTAGTTTTGGCAATTTTACTTTTTCCTTGAGTATATTAAAATTTTTACCTTTTTCAAATAAATAAATAAATTTTGATGACATATTTATAATTCAGGAAGAAAACTTAGCACTATCACCATCACCATGTTTGATTAGAGATAAACATCATTTTCCCAACTAAATATCTTATAACATTCTATAACCGCATTTTTAAAGGCATTAAATTATTTAAATAAATATATTAAACAATTATTCTTAAAAAATTATTATTATGTAAAAAATAATCAATTTTAAAGATTTACTATTCATTATAATCAATTAAATTAAATTTTGATTAAATAAAAATTTCTATGAAACACATTACTTGAAAAAAAAGCATTTATTTTAACAATATAACTGATTGCAACTTGTGCTCATGGACACGTGGAAAAACACGATAGGAGAGTAGCATGATTGCTGTTTGAAGTGGCGTAGCTGATGCATAGAAAGAGACGTTTGCTAGTCTCCCACTATCTCGGGTCAAAAAAGTCATGAACTTTGGATAAAATAACAGAGACTGCCATCTACGTGAGGTGATGGGACATACGTTAATGCCTGCCAACATAATCATCAGTGGCATTACTGTTATTTTCTTAAAATTTAAGGGTTGTTTGCAGTGTACAGACGATAGCTGACTCTTATCATATATATATATATATATATATATATATATATATTAGCTAAAATTGTAAGTTTCAAGTTTATAATATTATTATCTTTTAAAATTTTATAGGAAAAAATTTCTCTTGTATTTTTATAAATTAAATAAATAAATATTAAAAAAATATTATTAAGAGTAATTAACAATTAATCACCTTTTGGATCATATATATGTGTGACGTGTCCTTCCTATCTAGAATTAATCTATCATTGTTTAATCAGGTAATTACCAAAGAAACCCCAAAAGTTTGCAATATGCACAAAAAAACCCCACACATTTTCATATCCCTAAAAACACCCTCCTTTTGATTTTATAGAAATTTAAACCCCCCAATGCTGTAACGGTGATTGACGGTGTTAAGTTTGAATATATATGACGAAATTGCCCTTACGTGGGATGCTGTGTCATTTGAAGCGTGGATTGACTATAATGCCCTTGTGTGCAATGATGTTTCCGCTTAAAGAGGAAGCGGTTTATTTTTATTTGTTTAATCACTGGAGAACACCATTACTGGCGCCGGTTATTTCCTATCATCGCCGCTTCATCGGTTGGGCATCTTGCTATCATCGCCTGTTCGGCAGTGTTTCGAAGGAGAACTCCCGCTCTAGTCTTCGTCATTTCGTCGATTTTCCAACCAAGGTAATGAGGCGATGAAGCTGTGCGGTTTTTCTTTTGTTTTTCGCCATTTCGTTTGTAAAGTATCGTCTCTGTTGTTTTTTTGGCCATACATTTTCATGGTTTCATTATTGGATGATATTGTAGTTTGCAGTGAGATTTTCCGTCTAGGGTTTTCTTTGTCTGTGCACAGTATCGAGAGCGAGAGTGTTGTGGTGCAGGAGATTTTTCGATGGTTATGCAAACTCATTCTGTTTTCAAATGATTATAATGTGTGTTTCCCCGTTAATTTGATGTGGGTATGAGTTGTGTTTAAAAGTATCAGTGTAATGGTTGGATTTTATGTTGAATACATGTCGTTTCCGTTTAACAATCGTACTCTCCGTTTAACAAAGGAAGTTTCTGTTTAATTAATAGAGTTATTGTTTAATAAATCACTCTAAACAAATGTATTGTTCTTCTTGTAGTGTATTGGTCATGGCGGTCAACCTAGTTAACGGCCGATGCTACTTGACACCGGTGGTCCAGACTTTGAATGAATTGAAAGTTCACATGACTGGACGACACTGGGAGATCATCAGAAGGACACCGTTCGCGGCTTTGACCGAGATTGAAGCCGTCCTCCAAGAGAGAGCCCTCCTTGATTCTCTGCTGCAGAGGTTCGATGGCCGCAGCAGCAAATTCAGGATCGGGGCCAGCCTCGTGAGTTTCAGACCTCAAGATGTGGGTCTCATCCTTGGTCTACGCTGTGATGGGAACGCAGTCGTATTCCAGAAGAAGAAGACACACTCGCCGTTCGAGCTGAGGTATTTTTCAAGATCTTACGAGAGAAATAAAGACTCCATCAAGAACACACTTGAGCGGATAGTTCGCGAGAGGGGGGAAGAGGAGAATTTTGTAAAGCTCCTCATGGTGTACCTCATGGGTACTATCCTCTTCCCTAACACTTCCTGCTCTGTTCCTGTTTGGATCGTTGACTACGTCGACGACCTACCAGCCATGGGACGATTTGCATGGGCTCAAGCGACCCACAAGTGGATAATGGAGGACGTTCCACAAGCGGCCGCTCGAGTGCAAGCGAGATGCGCCGGGAACAAGACCAACACGGGGTACGTCAAAGGTTGCTCGGTTGCGTTGACCACCTGGTTCTATGAGCTCACCGGCACCGGCAAGAAGTTGCATTTCGGAAAGACCCCAAGGATCCTGTGCTACGGTGAAAACAGCTACCGGAAGCAAGTGTCGACGGGGACTTTATTTTCATCACTTGAAGGAAAAGAGGTAATGAATCTATTTAATGAATCTTCATTTAAGTTTACCGTTTTTGTGTTTGACAATCTGTGTTAGTGTTTAAATATAATAATTCGTATTTAACAACTATGTTTACAATTTAAATTATTTTCTTAACATTTAACTCGTATGTTTATTGTTTAAACGTATTGGATTTTTACAATTGTTAGTTTCCCGAACTGGTCGCCGCCAACCAGGACGAACAAATATTTGTTGGGGCCATCCGCGGAGCTGCCACCGGCCACGGAGGTGTTATTCCTCCCGCTTCCGCTCCCGTTCCGCTGGCGAGCAAGACTCCCGCTCCGCCTGCGAGAAAGAGAGATGATCGGGCAGCATCGTCAAAGCGCGTCCGACGCCGATCACCTTCTCGGAGCCCGCACCGCGCACGGACTGCTCGCCGACGGGCAAGCCCCCTTCCACCCACCTCCCCGACACCAACAGGCGACGAGCTGACCAGACGTCTATTGCAGACGTGCGAGTTAATGTTGCAAGAGATCCCACGTCTTGTTGCTCGCGTTGATGCTCTGGAGGCGCGTTCGCAGGCCACGACGAGGCCGGATGACTATGATACGATCTCCGGCAGCCCGAATGCAACGGACGCAGCCCCGGCGATTGCCAGAGACGACGTTCTCGCGAGGGCATTCGCGAGAGTCCCGCGCAGGAAGAGGCTTATGTGGAGGACTGCAACGATGTGTCTCCCTCCGCCGGCCGACGTCGAGGCAACAGAAGTACCAAATGCTGTCGAACCAACAATGGCGGAGGCTCAGCCAACTTCAGGTCCGAGCTCGCCATTGGAAAAAGGACAGGCAGCGGTGCCGCCGGCTGCAATGGATGTGTCTCTGCCCGATGATGCGACTGCCGCCGTCGACACGTTAATTGAATCCCTTGTCAGTGACCTCCCTGTGTTGGAGGCACCGGCGCCGGCGTACGATTGCTGCGCGACGAAGGCAGACACAATCCTGGCGCCAGTGGCACCAGAAGTGAATAAAGACTCCGTGGCATTGCCGGTGTCGAGTCAGCCCACGTTAGCAGCTGAACCGAAAAAAGACGCTGTCGCCGACGCTGTGGCCTTACCGGCACCGTCACATGTTAAAGACTCTGTGGCAGTACCGGAGTCGAATAAAGAGGCTGCCAAGGAAGGGCAACGAGACGTCGACGACGCTGTGGCCGTACCGGCACCGTCACATGTTAAAGACTCTGTGGCAGTACCGGAGTCGAATAAAGAGGCTGCCAAGGAAGGGCAACGAGACGTCGACGAGGCGCAGAAAAAATTCGTTCCGAAGAAGAAAAAATATGCCGGAATGTCGCGTCTCGACCAATTCGAAGAGAAGATAATAAGAATCTTCCTCAACTGTGTCATGGACTCGTAAGTATATTTATGTTAACAGTTAAATAAATACACTTGCGGTTTAACTATCTCCTTTAATATTTAATTGTTTGTAAATTGTATGTAACTATTTAAGTTATCAATTAACTATCATTATCCACTTAACTATGAACGTTATTGTTTAACATCAGGACTACCGTATGGAGGACTGACGCAGTTCAGACGACACGCGAGGCCGTGTTCACGTTGGTCGAGGGTAAGGAGAATGTGACAGACGATGTCGTCGATGCCTTCGTCTGCATCATCCAGAAGTCGCTGAAGCTTCAACCGTATCCTTATAAGAAGCGCGCTTCCATTACCCGTCCACTTGCACTATTCCTCTCCCAAAGGGAGGACACGGCGGAAGACGCTCTCCACATGATAGACGATGCTGCGCGGAACGTCCACGAAGTCGACATCGTAATAATGCCTATAATTTTGCATGACCATTTCCATATCGTCGTTCTCGACAACATAGCGCAAGAGTACAGGCATTACTCTTCCTGCCAGAGCGAGGAATACGACGAAGACGCCGCCGAAATGGTAAGCTCCCGTGTTAACTATAACGGAAATAACTTACTTCCTAATTTTCCATCTCGACTTCAAAATTTATTTGTTTACAGCGGAAACTATTCGATAATTGCATCGAGATGGAGCTTGGCGAGGCGGCGACGTCCTCGTACGCCCTCATTCACGACAGGAGCACTCCAAGACAAAAACGAGGAAGTCTTGACTGCTCGGTGTATGTGATGCGGTTCATTGAGCAACTTCTTGCTGACGAAAAGCTTCGGGTACCGCAAACGGACGTGCCGTACTTACGTCTGAAATACGCCGCACGCATACTTTTGGATGGGAGGGCAGCCGGCGTCGGGGATAAAGGGGAGACGTCCTCGAGAGTCAATCCTGTATAAAGTTCTTTCTCAATTTTACTGTAAAGTTTGTAACATACATTCTTTTGCAATAACTAAGATAGTTAACATTTAACGAAAACCTTTAACTATACATACGATAAAAACTCTCTGTTTAAACTAAGATAGTTAACATTTAACGAAAACCTTTATATTATAACTATCAGATTCTATGTTTAAATATAAAATCCTTCGTGTACGTAATCAGGCTTCTGTGTGACAACACTGATTGAGAGAACGAAACGTTTTTTTTTTTTAACTATACATGGGAAGTCGTGGGCGGTTCGTAACGGGCACTGCAATAACTTGTCCGTGTTAGGCGGAGGTTGGGGATTTTGAATATATTCTCTTTTCGCCACTGTACGACCGGAATTAACCTTTCGAACATCGTCTCCACGGAGGACTTATGGCGACAACCCTAGTTAATGGGCGATGCTCCTTGGCAGCGGTAGCGGAGACGATAGCCGAATTGAAGGTTTACATATTGACGTCTTTGTTTAAGAAAACATGTTCTCTAACCTTACCTTGCATATGTTAGTTTCGTGAGCTGGTTGCCGCTAATGCGAATGAAGATATAACTGTTGGGGCCGCCCGACGGACAATGCACGATGAAACTACAATCTCTCCCGAGCGCGTAAGCCGTCATTCACGTACTACGAGTTCAACGCGCCGTACGGGAACACCCCCCTTGACGTCGGCTGCCCCCCCGACGACGGCAGCCACCCCGCCGGCTGAAAGGGACGATGTCAACGAACGTCTGCTGCAGGCGTGCCAGTTATTAACATCCGAATTCCGAGGGCTTGTTGCTCGGGTTGATGTAATGGAAGGACGGTCACATTCGAATGAGCCGTCCATACAAGCAAATGAAGTTCCCGGTTCGGATGCACCGGAGGTAGACCAGGCGAATGCGGGGGCCTTCACTGAGACGAGCTCGGAATTTGACGACGATGAGGTCATTGCGGTCGCCATTCGAAGACGGTCAAATTTGAAGAGACCCGCGAGAAAAACCAAAAGAATAAAGCTGATCGCTCGAGAGGCTGACGACGCAACAGTAGCAGCGTCGCAGACAGACACAAATCCGGGGACCGATGTCGTGGTCGCCGCATCGCATGCGGACAATAGCAACAATGAACCACCCGAACAGGTACGGCACGATTTCATTCCGCATCGGAAAAAATACCCCGGCCACACGCGGCTCGACATATTCGAGCAAGAGTTAATAACGATCTTCGTCAACTGCTATATTGACGAGTATGTAGGAAGTTTTTACATCAACATTAGCCTTTACCATTTAACTATAATTGTTACCGTTTAACCATATCTTTTAACGTTTAACTATGTCTGTTGTCGTTTAACTATTTCTTTTACTCGTTAATTATAGTTTTCTTTCTCTTACTGTGTCTGTTACCGTTTAACCGCAGCACTATCGTTTGGACTAATGGCTTTGTCAGCACTACACGGAGACAACTATTCTCCATGCTTGAAGGACAAGAAACGGTTCCCGACGATGTCATGGACGCGTTCGTATGCATAATTCAAAAGTCACTGAAGAGGGTACCATACCCTTATAAGAAACGCGCGTCCATCACACGTCCACTGGCATTGTTTATGTCCAAGCAGCCTGACGCGTGCGAGTCGACGCTCGCTATGATCGGAGACGCGGCGCGAAACCGGCATGAAGTTGACATTGTTATCTTCCCAATCATCATGATTGGCCGCTTCCATGTGGTGGTGCTTGACAATGACAAACAAGAATACAGGCATTATTCGTCATGCCAAGGTGACGAGTACGAGAGAGACGCGTTTGAAATGGTAAGTGCCTCGGTCATTCAGAGGAGACTATTGTGTGGACATGGAGTCCGGCGAGCCGGCGACTATACTGTACCCTCTAATTCACGACGATGCCACCGCACGACGGAGACGAGGAAGTGCCGACTGCGCCGTTTATGTGATGAGATTTATCGAGCAAATACTCGAAGGTGACAAGCTACGCCTTCCTCGAAAGGATCTACCATATTTCCGATTACAGTATGTTGCACGCATACTCATTGAAGGTCGAAGGACCAGAACCATAGAAAGAGGCGAGTCTTCGACTGGGGGGGGGGGGGGGGGGGAAACCGACTTGAGTTATTGTTTTGAGATATTATGTTTAACTAACTATGTTAATCTTTAACAAATGTTATTTATGTATAACTGTAAGTGTATATATTTAAATTTAAAAGTTTCTGTTTAACTATCAGCCTGGCCATTGTACTATCGGCATTGTAGTCCTTTAACATTAATACTTAAATGGTTAAAAGTAACCGTTTCTGTTTAACTATTAAACATAGAGACAGTTTCACACATGAAATGAAATACGTTTATTGCAAATACGAGAATAACTCATTACATAAATTGCAAATACGAGAATAAATATTAAACAAGGACACGTTTTAAAACAATTGATAAGATATCTGATCCACCAGGACATGAGCAAGATGCAACTCGGCGACGTAATCGTAGGAATCTTGCACATCAGAGGCTTCGCAGGCAGTTGTTCAAATTGCAAGTTGAACAACCACCGGGGAAGCCTCTGATATCGAAGAAATCCCCGATTACATTGCCAAGATGCATCCCGCCGATCCCCTGGTCGAGCAGATGTCACATCAATTGTTTTTGGTAACTTCATCCCTGGCCATTGTACTATCTTCGCCTGCAAAATCTGTTGGTGTCTAGAAACCTTCATAAAGTTTTAAAACAATTGATGGGATATCTGATCGAACAGGGGATGTCCAGGATGCATATCAGTAATGTCATCGCCTCCGGATTCTCTGATCTCGAAGGATGGACCGATTACATTGCCGATATGTGTCCCGGCGATCCCCTGGTCGAAATTCCTCTTGATTGCAAAATTCCGAAGCGCGTCTCTTAAATGGTCAACGTCTACGAAACGTTGTCCGATATCCAACGACAGCACTTCGGGATGATCCGAGGAGGACGGAAGACATGCTCCACCGTCCGGGTCGCCATGAGATGGAACAGGTGCGCTGGCAGAATCAGAATTCCTGCCAACACTTCAGTTAAGCGGAAAACATCAGTAACTTAATCGGAAACAAAATAAGTTACCTTGAAACATGTATATTTAAACAATAAAATAATAAGTTAAACACAGAAACTATTTGTTAAACGGAAAATGGTGTAGTTAAATAAAAAATACAATATTTAAACGGTAACTATAATAATTAGGCGAACACATATGACTTCAAAAGTAAAGATAAAGGATAAGAACTTTACAATGACAAGAATTCGTTTTGACTATGATGCGACAATGGCACATCATCTGTCTCAACAACGAGATCGACTGCAGCGCATTTGAAGAGTGAGTATACATGACACATGCGCTGGAAGTCAACCTCATTTTCTATTGGACAAATCGTTTTATGTCCATCGGGTGTGATAAACTTCACCCTAACATGGGAAACATCAAGACCCCATCGGTCACATATCTCCGCTAAGATTGAATCCCAAGAAGTCTGTGCCGTGAACACTAGCACTCGTCCCTCACCGTTGTATCTTGCAATTGCACAAAAACTCTCCATTAAAAACCTGAAACCTGCATATAAATAAATATAAATTGGTACTCTCACTTAAAGGATGATCAAAGTGATGGAAAGGAAGACATTCTCACCTTATCTCAGCTTATCGGCCAACCGGCGGAGTTCAAACGAATGCAAACGATGAATCTTCCAAACTTTATTTCAGAAAAATCAACGCAAGCAGGGATAAAAAAGATTGACAAAAGCCAAATAAAAAATGTTTAACATGATGTGACTGGGCGGTTTTTTTCCCACCATTTGCAAGGGCACGCACGGTATTTCACAGCATAAACCTTGTACAAATGAACGACAGGGGGGAAAAAGGAATTCAAACACTAACGGAAGGGCTTTCTGGGGTATTACAAACTTGCAGGGGCTGTCTGGGAAGTTTTGCAATTCGCGAGGGGTGAATAGTAATTTTCCCTTGTTTAATTTGTGTGATGGATTAATTAGATATGATCCATTCATTAAAAGATAAGGATGCTTCTTTGTTGTACTTTAATTAAAAATTATAAAATTGATTAATTGTTGCTTGTGATGATGATGAAGATTTATTGTTAATATTATCGTTTTAGATTCATTTCATTAATGGATAAAGATCTTCCTTTTTTGTCATCTTCTAATGTTTTCAATATCTATTATAATTAAATATATTCTAACATAAGATTAACACCACTCCTTGATTGAGTTTAAATTCAAGACATAGATAACATTATATTTATCTAAAATAAAGTTAATAATCTTGTTAATTAGGGGATAAGCATTGTGGATTAAGAAAAGGAATATATGCATATATATATAGTATACATGGCCTACTTAATTATGTGATTAGAATGAAGACAAACCAAAACATTGCTTGTATCTCACATAAGACTACAAACATGATATCAAAGACTTGTTAGATGTGGAACAATGTAAACTATATGAAGACATTAATGTCTCAAATGAGAAGAATTCAACTTGGATACCATGTCTCATATTTGAAACTTGATTAATAAGGCAGACTTTTTAAAGTCATAAATGTGTGGTAGCTGGTCCTAAACTTGGTTGGCAAGGAATGCTTACTAACATGACCAAGCAATTAGAATTCAACTCACAAATTCCAAATGTTTGATCCATAAACTGTTATTTACACAGTAAAGAGAGAATCGTTTGAGATGATATCTATAGACGACTGGTTAGATGTCACCATATGAAAAGTGAAATTAGTAAAAATTTTATGAAATGTAAAATGTGTATGAGTTTGATTTATCTAGTCTGATTTCTCTTCGTATAATAGATCCTGAATAGTTGGGACTAACAGCTTATTGTTTTTGTTTTTGTTTTTGGTACTCAAATAATCAAAAGAAAAAAAAACACATCATGCACAATCCATGGCTTGTTGAATGTATCCAAATGTTCAATTTGGACTCTTGTGACACAGAAATGCTCAAAAGAAGAGAAGGATGATAAATTTCTTCATTTTGAATTGAAGTACAAATTTACTATTCATAGAGTTCATGCATGGAATGCATTCAAATGTTCACACATACACACACATAATTGAAAGAAAAGAAAGAGGTGATATATTTCTTCATTAAGAATAAAAGTACAAATTTACATGTAAGAGCAATAGCTAAGAACACACAAATCTTTAACCCAAGTATACAAACAAGCACAAGTGAGCTCCAATTCATATTAAGAAAAGAAACTCAAAAACAAAATTTTCGAACATGCAAATCAAGAACAGAGCTTCAAGAATTAATGGTGGATGTATATGTACCGTAAATTCAACAGTGTCCTCTGATTCTCTGTAAAGAAGTAGATAGTAGCTTATCACCAGCCAAAGTCCTCAAGCATCTAATGAAGGCCTCTTTGCTCATCTTTCCTTCCTGCCAAAATGCACAGTAACATGAGAATCTCATTCTTGAGAATTAATTCATACACTTGATGAGATGCAAGAATTTAACTCACTTTGTGCCTGTGAAACTGCATCTCCAATGCTCGTACTTGAAATTCAGGCAGTGATTTCGCCACCTCTGCGAACAATTTCGGGAAAGGAACATTAGTAAAAGAAGGTTTTTCGGCAACATTAACCATCCTGCATGATCCTGATACAAAATGAGTTGGAAATTAAAAGTATCAGACATCACATACTGATGTAGGGATTAAAGTATCAGATTTAGAATTGACTGTTACCATGAATTTGATTAGAAGACTTGAAAGTCACAACGTATAGAGGAAGTATGTGTGTGTTCATGTGAGTTGTCCAAACTATAAACCATCTGGGGCTTTTCAGATCATCGACGGCAGTATCGAACAAGTCATTGCTCGGATGAAACTGGTATGATCCTGCGGGTATTTGCTCAGAATTGCCCATGAGAACCTGGCAAAGAATAATGTGTTTCTCACCGTTTTCATCTGGGGTTGACAACAGAGAGCTGAAATCAATATAAACATAGAGAATTATATCAGTTTTTATGTGATCAATGAAGTCCATGCTCATGAGAATTGGTAGAGCTGAAGTTGCTGAACATGCCTGGCAAATCCGAAGTTTGGTGGCGAGAGGTGGACACCAACACCATGTGCACCGTGGCCGAAAGACTTATAATTCGGCTGCCCAAAGCCATGAGCTATGATTCCCGCCACCTCCTTTGGTGAAGCACCATACCATCCAAGCTTAACATTGGAATCTCCTCTGAGGGATTTGGTTGATTGAACGTTCATATCAAAAGTGTTCTTTCGGCATTTCGCCGAACGACTTGCGTGCGTGCACTTGCGCACGCCAGTGACCACAATGTCGGAGTCCAACGGGCGCACTCCGGCGAGGAACAAATCCTCCACATGTTTATAAGACGCGCTCCCTTCCGACAAGCTCAAAAGATCCGGCCATGACTGCTTCTCCGGCGAGGCAATCACAGAGCAAACATCCGGGCTCTCATCAGACCTCTCATCAAAATCCGAACTTTCCATAATTTTCTCCTTCTTCTTTGCTTTCCAGCAATGATCATCGCACAAAGGTCTCTTCTTTCGCTGCGAAGCGTGCATGCGCTCGGGGAGAACTCTCGGGAAGAAGCAGCGGCCATTGCAATCGATCCAAGCGATGGACTTGAGAGTTCCAGTATCCATCTCGATCAAAGACATGCTGAGAAAGTTAACCAAACATGACTTCCCATCAACCGTGACATCCACAGCAGGCTTTTCGGCGACGAAGGCGGCACACAAATCGTCGAACACCTTGCGTGCAAAGTCGATCCAGGAGTCGTTGGAGAAGAAGAGGATGCGGGAAGGACGGGCACTATTTTTGAAGTTGTTGAAGTCTCTGAGCTGGGCGCGCGGAGAGTGGGAGAAGCAGCAGAAGGAGGTAATGAGCTCCGGCGAAGACGGTGGTAGTTCCATGGGAGGGGGAGCTCGGAGATGGTGATGCCGAGAGAGCTCCAAACGCGTTTTAATAGGGCGATGCGCGGGGACCAAGAGTCGGCGGAGACGATGCTGCTACTGTTTTCATGACTTTTCTAGAATTATTTGTTTTTTCTAATAAATAAATAATTACAGTAATTATATTTATAAATAAAAATTATGATAAAAATTGATATTAGTTTTTTTTAAAATATTCTAAGAATTTTTTTTTTGAAAATTTAAGATTTATTTTTTAATATTAGCATAATTTTATTGATATTAATATTGTTCCAACATAAAAGTATGTATTCTCATGCAAAAAATAGGATTGGTAAATTCTCACTAAATGCATAATGTATAAGATTCACTGTGGCAGGTGGGCAGGGTCACCCTTCGCACAGGTGCCATAGAGTCCCTAATAAAAAAGCGGTAGCTGAACATACCTCATTTGTCAAAAAAAAAAAAAAAAAAAAAGTAATTATTTGTTTTGTGATTACTTTTATAATAAGCTAGCGAACTTCCTTATAAAACACTGGTTGAAAATTTATCGATTATCTATATTTATTTAAAAAAGCTAAATTTGTGGGTTTGATTTTTTTTTTTTATTAAAGTTTGTATTTTTTTGTTGGTTTTCTTTAAATAATAATTTCTTGAATTGATATTATATGCGGTAGCATATGTGAATTTATTATGTTATCTTTATTTTATTCGATGGTGCATTGTCAACTTAATAAATGAAAGTTTGAACTAAGAATCAAGGGTAGGTATATATTACAGGTACAAAACTTAAATAGCAAAATTGAAATTACTGTGGTTATTAATAAAATGAGGGAGAACAACATAATTAAAAAACTAATTTTTTATTATAGTAATAGATTGTTAATTAAAGGACTATACACATTAGGAATATTAGCTACATGTTACTATCAAATTAACTCATATATATATTGACTCATAAAAAGGAAAATTTCAACCTGTAATTTATTAAAATGTAAAAGATATTTGAATCCATCAAACCTACCTACACCCTGTTTCAAGCACAATATACAACAAATAAAAAAAACTTATTACCAGAGACTATTTTATATACTCATGTTTTCCTAATTTTCCTCTTTAGCCATTACTATATTTGAATACCAACATACTCATTAAGGCTCATTAATTAGTTCCTTTTTTGGCTCATTTCTAATTTTATAATAAAAAGAAAGTAAAACATGACAAGGAAAAGTTTCATCCTAGATATTTTTAACTCATTGGCATTAAAGTCATTACTTATGAGACAAGGTGTAAAATGAGATTTGAAGTCAATAATAAGAGTTTTGTTTTACTTTCTTTGAGGCAATTTGTCTTAAATGATGACAAAGACTTGTATAATAAGATTGTGTTAGAGAATATATAAGTCTTCATGCAAACTTAATATTATTATAATTAATGTTATTGCAAGTGAATCCGAATCCAAGAAAATCATGAACTTAGAGGTTAAGTTTTGGAAAGAGATACGTTTGCATGTTGCTTTTAGTTTGGCTTATATTCTTGTGAGGAGGGATATGATATGAAGGAATGAGGAACTTTTCTTTGGGACAAAGGAAAGAACCAAGGAAAGAATTTAAATGGAGAATTAGTCATGGTGGAGGCCTTCAATTGTGGCATTTTAATGTCAAAATTCCACTTCAATGAATTGAGACCCCTCTTTTTTTTTTTGTTTTTTTATTTTCTTTTGCACTTTAGCTTCCTTTTGATTATCGATTCATGATTTCATATAAAATATTTATTTCTATGTGCCCACTCGGAAAAAAAACATAAAACTTTTGAAGATCCTCACAAACAAAATTATGTCGAGTTTATTAAAAAAAATTAATAGAATACGATATCTTTACACTAATTTTTATTACGTATTACAGAAGTTAAGATACATGCCTTCATTCATAACTATTTGAATGAATAAAAGTGAAGATATTTTTATTTACAAAAATACTAAATGAGGATCGTGATTAGGAAATAAATTACTTAAATTTAAATCTAAATCAATCTTATGCAAACGGTAATTAAAATAAGATTCAAATTAATAAAACACAGCTTTTGCTATTTTATTCAAATTTCAGAATTATACAATCACCAAGATTAATTGTACCAATTTGTGAGTGTACATTATTGTGAGTGACAATGAACTTATGTAATCCAATAATATGGCATCTTTAGAAAGGCATTTAGTTTAATGAGAAGGAAATATTCAAATTTGGTGCAAGAGTGGAGAAGCACTACTTTAAAAACCTTCAAATAGAAGTAGTCTTTTAGCATCACAGTTGTGTCAGTTCATATTATCAACACTTTATTAAGCTGTGCTTGACTTTATTATTCATTATTGGATGGAACACAGTTGCTTTTGGGACTAAGGGAACACTGTGACATTTATGAGGTTACTACAAGAATACAATGAGGATGATTTTCTTTATTTATTTATTTATTTATCTTTGTTTAAAGGAATCATAAAGTTTCTCCTCTGTGTGTCTCCCGTCCTTTTCTTCCACTGCTGGTGAAAGTGTTGCTCGTCTTATTGTTTTCAATTTGTTTTTTTTCCACTGTTTGCATTTGTTTGTGTTTTTGGTGTTAGCTATTTTATGCAACTCTACTTATGCCCTCTCCTTCCGTTTTAAATTTATCAAAAACAATCATAAAGAATATCGTTAGATATAATTAATCTAGTGGTAAACTCATTCGATATAATAAATATAATGGTAAATTTGCATTTTTTGCATGCAATTGTAGAGAATAAGACTTCACATCTATTAACAAGAACAATGGATTTTTTTTTTTTTTTTTTTTTTTTAAAGGTGGACAAACCATTTTCATTGAAACAAAAAAATACAATACAACATTACTCTACCAAAGTGTAGAGTAGGAAACAAAAAAAAGTACACAAACCACTAGATGTGGTCACAAAACTCAAAAAAAGCAGAAAGAACACAATATTAAAACAAGGAGGAACAAAGGACATCCTTCCTGCCCCCCACAAAAGTGCCCTAGCCCATGCACAGATCCTGTGTCACTTCGGACGTCGGAATCCCAAAAGATTCCTCAGCTCGAGGTCCCAAAAACTCCAGACTGCGTCAGATGATTGCCATGGAGCCTACCAACTTCGCTTGTGATCTCTTTGTGATAGAAGAGAACCAGGATAAAAGCATATAGTCAGTTCTCAAAATAATAGCATGAACAGGCAAAACACTGGCATTAAAAATACAATCATTCATAGGAAGCCAAATTGACGCAGCGGATAATTAGTTCTAATCCAAGAACTCACTCAAAATAGAGCAAACAAAAACATAAAAGTTTCAATTCATCGATTCTCTTTCACAAACCCTAAAACAACTGTTTATAGAGATCTAGACTAAGAACAAAATAATAAATAAAACTAAGGGTGTGTTTGATTGCCCTTTTTTTCCATGGAATTTTTTTCCACGGGTGATTTTCCAGTTTTTTAGGGTGTTTGATTGCCAAAATTTTCCGTGGAAAATTTTTCCACAAACTTGTCACATGACCCTATTTTCCCTTAAATCGGTGAAAAAATTTTCCTGCCTCCACCCTAGGAAAAATTTTCCAGGGAAAATGGAGAGGTCTTTTTGGTAATAAAAAAAAAATAAAGGAGGGTTTTCGTAAAAAGACAAAAAAAAACCCTAGTTTCTCCTCTCCCTCCAAGCCTCCACCGAAATCCTTACTCTCCCTCCCCCGTAGCGCCGCGACATCGGATCTCGGCCGAGCGAGAGGCATTTCTCATCCCAGAGAGATTCTTGGTGAATTCTTGGTGAATTTCTCGAATTATATCTCCATCGAGATAAACAAGGCTGCTTGGATCTTCTCAAGAGACACTATTTTAAGGTTCTTTTCAATTGGTATGCTTTGATCCGATTATGCCATATATATCTATATCTTCTCAATTGGTATGCTTTGATCCGATTATGTCATATATATATAATCAATATATAATGTTTTTTTAAAATATGTTTAAACAATTTTTTAATAATTTTTTTTTAAAAAAAATCCATGAAAAATGTGACTTTTTCCATGGAAAATTGATGCAATCAAACAACAAAATCATAATTTTCCATAGAAAATTTTTGATTTTCTAGCTAAAAAATAATGGCAATCAAACGACTATTTTTTCATTTTCCACGGAAAATTTTTCCATGGAAAATTTTTCCCTAGAAAAATTTTCTTTTCCACCCGTTTTCCATGTTGCCAATCAAACACAGCCTAAAATAATTACAAAATACTAAGATAATTTAAAATCTTAAAACTCGAATTTTAAACTTGGCAATTAAGCTTGTGATTAGATATTTCATCAAACCATTACCATTCCAAAATTTGAATTTCTTGATCTTAAAATCTTTCCAAAATTAATAAAACCCAGCAATAAATTCATAACGATAATGGCTTAAGCTATTTTATTCAAAGTTTAGACTTATACTATCACCAAGATTAATTAAATGAATTTTCTTTTGATGAGTATAAACTTTTGTGAGTGACAATGAACTTATGTAATCCAATAATATGGCATCTTTAGAAAGGCATTTAGTTTACTGAGAAGGAAATATGGTGCAAGAGTGGAGAAGCACTACTTTAAAAACCTTCAAATAGAAGTAGTCTTTTAGCATCACGGTTGTGTCAGTTCATATTTTGAACTCTTATCAACACTTTTATTAAGCTGTGCTTGACTTAATTATTCATTATTGGAAGGAACACATGCCTATTGGGACTAACGGAACATGAGGTTACTCCTTGAATACAATGAGGATTTATTTATTTATTTATCTTTGTTTAAAGGAATCATAAAGTTTCTCCCATGTCGTCTTTTATTGTGTTTTATGTTTTTCTTTTCTCTTTCCACTGATGGTGAAAGTGTTACTCATTTTTTTTTTTTTTTTACAATTTGTTTTTCCACTATTTGTATTTGTTTGTGGTTGTGGTGTTAGCTTTTTTATACCACTCTACTTATACCCTCACTTTTCGTTTTTAAGTTATAAAAATGATTATAAAGAATATCGTTAGATATAATTAATACAGCGACAAACTCATTCGATATAATGAATATAATGGTAAATTTGTATTTTTGCATATAATTGTAGGGAATAAGACTTCACATCTATTGACAAGGACAATAGGCATTTTGTTTTTCCTGTTTTTTAATTTGATTTTTTCTGGGGTTTTTGGGTTAATATTTGTGTATACTTATAATTTTTTTCTATAAAAGTAGATAAACAACATGCATTAATTAAAAGAGAAGAGTACAAAGTCCACTAGAAGTGGAGCAAAACAGAGTACACATGGAAAAATAGAACAAAAAGATAACATAGGTAACTAAGGTTCAAAAGAGCAGCTGGAGCCCACAAATACTAGAGAACTACTCCTTTTGATCGCCTCCCACCACTGTCTGGCCACTAAGGAACTCTAGACTCCACCTAGTTGTAGAAACGACCCCCTCCAGATTATGTCTTTTGGCTTCCGGGACTACAGAGAACTAATTCAAGAACATATAAATAATTTTCAAAAGCACAGATCGATGAGCAGAGAATTTGTAGTAGAAGATACGAGCATTTCTTTCAAACCAACTTGCTGGGAGCAGGAATAAGAGAGCACCAACTCCGCCACAAAACTGCTAAAGAGCAAGGAGGGGAAGGAATACGGAAGTGAGCTGCAAGAAAGGACCACATCCTCTCTGCAGAAGGATAGAGTAGGAAGAGATGATTCACTATTTTAATGCTTGCATTGTACAACACACAGGTAACTGTCGGAAGCTTGTTACAACCTCTTGCAACAAGGTTGTCCAATGTAAGGATATGGTTGTCCTAAGCAAGCCAGTTAAACATACTAATTTTCTTCAGGCAGTGGGCCTTCAAATCATAGGAGTAATTTTGTAGCTGACACTGCCATTAATGAGAAAATTATAAAGAGACTTAACAGAAAAGGCTCCATTAGGGGTGAGGGACCACCGCTTGGTGTCTCTGATTCCATGCTCAGCAAAAAGCTGGAGAGGGATTTGAGCCAACAGCGCAACATCATCAGCTTGAAACCAGGGAGTTTGGGTGAGATGGAGGAGGTCTTTGATAGTACCAAACGGCCTATTAGAAGAAGCAAAAAGATGGTGCCAAAGATTTTTTTGGAGCACAATTATCCACCCACTTATCCAACCAAAAAAAGTACTTTCACCATTATGCACAACCGAGGAGACTCCTGCTTGGAAGCCCGAAAGACAATGAAGCAGCCCATTCCAAATGAAAGACCTTTTGTTAGGTGGTCTGCTAAAGAGGTTTCAATCTTAATAAGAGCTGGAATAGTTAAACCGGACAATTTTGTCCCTACACTAGAGAACACCAAAAGAAAATTTCCATCACCATTTTGTTAGCAGAGCCACATTGAAAACTTCAAGGTTCAAAATGCCCCAGCCTCCTTGTTCGCGAGGTCTACAAATGCGATGCCACTTTACAAGGCGCATTGTAGGATGATCGATGTTTGGACCCGACTACAAGAAATCCCTACTAATCTTCTCGATTCATTTCACAACCCAACAGGGGAGTTTGAAGATCGACATCCAGTAGTTAGAGATTGTGGAGAGGACAAAGTTTACCAAAGTAAGCCTACCACCCAGAGAGAGGAGTTTCACTTTCCAGGTAGTCAGCTTAGAACTAATCTTCAAAATTAACTCACACCAGTCCTGGCATTTAGGCTGGCAACCAGAAATATGAATCATGAGATAATTCACCAGTAAGGTACCAATATCAAAGTTGAGAGTTCTAGCCAAATAGACCTCCGGTAGTTTGTTTTTCATTGAGGTGAAGAGACGGGTTTTATGAAAGTTCACTTTCAAACCTGAGATCCCTTCAAAAAAGGCAAGAATTAACTTAATGATTCAAAGGTCTTCCTGCCCTCTAGCAGTAACGACAAGCGAGTCGTCTGCATACTAAAGATGGCACATTTTGCTAAAATCCCCCAAAAAGATCCAGAAAAGAATACCAGAGTCAAGAGCATGATTAAACATCAAACTAAGCACATCAGAAACTAGAGCAAATAGCAAGGGAGAGAGAGGTCTCTTTGCCCAAGACCCCTAAGCTATCTAATCTTTGTATGCTTATAATTTTTAAATAAAAGTTTACAAATTTTTTTTCTCACGGACTCTTGATGTATATATATATATATAACAAGAGCGAATATATATATATATATATATATATATATATATATAGCATGTTGTAAGAGTTGAAGAAAAATAATAATCCTCTCCGTTTTTGTTAAGCGAGTAATAAGTGCACAGATGAGCTATGATATATTTTGAATGAAAAATTTTCTTTGAAAAACAGTTCAGCAAGCTTTCGTAGCTCAGTTGGTTAGAGCACCCGTTTAGTAAGCGGGAGGTCTTGAGTTCGACTCTCAACGAAAGCATTCAAGTGTTTTTCTTTGCCACTACTGCTCTTGAATGCTTAACAAGGGAATCTACGAAATAACATGTATTATTATTATTTTAAATATATGTGCCTTGTTTGATGTACCACCTGCAAACTATTTCGTTTGCACTATTATTGTTTCATCTTTAAAAAATCAATATATATAAATTTTGCTCTTGAAAATATGCATTTTATCCTTAATGGTCGAGATATAACGATAGTAAAGAGTGCGGTGTTAAAATGTTTTTTTTTTTTTTTTAAGAAAAACAATTTATTTTATTAAGAAGAGTATTTGTTCATATTGATGATTTGTAGTGCATTTACAAGCAAATATATGGTTCTGAAATTCTGAGAATTAAAAGCTCTGATCTCTTATGGTTCGAAATAGTTTAGCATTACTTGTTGACGTATTCAAGTTCCATGTTTTATAACACCCAAAAGTAAACAAAGACACCGCCTCCCAACAACTGCATTTAAGATAACAAACCGATGGACTGTGCCTCATCAACAAAGACAAGGATACATCATACATCGAGACACAAATACATGACATAAGAGGGAATTCATAATGATCATAGTAGACCAAAGAGGAACATAGTTGGAAGGCCAGGAAACTCGAGAAGGGACAATGACACTTGGAGACAACGACAAACAAAACACAGTCAAACAACAAGCAAAGCTCAGGTTTTGTGTATTACTGGTAATCTTCAAGTTCATCACCCTCATCCCCTTCAGCAGATTCAGCACCAACTTCTTCATAATCCTTCTCCAGTGCAGCAAGATCTTCACGGGCCTCGGAGAACTCTCCTTCCTCCATACCCTCACCAACATACCAGTGAACAAATGCGCGTTTCGAGTACATGAGATCGAACTTGTGATCAATGCGAGAGAACACTTCGGCAACACTGGTGGAGTTGGAGATCATGCACACAGCCCTCTGCACCTTGGCAAGGTCACCGCCGGGAACAACAGTGGGTGGTTGGTAGTTGATACCACATTTGAATCCAGTTGGGCACCAGTCCACAAATTGGATGGTGCGTTTTGTCTTGATGGTTGCCACAGCGGCATTGACGTCCTTGGGCACAACATCACCACGGTACATTAGGCAACAAGCCATGTACTTGCCATGGCGAGGATCACACTTGGCCATCATTGATGAAGGCTCGAATGCACTGTTTGTTATCTCAGCAACAGAGAGTTGCTCATGGTATGCTTTCTCAGCGGAAATGACTGGCGCGTAAGAGGAAAGCATGAAGTGGATCCTTGGGTAAGGAACCAAGTTGGTTTGAAACTCAGTCACGTCCACGTTGAGCGCTCCATCAAACCTCAGGGATGCAGTAAGAGATGATATCACCTACAAAATAAATGAATGCTTTTGAGTATGCTGATATCATATTGCAGGAATGTGTGGGGTGATTTGGCATGCAAACCTGAGAAATCAGGCGGTTGAGGTTGGTGTAGGAGGGGCGATCAATGTCGAGGGAGCGCCTGCAGATGTCATAGATGGCCTCATTGTCTAGAAGAACTGCAACATCAGTGTGCTCCAGAAGGGAGTGGGTGGAGAGGACACTGTTATAGGGTTCAACAACAGAGGTGGAAACTTGAGGAGAAGGGTAAACAGTGAAGCCAAGCTTCGATTTCTTGCCATAGTCAACTGAGAGACGCTCAAGCAGAAGAGAGCCAAGGCCTGAGCCAGTGCCACCACCAACAGCATTGAAGACGAGGAATCCTTGGAGGCCAGTGCAGTTATCAGCAAGCTTCCTGATGCGGTCAAGGCACAAATCCACAATCTCCTTGCCAACTGAAAATACAAAATTGAACCATTAACCAACAGAACCTACAATAAGATGAAAGAATCAGCCGATGGTAAATAGATCAGGAGAATTACTGGTGTAGTGGCCACGAGCAAAGTTATTGGCAGCATCCTCCTTGCCACTGATGAGCTGTTCCGGGTGGAACAGCTGGCGATAGTATCCAGTTCTCACTTCATCAATCACAGTGGGTTCCAGATCGACAAACACAGCACGAGGGACATGCTTTCCAGCACCAGTCTCACTGAAGAAGGTGTTGAATGCATCATCCCCTCCTCCCGGACTTTTGTCAGAGGGCATCTGCCCATCAGCCTACAAAAGCATAGAGATGTAAATCAGAATGCAAATCGAGCATGAATCAAAAGACAATGAAAACTGTACAACATTAGGCATGCGTAGTTCAACAAATTACCATGTTATTTGAATGAAACAGCTGCTTATGAAAGCATTACAGTGACAAAACATTGGGCTGATTGAGGACAATACCCACAAAACATTACTTAATATTGTCATAGCATACCCATCCTAGTTAGCAGGTTTCTAAAAATAAAAAATAAATCACAAGAAGCAGTGACCAGAATACGGAGGAGATGCGAGTTAGATTGTTCACAAAATTAACATTCTACATGCATCCATATGACTTTGAGACAATAAGAAGCTCCAAGATAGAGGAAACAAGAATATCATAACTCAATTACTGGGAGAAAAGGAGTTAAAAGATCCCACGTTAGATCAAAAAACAATAGATCAGCATCAATAACTCTTAAACAGGAAAATTTTCTCACCATGATCATATCTTACCATGAATCCATTCATAAACAACAGATCTACAAAAATTTGAATATAAGAGCTAGATTTCGAAGACCAACAAAATGAAGGCATCCCACATTTCAACAGGATCAGAGACAAAACATCAAAGAAAATTAGACCAGCACCTATACTACCAAACAGATGAATATATCTACATCCATGACCAGATCCATACATCAAGGCAATCAGAAGTTAGATACCTACAGAACTAGATGAGAACGAACCAATTCAATAGAGAAATGGAGGGAAGAGAAACCGCATTAAAATATAAGAACAGGGACTAAGCACAATATGCTATACGGATCTAATCGAAACTCACCTAAACAAATATAATATCCATCTAAATGAACAGATCTGATCATCAAAAACATTCAAAAACCACAGATCTACAATACTAAACACCATAGAACAATAGACCCACTCGAATATCATCAAAACAGCCGAAAAACAATCTCCACGACCAGATCCGATCATGCATACACATTCTAAGAAAAACTAGATTATAACAAGCCCATTTCAGGACAACTACAGTGAAGAGACTCACATTCCATCGAAGACAGCGAAAACACATCACAAAATAATAGAACTGATTGAAAATCGACGAGACGTATTACCATCCATCTCTATGACCAGATCTAGCTAAGAAAACATTCAGAAACCACAGATCTGCAACACTAGATGATGAGAACTCGATTACGGCATAAATAGAGCGAAGGAATACCACATTACAATGAAAACAGCCATAAAACGTCATTGAACAATAGATCTGGCATGGCTCTGATAGAACACAACAATGCCAAGAGATGAAAATAGAGATCAAACATGAAATCGCACAAATCAAACAAAGAAATGCAGATCTAGAGCATCGAGAGTGAAAAACATACCTGAATACCGTGTTCAACGCAGTACAGCTCCCAGCAAGCATTGCCGACCTGGATCCCGGCCTGGCCGATGTGAATCGAAATGCACTCTCTCATCTTCGCCGGAGGAGATGACGAACTCGAGAAGGAGGAGGAGGAGAAGAGAGAAGAGAGATCTCAAGGGCCGGCGTGTACAAAGACGCCGTCCAATGCTGCCACTCCTCGAACCTCGCGGCACTATTTATAGAACGTTCTGATGTTAGAGAGTAGTTGTTAGAAAACTGGGAAAATTGACCCTGTTTTGGAACTTGCTGACGTGGATGTAAATCATTGGCGGGATAATTTGAAATTTGAATTGAGTTTTTTTTTTTCCAGACTGGCTGGTTTTTCCTTGGATGCGGTTGGCTAACCATCGTTGGGTAGACGATAGCCAACGAAGAAGATGCTCTGTTCCTTTCTTTCTTTTTCTATTAATATAAATTGAATAATTATTTTGAAAACAAAATTTCTATTTTTAATGTTTAATCCTGTTCAATTTCAATTTAATCAAATAAATTCTGCATGTATTTATTTATTTATTTCTATTTAAAGATTAAATGATTTAAAAAAACAAGTTCTAACTTGTAGATTTAAGAATCAGGTGAGTCCCTGATTCTGACTTATCACAAACTACCAGATGTTCATTTATTTTTTTCTATTATAATTACCTTTTTCATATAGACACAGGCATTTTTTTTGTTTTTTTTGACATTTTTAACTTCTTTACGTCACTTTGTAATTTGAATTTTTAAAAATTAAATTTTTTTAATTATAATTTATAATTCTGCCCTACCGTCACCCTTTCACTAGACATCACCTGTGCCTATGTTTTGCTCAATTTAGGAAATCTCTCTTAGATTTACAAGAGACCGGCGATTACTCTCAAAAGTTGGGTTGAGCTTGCTCAATCTCAAAAAGGAGCTTATTAGGGCCTTGACGAGCCACGCCTAACTCATGTAAGCCCAAATAAGCTCTTTTGGGCAGAAATTAGTTCATTGGTTGTGCAGAGAAGGATATTATATATATATATATTCAAATATAAAATAATAAATTCAAAAATAATATGGATAGATAAAGTAAGAAACTAAAAAAAAACGGATGGATTGAATATTTTATTTTAAAAGTAGGAATCATAGGGGCGTTTGAAACTGCAGAGACCTTGAAATCATTTAAACATGTAAGTAAGACATTCAGAATAATCTTTTTGAGAGAGAAATTAAAAAAAAAAAAAAAATCTAAACCCAACCTTAATTGCAACTTACGCAAGGTATTACTTTATGGATGGATGTGTAGATCATAACTGTCATTTTCAAAAATATAGTTGAAAAGTTTAAAAAAAAATTACAAAACATGTAAAATTGAGGATTGTATGTTACTTAACTCTTTAATAAATCTTGCATTAATAGGAGAATTAACCTTAATGAAATACTAAATTTTGGGATCATATATAGCTAAAAGTCCAACTAGTTAATTGAGTTCATATACAAGAAAAAGTCAGCACATTACAAAGAAGAGACAAACTCCCAGTGCAGATACTTGAAAAAAAACACAAGAAGAAGAAACCTAATACTGTTTCTGACCATCCGGCAAGAAGAAGCTAACATCTCTATGACCTCTAAGAAGATCAACAACCAATCTCATAGACGGACGATTAATCGGCAAATAACTAGTGCACAAAAGCCCAACACGAAGAACACGCACCATCTCTTCATACTCACAACCAGACATTTGCTGCAGCCTTGGATCCATAACAAGCTTCAAATCCAGCTCTTTCCCACCTACCTCTTCTCTCACCCATTTCACAATGTCTTTGTTCTCCCCAAACAAAGGATCTATTGCTTTCCTCCCTGTCACCAGCTCCAGCAACACCACTCCAAAGCTATACACATCACTCTTCTCATTTATCTTCAACGTGTACGCATACTCTGCATTAAAACACACCATAAATACATAAATTATCATAACATTATAATATATATATAGAGCACTACCAGGAGCAATGTAACCGCAAGAGCCAGCAACGTGAGTGGTTACACAATCTCCAGCCTCTTTGGGCAACACGCGAGCGAGCCCAAAATCACCAACATGGGCGCGGAACTCGGAGTCGAGGAGTATATTGCTTGGCTTTACATCGCGGTGCACGATAGCGGGTACACAGTCATGGTGCAAATAAGCTAGGCCTTGTGCCGCACCCACTGCAATCCCTACCCTTCGATCCCAATCCAACGGTGGGCTTGCTTTATCGCCATGCAACGTTTCTCTTAAACTCCCATTGGCCATGTACTCGTAAACGAGGGCCTTAAACCCCTCCGCGGAGCAGCAGAACAGGAGTTTCACGATGTTACCGTGCCGCACTCGGCCCAGTGTCTCCACTTCGGCTTGGAACTCGCGTTCCGGTTCGGGCCCGCGTGGACAGGTCCATAGCCGTTTGACTGCAACGGTCTGGCCCGATTTTAGCGTGACCCGATAAACCCGGCCTGAACCGCCTGAACCGATTAGGTTCTCGTCGGTTAGGCCGTCGTGGATCTCGGCCTCATCGAACCCGACTCGCTGGAAAGAGGTAGACTTCCAACTTGGCCCGCGTTTGAATTTTCCGGTTCGGGTTGATCGGGCTCGGCGGAACCAAAATAAACCGGCGAGGAGAACCAGGCCCACGATTAAAACGACGAAGATATATAAGGCAGCGCGGGAATGGATTTTACCTTTGGCGGTGACCAAGGGGCATTTTGGGAAAAGCCCAAGGTCGGTGCCAGAAGAGGAGCAGAGGTTTGGGTTTCCGGCGAGGCTTGGGAGGTACATCGGCGATGCAAAGGCCATGGGGATCGGTCCGGTGAGGTCGTTCCCGGAGAGGTTGAAGATGTTGAGATTTAGATTTGTTAGCTCTCCTGGGATCTCGCCGGTGAGGTGGTTTGATGAAAGATCGAGATAGGTGAGCACCGGGAGCTCACCAAATTGGGATGGGATCTCGCCGGAGAGGTCGTTCATGGAAAGGTTGAGCTCTGTGAGATCCTTCCACGATCCCGCCGGGATCTGACCTGAAAGAATGTTGCCTTGAAGATCGATCTGCTCCAGCTTCGAGAGCTTGCCGACGCACGCGGGGATACTGCCGGAAAAGCGGTTCATGCCGGCATCGAGCATGGTGAGCTCCTTAAGCTGGCAAATCTCCGGCGGGATCTCACCGGAGAAGTTGTTGCGGGAGATCAAGAGCTTGGTCAGATTCGAAGCGGTGGAGATCGACGACGACATCGGTCCCTGGAATCCGTTATTGCTAAGCTCGAGGTGGTACATCTTCGAGAGTCCCCAGAACCGATCGGGTACCACGCCGGAGAGCTGATTCTCCTGGACCCGTACATAATAGAGACTATCACAATCACCCAAGCTCGCCGGAATCTCGCCAGTGAACCGGTTCCGGAACGCCACCAGACGCTGGAGACTCCCCCGCATGCACAAATCCGGCGGGATTACACCGCTGAACAAGTTCTTCGACACATCAATCTCCTCCAGATCGGAGTACCTGCCCAAGTACTGAGGGATCTCGCCAGAGAAGCTATTGTTGAAGATCTTCAAATCAACCAGATTAGGGTTCATCGCCATGACTGCCGGAATCTCGCCCCTAAGGAAGTTATCATTGAGCCCGATGAACTCCAGACGAAGGCCGGCGAAAGTCTCCGGCAACTCGCCCGTGAGGGCGTTCTCAGAGGCATCAAACTGGCGAAGAGCGGTGAGATTGCCGAGACTCTCTGGGAGATCGCCGGAGATCCTGTTCGCGTAGAGCTCAATCTGCTCGACGCTCCTCAACCGTCCGATGCTCTCCGGGATTGGGCCATCAATGGCGTTGTTCGACAGATCAAGGTGTTTGAGTCTCAAGAGATTCCCCACCGACGCCGGAATCTCACCGGCGAGGTTGGTGTAGGCGAGCCAGATGTACTCGAGTTTCGTGAGATTCCCGATCCCAAGAGGAATAGGGCCACGATCGAACGGGTTAAGCGCAAACCTCAACTCGGTTAACTCAGTCAAGCCGGCTATAAACCCAGGTATGGTACCGGAGAGTAAATTAGAGTAAAGGTTGAGAACTTTGAGCACAGGGAACCGCCCGAAACTCGGTGGAATCGGACCAGAAAAGTTGTTCTGAGAGAGGTCGAGTTCGATAAGGAACTTGAACTCAGGCTCGAACTCAGGCAATGGTCCAACGAGGCTGTTAGATGAGAGGTCAAGCTTACGCAGTTTGTGACACGGCGCAAGATCACTTGATGAAACCGTGCCATTGATGTAATTCCATCCGAGTTTTAGCGTCTCCAGAGATGAAACTCGGCAGAACTCGGATGGGAATCGGCCGGAGATGCCGTAGTTAGTTAGGTCGATGGAGAGGATGGAGTGGTTGGCAGTGTGACACGTGATACCAGTCCAGTTGCATGGGGTGGATAGACGGTTCCAGTCACTGAGTCTGCCGGCCGGGTCTCCCAACCGGGATTTGGCCTTAAGTAAGATATCACCATCACCGTCCCTTTGGGCTGGGACACAAGTTAGTAGTGGCAGTACTAGTAGGAGGACGGTGAGGAGAAGGATGGATGCCATTGTGGTTAGTGAGTATGGTTTGAGAGAAGATTATGAAGAGTGTGAATGTGGGATGGGATTAGATTGAAGGTTAGGCAAAGAGAACAGGGGGAATGAGAATAACTGAATAAGAATAAAATTTAGATGGGGATAGAGAGAGTGAAACTTTATTATTTGCTGGAAATGGAATCATTGGGAAGCGAAAACGGTTTCTCGCCGGGAACTGGTGTTGTTCTTGTGATCCGGCGGGGTTTCTTTTGGATTGGAAACGAGTAAGGGAAACGTTTTCATGAGTTGGATTTATTAGGATTTATATAATGTGATGTGAGTGTGAAGCGCATGGTTCACGCATGGTGGTGTGTTAGTGGAAAGACGTTTATGCCCTTGTTTAGATTATTGTAGTTGTTGATTTGTAGTATTAGTTTGGGAATTTGGGGGAATTTATGGGGGTGTTTTGGGGAGATTAGAGCGTTTGCTTAGACCGAGGTCCAACTCCGTCGGCGTGCCGGAGTTGGGCAGGAGATTAAGCGTCGGTTGAGTTTCCCAAAAGAGCCAAAGAGAGATTTGATGCAGCACATGCTTTTTATATTAAATAATATAATATATATATTGGATTTATATAGTGAAGAATATTAGTAGTAACTCATGAAGAAGAAGAAGTTCATAATTCAAATTAAGAAGTTTGATGACTTTTTATTAGATAGATACAGTGAGGGGGTGGAATATTTAGTTGAGATGGATAAATGCTGGAGCTAGTTAGT
The DNA here is from genome assembly GCA_020875875.1 of Dioscorea alata. Classification (NCBI taxonomy): domain Eukaryota; kingdom Viridiplantae; phylum Streptophyta; class Magnoliopsida; order Dioscoreales; family Dioscoreaceae; genus Dioscorea; species Dioscorea alata. Next base: position 776,678 of record CM037023.1, on the reverse strand, counting down.
CCATGATGCTGCTACATTGATCAATTAATCATTCCTCAATCAGTGGGTGCTAGTGGGGACTTAGCTGGTTTTATGTTCAGAATTCAAAGCTATAGCCAACCAATTTAAGACACACAACTGACAACTCCCTAACACTAGGTTCAAATAGAATGGTAATCCTTTCTTGCAGACAGATATTAGCAGTGATAATTTTAAGTATAGTCCATATATATAGAGATGCTTATAGCCTATATATATTCTGGTCCTACAAAGCATTTCAGAACATCATTGTGGATTGAAAGACTTGGCTAATTAATTCAAATATCATTAATATATATATATATACTAGAACTTTTTTAAGCCATGATAATGCATGGTTAATAATTAGGAATGTTATATCAAGGAATGGACTACTTTGGACATCACTGGTGCAATTACAATGAAGAAAGAAAAAATAAAAAAAAAGTATGTGGGACTGACACGCCGTAAGTATCACATCAATATAGAAAAGGCATCTTTGAATTATGAGGCTTGAATAGCTCCTTTGTGTGATGCCAAGAAACTTAATAACGCATGCTACCGACATTGGAACTAGCCATTGAATGATTTGCGTAGTCTGTTTCACTTAGAATCTGATTCATATTGGACCCATCACTAACCGGAATGTTTTTTTTTTTTTTTTTTAATTTTAATTTTAATTTTTCTCTGTAAAAAGCATTATCTTTTTTGACAACTTTATAGACAAATGAATTGAATTTCTAGAAGAAGAAGATTGACACAAAGCAATTCCAAATTCTTAATATCTCTTAAAACAGTAGAGATTGGATTCGTTCCAATAATTGAGCGTCATGCGTGTCAAATTCATCAGTAATTTATAAAATAATATAGCAAATTTTACAGTAATTGATTCTTTCTCATTGGTTAATTTAATAAATACAAATATAAAATTTTCAAGTTATTAATTTAAAACTTTTAGGTCAAATCAAGTTTTAATGTATATCAAGTTCTCAAGGTTTTCCATGCGTGTGTGACCCTGATAATAGTTATGATAACTTCACCGGCTTTTGGACAACCACAGTTGTGTCCGCCTTCCCTTTGGGGTTATCTTGCGCTTGGATGGAGTACGAAAAAAAATATATATATATAGTGATAGTTTATTTTTCATCACCATTATTTTCCCGCTATTTGCGCCTTCTGCTCTCCACTTTTCTAGTGATGTTTTGTTTTGTTTCCTGTTTCACTCCCGGTGGACAGTCTCAATTGTTTATTGTTGCGTCGCTCTTCTATTTTTTTTTTTTTTTTTCATAGTTTCTCATGTTATATCATGTTATTTTTACCTTAATATATTATGATTTTTTTAAAAAAAATTAATGTGTCTAATTAAGAGTTTTATCATCATTGCTTCATTCAAGTATTTATTTATTTATTTTTATTGTTAAGCATTTTTCTATATATAGTCTATAAATTGGTTCTTGAACAATAGAGAGATTCTCATTTTAGACTAATTCACACATTGCAAGAGTACTTAATGCTCACATTTGTAGACATATATATAAGTATTTTCCAATGAGTCATGAGCACACTAAACTAAGAATTATAACAAATAAAATAAAATAAATAAATAAATTAGTAGGAGAAACAATATTAGACAAAATACAACTGAGCGACTCAATGGCAAGAAACTACCATTCTAACAAATTATTTCATTTTCTTAGTAAGATACAAACACATGAGTCCATTATCCCTTCAAATGTCATTATCATAATTAAATAAGCAAAAAAAAAAAAAAAAACACTTGAACCACCCCAATCATGCAGATAAAACATTACAAATAGAAATAAGGAAAATTAATAATAATCCAAGTTCAGTGCTCAACAGCTAGAGGTAAAAGACAATGTTTATACTGCTACAAGAGCAAATTTAAACACATGAACAGCATGATGATTGATGAACAACAAGTGTCTATGAAGCACATGAACAAAGAAACAGAATTCAGAATTTCAGATATAATTTAAAAAAAAAAAGAAAAAGAAAATAGAAGCTAGAAGACTTAAGAGTGTATATCAAACCGTATATATATACGTAGATAGTTGGGCATATTGGTAATATTGCTTCTTTCCATGTTGCTCCTCTCTTTGCCTGGCTCCATCCTGTCTGCCTTTCTTGAGAGCTGTGGGAATGGGCACAGGGGCCTTACATTGACACAAATGCCCTTAGGGAAGGGGAGGATGGGGTTGGTAGGGTTGGGGTATTTTGGTCATTGTAAGGTGAGTGTGGGTGTTTTGCCATTGAGAAAGAAGAAGGAGAAGAAGGAGAAGATGATGATGATGAAGCCAAAAATGAGAAAGGAGAGAAGGAGGGAGAACTTGGTTTGGTTTATATTATAAGGAATGATGTTTGATAATATATTTTATATTTTATAAATATAATAATGAAATGAATGTTTTTGTTATATATTTTAATATATGTAAAAGGGTATGGAGAGTGGCATTTTTGTCTTTGGGTTTGTTTTGGTACACTAGGCCGGTAAGAGGGCCCTTTCATCTCTCCGGGCCAAAACATTCCTCATTTTGTTCTCTCTTCATTTCACTCGTTTTCATTATATATATATATATATATATATATATATATAAATAATATTATATTATATTATTGAAGAAGAATAATATAGTTTCGTATATTTATTAACTGCTTTTTTCAAGTATGGACTCTTTGGATATGTAAATTATCCTATTGAAAAGTCATTAATGATTAATTATCTTTTATAATATCAACTTATATCTAGTGGTTCATAAACAGAATAAATATAATTAAGTTGTATAAAATAAAATTAAAATCAAAATAAAAAAAAACAAATGGCTACCAAAGATCTCACTTAGTTTAGTGATATATATCTGCTTCGCTTGGAGTGAGACTTGAATTTGACTCTCACATCTCGAAAGGTGAGAATGTGTTGAGTTTGATTTTTTTTTGTATATAAAAAAAAATTCTACTTAAAAAGGAATTGGTTCATTTATTTTTATAGTGCTACTAATCACTTACATTGAAAAATAAAAATAAAAATAAAAATAAAAAATTACTCATGAATTAAAATGATACCTTTTTATTTAAATATATATATATATAGTCTAGTTTCAAATGAAAACATTAGAATTGGGCAGTCACATCAGTTACACCTCAAAGCTTTGTTTTGGTGTGAGGCTGTCAGCTGATAGCGGCTAAGCCAAACTCCATTATAATATATCAGTGCCCACAACATGAACATCCAGCTATGCTCAAAAGCTACTAAAGTCCCAACCAACCTTTATTACATTTTCATTATAAATGAATTATTATTAATAGATATATGGTAACCAATCTCCATCCTTAGGTCACACAAACCAATCACTAATAGGTCCTATAGATTTAAGGGGTCTCTCTAGTGGTTTTATACATGACGGATGTGATTTGGGAGTTGGGGACAAGTGGACAACCATCAAGCAATGCCCATTCATATGTGATATATAATACCATCATCATAAGTCATAGAAAATAACAACATAAAAGCCAAGACAATTTTAATTTTGATTACAGAGTTCATCATTCCTATTTAGATTTCATTTTATTAAAAAATTTAGAAGTAATAGTTTTTCTTTTTTAATTAAAAGACATCAATTACTACAGTTATATTAAACACAATATAAAGAGCTAAACTTTATTTAAATGTTATTTTCCTACTAAGTGTATACAACTCCTATTACTAAAAAACAAAAATAAATAAAAATAAAACAATTGGTTGAAGTGATGAAGCGGAACATCCAATTATTAGGGTCTTCTATACATGAAGAGCTTGATCTTAACACAAGTTCTAAACTCAACTACCGACATATAGATTTGTGATATCTTTTATATTTTTTGAGAATATAAAATTTTCATTCACACTCAACCAGCCTCTCTGCTCAGGGGTTCTTTTCTTATTATTTTAATTATTACTTTTTAACTACGCGTGCTATATTCCTTGTTTGCTTTCTATTTGCTTGTTTCATATTCATTGTACTCTTATTTTATTTTTGTTCTCATTATGTACTATTTTTTTTTTTAATAAATTTATATTTTTATCCACTTTTATATATATATATATATATATATATATAATTCCTCAAAAAAAAATGTCAAATCATTGCATGGGGATTGACATGTATCATCTGAGTAGGAATTTGGAAGCAAGTTGAAAAGGGCCGCTTCCAATCCAATGAGTGTCCGAATTTTGTACAAATGGCCCCATCTTCAATTTGATTATTGATTTTAGCTTTGGATGGCCAGGCAATGCTTTGCATGACCTCACTTTTTAACTTCCTTTGAAACGTGAACCATGTTTTGTCAACAAAAGACACTGCACTTCAATGATCATTCAATCAATGCCTTAGTTTTCCATACATTTTCTTTATTTGTCATAATCAAAATAATTTAATTTATATATCAAAATGTCTTTAATAGATTGAGCATGAGTTGTTCCTTTGAGGGTTAAAACTGGAAACCAACATTTATTCAATACAATACCACCATCTCTTTAAATTATTTTTCTACTTTCTCAAAACCATCTCACTTATAGAGACTCATTATAAAAAAAAAAAACAAAAAACACATGGACAATTCATAGTCCACATATTCTGGTGTCCTAAGCGTAAAGGAACCACACCAATCCATCCCCGAACTTGATGCTTAAACTCTACTGCAGTAATGATACTGTGGGGGAGGTCTTGCGAAAAAATAGCTCAACGCTAGAATGAATAAAGCGGAGTGGTAACAATATTACCTGTAAAAGTTGATAAATATTCAAACAAATTTAACATGGACTTAATCAATAAATCAGTGAGCAAAAATGTAGCAGAGTGCTAAACATGGTAGAGAGAGAGAGTTACTAAAATAAAAGCCAACTCCTCCAACAGACTAATTTGGAACAAATTACTTACAACAAAGACACCAGCCTCCTAAATTACATTTCCCACAACTCTACATTCCCTCACATAAAAAGCTAAAACACATCACACTCAAGTTAGGAAACATGAGACTTGTATTTACAGCACATTTTATGTACAGCATTTACAGATCTTCTTGAGCTCACCAAAATGGGCACCACCTGAAAATCAAAATGACCAGCGTAAGACAATGCTTAGAAATGATTATCACAATGAATGTGTAAGCACATGTTAATGGCAACACAAGGTTTCACTGGAAAATTTTATTTTGTGTGAATGAATCTTGACAGGAATACGAGACTTGGAAAAGACGAACACAGTGGTATGGAATAGAACTTTAATTTCACATAGAAGCAGGCAAGCAAGAAAGAACCACATTAGAATGAGTTACTGAAAGATTCACACAATCAGTATAACAGAGAAAGACAGTGATTGAATCTTCTGAAAAGGTAGGAGGTAGCATTCAAAATGAAGCACATAAGCAAGGAAACATGTTTAGGAGCTGCAGAGTAATTAATCATCACAGTAATAGAATGCAATGGTAAAAGAGATGCGATGAGAATTACAGCCAACGATATGCAGTCTCTGATGCATTAAAAAATGCTATAACCTGAGTAGATTTATATTCTTGAATGCAAGTGTTATATATTTCTTTTTTTTTTTTTTTTGGTGTGTGTGTGTGTGTAAATCTGCATCCCTGCACATTGTTTTTTAAGATGAGAACTGAATTTTTTTATGAACAATTAAAAGTGGATGCATGATGGTGAAAGAAGAAAGAGAATTTTTCAGTTTTGAAAGATTTAACAGGCAAGAATCACCTATAGTTTCATGTGGACTTACCCGACATAGTTCTGACACAAGTTTTCATGTGACATTGCTTGATTAATTAGCTTCTGAACCTGAAGTTTCACAGATAACCCATGCTCAGCTTCACGTGTATCACCAGAAACTAAGGAACTATGATCTGCTGCATGTTGCACGGAGCTGGGCCCTGATGCTGATGATCCAGAAGAAAAATCTCGGCCGGTGAGTTTATTGCTCATTCTTGCCATAACAAGCACAGCACGCTCATTCAATACTTCATTGGCATCACCAAGTTGATTGACAGCCTATTGACACTGAAGTTAGTTATCAACAGATGAAAATGGCAAACAATTAGAACTACATGGAACTAAGTAACCTGAAGCAGTTCTCTTTCCCGAGCTCCACGAAGCGGGTGAGCAAGTTCTCTATTTTGCGCAGATTCATCACTATTTACAACTGGATGAGCAAGGTTGGTCCCAAAATTTGTCATTTGAGGGACCTCATTGAAGTTGAAAAGCCTCCAATTTATGAGTGGATCATGCACAAAGGCCTATAAACAAGCATGCGTTAGGTTTTCATAACTGTTTGAGAGCAAAAGATATATTTGACAAACTGCCTAATAAAAAACTGGTAACAAGACTTTGCAATGAAATGGCTTCTCTTTACTTAATTTGTATATAATGCTTCGTCATAATTAAAAGGAAAAAGAGAACTGAGAAAATCGTAAAATAACACGAGAACTTAAGATGGCAGTAATATCTGAGAGGAAAACTCATTTCTAATAACTCAACAAAATACTGCATAACCACTCTTTGCTTACTTCCATCATGGCCATGACACTATCTTTATGTGTTCGAAGAACTTGCATCACATTCTCACAGGTGCATCTGAAATTTCCTTCAATGCCACTGACTTCCATAGCCTTCACAAGCATTCTCGTCAAGCGAAAAGGAACCTATTTCATTTGAAGTCCAAAAAAGAAATTAGCTTGGAGTAGGAGACAAACTCATAAAAAGGCCTAAAAACAAGGACATTGAGCAGTGTATTCAAGTTCACCTTTTCAGGAAATTTTTCTCGATTCATTGAAGCTTCAAAACAGTCTCCAAAATCAATATGCAATATTTTCCCACTGAAAGCATAACAAACATCATAAAAATGATTTCAAACCTGACATTATAATTTGAGGCACAGAAGGCTTCAAAAGAACTAATACCTAAATCGATTCAGCATCAGATTACTGGGATGACGATCTCCTAATCCAAGAAGATAGCCAACCTAAAGATTTTCACAGTATCTCATGAGAGCATATAGATGCCATGAAGAATTTAGAAGGTAGAAGCACTGAAATTATAGAAATCCAATTATCAAATAAAACATACCATACTCATCACAGCCAAACTTCTTGTATAGTTTGTCCGTCTGTCAAGCCAAACTTCAGATGTACGGCTTTTAAGCCAAAGAACCTACACAGATAAGCAAATATAATCACAAACCCCTTCACATACAGATATGCAGTATCTTTTCATTCATGCATGTAACAGTTTCCAAAAACACAGTAAGATAATGATCTGGGATTGATGTGTACCTTTGCCAAGTCATTTCCTTCAGTGTTCTGCAGAGCATGCTCAAACACTTCCACTTTAGCAATAAGTGGCAAATGGTCATAGTCTGGTGCAAATGCTAGCATAAGTCTGTGCTCTTGGTTCAAGAAGATCTGAAATGAAAAGTGTTATTAAAGTCAAACCAAGAGGAATTTGGAAAACTTGAGCAACATAACCATACCTTTCTAGCATCTCGATATTCCCGAATGAGATGGTGCAGGGTGTCACAATTAGGAACCCACCCAATTAAGCCACTATTAGGAGATAATGGAATGACGGCATAACGGTGAATAGAAAGATCTTTCTCTGCAGTGTTTCTTGAGTTCTCAAGCAGTGTATTCACCAACCCAAAAAGCTAGAAAGAGAATGAAAAACATTAATCACGGGAAATATAATTGAAACTACCAAGGAGGACTAAAATGATGGCAAAGCAAGGGAACACCCTCAACCAGAAGATGCCCAACTTTTCTGGCATGATCTATTTTAGATTTACAATAAAGGTTGTCGACAAGAGAGACTAATACATGATAACCACAACAATGGTTTAGACCTTCTAATGCATCTAGCAATAAAATATAAAAGGTCTGATTCACACACATCAAGTTCTCATAGGTGTTTATTAGGTATTCACTTAGGCGTATCCAGTCAGTAAAATCATAGCCTACCGGTTTACATCATTGACAGCTGAAGGAAATGGTAAAAAGCACAAAATGATGGCCAGGGTTAAGAGGGAGCATATGCGAAGACTAATGAAGCCCTTCGTTAAGGGGCTCGTTTCTGCAGGCTGGAAGTCTATATAGTGCATGTGATGTCTAACTATGATATGATCTGACATAATATACTTACCAGTCTTGCATATCATTTAGCCTATTAGAGCCAAAATCAACAACCCAAATTATTACATACAGCAATTTTTAACATGGAGCAAATGTAACAAACATTCTACAGGTGAAGTACCTGCATTACACGTTCATCTTGTCGCAAATCCTCGTGTCCTTTCAGCAAGAAAGCATAATCCTCTCCATTGCTTCCATGGATTGTCAATTTTCGAGGTCTTTGTTTGGATGTAATTACCACAAGCTGTGGTGCAAATGATGCGATGGTCACCACTGGCATATCTGAATAACCACCACATATAGGTAAACATATTAATTTATCAATAACAGGAAAGTTACATGTGAAAGTAGAAGAGGCAGAAGTTTTTTATCATGAAAAAAAAAAATATCTGTGAACATTATAATAATAAAATCAATAAACTAATTACTTAAAATAAATGGTCTCCTAGGAAAGGTATTCATAATAAATGATAGTAATAGCATCTCAATGTGAACCAAGGCAACAAATTCCAATCATGGTTTGATATAGACAAGTATGCACAATACATTGTCTCGAAGTCCTTAGACACATTCTAACCTGGAAGTTTACACACTCATACAACAATTACACTCAATTCTGCCTTCCGCAGCTGAAATACACAAGATCAAATATTTGGAGAAATAAAAAAGATAATACATTAAAGACAATAGACAGAGGAAGACGAATGTCACCTGCACGATATTGTCCAGGTACAGCGAGCTCCAGATTTCTACATTTGAGCAACTCTGGTGAAACAGACTGAAATCAACATAATATGAGAAACCGAACACATTATTCAACAAAAAATAGGGGAGAATAAACTTGATAATAGAATCTTGCCTGCAAGTCTAAAGTAGTAAGACTTGGAAGCTGCTTATCTATTCTTCTGAAAACATGATAATACAAATCCCAAGCCTGAAATTTGGAATGGAATTTACCGTACGAATTTACATTAATCATGTTAAACCATAAAAGTCCGAAGGTTGAAGTCAAGGGAGATGAAAAACCTGAGTAAGCTCAGCATCCTTCCCAGTTCTTCGATACTTTAGGCAACATTCACGAGCTTCCAGTAATTCACGACCATATGCCTGTAAAAATAAAGAATTTAAGGATTAACACAAGCATTATTGAGATAAAAAGATGCATAATTGCCAGACACAGGAAAGATGTGAAGAGTAGAGAACATAGTTTGCGCTATTAAGCAAAAAACATATAATGTATAACATAAAAGAGGAACATGTAAGTCATGTATAGTTCTTTGCCATTTTACCCTGATAGTGCCACTTCAGAAGAGAAATCACTGCAGTTAAAAGCTTAATACAAGAATCATTTCTTGAACTAGACATGGAAATACTTACAAAAATAGAGTTCTAAATAACAGAAACACTAATTTCAAAAAGGATAGTCAAAACTAGAAAGTACATGCTCACCAACCATCCTCAAGGACACAGCACATGAAATAATTCATGTGCAAAGTTTGGAAATCCAAATAAAAGCAAAGTACCTGTATAAAGGCAGTCTCTTTCAATGTTTCTGGGCCCTCCTCAAGCATCAAATGCAAAGGGTCAAGTGCTGCAAGCATTCCCTCAATGTTATGCTCGCCAAAATACAAACGGCTAGCTTCTTCCAAAGCCTCATGCCACATCTCATGCCACAGTATTGCAACCCTGATCAGCTCCTTTGAAACAAGCTGAGCCTAGAAGAACAAAGTAATGCTAACTTAGAAGAGGAGTCTAAATGGGTTAATATCCATAGTGCAGAGGACTTACTTGATCGACTAGTGCTCCACTATGCTGGCGAATTATATCCACAACTTCCTGTGCGGCAGCTCGGCGCAGCAAGCTTATTGATTTGCATGCCACTAAGAGAGGGTACATAAGAGCCTAGGCAGATGAATAAAGGAATTAGCAAGTAGAAATCGCTCTCAGGATGTAGAACAGGGAGAGGAAGGCCCAGTCCATGTTATATGTGATTTAGGCATTTATTATGCCTTCCTCCATACCAACTCAATTTGTCAAGTAGATCCCAGATGTTTGGGATCTTGAAAATCATAGATAAATAGCTATAATTTTTTTGACAATTAATACCAACAGAATATAAAACAAAGTGGTCCAGCAAAAACTGATCAAAAAGGAATATTAATTGATAAAAAAAATCTCAGATATCATAATAAACACCAAAAAGTAGTGTGTCCACATCACATACTACCTACAAAGTCAAGTCAGATTTATATAAAAATAATTTATCCCAGTCATATTTATATAAATATGCTGTATTTGAAGTTCAGAACATCAAATTTTCAGAGGAAAGACAATGCACCAACCTGTGGATGTCCTTTTCCTATCCGCACCAATAAGTATTGTATCAGTTCTCTCACAGCTCTATTATTGGAATGTATCCTTGCAATAATTTGAGGTAACACAACCAACCACATCTCAATTTTAACAAGTGAGAAACCTTTCTGCAAGGCCATCTGAACCTCAGAAGTAGCACCATGGTTAAACCAAAGTGTGAGAAGACGGAGAATATCCTATAAAATCAAGAATCCACATATCAGTCCAACAGAAACATCAACATTTCATCGATGTAAGATGTCAAACAAATGACACAATGGAAGCAAATATAACATAAGTTTTGGGAATAATATAACATTTAAAATAAATGCAGGGGTCGCCATGGTGAATGGTATGGTGCTCAAATGTTAACCAAGATCTCATGTTTCAAGACAAGGAAACAATGACTCAAAACTATATCTTTAACTTGTGAGAATAAATGAGGTGAGAATAAATGAAGCTTTAAAGTGATCAAGACCTTGTTTAAGTGTTCAGATTATCACAAGCAAACCTATTACGACCGAGATGACAGCAATAAGAGAAGCAAGTTTGCTATAAAGTTCCCAAAACGGAGTTTCATTGATGTTGATCAGATTACGAAAGGATCTTGATTGTGAACTAAACAATCACCAAACAATGAGCATTGATGGTACAAGAGTAATACCTGTAAACTGTCATCAACTCCTTTGGCAGTTGATGCACAAGAGATTGAGTAAAAATATCCAGTCACTGCAGCCACCACATATTGCCCTGTGATAGCAGGATAGCCTCTTAAAGTATAGTGAGACATCACAGCTGTATTAAACAAAGCCCAAGTATGCCATGCTTTTGCCCAATCCTTTGCACATTGTGTTGCATTCTTGAAGGACTTGAGAATATCTGTAAAGATGAAAAATGAGTCTCAGAAGTGATATGGAAAATAAGAATGTTCAATTGATGTAAGGTGAGAGCAATTTCCACCTTGTATGGAATCATCATCCAATGATGGTGTAAGTGCTCGCTGCCAGTTACCAAGTCTCAAATAAACACGGGCAAGTAGAGGGACACCAGAACTGGAAACATGAGATGGGCTTGCTGATGCTCCTGGAGATATATTTGCAGCTGTAGCTAGCTGCATAGATAATTCCTAAAGATGGCAAAATAATATAATACATAATATATGAGCTATGTATATTAACAAATAAGATCAAAAGAAAAATAAAAAACGTGTAAAAAGCAGATATGCTCATTGCATACTTGTAACCGAACAAATGCTTCTTTACGTTTAAAATCGTCACCAACAGACCACTGATACTTCAGGTAGGCCAGTATGACTTGTGGATGTCCATGGTATAATTTTTCAGGACAAACTTCAGGATCATACTGTGTGACATTCAAAGAAGGTAAATTTATTTAAAACATTGGAAGAAAACAGGGTACATTAATTCCAGATTTACACGTTTGTGGTTTATTTGGAACCAACCTGTAAGAGCTTAACTAAAGTAGACCTAGCCTGGCTTATTCGTCCACTATTTCGGCAAAGGGAGGCAAACTTCAGCCAGGTTTCAAAATCTTCAGTAGGGGGTAGTACAAGTTCTCTTACTGCCAGAAGTACTTGCCAAACCTATAAGTAAAAAAAATGGTCCTTTATGTTAGGAACAAATAAATGTAATACAAGACAGTGATTGATATAAATGGCTCAGAAGGGCAATTATTGACAGACTTTCAGACAAACTAGTGAACATGCTTTATGGATTAGTATTCGCTACAATGCTCAACTTCCACCCTTGTAGACTGAAAAATGATGAAATTCAATTATCACACAACAAAATGATTAAAAGTAATCAAAGAATAAAAATTAAGCTGCATATTATGGAGAACTGACTCAGGGGGAACTTCAGTAGTTTTCCCCTAAGATATGGCCATATGGGTGAATAAGAAACTGGAAATCACCGTAGTAACATCAATGCTATCATAAACACAAGAAGATAGTTTTGATGATTTTAGTTCATTGCACTAGAATTTAAATCATATGATTTAAAAGCGGAAAGATTGCTACAGCATTTACTTGGAAAAATAATCAAGTAGGCAGTAGCAATCATTAAATATATCAACCTCAACATTACGCTTTGTTCCTTGTATACGCTCATTCCACATATTGCGAATCAACTCTCTACGGCCATCTGCAACAGAGTTCCCCACTGGAAGTGTACAATAATCAATTACCTAAACAAGTAGATGGACAAGTTATGATTTAAATATGATGGTAGTTTGGAAAGCCATAGAATAAAGCAAAGGGCGAGAAAGATTTTAGGTTACAAGCAGAGACCTCCTCTAATTCCGAAAGCTGTTGAACACGGACCATATTGCTGTAAGCACGTTCATAGCTCTCAAGAACCTGCATTAGCATGCACACAGAGAAAATCTTAGGCAACCTTAAACAAGAAAAAATAAAAAATGGATGCTAAAATAAAAGAAAAAACAAAAATATTTCAAGGCAAAAAGGGAGGACACATAGTGATCTTATATGGTGATGAATAAAGACAAGAATTCACATAATCCAACTATAAATAATATTTCTTGTGGATTCTAAAATTAACACCAAATATATCAATTACTGATTATTGAGGTTTGATAACATTGACTATCAATCTTCAGAAAAGTGATGGCTTCAACACAGTCAGTCGCAAGTTTAACCAAAATATAAATAAGATCTTCACTCCTTGGTACTTATTGATCACAGATCCACTTTGGTGAAAGATATCCCACTAATCACGTAGTTAGCTCCACCATACCTTCCACAGACTGAAAGGTTTTTGCACAAATATTTCTTCTACAAGTCTAGTAACTCATGAGTGTATGTATTACAGTAACTAATAGTCCCACATTGGTTAATTTGATAAAATATGAATTTGAATAGTTTCTCATCCTATTAGCTTAAGCTTTTGGTTGAATCAAACCTAAATAATATGTTTGGTTTGCATCATGCTATGAAAGTTTAGTATTTTTTGTTTATTTGCAATTGACTGGTTCAAATTAATTAGCACACCTAACACATCAAAGGGGTATATTAGTAACCAATAGTTTTACATCAGATAAGTTAGAAAATATAGATTTGTATATATAAGCCCAGCTCTCTTATCCTATCAACTTAAGCTATGCTTTTTGGTTGAATTGAGCATAGATAATATGGTTTATTTGCATCTAACCATATGAACAACCATCATGAAATATTACTACCAATTGAAACAGTTGATAGAGGTTGGCATGAAGAGAAGAGGGAAAATGCAAGTATCAGGAAATAAGAAACTTGCCAAAGCTGCCAGCTCAGTTGCCAAGCATTTCCTTGCTCTCTCAACAAACTCGCGTGCCTCTTCATACTAGACAAGAGCAGGGTTCATAATTAGATCCATGGAGATGAGCATGTAAAATAAAAGAATAGAGAGAGAGAGAGAGAGAGAGATTACCTTTTTACGACGAACTAAAAGAACAGCCCTGAAGAAAGCGCCATTGCTACTTCCATCACCACTAGCAGTGGTATTACCCAGAGTCCTTAGCTTGCTCTCATCACCATCATCTAACCGAGAAACATATTCTGCCATTTGATCCCACTCTCCCATATTCCAGGCAGCACTAGCAGCCTAAATAAGGGTATGCTACAATGTAAATAGCAGAGAAGAAAGCAATTTTGATCCACCCAAAATGTTACATATGATATAACAAACCATGGGAGCCATTTCCAATCGAGCCGCAGGTTCTGCTGCAGTCCATTGCTCCTTGCACAGGTTGTTCAGCTCTTCCCACCGAGCTAAGGCAGCAAGGCACCGCATCCGTCCTACAGCACAGAAAAATAATCACATTCTACATTGCACATGCAAGAACCAACCTTTGGATGCGAACAAAAGAGCAGGAAATGCACTAATAAATTGTTAATGAAGTATACTTTATCTGTAATTAGACTTTGAATGTTGCATTCTGCAACATCATAAGTTTAATAAAGGTAGGCTTGGGAATTATGGCTCAAGATGGCATAGGTATAGGACACGGCACTGAGACAATGCAAGAGTTTTTCAGTCTTTAGCACCTCTTTCAGATTCAAAAATATAATTATAAAATCTCATATTTCATCATACATTGATTTCTTCAGAAAACAGAACATTAGAAAAAAAACCACATGATTATTCTAATGAAAATTTTTTGATGTGTCAGCTTATGTTCATGTGAAGGAAACCATAATCACCAACCTAGTGTAGCATCCAGATTATGAAGTGGGCTTGACGCCTGAGATGATTTTAGAGTGTATGCTTTAAGTGCATCTTCCCATCGCTGCAGCTTTTCGTACCTAAAACAAGCACCCAACATGTGAACAAAGAATAGAGGAAAAGCTTCCATAAGTTTATAATATACTACTTATTAACATTGTCATTAAGACACAAATATAATGACATCAGCTAGACAAAGCACAATTTCCAGATTCCATATGAAGTCATACCAAGATTCCTTTAGCTGAACATCTAAATGTTGTTGCGAGAAAGTCAATATCCCAACAGCAGCCTGTAAGATGCAATCAACAGTTTAAAAGGATGAAATTGTTGGAGAACCTGCTATCATATAATTAGAGAGGGGAAGATAATACCACAAGCATCTAAAGACAGGGAACATACCTCATGTTGATGTAACTGATTGTTTATATGGATCAGAGATTCAACTACGGTCACAGGATTTGTACCCATCTTCTTGGAGCGTGCAGCTTCAAACTCCATTTCTTTGTAGTGAAGAGCCTTTGCAAAAGCACGACACTGTAGGACAAACAAAAATTATCATAACTACCAAAAAAATTGTGGCTTGTCCACATTTATTTAAAAAAAAATGCTTATCATTCCAGGAAAAGTAGAGAGTACTGTGGGAATATGGGAATAACCAATCAAAATAAGAAAATAACCTTTTCAGCAAGAGCACCAAGAAGTCGAGTATCAATGGGAAGGGGCTTCTCGTCATGTTCCATAAATTCTGCCTGACCAAAAAAGGCAAAATCATGATTGTGTAAATCCACCATAACATGTCAAGGATTATAAATAGGAGTAGACATTTGGGATTAAAGAATATACCAAATTTAGTAGTGTAGCCAATATTTCAGGAGGAATATTCTGCGATGAGAAAGCTGTTTTTAGATTCCTAACTAACTGCTCCTGTGATGTTTCATTCATTTGCGCCCAGCAGCTTGCAAAACCAGCAGCAAATAATTCTCGCCCAACAAAAGGCTACATAGAAAACCAGCAGAATTATTTGAAGAATAAAATGAATGAAATTAGCTAATTGTCGTACCTGCAATTGTGCGAGCCTGGCACAGGTCCTCAATGCTGGAGATGGAGATTCCTTTAGTAACTCAATGCTAAAATGTCTCATCCACTCAGCCCAATCTTCCTTAGTACTTCTCTGAGAAGCTTCCCCAGCAGTCCTTAATCTAACATCGTTCACCTAAAAATTCAATAGATGCCATAGAATTATGAAATCCTCTCCACTTGACAGAGAACTTATTATTGCCTTTGTTTGAACATGGTATAGCACTCTACACTTTTTGTGACACCATCCTACCAGGCATAGTAGGTATCTCCCTAATGATATCATATAGATCGTACATTTGAGAAATGGCTGAGTGGTTGATAGCATAGGCAATGTCAGAGGCATGAGGAACAACCTTAAGCCAACTACAGTATCAGTTCAATCAATGGAAGAAAATATGATGGTGATACAAAGAAAAGTATATTTACTTGATGAGTTTTAAGTTGTCTGTGCATTTCCATTCCATCATCAGAAGGATCACTGTCCATATCATTAAGAGGGTCACTAATGGCCTCCACATTTACACGACGGTTCAATTTTTGTACGGATAAACTCTCCAAAATGAGTGGCTCGCGTTTACGTAGGTGGCTTATAATTTCATCAAAATCTCTATGCTGAAAAGAGAAGGAAAAATTATTTATTATCAATGAGAAACTCAAGAAATAAATTAACGGAGATGAGATAAGACTCGAGTACCCGTAAATGGTGCTTCAAAAGCAGTTTGTGGATTGATGGTAGGAAAATTGTAAAGTCTTCACCAAGGGCATGTGCTAGACAGCAGAGAGCATCCGCAGCATCTTTCCGCAGTTCATCATTGTTCCTGACAACAATTCCCAATCCACAATAGCAAGATTCAAAACTTAAAAGTCTAAAGAAAACCATATGACAAATGCAGATTACTCCCCTGAACCCCAGTATACCTTATCTCCCATGGCACCAACATCCCACATGCAAAAACACTAATTCAGCACAAATCTTCATGTTTTACAAAATTTTCACTGCTTGATTTATTGGAGGAAATTACTCATGAGACCGTCATTTCAATTTTTTAAGTTGAAAAACAATAAGCCAGTTTCATGTGCCTTGGGACTGCAAAATGCACAATCAGGTATGCATTTTGCATCACAAAGTTGCTCCAAGCTTTTAATAAGCAAAGGCAATTATGGCCATACCAACCTACATTCAAGATTCTGAATCTTATTTCTTGAGGAAACCATCACTTCAATTAAATGAAAAACATCAGCGGGTCGAAGAGCAAGAAAACTTAATCAGAGTGATTTGGTAATGAACTTCAAAGTAAATACCCTCAAAATTTCACAGACAAATGATCCACAAAGTGGTCACTGCTGTAAAAAAAGGTCAAGAATGATTAATGTATCTTACCCATCTAATACGAGCTTTAAATGATGTACCAAAGATGATACATGACCACTAACCTGGAACCAAGAGAAAAAAAATGAAGTAACAAATAACAAAAATAATCATAAAAGTAAAGCCATCTCTTCTCAGATGATCATATTGACATCAAGTTCTTGAAGTTGATGAACTGAAAAATTAGCCAACCTGCACCCTGGGAATGAGCTTGGTCAGAGTTTTGATTGCTCGGCGTCTAATATCAATTGAAGCATCCACTTTAAACAACCGAATTAGTGCAGGAAGAAGCAAGTGCATGTGTTCATCCAAGGTTCCTGATGACATTTATCATATTTGTTAGACTACTTGAGAAACCAAAACAAGTCAGGGAAGGTAAATGAAGAAAAGAAACAATGCTACCAACCACCAAAAACTTCTAAGGTATGCAGAATATCAGGAACATGGCTATAATCATTGCATCTCTCAGCATCAACAAGCACTTGAATACAACATGGAAGAATGACAGGTAGATACGTTCTGAATTCATCATTTAAAGCTAGGCAAAGTTGTTCCACAAGATGCAGGATCTGCACATTACAAGAGTGTTTTCTTAAAAAAACAATGAGATGATATGTTACAGAGCAGCACAAAATATTGATTATTCTTAGTTAGGGCTTTGATGCAAGAGTGTGCACACACACACACACAAAAACTCTTCAGGCAGAAAGGAAAACATTTCTTGCTTGCAAGTTTTATAATAAAAATTATGTAGAGTAGTCCATTTAGTAGTGAGGCAAGGACATGAGCCTTCTCCCATTCCCTGGTAGAAAATAATGTTAAATGAACCATTGCATATTGCCTTATTTACTTGTGACTTGAACTAGTTCCACGGAATCTCTCCCTCACATCTCAGGAGCTCTGTATCCTTCCAGAAAACTCAGATACCATTCACTTGTTAATTGGTGGTCTTCAAAAAATCCATATATGCACTAGGGAAAAATGCAAGTGAACACATGTTCAGTGTCAGCCTAACAGTAACCAGGGGCTAAACCAAAAAGTGGGGGTAATTGCAAAAGCAATAGTGAGTGGGCAAGGCAGCACTGGTAGTGAACTAGCATTTCTAGCATATTCCACCATGTGTGATGCATGACAGAATAAGCAGATTAGTATTTGACTCAAAAGGTGGCAAGTCAGCCTTGATCTCAACATGCACTTGGGCAGATGTACAGATAAGAACTTAGAAAATTGCGAGAATGCAGCTATTTGAGGATTGATTCTTACCGGAGATCCTTGCACAGGGCGGTTGGTAGCAGGCAAACTGAATGAGGACCAGAGTTCAGAGATGAGAGAAAGCAATTCTGGCAGATACTTGCG
Organism: Dioscorea alata; assembly: GCA_020875875.1. Lineage (NCBI taxonomy): Eukaryota > Viridiplantae > Streptophyta > Magnoliopsida > Dioscoreales > Dioscoreaceae > Dioscorea > Dioscorea alata. The sequence goes on along the minus strand of CM037023.1, from coordinate 758,099 downwards.
GATATGCTGGAGGAAAATCATTATGATAAATAAATCTAGTGACAAAATGCACACACACCCATCCATGCAACTCATACCTGGCGCACAATAGATACCAGCGTTCCAAGCTTCCAGGTGATGAACTCTTTCAACCCGTCTTCACATGTGTTCAAAGCAAGGAAAAGCTCCGGCAAAACCTAGAGTTATTATATGACAAAGCATATAAATGTTATCTTTAACGATAATAACAAATTCTAGAAGATGTTTGAATGGCTTACCTTTGGTAAGTATGGAACACAACCAAGGCCCATCGACTGGTGCCAAATATAATTCAAAGATCAGTTGGTGACATAGTTGCCAAAGAAAAGGAAGGAAAAATAACTAAGTTGATCATGAAACTATACCTTGAATATGAACATAAGAGAGCCAACAACTTTCTGATGATAACTTGAAAGTGAGGGATCTCGAAGAATTCGCATTAGAGAACTAATAGCAACCTATTCAACAAAAAGTAAGTTTTAAATACACACATGGACATGATAAAGACTTATCTGCAACCTAGGCATTACCGTCGAATAGTAATCCTCAGAGGTTGCAAAAGATGGCCAAAGCTCTGTGGGTAACTGTTCCATTGAAACAATGTGTTGACCAGTGTCACTTGCAGGACGGGTAGCATCACCATGTGGTCCTGGCTGGCTCTGCTGATTGCGCTTATGTGCATGAGGATCCAGGGCCCCCATAATACCTAAAACCTGGAACATGGAATAGAACTTCAAATTTGGAACCATAAAAGCACATCACAGCATCATCTCAATTAACAAATTATATACCTTTAATACTTCTCGTCTGGTTGACCAAGCCAATTCACCATTTAACAACTTAAGAAGTAAGCCAAGCAACAGTGGATACTCATTGTATGGAGAAATAACATACCTGAAAGAGTGGATGGCTAAGTCTCCAAATCAAAAGGCCCAACCTCAAATATAGAATTCATGTAAATTGAATCTAATATTGTTTCTCTCAAGAAACCTTACATCAACACATTAACCATGATAACCAAATATAGACGCACACTATGACAAATGCAGCAATAAAGTTGTGTTATACCCTGTGCTTTGTACAACTTGACCAAGAGTAGCCACACCCACTTCCCGCTTATGAACAGCTGCTCCATCCAAAAGAGCATCAACAATTAAGGGCATCAGCTCATGAAGATATTGTCTCATTGCAAAACCACCCTATGCAAAAATACACATATTTAGTGAGTTTATTCCAAATCTGTGCAAGTAAAAATAAAAAATAATTAAAAAAAAATTAGTGGAGCACAACACAAGTAGTAAGAAAACAACACATAGAAACACTATCAAGAGATAACAGAGAATCATCCAAAAAGGTCTCAAGGGAAAAAAAACAAAATCCTGTTACCCCACATAAGCCAGGACAATATGATGGTGCAATGCAGATGACCAAATATAAAAGATCAATCCTACCATCATAAAAACACACCAAACCAGACTTTTTTTTATTATCAATACAAATGACAAATCTCACATCATGGTCCATCCTATTGGAGTGACTAAAATAGTCTCCCATCAGTTAATTTTATAAATAAGGATATGAATATATAAGCCAAGGTCTCCCACCCTACAACTTAAGCTTTTTAGTTGAATTGAGTGCAAATAATACATTTGGTTTACATCTAACATAGTACCAAAGCTTGGTATATTTGTAATATGATTGGTCAAAATAGACCAGCATATATCAAGAGGACACACCACATTGGTAAAAATATGGATCTGAATACGTATGTCCGGGTCTCTCATTCTATCAACTAAAGCTTTTGAGTAGAATTGGGCCCAAATGATATATTTACTTTGGATTTTACATATAATATTGTCAGGTTCAGAAAACCGCCATTACTACCTGAAAATTGATGCAGCCACATTACTTGCATTAGAATATTATGATCTTATCCACAAGAATCCTACATTCTTCATATTGAAAAATTGATTAATAGACTAGTCATACTGCAGGCTCAATGAGTTCAAAACCATGCTATACAACATAACAATCAGAAGGTTTAGATTTACTGTCAGACTATCCTACTCAAGCAGTAAGTCCTAGATCCCAAACAAACAAAAGTCAATTCTTCAGAGGTAAATACTTATTGTACATTTCTCTATTATGTGATAATTAGTTCAACTGTATGTAGTATTCAGTTCAACTGAAGTGCAGAATGCACAATATTTAATTCTAGATGGCAAAATGAACTAATGTCAAGTACAACCTCCAGCTGTATGTTGCCTCCCTAGTTTTACATTTTAATTGTTCCCCACTTGTGAAGAATATACCATACATAACCTTAGCAAGCAAGCAATCGTTTTTCCCCCTTTAATAAGAAAATGATAAATAACAGGAAATTCTAGATAGAATTGTGGAAAATGAAATATTACTGCACAGTATATTTATTGGAAGCAACCAAAAGTAAGTGATTCAACCTACCACTTTGGCAAGCTCCCCGACAGTAGCCAGAACACCTGTGGTGATGCCATTATTAGCAGTAACACCAGTCCCTTCACAAAGCCTTGCCACAAGAGCCTGAAAGGTGAGTTAACAGTAAGATACGTTTCACACAATCACTGGAACCTTGCTCTAAACAGATCTCAATGGAAAGGGATTGAAGTCTGTGAGCCAACAAGGCTGAGGGTAATAAGCACCTGCAGCGTAATTTAAAATGCATTAAATACCCCAAAATCAAATTTGAACCAAAACCTTGTGAATCGGAGCAATGTATGGAAGAACCAGTCTTTCACAATTGCGAATCAAACAGCCCAAGAGTCGGGCACTTTCTTCTTTGCACTTGCTATCAGTGCTGCAAGAAAGAACAGGATGAATAATTTCAACAGTATAAGTGTTAACCTCGACATATAAAATGACAAAGATAGTGCTTTTGGAGCTAAAATGACATTGGCATACTAAAATTCTAGTCCATACCTTTGTTCTAGGTATGTCAGCAGTTGTATAAGATGCCTGCGAAGAGCTGGAAGAACATAGGCAGGATTCTTTTCGGATAATCTACCAGCCACTGATATTGCAAGCTCACAAACATCAAAGTCCTGCAAAAAATCCGAAGGTGAAGTATGATGATAAAATCAAAACTTTGTGAACCCACAGAAAACAACAACAGGAGCATGGGTAAACAAACTAATGAAAGATGCATTACAAGCAAAGCAAAGACGAGGAGGTTCAGACAGATTACATGTCTGAGGTTACAACACCAGTTTGATAGAACTCACCACCAACAGATCCCTATGCAAGGCCACTTCCCTCAATGTGCATTTGTACAAAGTAAATAAACAACAGTGTCATAGCATAAGCATAAGGATTTTGCACAGTTTCAGTCTTTCAGACAATGTCTATCACAGGTCCATGAGGACCATGACACTATATTTTTGTTAATATTACATTCCCCCAAAAAAGATCACACAATACAGAATACCATAATTTCCAACTGAGGCACAACACCTTGTTGAAAACCAATTAGCAAGGACAATTCAATTTCACTGTTTACCTCATCATTAAGGGCAACGAAAATGGAAGTCAAGCTATCAGCCTGAGCCAAGTATTCATCAAAACTGCAATTTACACTAAGGGACAAGAAGACTGACTGCCGGACACTAACATCAGCATCTGCAACCGCTGCGATAAGAAGTTTTTCTATAACCTGCAGTGAAAACAGAGCAGATAAATACGATTTATAATTTGCAATAATCATAAAAGCAGATTTCAATCAAAATTAACAATCGTAAAAAGTTCTGATCGAGGTATAAGAGCGCAAGGTTAGGAAAATCTTCTCAAATACTGGGTTTGAGGGAAAATTTTTTAACCAAGCTGAGCAAACCATGACTTAATTAATACTAATCAAAAATAAATATTTAAAAAATACTTTTCTACATAATAATTTTAAAAAGTTTATTAATGTTAATATTTTTTAAATTAATTATAAATTGCACCTATTTAAATGATTAAATATCTTGAGAAGAGGTTCATATGTCTAATCGGAAGAGCACTCTCCCCCGCCCCCACCCCTCCTCGGGGCCGCCAACCAAACACCTATGTGAAGTTTCAAAATTATTCAACAAAAATAAGAGACAATCTCAAACACTGGAAGAAGAGGTTGTCTTCAAAGGAGCACAAGTGGTTCACTTAATTACTCAATTTAACATATGTCATCTATTATTTGTGGTTTAACTTTGATCACCTAGTCGGAAACAGGACTGTCTTGGCACATAATGAAAAATATATCATATCAAACTTCTTCTGAATAACAATTCTGAAAGTCCTTTTTTTATTATTATTATCATCCAGAAAAGTCAAATAATGGGTTCTTATATGAAAAACAAACAAAAGCAACAAGGCAAGCAAAGATAATCCGAAGGTTTGCTTTCACAAGTTGACATCCATGGTAGATTTTTGAAAATATGATGAAGTTTAATATTTCCATATTGCAAAAGCTTTTATGACAAACCTCCTCCACAAGCCGGCGCCGCTTCATTCCACCAATCCGACTGGACCTAGTTGAACTAAACTGAGAACTTGGTATGCCAGCAATGGAATTTGCCACTAATCTGCAACAACATATAGCAGCATCTCTTCGGGTAGCTCCATCCTCATCCTCCAAATAAACAACAACAGATTCTCTAGCAAACTCCAGAAGCTCATGACCCTGTAACAAACCATCCATTCAGATCAGTATAACAGATTGAACATAAGCAATTCTGTTCACACTGATGGCAATCGTAAGTCAACAGTAGGCCTGTAACCAGACAGGGTTGAGCCCATGATTGACCAAGCCCCAGCCATGCTAGAATTCACTTAGCTAAACATGCAAGCCTAGGTTCAAACAGACATCAGGATTCCAGAATTGGCTTATTCAATTTTCAAGTAAACCAGCCAGTGGGCCCTAAAAGTGTAGGGTGTACTGGAGTCTTCCACCAGCATCCAAAATAGGACTGGAATATTGGTACATGGATAGCCCTGACTACTACTGACAAGCACTCCACTGACATTGCAACATCATTGACATGAATCATTATTTAATGGGAGTGGCCTAAGAATCATGAAAACATATTGTAGTACATAAACATATGAATATCAACAAACCTTGAAATTGAAGTGTGCTAGAGTTTGCAGGGCAAGTTGGACAAGACCAGAGCCACTGATATCAGAACATTGCTGAGTATTGTTTGGAGCATTTGCCCGATTAACAGCAGCACCAGGCTTTGTCTGTGGGTAAGGAGTCTTTGACAGAGCTATGGAAATGGAATCCAGCAAGCGTTCTTGTATTGTAGGAAGCAAGGATGGAATACTGAAAGAACACACATATCAGATAAATTCAAAACTTCAAAGCAAGAATTAAATTCATCAATAGGAAAATAGTTAACGTAAAAATACCTAACAGTTATATCCTCTAATGCTTCAACTAGGGTAGAAGAAAGACCAGATGAAAACATGGAGTCCAACAAACCACGAACATGAGGTTCCATTGCAGAACCCATAGCTTTTGCAAAGCTTCCAACACAAGCCAGAGCCTCAACGGATGGCTTTCCTCTACGAGGAGCAATCTGGCAATAAAAGATAATGTGAACAAATAGGATAACAGAAGTCAAGGATTCACAAATAAACTAGATATAACATACAGCATCACGCAAGTGTAATGTAATTGTCGGCAAGTAAGGGATAAGTTCACCATCCAATGCACCAGCCATTTCTCCAAGGGCAATAAATCCACTGGCACGCTCAGCCGGGTTACGCAAGACTGCAAGAATGTGATCCATGCATATCTGAAAAAGCAAAAGAGCGAGTAAAAGGGAAGAGTATGAAATTGTCAATATAGAGGCATTTGTAAACCAAGTATACACGAGGAAATATTCATAATCAAACAAAAAAAGGCAAAAGAACAAACCTTCAAATAGTTGGTCACAAAACGGTCACGCAAGAAGTGAGCAATACGAGGAAGCAAAGATGTTATGCTGAGTCGAACAAGGCGATCACGGTGCTCTAAGTACTTTAGAACAATATCTGCCACCTCTCTGTATCTGGACATCATAAACTCTCCCGTGTTCCTGAAAAATAAAATCAACAAGGAAAACGGACAAAAGATCAAGCATAAGATTTAAATGAAACACAACAATTGGGCTCAATTCAACCTAAAAGCTTAAGCTAATATGATGAGAAACCCAAATTTACATACTTATATCCATACTTACTAACATAACTGGTGTGGGACTATTAATTACTCGAATATGCCCCCATTATATACGTTGGTCCATTTTTATCAAACCATTTGCAAATAAACCAATTAACTTAACTCTAGCAGCATCTTAGATTCAAACCAAACACAATATCTAGGTTCAACTCAATGCAAAGCTCAATATAATAGGATAAAATGCCAATACTTGTATATCCATATCCATATTTACTAACCTAACTGATGCGGAAATATTACTTACTCTAACACCATGAACAAAGAACTCTAAAAATTTCAAAGATCATAGGAAGAGATAATGAAGAATAAAAAGTCATCGAATCTCATAAAAGTTCTCAACAAAACCGAGAAGTACACAAAGCAATCTTGATACTCCTCCGTTCCTTTTTATCTGTCACAAATCCAGATTCCTTTTTATCTGTCATTTTCTAACGTCAATAAGCATTTATTATTTTTTCCCAAAATTACCCATAACACTCTATTCAACTCTTTTGTTGGAATTAAATATGGGAGAGAAATGTGAAGATATAAATTAGGGGTAATTTGGAAAGATAACTAATTTTTAATAAAATTTTGTGAAATATTCAAGTTTTTTGGTACGTGAAATTTAGTTATCCACGGCAGATAAAAAGGAACAGAGGGAGTATCTGGGATGAATAAGTTACAAGGTTAAGATCCACAAGTCAAATAAGAAAACCAAATTGGCAACACTCTAGTACCTCAAAAGTTCACCCACAGCAAGTAGTGATCCATGTATGCTGTGGACTGAAGCATTTTTACCAAGTCCAACTTGTGCAGCTTCACACATTCGATAATACCTATTGCAGTGACAGAAATGACCAAACAGTCAAGGAAGCTAAACAAGAAACCACATAGAATTTGACATCAAGAGTCACATATAAACAACATATCATGCAAAATATCAAAATTACATTTTTCAATGGCATCAATAACAGCCAACTTATTTGGATTACAACATCAAAGGAGGACTGATTATCCAAGACATGAACAAATTAGAGAAAATCAACTCAAAAATTATTACCCATAGGTAATTTGCAAGATGAGAAAGAAACCAGTGCATCACAAAAGAAACTCTTCAGAGATAAAATGGCAAAGAACAGCACAATAGACATATGGTAAACAAAAGCATCAATATGAACTTATGGATTGGAAGCTACATCTTTGTCCAAATTTTCATGCTTGAATTTAGTAACTAATAAAATACCATGAAAAACAATAATTTCCTCCCTCAAGCAGTTAGATGAGGCAGCCAAGGGCAATAGGTCAGGCCTATTACAACATTTCTGCAGATGGCTACCAACTAAACAAAATTTTCAAAAATGTATATTACTTTGGATGGTTGCATATATCACATCTCTCCAGAATAACAAACCAAAGGGTAAATTACACACCATGGTATACACTATGTGCAGCAAAACAGAACCACCCACCATTTTTGTGCCCACCATTGATGGGTGGCATCACATGACTCTTCTATTTGTAAGTGGTACAAATTAAGATTGAAAATTAGGTGAAAGTTATGCACAATAAAAAAAATTAGCACAAACTAATGTACCACTGCACTCGCCAACGTGTCTCACGCTTTTCAATAACACGAAGACAAGCCCGCAAAGCTTCCACAGCTCTTTCTCTGACAGCCAATGTGGGGTCCCTTAGAGCCACCCATATTGCATCCACAAATTCAGGCACATGGACATTGAAAACTGTTGATGCATTCTCAGCCATTTCCTGAAAAAAAAAAAAGAAAGAAAAATATCTAAAATCATGGAAAATTTATAACATTATAGGATGAGAAAATAAACCATAGGGTTCAGATTCCACTTCAGCTGGAAAGCACAGCCAACACCTTTGCGAATTAATAATCGAAAATAATTTGAGCATTCATAAAAACTTGAATTTAGAGAAAACAGAGTGATCATAGTTTTTTCACAAATAAAGTATTGTTTTTAGATACCAGTAACTAAATCCAGAAATAGATAATAATATCTCCAGAGAATTAAAGAGAGAACTAATATGAACAACATAGACCAAAAGTGTAAATAGAATACACTCATGTTGCTATAACATCTAAAAGAAATAGTGCATTCACAATAAATGAAATCCAAAAGTCTTCAACTAAATTATGTTTTTGACAAATTCCAAAAGTATTTTTCATAAACATTTGATCCCTTTTCATTTCAGCTTTGAAATAAAATGCCAATAACTAACTAAAAGCAATGCGAAAAAAAAAAGGAAACCATGGAATAAAGGACAGCGGCAAATATGCGCATACCTTTAAGATAAGGACAGCTGCAAAGCGACGATACTCTATTCTATCTCCGCGAAGCCAATCTAAAGCATTTTTAATCTGAAAAGAGAACACATTAATCAATGAACATTCTGAAGGTAGCAAGGGGGCAACCGCTGCTATGAGAAGAAACTAACCTGGCGCTCAACTTCATCTGCAGTCATAGCCCCCCCAGCTCTAGCTAAATGACCCAGTACCCTACTTGCAAGGATAAGAATTTCTGGATCTCGCTTTACCTCAAATACAGTCCGCATATAACTAGAGAATTTTGAAACTTTGGAGGCACTTTCCCCCAAGGTTACATCAATCAATTCATCGATGGCCCGCAAAGCACCCAAGTTTTCAGCAAAGTCATTGCTTTCTAAAAGGAAAGAGATGCGATCATACAGTTGATCCATGAATCGAGAAAAAGCTTCTCCACTGAGTTCGCGTGCCTCCTCCTCTACATGCCTTCTTAAAGCCCAGGCAGCACCATCCTGCATCCAGAAAGATAAGTACCCAAATGTTCAAAAAAATTCCATTATATTAAAGTGCAGTTAAAAACAAAAACCCTACAACATAACCAGTGATTTGGTACTCCCCTTTTATCTATTCCATTCACATGCAAATGCTACTCAAAATGGTTGTTGCACATATTTGATGTTTAACTGTGAAGGCTGACACCGAAATAACATATTTCCAATTCTAAAAAACATATCATACAGATTACCTATACAAAGAACTAGATTTTCCTTAAGCCACAAGTTATTGAGCTCATCCAAGCATTTCGTATATGAAAAAAAAAGGGAACATTTGAAGAACCACGCTTAATTATCCTACGAGCACTTCATATACTCAACCCCTCGAAAGCTCATCTCTACTTTATTTACCACCAAGTGAACTCGCATAATTACGGAATCACAACAGCATCATGGTAAAACAACAAAATTCATGTTCGAATTCCCGAATTAAACACAAAACACATCCACTGAAGGGAAAAAAAAAAAGGAAACAAACGAAGAGAAATGCAGGCAAATATACAACTTGAGCTCTGAAACCAAATGAGACAGATGCGCAACCAAAAAAAAAAGTTAGGGTTTTGAGCTAAGAAACAAGAAAACAGCACCTTCGGATTGCCCCGCGTGCACAGATCCGCAAGTATGCGGTTAAGCGCATCGAGGCTACCGCCGCCACCGCTGGCGACGGGGCCATATCGAATGGACGCCGTTGCGACAGCCATGGCTTCCAGACACTAGAGAGAAGCGAAGACCATAGCACTGGAGTGAGATCCGTCCCGCGAGCTCTCCGGCAAGTCCCGCTCGCCGCAGCGGCGGCTACCAGGACGGATCCGAGGGCGATCGGAGAGAGGGTGTCCAGAGGCGGTAATGAGCCAAGGGTCGCGCAATGGATCAAAGAGAGGGTTCGCGAGGACTCGGGTTCGCTCACGAACCGAACCGGTTTTATTAGATGCGCTACTGTGATTGCATTCACACCGCCATCATTTTATTATTTATTTATTATTTATTTATTTATTTATTTATTATTACTATTATTATTATTAAGTAAATTAGTTTTACAGCACTATAATTTGCAGTTGTATTTTCAAATAATTTTAATTTTATTTTATTAAAATCTTACATGTGTTTTAGGTTTTGTTGTGATTTAAATTCTCTATTTATTTATTTATTTTAATTAATCTATGATTATTGTATGACAACATGGAAGATGATTTTGTGATGCCAGTAAGAGTTGGTTTTTTTTTTTTTTTTTTTTGATAAAGACGACAAGTGTCAGAATCAGGGTTAGGTATGTCAGAGAACCACACTCTATCGGACAATACCCTCACCTGCGTGAGCCGGGATTCAAACTCGGGGAGTCATATTCTTTTCCCATTTAATACTGAAATTGATGTAGTCATTCAAGCCCTTTTAGTGTGTAAACATAATGGTTGGAAAGTCCTCAAGAATTCGTTGTTATTTGGAGATCAAACCCTCTAGTTACTACTCTCAAGATCCTTTTGAAGGAGCTTGTTGACATTAAAATTACCACCATCTTAAGAGACGAAAACAACATTGCGGATGAGCTGGCGGCTCATGCTCTCCCAAATCCTCTTCTTTTCTCTTTTATCAGGGCATGGACCAACCACACCGGTTGGAAAAAGCTTGCTTTTCCAGATTTCTAATTTGTTGTTGTTTTTCTTTTCTTTAAGCTTCTGCTTTTGTATTTAAAAAAAAAAAAAACACTTGTATAGCATGAAGGGCATTGCCCTCTTCAATTTGTAATTTATGCTAATTATTTTGATGCATGGGTGGTTTATATATTATTATCAAAATAAAAAAAATACAAAAAATGCAATTTTCTTATAAAAAAATTACAAATGATAACAAGATCAAAACAATGGGTCTTAAAAAAAATCATAATAGAACATATAAAAAGGACTACACGGAGAGCACCAAGTTAAGCTCATCTCCATTATTGCAAAGGGTTACTTTTGAAGATAGAGTTTTTAAAAATTCGAGTTTTTTATTATGGAAATATAAAATGTAGCCTTTAACATTTTCACCACTTACATCCTTTTGGTTCGCACAACCAAGAAATTTTTCCATGGGTCTACAGGAAGATGAAAAAAATACGATAAGGTTTTGTTGGTAGTTTACTATTTGATCAACTTGTCTCTTTCAAAAAAAAAATTTTTTTTTTACACAAGACGATAAGCGTCCCTCAAATTGTAAGTCAGGGACATACACGTGTGTGGCTATTGGCTCTTTCAAAAAATTTTAAATAGAATTATTTGGAAAAAAAAATGTGAGTTTATGTGTAATAAGTTTTGTGAATGTGGTTTGGGAAATTTCCAACATGTTATTGTACATAACACTGTTCACATATGAATCGGCATGCTATTGTACACGGGCACTGTACATGGTGCATGTTCAAGTTGGTGTAACTCTCTGGAACACAACCTCTTATGTTACTGTACGAAAGCATGTTGATGTACATTGGTCTTGTATACAAGACTTTGTTTAAGGTCACATGACTCACATTTCTCTCGGAATTTGGGCTCTCATTTTTTAGGAGCATGGGCTCCATTAAGGGTTTGAACACTATCTGGGCAGTGAAGATAGTAAATAGTTCAACTTCAAGGAACAACTACATATATTGCTTTCAATTCTACTATGTGGAAAATTGAGGTTAGTTCTTCATATCAACACTATCTTTCTTCAGTTCTATTTAATGATTTTTAACTGAAGATTTATTGCCTGTTGGATCACTTTATATCATAGGCAAAGACCTTGTTGTAATCAATTTCCCAAGATTTATATGTTATTATTTTCATTCCCTTTGTTCAGTATATTTTTTTTGTTGTGACTATCCTGCCCATTTTTGTCATGGTTTCTGTAGTTTTCGCTTTCCATTAGAACTTTGAAGAAAAGATAGCGAACAATGTAAAAAACTCTTTGACTGCTGGCAACTAAAAAGTCAATGCATAATGTAATGGATTGTTATTTAAATGGTGAATTTATTGACCTAGGGTTGATTTTTTTTTTTTTTACAAAGGTGACAAACTCTACATCAAATAACATGTATATAGAGATGCACCAGTTATGGTGCTTTGAATGACCTCATAGTAAACTGAGAGGCTTGAGTAGGGTTGAATTTTTGGATTGATAATATTGTAAAATACTTAACAATACTATATTAAAAGTGTTCATTCATTGTTTATTGGGTCCTATGTAAAATAAATGTCGTTTCCCTCTCCCCTCCTAGAGTTGTATGGCAAGGGGATTTATTACCTAAGTTTGGTTCATAAAATTTTTCTGAGCGTGCACATAATAAAACTCTATTTATACACCACCACCGCATCTATATGTCTTTTGACAAACCTCTTTTGAGGCAGTGCTTATGGTCTTGCAGTAAAATAAACATAAGAGGGTAAAGGCATATATATATATATATATATATATGCACAGATTAGCAGATCAGCATCAGCTATGCTTGAGAGGAGATATTTATCTTATAAATTGCTGGCAGGTTCTAGTGTGGCCTGTGTGGTTGACATGAGACCATGATCCTGATTTTACGTGATTGTTTGCCAATTGAAGAGGTTGATGGCGATCATACAAGAAATCATTTTTGGCGAAACATTGCATGCTTGCTTTCAACTCATTCATGTTCCATTTTTTTCCAACCAAAAGTGGAAAAATTTGAGGAGATAACAATCCTTTTCCTTGAAGAACAATCACTCCACTGTTTCCACTTTGAGATGTTCTTGTACTTCCTAAATTATGCACTAGTTACAGACTTACAGATAAGGTAAATTTCTGGTGGTCTCACAGGCACTTATGTGGGCGTATGTGATGCCATGGATCCAAATACTGGTCCTAGTTAATCCAGCGCAACTGGTCCACTGTTGGAGAATATATGGTTAATCATTGACAAGTATTTGTTTGCTACTTCACACATTGCTTGGACATTATTCAAACAATTCAAGTCCTAACGTATGAACAAGCCTGGGAAGTCATCACATTTATGTACTTGTTCGAAAAAGTTGGTGAAAGGTTACCATCAGGGAAAATTCTTTTTCTGTCATGAAAAGACCAGCTTCTCTGATCAGTAGGTGCTTATCTTCAAAATGAATTCCGTAATCGGTTGCGAAGTTTTGCTGGCATGATTTTATTGACAAACTCAATTTCTCTCTTATTATTTTATCATTGGATCTAACAAACTCAACTTTCACTTTAATTAGCTTATGTATTGGCAAGGATATGATACAGCAGTGCATCTGATCCTTTTGAGAAACAATGCTAAGAAGAGCTAAAGTTCAGTAAGAAACATCAAAGAATTCACTCTTCATAGTTAAAGCTTTGAAGCAGTGATGAAGTATTAATTTCTATCAATGATTGTGTGCACAATGTACAGCAAATAAAGAAACAGATATTGATAACTGCATATATATTGCATATAATGAACAAATCTGTCACTTTCTTTTCTGTCATTTTTCAGATTATAATCATTGTTAGTTCCAGCACGTATTCTCAATGCATGAGCTCAACCTTTTGCTTTAAACTGATACAATTTCTTAGTTAGATTTGCCACTTGGCCATCTGAATTCCATCCAAACAAAAGGCAAAGACAGGAACATGCAGCTGAACTCTAAATTTAGATTAATAGACTTGCAATGATCCTTTTGGCAGTCACTCTGCTGAGCATTAAGCAGCCGCTTTGTCATCATCGTTGCTCCTGGGCTCTGCCAGCATGCTTTTAAATCAAATACTTTTATAAACTGCTTATTTTTTATAATACAAGACATCAACACCAGCAATTGAGTTTCCAGGTTTCTTCTTCAGTCTGTGACCCAGTTTGCAGTCTTGTGCTGCTGCATGTTCCTGCTGCTGCTTCAAATTAGCTGGTTGATTCTGGCTTGCAGTATTTTATTATGTGTCAAAATCTTCATGAATGTTTGCGGTTGGGAATCTATTGCTTTATTAAGATCTCAGCTGATTGCATTATGACATTCCTTCTCTTATTAATTATAGGACAACTTATCATTTAATGGACCCATTATTTTTATGAATTAATTATTTTTTGCATTAAGATAAAACTATCTTCCTGAGCACATTCCAGATCAAGAGTAATTCATATTTTCCATTGACTGGGCAAACATGTGACTCCAGTAGGAGATCTTCACTTGTCCAACATTCACTTCTCTTCTAGTTGTGCTTTTGTTTTTTTTTTCTCCTTCACCCCTGGTGAGGTCGTCAGTTTGTTTGTTTTCTTATGTTTGTTTTCTTTATTAAATCCGTTCTATTTTTGAATTTTTTTTATTAAAAAATTAGTAATTTATCTATTTTATTAAAAAAAAACACTATCTTGATTAAAAGTATAAGGAATGGGATAAATGGTCTCGTGGAAAAGGAAATGTCTACACGTATAAATTCTTCCTTTTGATGGTACTCTTTAAAGTGGTCAAAATTTTTTTTATTAAAAAAATTAAATCATGAATTTATTAAGAGTCAAAAAGTCTAAGAGAGCACATGATAAAACGGTACAAAAGAACAAAACATAAAAGAGTCCACGGTTAACGGATACAATATAACAGGGGTAAAAAAATAAGCATGCCCCTAAAAATAAAGGTCTTCTTCTAGTGGTCAAATAATTAAGTCACTGTATTGAGAAAGTCATGGGAAAGTCCGTTTAAAAAATAATAAATAAACTCTTAAAAAAAAATACAAAAATCTCACGGGATAAAGCGCTCTTTTAACTTTTTTTATTGTAAGAATTACGGATCACATCGGCGATTTAGAGATCAATTTTACTCAGGAGTAATCTATTTTCTTTCGAAGTTTAGACAGGTTTGTATCTCCAGATAGTAGTTTTTGCAGGCTTAATTTTTCCTTTTATTTTTTGTTTATGCCCTTGTTTTTTCTCCTTTTTCGGGTTTTGCAAACTTTACCCTTCATATGGTTTTTAGTCAGTTTTTGTTTTTATTATGTTACCTTTTTTTTTCTTTTTCTCGTATTGTTCATATACTATTTAAGAATTGTTCACTCTGGCTCCAGTACTGTTTATATACTATTCATGTAATGTACACCCGAGTCCAGTATTATTTTTAAATCTTTTGAGTGGAGAGCACTTGTCGCCTATTAATAATAATAAAAAAAATCAATAACAACAACTAGCAAGACGCAACTAAAAAAATAATCTAATAAACTACCACGATGATATGACCTGATTAATGAAATATAATAATAAAACACTCAACTGAAATATTAATAAAATGCCAAGACAACAGCATGAAGTCATTGCACCACATCACACTCAAATCACATTCCAACACTCAATCAACATGACAAACAGAGTAGGTGTGTATGTGACTAATATCTTTAATATGAACAACTAGCAACTAGCAACTAGCAACTAGCAACTAGCAACTAGCAATCCCAAAAATATTGAGCTGCATTATCATTTTAGGAAATAAATTTTACACAATACTAAAGGAATTTGATCAAATAAACTTTTAAAATCTTGTTTGTTTGTGATTAATAGTGATTTAAAAATAATTCTGATAAAAATAGATAAATAACTATATTAAATAAGACAGTGGTTACAAAGCAAGATATTAGGATATTTTTTTAAATAATATGAATAAATTATGAATTTATTAAAATAAAAACCGGAACATATGATATTAGGATAAAATAACTTGAGTATAAATTCAACTATCTGTGATGGATAATATCACTCTAAAGAAAGAAAAGTTGCACGTGACCCCTGGATACAATATTTGAGGAGATTTTAAAATTAAGATAATTTAACATTTACAAATATTTTTTTTAGATAATAATAATATTACTATAGATAATAATTTTATATTAACTAATTGCATCATATATTAATATTATATAATTACCCTACTCATGACATCAACCACCTAACACACAAGCGGCAGGTGCTGATGGTTACAGTGCATTGACCCAACCATGATATTTAAAATTCATGCCCCCCAAAATGGACCAAACATTCATTTGGACTCAACCTAAGGATCAATTTGGTCTCTAGAAGTGATTTTGAAATCAATTTTTCAGTCATTTTAATTAATTAATTATTTATTTTTATAAAGTTTGCGACTTTTGATTTTATTTTTAAATTTTTTAATAGATTAAAAACATTAATTTTTCCTAATTTTCTAATGGAATTTGTAATTTTTTTAATAGAAATGGTTTTTTTGCTGGTAATTTTTTATAATCACTTGAAAGTTCTTTTATGCAAACTTGATCTTTTTAAATTTGGGTA
Organism: Dioscorea alata; assembly: GCA_020875875.1. Taxonomy (NCBI): domain Eukaryota; kingdom Viridiplantae; phylum Streptophyta; class Magnoliopsida; order Dioscoreales; family Dioscoreaceae; genus Dioscorea; species Dioscorea alata. The sequence continues at coordinate 741,774 of CM037023.1, read as the reverse complement.
TTTTCAAAAAGACATTTTTTTTCTAACAGTTTACTTTTCAGTACTTTTAACATAAAAATAACTGATGCTGAAGTAAATATTGTAAAATAGAATAAACTGAAGGAATAACCTACAATGACATAAAATAATGTGTACTAAAAAAAGAGATTGTTTAAAAAATTCAAATGTCAGAAGAACTGTTTAGAAAATTTTGAAACTACGAGATGGCGAAAAGTAATTTTTTTATCATATATGTGTATATGTGAGAGTAAAAAAAAAAAAAGCAACCCAAAATTCTAAATTACCAGGTGCTAGCCTAGCCTTCCGTCCCTCCAAAAGAAAAAGACGGAGCCTACCCACCCTAAACCAAAACCATCCAAAAAGCCAATAAGGGCAATATAGTAAACCGACCTAAAAAATTTGGTAGAAGAGCTCGTCCGACGAGCCCCATTGCTCTCGTGCCGATTCCCCGTCTTCCGCACGATTCCTCGTCCGCGTGGAAAAACTCAACGTTACCGAATCCCCGATCCCCTCGTTTTCCTCGCCGATCTTTTCTTTATTATATAAACCCCATCCCTTCCCTTCCCTTCCATTCCCTTCTCCCCCTCTCCGCCATGCGCTTTCTTCTCTCTTTTCTCCGATGACCCCTCCGGCGACGGCCACGATTGTACCCATCTCCAATGACCCCAAGCCACCTCAACGACGCGGTCCCTGCTTCTCCTTCGCCGCCTACACCAAGGCGGTTGTGGAGCACCTCCGCGTCCTACGAGTCCCCATCGCCAACGGCCTCTCCGATCCCGAGTTCGCCGCAATTGAATCCACCTTCGGCTTCAAGTTCCCCCCGGACCTCCGCTCCATCCTCTCCGAAGGTCTTCCGATCGGCCCCGGCTTCCCCAACTGGCGCGCCACCTCCCCACAGCAACTCCAGGTACTCCTAACCCTCCCCGTCTCTGGCCTCCTCCACGAAATCTCCAAAGGCTCCTTCTGGCCAAACTCGTGGGGCTTAAAACCAGTAAACCCTAGGGACTCGATCTCGATGGCCCGATCCTTACTAGAACCCGCTCCTGTTCTCGTCCCGATCTACCGCCATTTCTACATCCCATCCCTCCCGAACCTCGCCGGGAACCCTGTCTTTCTCGTCCACGCCGGCGAGGTTCGTGTAGCCGGCATTGACCTCGCTGACTTTCTCCAGCGTGAGGCTGCGAGCTTCTCCCCGAAAGAGACGATCGATCGGGGGTCATCGCCGGCGCCGTTGCTGCCAACGCCGGCGTGGGCGGCGAAGGAGGCGAGGAGGGTGGAGGTGTGGACGGATCTCGCGGAGGCACGTGCGGAGAAGGGGAATCGCACGTGGGAGATGGAGGGGTGGATGAAGGAGTTGAGGTGGAGATTGAGAGAAGGGGGATGGCGGGAGGAGGAGGTGAGGGAGATGATGGACGGTGATGATGAGTCTGGGAAGGGGGATCGGATGGTTCTCAGGGACCGTGAGAGCGTGCTATGGCACGTGCGGCTGTTGGCCCTCGCCCTTCTTCGCGCCGGGTGGAGCTCGGACGACGTGGCCTACGCCATGGGTGAGGCACGTAAGAGCAGTGCTGGGCCGTGACGTGGCAGGTAGGTGGTCCCCACTAAGATTTATAGGTTTTTTTTTCTTTTTAAAACAAGGTTTTTTTTTTTTTTTGGTATAAAAGTTGAAATAATTCATTGGGTTTTTTTTTTTGGGATTTTAGCAAATAAAAGTACTAGTTAGTGAATCATACACAAAATTCATGTTGGTTATTAAAACTTTAAAACAAACAATACTGGATGAGAGTGACAGTGCTGTTACCAACTTTCCATTGTTGTTATTGTTAATGTTTTTAATGAATTTTGAACTGGCATGCTTGATTCGCATGCTTGTTTCCTATGAAGTCAAATACCACTAAATTATTAATTTTATATACATATTGATTTTGATGAAATAATACAATAGTATTTTAATTGACTAATAAAATAAAATAATTCTATAGATATACAAGCTTAGAGTTTGATAATCTAAAAGAAAAAAATTATTTTGATCTTTTTTATATTAGGGATCATAAAATATTTTTTGACAAAAGTTTTTTTTATAATACATATTTTAAAAAATGATAAAGTCATTAAAAATATAAAAGAAAATATTCATCTATAGTTTCAGGGAAAAAAATGGGAGACACTTATTTTAAATTTTTTATGTATCTTGAACTTTTCCAAAAAAAAAAGAAAAAAAATATTTTTTTCTTTTTTTTTCTTCTAGTGAGATTTTCAGTCTATTTACTTTTTGTGTGGTTCTATTTTCCGTTTGAGTAAGTCCCGTTATTTAAATTTTTTTCTTCAATAAATTTATGATTTATTTATATTATTTAAAAAATGGGATACAGTTCAAATCCAATGGAGAGAGTTCAAATCGGAATTGTGGACTTTCATTAAAAAAAAAAAAAAAAAAAAAAAAGCATTTTATATCATATAGAAAATTAATGGAAGGGTTTAGTAGAAAAAGAACGGTTTTGATTCTTGAATGGCGTCACTGGGCAAGAAGTCTTGATTTTGAAAGTAAAGATAGAAGTCAGATATATTCCTACTCTGTTTGTCATGTTGGTTGAGTGTTGGAATGTGATTTGAGTGTGATGTGCAGAAGCGGTGCAATGACTTCATGCTGTTGTCTTGGCCTTTTATTAATATTTTAGATATGTAGGTTTATGTGGTGGGGTTATTTCAAGATAGTGTTTTATTATTACATTTCATTAATCAGGTCGTATCATGGTGGTAGTTTGTTGGATTATCTTTTTAGTTGCGTCTTGCTAGTTGTTGTATTGATCAATCTTTATAGTTTTTTTTTAATATTTTTGGGATTATGGATTTTGTTATGGAATTATAGTCCAGAAGAGGTTGAATTGGATTCACCATTAAAAAGAAAATAACATGTTTTAATTCAAAGAAAAAAAATGAAAATAATAAAATGGGAATCTAGTTACCCTGCTTCTTACCTCCACTCGGGGTTGAATTGGATTCACCATTGAAAATGAAAATTATTAACTCGCATTCCTTTAACGGGCTCTATGGGTATCCGTCTGTTTTTCTATTCCCTTTTGTATTTCTTTGTTTTTTTTGTGTTATAAAAATTTTTCCCTAATGTTTTTGTGTTTTTATCACCGATGTCACCCGGGTGATTGCAGTGCTTTCACTTTTTTTTTAATGATATTATAAGTGGTTTATTTATTTATTTTTAATTCTATACATATTGAACAACTCCTTGTTGTTGTTGTGTTTTAAATATTTCATGAGTATATTTATTATTTAAAAAAAAAAATAAACAAGGAACTTTTTTAAAAATAGTTATATAAAGAAAGTACTTCAGAACGTCCTAATCACCGAAAGCAGTCATTAATCCATTGTCCTGAAAAAATAAAATAAAAGAAGAATGTGTAAAATGCTTTATTCCATTGACCTGAAAAGAGAAAATAAAAGAAAAATGAGTAAAAAATATAAAATGCTTTATCAATGTGTATATAATATACATCTGACCGGAGAAAACAAAAGAAAAAATAGTAAAATATATAAAATGCTATATCAATATATATACACACACATATAAAATGACCAGAATAATTATCAACGGGTGCATTTAAAAAAAAAAAAAAAAGGTTGGTGAAGAGAAGGCATCAAAATAGATGAGGCTCTAGAAGCATGGAAGATGAAGACCAAGGCTGGACCTTTCTACTGCTGTTGGTTAAGGAAAATGCTGAGGATGAAGGATCATTTGGAGTGCTCCGCTGTCTTGGTTGAACACAAGACTGGTGTTTACCTCGATCAGAGAGGTTGTTTACAAGCCTATGGTCTTCCCGACGAGTAGTGATGTGCGAGTTGGTCAAGAGAAGAAGGAGACAGGAGGATTCGTGCTCGACGGTTCTCACCTTGGTCTGAGTAACTACCAGAGTGAACTGGTCAACAAGCCAAGTTTTATTTTTTTATTTTTTTATTTTGCTTTTGCCTTGCTGCTCCAAGTCCTGCTGTGGCGCTGTGGCGCTGTGGCTTTCATCTTCTCTTTCGTTTATAGTCTTCTTGCTGAGTCTTCGATGGCCCCGGCGGGGGCCCCAACCTCCTTTCCTCGACAAGAGACCAAGTCTGGGATTTCCTGGGCAAATGTTGTCACTGTTGAACCAAAGATGAATCCTCTGGAGCCTCCGCCTAATCTACAGAATTACCATTTCAAAAAAGTAAAAAAATCTTCAACTTCCTCAGTCACAATTAATGATGATCTATGGCATTTTGCCAGAGATTCCATGCATAGCTCTCTCTGTGCCAAATTTTTAGGAAAAGCCTTACCTTTGAAACAAGCCAAACTGGCGCTTGCTGATGCTTAGAGGGGTTTTGTAGCTTTCTCTATAGCTGATCTTCCCAACGGGTACTACTTCATTTGCTGTGAAACTGAAGAAATGCAAAATCGCCTATTGTGGGACTGGCCTTGGTCAGTTGCCGGAAGAATCCTTCAGTTATTTCCTTGGAAGGAGAGTTTTTAGCTAGCCTTTGAGAGACTTTCAACTGCTGCAGTCTGGGTCCAAATTTATCACTTGCCCATGGAACTCTGGGGAGGTAATATTCTAGAGCTTGTGGATTCTCTGGATGACCATAATCTTGATTGTTCTCGTGCAAAATTCACTAGTGTCTGTGTGAAAATTGATTTGGAACAACCTCTAAAGCAAGGAACATGGATAAACTATGGCGATTACTCTGTTTTCATTCTGGTTCTCTACGAAAAACTGCATGTGTTTTGTTATAAGTGTGGTCATGTAGGGCATGGTGAGGTGACTTGTTCCCTTGCTGGTAGTCATATGAACGCGGGGTTGTCTATGCCTTCTGATTTGGTTGAAGCAGAGATGGTGCAGACTGACTCGGTGATGTAGGTTGACGTGGTAGGCAAGGATCAGGTCATCCTCGTCAATGATTTCACCCTCTCCCAAAACCCTTCATATGAAAACGAGTTCGGACCCTGGTTAAAATCTAGACGTCTTTATGTGGCGTCGCGCGAAAGTTGAGGTTGGCGCTGTGGCGGTAATGCTGGTAGCCATGGTGGTACTAGCCGCAGCGGCACTAGAAACCCTAACTTCGGTGGTTCTCTGGGTGACAACGTTCTAGACCCTGACACGTGGCCTCCTGCATGACTCCCAACCAACACGTGGCAGAGTCATCTCGCATGCAAGAGACTCGTGTCAAGGACGCTGGGAGTGAAGGGCAGTTTCATCCTTCTGATACTTCTAATGCTTTTTTGCTCGTTGGTACAGATTCTCATGATGTTTCTTTTCTCTGTCCCAAGGACCCCCATCCACCTTTATCTCACTTCAACTGTGCTGATGGCACTTTAGCGCCTATTTCATTGGCTCCCAAGAAAATCCTTCTCCTCGGTAATGAGGAAAGCCGCATGTTGGAACTCCAACCAAGCAGACATCCTCTCTCTCACAATGACCACTCTTCCTCTACTAAGCCATTGCTTATCTTTTTAGTTTCCTTTCCTTTGTCTGAGCAGAGAGAACCCTATTTAGATTGGCACACTATGACAGTGGATCAAGTCATCGGTGACCTCGTTTGCTCTCCTACTGAGGAACAAAATATGAGTGCTTCTTCTTCTGATGACCTTCAGTCCGTCTAGGAAGTAGAAGATGATATGATCCTTAACATTATCAAAAAGATGCCAAGACTGAAGCGCTTGCGAGATGAGATATTCCAAAAAGTGGAACAAAGCCGAAGAAAGGGAGAAAATCCTTAGTTTCTTAACTCTTCTCTTTATGGTTTATTTTTTTATTTTTTTTATTCTCTATGACTTCTATGAATCTAAATATTTTCTCTTGGAACTGCAGGGGTTTATCCAACCCCCACACTATGGATAGTATTCATTCTATAATGAAAAACAAGAAGCTAGATTTCCTTTGTTTGGTAAAAAAAAATAACCAACTATTCCCAGAGTACATTGTTTCTGTGATAAAATTAAAATGTGTTGGGATTGGGCGGCCATCACCTCTAATGGGTTTTCTGGAGGAATCATTGTGCTATGGAAGAGAGGCATTGGAAGAGTCACTCTGATTGCAGTGTCTAGATTAGCCTTGCATCTTGTGATCTCCTCCAACAATGAGACGTGGATTCTCACTACGTTCTACAACTCTCAATCCCTCTCCCAGCACAAAGTCCTTTGGAATTCTCTCTCAAAACTCTCTCATCTTTCTTCTCCTTGGCTCCTTAGTGGAGATTTTAATGCCATTATAGATTCTGATGAAAACTGAAGGGGGACGTTTTAGAAATTATGCTTCAAAGTCCCTTTATTTCTCAAATTTCATTATTAATAATAACTTCCATGATCCTGGCTTTTCAGGCGTGCATTTCACCTGGTGTAACGGCCAACATGGTCTTTCTCGTAGGTGAGCGAGACTTGATCGGTTTCTTGCAAACTCCAATTGGCTCCTCCGTTATCAAGACTTCACAAATCATCATCTTCCCATAACTAATTCAGACCATTCTCCAATGATGCTAAGTGTCCATAACCCTACCTCCTTTGTTAAAAACATTTTCCGTTTTGATAACTTCTGGCTTGACTATGAGGGTTGCCATAACAGTGTCCTTAACGGCTAGCCCAATGTGTCTTCCTCCTCCTCCCCTATGCATTCTTTCATGTATTCCATATCTTGTACTGAATATAATCTTTGTAGGTGGAAGAAGTCTGGATTGTGTCATTTGGACATTGAGCTCGACAACATTCAAGAATAGATTAGAAAGGTCAAACAGGAGGATGCTACTTAATCTTGTGATTGGCATGCTACTTGGCTTCGTGCTCTGTACAACTGCCATAATGCCCTCTTAAGGCAACAAAACATTTACTGGGGCCAAAGAGCCAAGATCCAATGGATGACAAAGGGGGATAGAAACACCAAATGCTTCCACAATTCTGTTAAAATTCGGCACCACAAAAACAAAATAAGAGAAATCAAGGATATTTCGGGTAACATCTATACCGATCAAACTACTATAGAAAATTGCTTTATTAATTTTTACCAGAATCTTTGGTCTTCCATCTTCTCCTATTCTTTGGAGTCTCTTTATCATGCCCTCTCGGATGACCTTCCTGTGCTAAATAACATAGACATTGAGAGTTTAATAAGACTTATCTCCAAAGGAGAAGTCTATAAAACTCTTAAGTCTATACCTAATGGTAAGTCTCCTGGTCCTGATGGTTTTAATTCTGAATTCTATATTTTTTCTTGAACCAAATTGGAGATCATTTTTTTAAAGATATTGCCTATTTTTTCAACACTGGTATTCTCCCCTCTTCTTGGGGCAAAACTTTCGTCGCCTTAATCCAAAAAAAAAAAAAAACCAACCCAGTCTCTATTATTGATTTTAGACCTATCTCTCTTTGTAATGTTTGTTATGAAGTTATTACCAAAATTCTCTCAAATCGGCTTAGGCTTGTTATTGACAATCTCATTGGCCCTGAACAAAGTGGCTTTCTCCTCGGGCGTGGTGCTCATGACAACATAATCGCAGCCCAGGAGATTGCCCATAGCTTGGAAACTGATAGTGGTGTCCCTCCTAGGATGATTTGCAAAATTGATATTGAAAAGGCTTTTGATTCTGTTGAATGGTAGGCCATTATTGCCACCCTCCTAAGAATGAAATTCCTTGATACCTGGATTACCTAGATTCATTCATGTCTCTCCTTTGCCTTCTTCTCTTTTATTATCAATGGGCGCCATTATGCCTGGATTAAGAGTAGTAGAGGTATTGGGCAAGGTGACCCTATCTCCCCTTACTTATACATTTTAGTTTCTCAAAATCTCTTTTCTATTCTTAACAAATAAATTTAGTCCATGGTTTCAGCAACAATCTTTCTAGAAACTTCAATCATTTAATGTTCACTGATGACTTAAATCTTAATTACTAAGGCCTCTAGAGTCTCCGCCAGAAATTGCCTTCTTTGTCTAAATCTTTTTCAGGACCTCACTGGCCAGCGCCCTAACCTCCATAAGTCAGCTATCTATGTTCCTTCTTGGTATAACAAAAAGCTTTCAAATTCTATTTCTAGAATCCTGGGTATAAGCTTAGGATATTTTCCTTTTACTTATTTGGGTATTCCTATCTCACCCAAAAGACTCATGATTATCTAGCTTTAGCACATTCCTTATAGAGTTAGCAATGCCATTCAGTCTTGGAATCATTCTTCTGTTTCCACTGCTGGTAGGGTTACTCTTCTGAATAGCTCCATTTTTTCCATTCCAAATTACATCCTTTCTGTTATGCATCTGCCTAATACTATTTTGGACCAAATCTCCAAGACTGCTCAGAATTTCCTCTGGGGTAGGGCAAGCAATAATAGAGCCTTCCACTCTGTGGATTGGACAACTACTATACTTGGCAAACTTGAGGGGGGCTGGGTCTGCGCAATTTGAGGCTTGTCAAACACTCGCTTATGGCCAAAAATATTTTTTCCATTCTCAATTATGAAAATAAAATCTGGGTTGATATTTTTAAGTATAAGTATAATGATTGGCATGTTTGGAACCTTGGAAAATTGGCTCTTTATTCTTGGTTCTACAAGTCGATTTGCAATTCTGCAGATTTTTTTAAAACCTAATCTCAAACAGATTTCTTGCAATAGCTCTGAAGTTGATCTTTGGTATGACCCTTGCATTTTGGACCCTCATATTTCCCATAAGCCAACTTTCCTGAATATGTCCATTCATTTTGAAGATCTTCATGTTTCATATATTATCTCTTCAAATGGCTTTTGTGTTGAAAACTTGGAAAATTTGCTGGGTTCCTCCGGATTGGGATTGGGTGGCAAAAATTAAAATTGTTTCTGATGAATTTTTTTTTTTGGATTTGAAGTCCTTTTTCTTGTAATGCATCCATTGCTTCTGCAGTTTATAATCATATTAATAAATTATCTTCTGCTACTGATTTGTGAAAGGTTGGCAAGATATTTGGAGGCTTGTAGTTTTGCCTCATGTTAAGATCTTTATTTGGAAGCTAGCTCATGGCGGGCTTCCAATTGGCGATTACCTTATTAGCTTAACATTGGCCTAATCTCTTCTTGTCCTTTCTATGGACTTGTTAAGGAAACTGCAAAGCATTTACTTTGGAAGTGCCACAAAATCCAGTCCTGCTGGCAAGAGTTTTTCCTTCAAGTTGGATTAGTCAACACTGACTTAAATTATCTTAGTCCTGGGGCTTGGCTTGTTGAGAGATCTCTTCCCTCTGCTGCTATGTCCTTGAACAAAGCTTTGATCTCCACAGTTGCTTGGTTAATCTGGAAATAGCGGTGTGATTTAATCTTCCAAAATCTGGTAGTAAATGTTAAGACTATTGTAAGCTGAGTCTGGTCTCAGTGCAAAGATCTTATCAAATTCTCTAGCAATACTTGTGCTGAGTTGTTTCTTGGGTGTCCACATCATATTTCGATTTCCATGTCAATCGATTATAACCAGAATCCCCCAATTGCTCCGCCGGAGAAATAAAACTAAAATTTTGTGCTCATTTTGATATAAATTGAAAGTTAGTGCTCAAACTGATATAAAGCTAAACTCAGGTACTCACTAGAAAAATTTACCCCAATAAATCAATAGCTGGCTTCCACATCTCAAATATATTCTTACTATTTTTTTTATTAAGAACAGTGGGAATAGTGAGAATAGTTATATACCATCATGAACAAAAATGAAGGTAAATAAAAAAATAAAATAAAAACTAAAGAACAACCAATAATGAACAAGATGACGTAGACTATACAATCAAGCACCAGTACAGAGCATGCCTCAAATATTACCATATGGTGCTAATCTGCCAAACCTAGAATCAACTTCCCTCACTATATAGTAATACTACAAAGAAGAAACTAGATATTTTCTGTAGAATTGGTTAAGAGAAGATCCCTTAACACTGGTATTATTACAGTATACAATATGAAGTATATATGAACATAAGAGTTCAATTCAATTCAATCAACGACCACTAAATAGACATGATTCACTAGACATGGAGGAAAATGACATGACATATGCATTAGATCCCTCATACTTGACAAATGTTGAATCAACGGTATCTAATTGGTTAAGCATAAGATCAGGAAAAGGAATGCCACCATGCAGGATCTGTGTCACTTGCCTCATGCTCGGCCTGGCTGTTGACAAAGAATGTGAACAGAGTAATCCAAGTTTCAGCACCAACTCTAACTCCTCTGCCACGTACTCCTCTCCCAGTCTTTCATCCCTTGTTTCCAGAATTGTTCCCTTTCTCCAATTTGCCACCACCCAATCCATCAAAACCTGCTGGTCTTCTGCTTTCTCTGGCTCTATTGGCCTCCTTCCACAAGCAACCTCTAGTAGGAAAACACCAAATGCGAACACATCACTGCTGGTTGTGACCCTGCAAGTCTTAGACAGCTCTGGTGCGATATAGCCAACCGTTCCGGCAAGATGAGTGGTTTGCGGAACACCACCGTGATCATATAATCTAGCTAATCCAAAGTCACCAAGCCTCCAGTTCATATCACCATCCAGTAACACATTGCTGGCCTTGACATCTCTGTGAATTACAACTCTCTCCCAGTCTTCATGCAAATACAGCAGACCAGAGGCCACACCTTTGATTATCCAAAATCTCTGACTCCAACTAAGAGTTGCTTCGCCTTCATTGAATAGAAATTTGTCCAGGCTCCTGTTTGGCATGTACTCGTACACCAAGATGAGTTCACCTTCACGTCTGCAGTAGCCCAGTAGTGGCACCAGATTCCGGTGTTGAAGCTGACCCAGGCTAACAATCTCTGATACAAACTCCCTCACTCCTTGTCTTGATTCATGGCACACCCTCTTGATTGCAACTTCAACTTTAGTGTCTTGCAGAACTCCTCTGTAGACCCTGCCAAACCCTCCAACACCCAGAAGATACTCATCCTTGAAACCTCTGGTTGCCTTGTATAGTTGTTTGTAAGAGAATCTTTGAAGCTCGAAATCTACCTCCCAGTCCTCATGAAGCTCAGAGAACATTTTCTTTCTCACCATAATTATCTTTGCACCAGCAGCAGCCATTAGCACAAGCACTGAAAGAGATAGAGGCAACCATATTGATATATCCTTTGGTTTATCCGAAGACGGTGTTGTAGTTCGAGGAAGCTGAGGGAGGCTGGAGATATTAAGCTCAGGAACTTTCCCATCCGTCATAAAGCTCCAACCAAGAATGTATTGGTAAGCATAAGATATTCCTGTTGATGCCGAGAATCCCACATACATATGGTCCAAAATTATGCTAGAAAGATTAATAGTATATGACAAGAGAGCAGTCTTCGGTTTTGACACCCAGAGTGGAGATAATGTCACATTGAACTGCATATTTTGGCCATCATAATCTATCCATACTTGCATTGGCTCACCACTCTTAAGGCTCAGATTTTTGAACTGACCATCATCATCAGATGTAAAACCTGCAGGCGTTGAGTAATTAGATAAAAGACTATTGATGTCAATGCCTACGTGGTTGTCGTTTATGTCTCCATTTTCAGGATCGAGAGTAATGTCAAGCTCGACAGCAAAGATATGATTGGATGGCTTTCCATTGTCGGTCTCATTTAAGAGGCCAAGGTAATATTCACCCCATGCATGGGACAAGTCTTTGGACGGAGAGAGAACAAAAGCAAGGCCATGGTTGCCAAATTCTGAGTACTCAGGGACAATGGCGAAGACAAACAATGTAGAGAAAGTGATGACTTTACCCGCGGGAGATTTTTTGAACTGAATGGGAGCGGAGAAGAATGCATGGCCCTTGCCATGATAAGTATTATTCGTCAGCATCAGGAGAACATCAGGAGTGAGTGCTGCCAGAGAATCCAGGCTGAGGTTTGAAGCACCCTTGAATCCATTGTAAGTGAAATCATCATTGGCTGAGAATGCAAGCTTCACAATGAGAGCCCAGATGGAAATTTTCAGAAGCACCTTGCAAAAGTTTGTCATAGTTTTTTGCATCATAATCGTTTGCAAATTATAATCTTCTTCAACGCTTTGTTGTTTCTGCTGAAATTATTGCACATGAATGAGTGAGCAAATATATATATATTTGACAGCTATATATAGATTTTGACAAAATGTGTTCGAATCATACGTGGGGTCAAGGATTGATTATCTAGTGCGTGTGTTTTAAGTCGTGGACAAAGGGCGAGTCTGCCCCCACAATTGGTTATCCGTTATCATTTTTGCTTCAATCAAGTTTTGAATTTAAGAGTTTTGAATGTCTCATTTTTAAATTTCACAGTGGGCTCAACTACTATTAGACTATGAGCCCTTCAGTACACTACACTAAAAAAGAGTTTTTGAAGGCGGTTTTAACCATTTCAATAGCTATAGCTTTAGTTTTTTCACCCGTCTCTAAATCACCTTGTATCAAGTCGGCTCTACACTTTAGAGCCGATTTGTATTAATCATTGGGGTACGTTTTTTTACAGAAGTAGTTTTTAATATGAAGCTTAAATGCAGTTATAACTGCCTCTATAGGTAATAATTTATTATCCATTCTCAATAGTTTTAGAGATGGTTTTAACCGCCTCTATAACTAATAATTTATTATCCTCCTTCAAAAGTTATAGCTAATAATTTATTATTCTTCCTCTATAGCTTTATTCTTGAAAAAATAATTAATTTCTTGTCCCTTGTTTTTCTCTCATTCGTCTGGTTTTTTGTCATTTTCTTAATAAAAATAGCGATTTATTCATTTTTATTAAAAAAAATTACAAACAAAGAGTTAATAGGCAGCCTTCAAATATTGGGAATCAAGACCGGTTCCCTGTTATGACCAAACCTCTTAAATTGAAGAGGGGTAGCTAGTAACGGTGAATACTTGATGGAAATAGTAATGTTTTTGAGCGAACAATGAATTTGTTAAAGACATACAGCCAATATTTTCTTTGAACTTTTATTTTTTATTTTTTTAAAATCCTAATGAATGAAAATTGAAAAACCTAGGAGAACTGTTTGTCTTTTATTGTATCCTCTTGAGTTTTTTTTTTTTAAATTTTATTTTAAAAAACTATTCGGATCACATCACTCCACACATCACATGAGAGATTTATTTTTATTAACGCTAACCATTTGAACTAAGTAACTTTAGTCTCTTTAGCTCTTTTATTTTATTACATTAATATTTTATCCATTTAATAAAAAAAACTAGGAGAAAATGATGATAATTTTTTTTGGACAATAGCCGACAAGCACCCTCCACTTAAGGTTTGTTTAGAGACAAATAGATATGAATGTACATCAATTATGGTAGTTTATTGATCATCTAGGAATTTATTAATTTAACTAGTGTCACATGGGGCAATAAGAATTTGGCATATGTACTCTCAAAAATTTATAGGAACCATACTTAGTTAATAGGTTTTTTTTGCCATGCAATCCAAGAGAGGAGGGATACGACTCTTGTTACAAAAGACCATTCGAGACCTATTAACTAAGTATGGTTAATAACTTAGCTGACCACTGCCATGTTACAATCCATTGTACTACAGTTGTCAAAACGATGATAATATGATGATGTGGAACCTTAAATAAAAGATATATAATAACTACTCAGAATTCTCCGATACAACATTCTTTGAGAGATAAAGCATATTAATGTGATCACAGCCAATAAACATTTGCATGCATGGAATTAAACATGCATCAGATATATGTACCAGAGAAGCAGCGATCCGCAAGAGTCAGTGAAGCCGAAGAGTTACTGCGCTAAGCTTGATATACGTGCAATGGCCACTTGAAAGCCCTCTGTTTCTGTTTGAGATTTTCTGTGGAACAATTGATGAGCAGATAAAGCCCAAAGAGACGAAAAAGACTACTTAGAAAATTAATATGCCGTCTATTTCGGAGTGGACAAAGTCTTTTGAGAGTAGTCGTCATAGTTCTTTTAAAAGGACATAACTGCCCTCGTTATATTACATTCACCAAAAAATCACCAAAAAAAAAAAATTAAAAAAAAAATTAAATTGCTAACTTAAATATTTGGGGGAACGTGGTCATACATGAAGTAATTTTTTTTAATTTATCAAAGAAAAAGTGTAAGTTTTTATAAAAAAATGAAGTATATGCATTAATACATACATAAATATTCACATATCAAAATTTTTTTTTGATGGAGTAGATAAATTATAATTTATCATTAATATTTTTTAAAAAATATTTATATACGCAAATACTTGTCCATTTAAAAAAAATTAAATAAAATGCAGTTTAATTGTGGAAAAGGTTTGAATCCAATTCTGGTAAATGCAGGTATTAAAAAACAAAAAGGAAGATAGACGGAAGTTGCGGTAATGCAATTTAAAAATAATTGTCATAGAATTTTTGGTTTTTTTTTTTTTTTTTTTTTCCATTCGTAGAAATAGACACATTAGAATTAAATTAGTAGAAGCATAAGTCAATGTGACGATGCTTTGAATATGAGATTCCAAGTATAAAAATAAGACCTGAAAAAAAAAAAAAAAAAAGACCTGAAAACACCAATTAAAAGACACGGAATCCAACAACCAGCTTTTGTCTATGGGTATCGGGTGACGTAGGATGTTAATTTTTTTTTTTTTTTTGATAGGACAGGTTCGCTTGATGAGGTATTAATTAGACATTTGCATATTTTTGATGTGACTTATCCAATAAATATATATATATAATATTAGTTGGTCAAGAAAAGCGGGTAAATTTTTTGATAGGTCATTAAACTTTAGTTTATTTTCATTTTGATCACTAAACTTCAATTTGTATCAATTTAATTATTCAATTTTAATTTGATTTCACTGGGTAATGAATTAAGGGATTTCGGCTCCCAAATGAATGATGTGGTTCTTTTTCGATGACATGGATATCTCTAATAGACTTAATAATGTATTATGCGGATGACTGACTTAGATTTTTAAACAGCTATATAATCAATTGGGGATTGAAATACTTGATTTATTGCCAGTTGAAATCAAATTAAAGTTGAGTGATCAAATTGATGTAAATTGAAGTTCAGTGATCAAAGTGAAAATGAGCCAAAGTATAGCGACCTACTAAAAAATTTACCCTCAAGAAAGCTGAGCTTTTCTTTTAAATATCATCATCAAAGTAACTTGAAGGAACCATACAATACAATTCCACTCAATTTTAGCGTTTTTTTCAATGCGAATAAACCACATTAAATTAAGACTGAAACAGATATGTAAAGGTATAATTAAAAGACATAGGAAGATTGTAGAAAAACAAAACAAAATAAATATAAGAGAGATAATAACAATAATATAATCAACTAGATATGGAGACAAACTCAAGACTAAGAAAGATACAAGTCGAAGGATAGAAGAAGACAACACAATTCATAAGGGAAGAGGAAGCTTATCATGATTAATTCCCGGGTGAAAGCACCCAAGTAGTCCTTAAGGAAAATAACTGGACAGTATCAAAAGGGACTTCCAGTGGTTTGGGACAGACAGACATGCGGGTATTAAATTGGTGAGCTAGAAAAATCTTTGTCGATCTTGGGAGCAGGGGGATTGGGGCATCTTGGACCTACACTATTTCAATTAGGCATTGTTGGGGAAGTGGTGGTGGAAGCTCTCTACTGATCGTAGTTTGCTTGGCGCGCCGATTCTCAAATTTAATTATGGATTGTTACATTGGAACTTGTTTCCTAAGTTGTGAGGATGAATTTCATTTTTTTGGAAAAAGGGTTCTGGGGTCCTTACCAGCTTTTAGGGGGTGTATCTCACAAAAAGTGTATTCGGGAGCTGAGACATTTTTTTGGATAGATTGATGGATCAATAGACAAGCTCATTCTGACATTTGGCAAGAGTTTTTTAGAAATTACACCTCTTTGGATGGTTCAATGCGGGAGTTGAAGTCTTTACTAGTGGGTGAACCCTTCAAAGATAATGAGAATGTTGCTATTCTTCATGAGAGGCTTGTGCGGAGTGGTGAGGGTGATAGAGACAGGAAGATATGGACACTAGCGACAAATGGAATATTCTCGGTGAAATCCTTCTACAATTTTTTGAATGATGGGGGCCTACGTTGCCCAATAGCGAGATGGTTTTGGAAGGGCATTTGCCCTAGAAAGATAAATCTGTTTAATTGGCTAGTTTAGAAGGATAAGATTCTAACCATGATGAATCTGGAGAAGCGAGGTTGCAACAGGCTCCCGACGGCTACTTGTGTGATGTGCCATGCGGGGTTGGAATCGGTGGATCATTTATTCCCTCATTGTCCTTTTGCTAAATCCATTTGGGACTACTTCTGTTTTTTTGTTTCAATTGCCGGGCGCTCACTGCATGTGGGTCGAGTGAGTGCCTCACCTGCGGCCGGCAATTAGAAATAGGGGCATCTTGGTTGCGAAAACTATTATTTGGCATATTTGGCTTCCTAGAAATGACCGCATATTCAATAACATTTGCATGCCTGCTCTATCTACAATGATGAATATAGATCGCATGATACTATTTTGGTTTTCAGTAGCTACAGACAGTGTCAAGGAGAAGTTTGAGAACTCTATCGCCACGGTTCGACGCAGTTTGGAGTTTTTACAATAGCACCAGGAGGTGCAGAGGGATGATGACAGGGGCGAGGAGGCGCATGAGCAGCACCTGAGTTAGTTGTGTGATGATTTGGGGGTGGTGACCCCTTGCGACCTGTGTCGCTGTTGTCCTTATCGTCTCTCATTCTGTTTTGGTTTTTGCTGTTGTACCACGTCTAGTGGTGTGGGTTGTTTCTGGTTAGTTTTTTTTTGTTGCCACAAATGTTTGTAGCAGATATCCTGTACTGTTTGTTTTATCTTCATCGAAGTTGTTTATCCATCTTTTAATATATATATATGTTTTTTTTTTTTTTTTAACTTAGATCCAATAATAGATGATGCTTTATTCTGTGGATGGTTTAAAAAATTCTAATTAAGGAAACTGGCACAACTTGGGAAGCATATTCAAATATACTAAACGATAGTGAGTGCAAGAAACTTTTAATATATTTCAGTGATTAATCTTTTTTTTTAAAAGATGGATAAACTATTCATAAAAAAAAAGGAAGATAAGCAAACTCCCACGGGAGCGGGCTATAATGGAGGAAAGATTTTTAACATGAACAACAGGTAGAATTCGATCAAAATAGTAAAATTGACATGCTCAGAGTCAACTAGCAAAAATATATACATATAGTGGTTTATCCACTTTTTTCAATATATATATATATATATATATAGTAAAGATGAGAAATGTGATATTTCATCATGATACACTATGAATTGTGAACAAAAAGAGTTCAATTCAATCAACGGCCACTGAATACCAACGAGTCACTTGACATGGAGGTAAATGACATGACATATGCATTAGATCCCTCACGCTTGACAAATGCTGAATCTTTGGTATTTAATTGGTTAAGCAGAAAATCAGGAAGAGGAATGGCACCATTCAGGATCTGTGTCACTTGCCTCATGCTCGGCCTGGCTGTTGGCAAAGAATGTGAACAGAGTAATCCAAGTTTCAGCACCAACTCTAACTCCTCTGCTACATACTCCTCTTCCAGTCTTTCATCTCTTGTTTCCACAATTGTTCCCTTTCTCCAATTTGCCACCACCCAATCCATCAATACCTGCTGGTTTTCTGCTTTCTCTGGCTCTATTGGCCTCCTTCCACAAGCAACCTCTAGTAGGAAAACACCAAATGCGAACACATCACTGCTGGTTGTGACCCTGCAAGTCCTAGACAGCTCTGGTGCGATATAGCCAACCGTTCCGGCAAGATGAGTGGTTCGTGGAACACCACCGTGATCATATAATCTAGCTAATCCAAAGTCACCAAGCCTTCCGTTCATATCACCATCCAGCAACACATTGCTGGCCTTGACATCTCTGTGAATTACAACTCTCTCCCAGTCTTCATGCAAATACAGCAGACCAGAGGCCACACCTTTGATTATCCAAAATCTCTGACTCCAACTAAGAGTTGATTCACCATCACTGAATAGAAATTTGTCCAGGCTCCTGTTTGGCATGTACTCGTACACCAAGATGAGTTCACCTTCACGTCTGCAGTAGCCCAGTAGTGGCACCAGATTCCGGTGTTGAAGCTGACCGAGGCTAACGATCTCTGATACAAACTCCCTCAATCCTTGTCTTGATTCATGGCATACTCTCTTGATTGCAACTTCGACTTTAGTGTCTGGCAGAACTCCTCTGTAGACCCTGCCAAACCCTCCTACGCCGAGAAGATACTTATCCTTGAAACCTCTGGTTGCGTTGTATAGTTGTTTGTAAGAGAATCTATGAAGCGCAAAATCTAGCTCCCAGTCCTCACGAAGCTCAGAGAATCTTTTCTTTCTCACCATTATCATCCTTGCACCAGCAACAGCCATTAACACAAGCACTGAAAGAGATAGAAGCAACCATATTAATATATCCTTTAGTTTATCCTTTGACGGTGTTGTAGTTTGTGGAAGCCGAGGAAGGCTTGAGATATTAAGCTCAGGAACTTTCCCATCCGTCTTAAAGCTCCAACCTAGAATGCATTGGTAAGCATAAGCCATTCCTGTTGATGCTGAGAATCCCACATACATATGATCCAAAATTATGCTAGAAAGATTTATAGTAGATGACAAGAGAGCAGTCTTCGGTTTTGGCATCCAGAGTGGAGATAATGTCACGTTGAACTGCATATTTTGGCCATCATATTCTATCCATACTTGCATTGGATCGCCACTCTTAAGGCTTAGATTCTTGAACTGACCATCATCATCAGAATTAAATCCTGCAGGCTTTGAGTAATTAGATATAAGACTATTGATGTCAATGCCTACATGGTTGTCGTTAATGTCTTTAATGGAAGGATTTAGCGCAGTGTCAAACTCAACAGCAAAGATATGATTGGATGGCTTTCCATTGTTGGTCTCATTTAAGAGGCCAAGGTAATTTTCACCCCATGCATGGGACAAGTCTTTGGACGGAGAGAGAACAAAAGCAAGGCCATCGCTGGAAAATGTTCTGTACTCTGGGACAATGGCGAAAACAAACAATGTAGAGAAAGAGATGATGTTACCCGCCGGAGATTTTTTGAACTGAATGGGAACGGAGAAGAATGCATGGCCCTTGCCATGAGTAGTGTTATTAGTCAGGCTCAGGAGACCATCAGGAGTGACTGCTGCCAGAGAATCAAAGCTGAGGTTTGTAGCACCCTTGAATCCATTGTAAGTAAAATCATCATTTGTTGAGAATGCAAGCTTCACAATGAGAACCCAGATGGAAATTTTCAGAAGCATCTTGCAAAAGTTTGTCATAGTTTTTTCGCTTCACAATGGTCTGTAAATTGTGATCTTCTTCAATGCTTTATAGTTTCTGCTGAAAATAATCACAAGATTGAGTGAGCAACGTGGCTCGATTAGGAAGGGGTGGGCCGTGCTATGCCTAAGTCGGCATGACTCCTCAAAATTTTGACTATGAGTCGACCCATTCATTATTCAAGTAACAATCCCCACACTAGGTAATAATTGTTCAACTAGCTATATAAGCTCCAATATACCAAAGTTAATGAAAATAAATAAATAAACAAAATAATTTATCTAACATAAGATAGTTCCATCTCTTTTATTAAAAAAAAAAAAATAATTTTATCACTACATAAACCAATCAACCATTGTTTTTTTTAATGGAAGTGGTTTATCCACCTTTTCAAAAAAAAAAAAAAAAAAAAAAACAAAACTATAAACCAATCAACCAAACACCATAATAAATTTAAATGAAACCAGTGCAAGAACAAACTTGACCCAATAGAATAAAAGGAAGATAACATGCAGAGTCCACTAGTAATTGTGGAACCAGACTTAAAGATCCGAAAAAAACAAGCACCAATATATATATATATATATACTAAAGAGGGAAACAACATTGAGAGAACCTAGTAAACAAAGCAAACTAGAAGACAATAATGATATTTGATTATGTGGAACATTAAATTAAAGATAATAACTATGCAGAATTCACCAATACTACATTCTGCTAATTTGATTACAGCCAAGAAACATTTGCATGGATGGAATGAAACATACATCAGTTATATATATATACCAGAGAAGCAGCACTCCACAGGAGTCAGTAAAGCAGAAGAGTTACAGCCAAGAAACATTTGCTTGATATACGAGCAACGGCCATTTGAAAGCCCTCCAGCCATTTTTTCCCCCTATTTGAGAGTTTCTGTGGAAGCGTTGATGAGCAGATAAAGCCCAACGAGACGAAAAGACTACTTAAAAAAATCAATATGCAGTCTGTTTTGCAGAGGACCAAGACTTTTGAGAGCGGTCGTCATATTTCTTTTAAAATGACATAACTGCCCTCGTTATATTACATTCACCAAAAAATCACGTAAAAAAAATTAAAAATCACCCAAAAATTTATTACCTTAAATATTTGGTGAACATTATAATTATGTGATCATACTTCACCTTCCTTCCGGGACTTGGGGGACTTGATTGTTAAAGCAGTTGTCTGGAACATCTGGCTTAATAGAAATGATCTTATTTTTAATGCAAATGTGGTGCATGTCAGGGACACTATTAAAAAATGTGGTAATTTGATACTATTTTGGTTGTCTGGTTTGGCAGAGGGTACCCGTGAGAAGTTCGAGACTGCCTCTTCCACCATGCAGATGGATCTTCGACAGCCGAGGAGGCACCTGATCCGGGCACGAGTTAGTTGTGGTTTATGCTGCTGCGAGGGAGCCCTCACCCTCCTTTTTTGTGTTTTTGTTCCTTGTCCACAGCTAGTGGATGGTGGATTGTATCTTTTTTTTTGGTGTTTTGGTGTTCTGTGGGTTATTTGTACTGGTTACTTTTTTTATTAATGGATGGTAGTGGCTTATCCACTTTTTCAAAGAAAAAAACATGAAGTGAATAGTTTTTGTGCCGGTGTGGCTCTCTCGTCGTCACGAGGAGGAAGTAACGCCGCCATGCCTGTTGGATGATGATTGGGATGACGATGGAGGACTGCTGGCGTTCCTGGATGACGGAGAGCTCGGGGAAGAAGTCGACGGGCAGCCGCTGTGCTTGCTAGACGCCGAGGAGGACTATGGTGGTGGGATGTCCGCGTCGCTGGACGGAGATGTGCACATGGACGATGATATCCCGCCTTTGAAGGATGTGATCCTGCCGGGTCCTCTCCGGCCGTTGAAGCGACGCTTCACACATGAAGTTTCTCGGGCTGAGAAAGGGAAGCAGTGGGCGCCGATTTCATTCACTCACGGGCTGGTCGAGTGTGGCTCTCGCCTGGGTGTTGTTGGTGTTAATCTCCCGTCGACGGCTGGGGATGCTCGACGATGTCCGAAACCTGTGGTTGAGCCAAGCTCCCACAACGACCCAGTTGGTGGCATGCCAGTGGCCGGTGGTAGTGGCGGCATGGATGCTGGGGTGGTTGAACGTGATCGGGGGAGGTTTATGTTTGCGGGATCCTGCGAGGATCGTGAGGATGGGGACGGCTTAGATCAACGAAGTTACACTAATGATGGGCCACGAGTGGAGAAGGGAAAGCGGCCACTGTCCACGGTTACTCACGAGGGGGGCACCGTGATTGATCAACAGGTTGATGCCGGCGCGAGGCCTTCGAGGGGTGCTGCGGTGGACGATAAGGTGGGAGCTTCCTCGTGGAAGTCTGGAGAGATGGTCGAGCTTGGCTCCAAACTCGTTCCGGATTTGTTTTCCGGGAATAACCCGGCTCCGGTTGAGCCTTGCTCCCGGCCGGAGGTGGTGGAGCGTGGCTCCCATGATGGCGTTGAGCCGGTCTTGCATCACAATCGTTTGAAATGGGCTGGGACCGATGGTCGGAACTGTCATCGGCGACGGACCGATGGGTCGACAGGTGGTGATGGTCTCCCGGGGGACAGCTCGAGAAGATGTGCTGTCGAAGAAGGGGCGGCTCGCCCTGAGTGGATGCAGATGGCCCGGACAAATGGCAAGCGCCCGCTGGCCGAGGTTCCCAGACCTGACAAGGCTTCGTACGAGGTTGCTGCGACCAAGGTGGTTGCGCCCGAGGTAGCGGGTACCGAGGTAGCTTCTTCCGAGGCGCATTCAATTGGTTTGGTTTACCAAGTTAAGAAAATTGGGCCGAACCTGATGATTGTGGACTTGGTTATGAAAATTGGGCTGAACCTGATGTTTGTGGACCCGATTTTAGTTTGTTTTGGGCCCATTGTGGTGATTGGGCTGAGCAAGGGAGACGTTGGCCTAGACAAGGAAACTACATTGGTTCTTGTGGACTTTGTTCAGGTGGGTTTAGTTCTGGCAAGCCCAAATTTGGTGAATCTGGTTACACCTTCTGTGGTAGACCATGCCAACCCAGTGAATGCCGAGGAGGCGTTTGGTCAGGCCTCGAGTTAGTTTCTGTAGTCTGACTGCCGGTAGTTGGGGCCTCTCTGGCAGTCCGTTGTTTGTGTTCATTGTGCTTTCCTTTGTCCTGTTTGTCGTACCACACCTAGTGGTCTTGTTCTCTGTTTGCTTCCCTTGTTTTGTTCGTGCTCGTGTTCTGTTATGTACTTCCTTTTCTGTTTTAATTGAAGTGGTTTATCCACCTTTTCAAAAAAAAAAAAAAAAATAGTTTTTTTTTTAAATTACCAAATAAAAAGTGTATGCAATATTAGAAAAAAATGAAGTATATGCATATGTATTAATACACATGTAAAGACCCGCATATGAAAAAAAATTTTGTCAATAATTTTGTTTAAGTACTTATATATACACACATATTTGTCCATTTTTTTTAAAAAATTAAATAAACCAAAACTTAATTGTGGAAAAGCTTTGAATTCAATTGTGGAAAATGTAGGTATTAAAATGTAGCTATTATTTTAAAGATTGAACACATGTTACTCCTTTGGTTTAATGCAGCACCGGATCCTAAAAGAGAAAAGTTGGAGGAGCCTATCTCAAAGATCAAGAGAAGTTTGGAGTTTACGACTTCTAGAGTGACGGAGCAGGAGGATCCGTCGGTGCCCCCCTCATCTCTGGGCGAGATCTAGCTTTGTGCAGTGGCTTATTCCCTAAAAGGATGTCTCTATCCTTTAGGGCTCTCTTCTGTTCTTGCTTTTTTATTGTTGTAGCTTTGTTACCCACTCCTGGTGGATGACTTTTGTTGAGCATTGGCTCCTCCTTTTGTACTTTTTGGTTTTTTTGCTTTCTGCTCTAATGAATGTGGTTTATCCACCTTTTCAAAAAAAAAAAAAAAAACAAAAAAATAAAATAAAATAAAAAAAAAATAGACGGGAGTTGCGATAGTGACACCTAAAAAATAATTGTTATAAAAATGCTTCTCATATTTGCCATTTTAGAAATAAACACCTTAGAATTCAATTAGTAGAAGCATAAGTCTGATATGATGCTTTGAAAATGAGATTCCAAGTATGAAAATAAGACCCAAAAACACCGAATGAGTCATTGACTCCAAATTTGCCTGCGGGCAAAGGCATAGATTTTAAAATTTCTTGTGAAGGTGTTGATGCGGATGTTGACCAGTTTTAATGATAAGTTTTTGGTCCAATGATATACAATTCTCTATGTAGAATATTTGTGTTTTTGTCGAAGGGACAGGTTTGAACCTCAATTCACATAGAGTGTGAGCATAGATGCGCTGAGATATTAACTTCACACGTGTGCATGCCTTTAACCTGATTTGTACATTTATAAAAATTAAAAAATTAATTGATCAAAATTGATCAATTACCCATAAATAAGTTTGAACTTTACTTTTAAATATCATTATCAATGTAATTTGGAGAAACCATACAATACAATTCCACTCAATCTCAACTTTTCTTTCGATCAAAGGATAAACCTTGTTAAATAAAGACTAAAGTGGATATCATAATTAAAAGAGACAGGAGGATAGCAGAAGAATAAAACAGAACACATCTAATTAAGAGAGATAATAATGAGAATAACCCACTAGATTTGGAGACAAACTCAAGACTAACAAAGATACAAGTGGAAGGGTAGAAGACAATACAATTGATCGAAGAGGAAGAGGAAGATTATTAGGATTCCTGAGTGAAAACACCCAAGTGGTCCCAAGTAAAATAATTGTATATTTTTTTTACACAGATTTAAGGGTAAATTACTTGTTTGGTTACTTAACTTTTTGCGGTTTCTTATTTTGGTCACTATTAAAAATTTCAATTAGCTCACTAACGTTTAAGTTCTCTTCCAATTAGGTCACTCACACTAACGGCATTACGTTGATGCTAACATGAATTGCCACCTCACCAACCATGTCAACATCATCATAACGCCGTTGGCGCGAGTGACCTAATTGGAAAAAGACTTTAACATTAGTAATACAATTGAAATTTTTTGTTGCTTAGTGACCAAAATAGGAAACTTTGAAAAGTTGAGTACTCAAACAAGTAGTTTATCCTATACTTAATAATAGATGTTGCTTTTATTTTGTGGATGTTAAAAAAAATTCTAATGGAATGACCAATGCCTACTGTAATGGATTGTAGCTTGAATGGTGAATGGCCAGACCCAGAGTCAAATATTTGGGTCACTAGTATTATTACAGTATTGTGAAGCATTGTATAAATATTGTAACAATACTATTTGTTCATTGTTTAATGGGTTCCCTTTAGGCGGATGTTGCTCCCTCCCTTCTAAGGTTGCATTACAAGAGGATTTATTAGCTTGGTTTAGTTCTTAAAAATTTTATGTGTGCGCACATGGTAAGACTTTAATTGTCCACATGACGTTTGACCAAGTTAAAAAATTCTTAAAGATATCATTAAGCCATTGCAATTGGTGTACCACCGTACATATCTACCGCAAGACTTACCCCTTTATATATCTATATATAAGACTTACCCCTTTATATATCTATATATATATATATATATATATATATATATATATATAAATCTGATGGTGGAAACTGCCATGCCTTGACCAAGTTCAAATATACTAAACAATAATGAGTGAAAGAAATTTTTAATGTATTTGAGGTGATGGATCACTGTTATTAAAAAATTAATAATATTTATCATTGTTTTTGCATTTTGTTTTTTATTTTTACTATTTTAAAATTGTTCTCCCTATCACTCTCATCAGTTAATCATGGTATTTTGTAATTTTTTTAATATATTCCTAGTTTATCTTTTTTTTGTAATTTTTTTAAATTTAATTATTTATCAAAACGTATTTATAATTTTTAATAAAGATAATTATAAATTATTCATTCGTTTTTTGTGTATATATATATATATATATATATATATATATATATATATATATATATATATATATGGTATAGCGTAACCGTAAAGTACAATAGTCTATGCGGGGTTCTGTGATTCAAATGGTCCCATTAGCAAAAAATTTTAAAAAAATTCTTATGATTCATTTTTCTTTACATTCAGAAAATATATGCATTAAAACCACACTGAGCCACAACTCTCCTGCTGTTCTTGTAAATGATATTCTAACCAAGCAGGAAATTGACACCCATATGCCAGTCAGATTGAGTCATTGACTCCAAACTTAACCAGTAGGAAATTGCTACACTCAATCCATGTGACATTGTTTCTTCATCAAATGAGCCGCTGTAAGGTCCTATTCCATTGAACGACGAAGTCAACATCAGTAGAGGCCTTAATACTAAGGGAAACTGTTAGTGGTTGTGAAGAAATGAAAGGGACAATATTGACATTAAAAACAGATTCACAGACGTTTGTTTTAGAGATTAAGTCCACAGGGGCCCCTCAAGGATCACTGATATCAATTATAGGGCAAGACTGTTCTGCGATTCTTCAATCATTCATGAATTCCCAGCCAAGTTTCATTCAAAGAACAACCAACAAAGCAGTTTACCAATTAGTAAAGGATGGATTCTTATGTAATAGCTGTTAAGATTGGATTGACCACCTCCTAATCTACTGAATGCATTGATTGTTTTGATGATTGACTGTCTTTTCAATGCAGTTCATATTTCCAAGCCTTCTTTGCTTTTGAAAACTTGTTACATGTAATTTTTTTGGATTTCAGCTATTCCGGCAAAGGAGATGCATAGGTTAGAGGAAGTTGATTACTACTGTCAGGGGTTGTATTTAGTTTTCAGGACCCCTTCTCGAGAGGAGTATGATCCTAACGAGCATGGGGATGTCGCCGGAAAGACTCCATCGTCTTTGAGTTATTCTAAGTTTTTTTTTGTTCCACTTTTAGTAGACTCGTGTTGGTTTGTTGTGGCCTTTCTTTTTATTTTTATTTTTTATTTTTTATTTTTTGATAAAAAGCAGATAAACCACTAGTTTATTAAAGTAAGAGAAAGCGCAGTCAAAACAACGAAGAAGGAGTACAACCAAACTGCAAGGAAAGAAAAAAAGATCCTCACCAGAAGTGAGGAAAAATACAAGGAGAAAGAAAGCAGGAAAACAACAGCAAGTAAAGAAAACAAGTCTTGAACTAACGAAGACGTCCAGCAGGAGTCACAGGCCAGTCTAGGTTGAGGAAGAAAGCGACTACTCTCGATCCAGAGGGTGGTCTGGGCCTCCCGAATGATCGGCGATTCTGGAGGTCAGGAAGCTGAGAGATCTCTTGATCCTGCTAGAGGCATTGGCGTTCTCTTGCGGGTTAGATTCAGTATCTGCAGAAAGCCAGGACAGTAGCATATTAGCAATCTTGTAGAGGACTGCATGAACATGAGAGCAATTAAGATTAAAAATTCAATTGTTTCGCTCAAGCCAGATATTCCAAAAGAAAGCGAGGATGCTAAGATCCAGCAGAGTCCGGCGGGAAGCATTTATAGAAGGGATCCAAGAAGTCCAAATAAGTGCAGCTGAGGTCGGTAGCCGATCAAGATCAAGGGAATGTCGGAGGAAGGACCAAATTCGATCAGAATAATCACAGTCAAGAAATATGTGATCCACTGATTCAGAATTTTTGTGACATAAAACGCAAGTATCAGTAGCCAGAAGATTACAACTTTTTTTGAATAAGTTGTTGAGAGTGAGAATTTTGTAATCACTAGCAAGCCAGCAGAATAAAGTGATTTTACTAGCCAGATTACAACCTTTTTTTTTATTGGCTATTGTTGTTTGTATTTTTTTCTTCTTTAATGCAATTGTAATTTATCAGATTGCTAAAAAAAAATAATAATAATTTGTGGAGTTGCCCGACTCAACAAATCAATAGTTGGCTTCCACATCTCAAATATATTCTTACTATTAAGAGCAGTGAGAATAGTGAGAATAGTAATGTACCATCATGAACAAAAATGAAGGTAAATAAAAAAATAAAATAAAAATAAAGAACAACCAATAATGAACAAGATGACGTAGACTATACAATCACCCACCAGTAAAGAGCATGCCTCAAAAATTACCATCCGGTGCAAATCTGCCAAACCCAGAATCAACTTCCCTCACTATATAATAATACTATAAAGAAGAAACTAGATATTTTCTGTAGAATTGGTTGAGTTAAGAGAAGATCCCTTACCACTGGTATTATTACAGTATACAATATGAAGTATATATGAACATGAAGAGTTCAATTCAATTCAATTCAATCAACGGCCACTAAATAGCAATGATTCAGTCGACATGGAGGTAAATGACATGACATATGCATTAGATCCCTCATGCTTGACAAATGTTGAATCAACGGTATCTAATTGGTTAAGCATAAGATCAGGAAAAGGAATGCCACCA
Organism: Dioscorea alata; assembly: GCA_020875875.1. Taxonomy (NCBI): domain Eukaryota; kingdom Viridiplantae; phylum Streptophyta; class Magnoliopsida; order Dioscoreales; family Dioscoreaceae; genus Dioscorea; species Dioscorea alata. Next base: position 714,062 of record CM037023.1, on the reverse strand, counting down.
TGCAGGATCTGTGTCACTTGCCTCATGCTCGGCCTAGCTGTAGGCAAAGGATGTGAACAGAGTGATCCAAGTTTCAGCACCAACTCTAACTCCTCTGCCACATACTCCTCTCCCAGTCTTTCATCCCTTGTTTCCAGAATTGTTCCCTTTCTCCAATTTGCCACCACCCAATCTATCAAAACCTGCTGGTCTTCTGCTTTCTCTGGCTCTATCGGCCTCCTTCCACAAGCAATCTCTAGAAGGAAAACACCAAATGCGAACACATCACTGCTTGTTTTGACCCTGCAAGTTCTAGACAGCTCGGGTGCCAGATAACCAACCGTGCCAGCAAGATGGGTGGTTTGAGGAACACCACCATGATCATATAATCTAGCTAATCCAAAGTCACCAAGCCTTCCGTTCATATCACCATCCAGCAACACATTGCTGGCCTTGACATCTCTGTGAATTACAACTCGCTCCCAATCTTCATGCAAATACAGCAGACCAGAGGCCACACCTTTGATTATCCAAAATCTCTGACTCCAACTAAGAGTTGATTTGCCTTCACAGAATAGAAGTTTATCAAGGCTCCTGTTTGGCATGTACTCATACACTAAGATGAGTTCACCTTCACGTCTGCAGTATCCCAGTAGTGGCACCAGATTCCGGTGTTGAAGCTGACCGAGGCTAACAATCTCTGCTACAAACTCCCTCACTCCTTGTCTTGATTCATGGCACACTCTCTTGATTGCAACTTCAACTTTAGTGTCTGGCAGAACTCCTCTGTAGACCCTGCCGAACCCTCCCACTCCGAGAAGATACTCATGCTTGAAACCTCTGGTTGCCTTGTATAATTGTTTGTAAGAGAATCTATGAAGCTCGAAATCTAGCTCCCAGTCCTCACGAAGCTCAGAGAACATTTCCTTTCTCACCATAATTATCTTTGCACCAGCAGCAGCCGTTAGCACAAACACTGAAAGAGATATAGGCAACCATGTTGATATATTCTTTAGTTTATCCTTTGACGCTGTTGTAGTTTGAGGAAGCCGAGGGAGGCTTGAGATATTAAGCTCAGGAACTTTCCCATCCGTCTTAAAGCTCCAACCAAGAATGTATTGGTAAGCATAAGATATTGCTGTTGATGCCGAGAATCCCACATACATATGGTTCAAAATTATGCTGGAAAGATTAATAGTAGATGACAAGAGAGCAGTCTTCGGTTTTGGCATCCAGAGTGGAGATAATGTCACATTGAACTGCATATTTTGGCCATCATAATCTATCCATACTTGCATTGGCTCACCACTCTTAAGGCTCAGATTTTTGAACTGACCATCATCATTAGATGTAAAACCTGCAGGCGTCGAGTAATTAGATAAAAGACTATTGATGTCAATGCCTACATGGTTGTCGTTCATGTCTCCAATTTCATGATCGAGAGTAATGTCAAGCTCGACAGCAAAGATATGATTGGATGGCTTTCCATTGTCGGTCTCATTTATGAGGCCAAGGTAATATTCACCCCATGCATGGGACAAGTCTTTGGTCGGAGAGAGAACAAAAGCAAGGCCATCGCTGGAAAATGTTTTGTACTCTGGGACAATGGCGAAGACAAACAATGTAGAGAAAGAGATGACGTTACCCGCCGGAGATTTTTTGAACTGAATGGGAACGGAGAAGAATGTATGGCCCTTGCCATGAGTAGTGTTATTAGTCAGGCTCAGGAGACCATCAGGAGTGACTGCTGCCAGAGAATCAAAGCTGAGGTTTGTAGCACCCTTGAATCCATTGTAAGTAAAATCATCATTGGTTGAGAATGCAAGCTTCACAATGAGAACCCAGATGGAAATTTTCAGAAGCATCTTGCAAAAGTTTGTCATAGTTTTTTCGCTTCACAATGGTGATAGTTTCTGCTGTAAATTGTAATCTTCTTCAATGCTTTATAGTTTCTGCTGTAAATAATCACAAGGTTCAGTGAGCAACGTGGCTCGATTAGGAAGGGGTGGGCCGTGCTATGCCTAAGTCGGCATGACTCAAGAAACAACTCTAGTTTGACAAAGGAACCAAACAGAGCAACTTGGGCTAAACTGCTCGGAAGAAAAAGCTTTTCCGGCAATAGCCCTGATGCCTTTTGTTTCTACTTGGATCCCATCAAGTGCATGATCAGAAAATTTTTCAAGAACTAAACAAAGCTAATAAATCCTTCCACTATATAATCGCGGCAAAAATGAAAATGACTTTTTTTTCCTGAGGACCCATAAAATAGTGAATAAACAGTGCTACTACAGTATTGCAACAATACTGCTGACTCAAAAATTTAACTATGAGTTGACCCATTCATTATTCAAGTAACAATCCCCACATCAGGTAATAATTGTTCAGCTAGCTATATAAACTCCAATATACCAAAGTGGCTGAAAATAAATAAATAAACAAAATAATTTATCTAACATAAGATAGTTCCATTGCTTTTATAAAAAAAAAATGTTCCATCGCTACATAAACCAATCAACCAAACACCATAATAAATTTAAATGAAACCAGTGCAAGAACAAACTTGACCCAACAGGATAAGGAAGATAACATGCAGAGTCCACTAGTTGTGGAGCCAGACTTAAAGATCCGAAAAAAAAAAACAAGCACCAATATATCTATATATATATATATACACACACACTAAAGAGAGAAACAACAATATTGAGAGAACCTAGCTAACAAAACAAACTAGAAAACAATAATGATATTTGATTGTGTGGAACATTAAATTAAAGATAATAACTATGCAGAATTCACCAATACTACATTCTACTAATTTGATTACAGCCAAGAAACATTTGCATGGATGGAATGAAACATACATCAGTTATATATATATACCAGAGAAGCAGCACTCCACAGGAGTCAGTAAAGCAGAAGAGTTACAGCCAAGAAACATTTGCTTGATATACGAGCAACGGCCATTTGAAAGCCCTCCAGCCATTTTTCCCCCCTATTTGAGAGTTTCTGTGGAAGCGTTGATGAGCAGATAAAGCCCAACGAGACGAAAAGACTACTTAAAAAATCAATATGCAGTCAGTTTCGCAGAGGACCAAGACTTTTGAGAGCAGTCGTCATATTTCTTTTAAAATGACATAACTGCCCTCGTTATATTACATTCACCAAAAAATCACGTAAAAAAAAAAAAAAAAAAAATTAAAAATCACCCAAAAAAATTTATTACCTTAAATATTTCGTGAACATTATAATTATGTGATCATACATGAAGTGAATGGTTTTTTTTTTAATTACCAAATAAAAAGTGTATGCAATATTAGAAAAAAATGAAGTATATGCATATGTAAAGACCCACATGAAAATTTTTTTTTGTCAAAATTTTTTATAAGTACTTATATACACACACATATCTGCCCATTTTTTTTTAAAAAATTAAATAAACCAAAACTTAATTGTGGAAAAGCTTTGAATTCAATTGTGGAAAATGTAGGTATTAAAAAACAAGAACGTGAATAGACGGGAGTTGCGATAATGACACCAAAAAAAATAATTGTTATAAAAATGCTTGTGACTTTGCCATTTTAGAAATAAACACCTTAGAATTCAATTAGTAGAAGCATAAGTCTGATATGATGCTTTGAAAACTGAGATTCCAAGTATGAAAATAAGACCCGAAAACACCAAATGAGTCATTGACTCCAAATTTGCCTGCGAGCAAAGGCATAGATTTTAAAAGTTCTTGTGAAGGTGTTGATACAAATGTTGACCGGTTCTAATGATAAGTTTTTGGTCCAATGATATCCAATTCTTTGTGTAGAATATTTGTGGTGTTCTTGTCAGAGAGCAGGTTCAAACCTCAATTCACATAGAGTGTGAGCATAGATGTGCTGAGGTATTAACTTCACATTTGTGCATGTTTCTAACATGATTTGTACATTTTATAAAAATAAAAAAATTAATTGATCAAAATTGATCAATTACCCATAAATAAGTTTGAACTTTACTTTTAAATATTATCATTATCAATGTAATTTGGAGAAACCATACAATACAATTCCACTCAATCTCAACATTTCTTTCTAATCAAAGGATAAGCCTTGTTAAATAAAGACTAAAGTGGATATCATAATTAAAAGGGACAGGAGGATAGCAGAAGAATAAAACAGTACAAATCTAATTAAGAGAAATAATAATGAGAATAGCCCACTAGATTTGGAGACAAACTCAAGACTAACAAAAATACAAAGTGGAACTGCAAAAGACAATACAATTGATCGAAGAGGAAGAGGAAGATTATTAGGATTCCTTGATAAAAACACCCAAGTAGTCCCCGAGTAAAATAATTGTAGATGTTTTTTTTTTTTTTACATAGATTTAAGGGTAAATTTGTTTGGTTACTCAACTTTTTGTGGTTTCTTATTTTGGTCACTATTAAAATCAATTAGCTCAGTAACGTTTAAGTTCTCTTCCAATTATGTCACTCACGCCAACGGCATTACGATGATGCTAACATGGACTGCCACCTCACCAGCCATGTCAACAACATGAGGGTGAGGCTCCTGCCATATTAGCATCGGGTAACAAGTGACAAGTGAGGTGGCAGTCCATGTCAACATCATCATAACGTCGTTGGCGTGAGTGACCTAATTGGAAAAGACTTTGGCATTAGTAACCCAATTGAATTTTTTTGTAGTTTAGTGATCAGAATAGGAAACTTCAAAAAGTTGAGTACTCAAACAAGTAGTTTACCCTATATTTAATAATAGATGTTGCTTTTATTTTGTGGATGTTAAAAAAATTCAAATGGAATGACCAATGCCTACTGTAATGGATTGTTATTTGAATGGTGAATGGGTAGACCCAGAGACGAATTTTTGGGTCACCAATACTATTATAGTATTGTGCAACATTGTAGAAATATTGTAACAATACTATTAGCTTGGTTAGTTCTTAAAAATCTTATGCTTGCGCACATGGTAAGATTTTAATCGCCCATGTGATATTTGACAAAGTTAAAATTTTTAAAAAAATCATTAAGCCATTGTAATTAGTATACCACCGTACATATTTGTCTCTTAATAGCGAGACTTGCCCCTCTATATATATATATATATAAAAATCTAACGGTGAAAACCGCTTAAGTTCAAATATACTAAACAATAATGAGTGAAAGAAATTTTTAATGTATTTGAGGTGATGGATCACTTTTACTAGAAAAATTAATAATATTTACTGTTGTTTTTGCATTTTGTTTTTTATTTTTACTATTTTAAAATTGTTCTCTCCATCACTCTCATCAGTTAAACATGGTATTTTGTAATTTTCTTTTAATATATTCCCAGTTTTTTTTATAATTTTTTTTAAATATAATTATATATCAAAACGTATTTATAAATTTTTAATAAAGATAATTATAAATTCTTCGTTCGTATCCACCTTTTCAAAAAAAAAAAAAAAAAAAATTATTCATTCGTCTTTCATTTAAAAACTCTTATGAATTTATTGTGGCTTATCCACTTTCTCCATATATGGTATAGCGTAACCATAAGGTACAATAGTCTATGCTGAGGTTTGCGATTCGAATGGTCCTTTTAGCAATTTTTTTTTATAAAAGTAGATAAATCACTTTTATTAGAAAGGTTGAAGTACAAAAGACGCAACAAAACTAAAAGACATAGACCAGGTCCTCGACAGCAAAAAATTTTAAAAAAATTCTTATGATTCATTTTTCTTTACATTCAGAAAATATATGCATTAAAACCACACTGAGCCACAACTCTCCTGCGGTTCTTGAAAATGATATTCTTACCAAGTAGGAAATTGACACCCAAATGCCAGTCAGATTGAGTCATTGACTATAAACTTAACCGGTAGGAAATTGCTACACTCAATGCATGTGACATTGTTTCATCATCAAATGAGCTGCTGTAAGGTCCTATTCCATTCAACGACGAAGTCAACATCAGTAGAGCCCTTAATGCTTAGGGAAATTGTTAGTGGTTGTGAAGAAATGAAAGGGACAATATTGACATTAAAAACAGATTCACAGGCATTTGTCTTAGAGATTAAGTCCACAGGGGCCCCTCAAAGATCACTGATATCGATTATAGGGCAAGACTGCTCTGCGCTTCTTCAATCATTCACAAATTCCCAGCCAAGTTTTATTCAAAGAACAACCAACAAAGCAGTTTACCAATTAGTGAAGGATGGATTCTTATGTAATAGCTGTTAAGATTGGATTGACCACCTCCTAATCTACTGAATGCATTGATTGTTTAGATGATCTAATCCAATCTCAGCTTTTACTTTTCAATAAAAAAAGTTGCTGCTAGCATGCTAGTGTAGGTTGGCATGATTAATCGCCCATAAACAAGGTTTATAGGAAACCAGTACAAATTCTTATAGAACAGGGGAATTTCATTCAATCTTCAGCCTGATATTTATCATTTAATGTCCACAAACTTCCTGATAGATTACACAACTAAATAAAAGAGAACAACAACAAATTTATCAAACTAATTTCATAGCCTCATGTTATACAAGAGAAGAAAAGAATAACTGCAGTCATCAGCAGCCATCAGAAAGAAGAGAAACAGTCGAAGGAATTAAAGATGGACAAGATAGCATATAGGTATTGCATGGCTTGTCTCATTGACGCAGTGGATATCCAGCTCTAATCCAAGAACTCACAGTTAAAATAGAGTAAATGAAAAAAATTAATTTCAATTCATCGATCTTTTTCCACAAAACTCTAAAACAAGTATTTATAGAGACATGGACTAAGGACAAAATAGTAAATAAAACTAAAATAATTACAAAATACTAAATAATTAAATAAAATTAAAATAACTAATAAAGCTAAGATAATTATAAAATACTAAAATAATTTTAAATCCTAAAATATTAGGCACCTTGCTGCGTCACAGAGCAATCCCAGCTTCAGAACCAATTCTATCCCTTGCAAGCAAGAATTATCCAACACCCATTCAACGCATTGAACTCACTGTACAACAACACATTGCTGGACTTGATATCTTTGTGAATTAATTACCTACTGCCTTCACCCACTCTTCATGCCTTCGATGATTCTAAACTAGTCGAGACATGGCCTTGTTTGGCTGAATATATAGATGCTTGTCAAGACAAACATTGAGCATGAAATCATAGATTATGAGGAGCTCTCTGGAGATTGACCAAGTTCCGGTGTAGGAGCTAGACAAGGCTCAGAATCTCATGGACAAATTCCCTAATTCCCTGCCTTGTAGAATGGGAGACTCTCGACTTCAACCTATTACTCATGATATTTTTCTACCACTTTAGACAACTTGGCTAAGTGCCGATGCAACAATCTCCCAAAAATGACATGTATAGTAACTCTATACAACCATTGACCACTTATTTACACTATTTCTTTTGGGTGAATGAATATGACATTATTTTAATTCCATATTTGATATCTTGTCTTCTCTCAGTTTAATTAAGAGGTTTAGTCTTGGTAGATGAATAGGCTAGAGAGTAGTGTCCTATAGGCAGGACACTTTTTCATTCGGGCTATTTTTTGGAATATATGACTAGAATGCAATAGAAATATCTTTTATCATAATTTACTTATACTAAATTGGATCATTATTGGGTCCAATATAGTTTTGATTTCACTATAAGAAGCTTTACTATGTACCCTTGACATAACAATAATTTTAGACACTTGCTCTGATGAATAGATGATACTCATAGAGTTATAGGCGATCATCTCCCATAACCCTCTTGGCTTTATTTTCTCTTTTATATGTAATTTTTCATAAAAAAAAAAGAAAAGAAAATACAGGTTACTTTCCTTTGGCGGAAGACTAACACTCCTTAACTTGGCCCTAACCTCAATTTTGATTTATAGGATATTCATTTTCAAACTTCTGAAATAGCTAGTTAACTGGAGATGCCTTTGTAAAACCAGGAACAAAAGGGGATGGGGAATCTTAAATTTGGAGGAGTTTAACATTGTTGTGATTGGCAAATAGTGGTGGAAAATTGTATTGGGCATTCGTTGGCGTAGGTCTTCAATCACTCAACTACCCCACCTAAAATCTTCACTTTGCCTTTCTCGATAGGAGGGCCTTTTTCTGGTGTGGGATTCTAAGTAGCCTCCTTGCTTTTAGGGCTTCTGTCTCCATTATCATATGGAATGGGGTCCCCATTTTTTTTTTTTTTTTGGCATAATCGATGGAAAAATGGACGTGTCCCTAAAGACATCTAGCCAAATTCTTTTCTCAACTAATAATCCCACACACACCATATGAGACCTTCTTCTAATGTATGTTCCATACTTTCTGACTTTGAATGACCTTATAGTGATTGATATCTTCTCAAGGATTGGCAGCCTCTTAACGAACGACAGCGATTCAATAGTATGAAGTCTAATAGTTAATGGAGTATTCTCTGTCAAATCTTTCTATTGTTTCCTCAATGATGGTGGCCTAGGCTTTTCTTATACCTCAACTTTCTAGGATGAATAGATTTTCAACTACGACTTGTGTTCTCTATTTTTATGAGATTAAATCCTCCAACCACCCTTTCCTCTACTAACTATTTGTGGTATGATTTTGGAACCATTTTAGCCACATACTCAGGCTCACTCAGTACCCTAATTCATTAGGTAAATTATGGGGTACTTAGAGGAATGGTTTTGAGTCCTCGATCAAGGATTCCTGGGACCTTTTGGTCTTGGCTATTTTTTAGAGCATTTGGCTATAGCAAAATGATCTTATTTTTAACTTCGAAGTGCTCTCGGTGCTTTGACTATTTTCAAATTAACCATTTGTTTATTCATTGGGTATTTGCATCCTTTGAGGCGAAAAAAGTGAAACTTGAAATATTGACTTCGCTAGTCAAAAGAAGTCTTGAGGTTCTATTGGACCGATCCTAGTGACACTTTGACCAACATCAGCCTTAATAAGTGCCCCTTTTGTTTGTTCAATTGTGCCTCCTGGATGAATGATTCTCCCAGATTATCTCAAGGGTGCCAACACTCTCCCCTATTGCCCATTAGCTAGGATGTCGAGTTAGTTTCCACTTCTAATGTATGCATCCCCTCTTCTCTTCTAGCTTGATGTTTTGATGTCTATCTATCTTCTTCTTTTGTACTCACTCTCTATAATGTTATTCTCAGTTCTTACTTAATGAATTAGTTTTTTATCCACTTTTTTTTTTTTAAATTATTTTCCTTTTCCTTTACATTATGCCTTAGCTTGTGGTATTTTGTGCCTTTTAATTGCAGTCCATTTAAGAGTGTTTTTTTTTTTGGACAAATGCAACAAGCGCTGTAGGCAAAAGGGCATGTGTATGGACCAGAAATTGAATGTCCAGCCTCTATGGTCTCACTTGGTGACTTAATGTATGGGCTGCAAGCCAATACTAGGGATAATGTAGTTGGGCTATGAACCTTTCAGCTAGTTTTTTCTTTTCTTTTCTTTTTCTTTTTTTTTTTTTTTTTGCTTAATGGATTAGTAGCTTATCTATTTTTTTTTAAGAGATGTGATATTCTCTACATGATAAACAGTGAAGTGAAAACATAGACTAATTCAATCAATGACCATTGTATAGAGACGATTCACTTGACATGGAAGGGGGTGTTAAGGGACAAGCATGTACAGTAGTGCACTATTTACGGTGACTTAAAGACCTCTTAGGGGTTTATTAAGTTGGCTAGACGTAATTATTTTTAGTGTTATTGTTGTGTTCTTTACTTCTTGTGCATTTGTTTCTGTTGTGAGGTGTTTGCTTTTTTCTTTTTCCTCTTTGTTTTTTTGGTCTTTATAACCCTTTTACCTTTACTAATATATGCAGTTTATCTTTTTTTTTTTTCCAAAAAAAAAGTGTAAACAATCTAAATGGTCCTCTACTTTTGTGTGTTTTTATTTCTGTCACCCAGCTTTAAAAAGTTATGATTTGGTCCTTTATCTTTAGTTTTTGTATCGATTTGGTAACTCATACATATGCCATTAATGGCAATCACATGTGTCATACTAAGTGGCATTTCTTTTCTCAGAGATGGCATATGACACATGTGATTGCCGTTAACGACGTATGTTCGGATGACCAAATAGTAACAAAAATTAAAAGTAGGGGGACAAAATTGTAACTTTTTAAAGCTAGGTGACTAAAATAGAAGCACAAGAAAAAGTAAGAACATTTAGGTTATTTACCCAAAAAAATCCAAATCAGAATAAGGTACTTTTTAATTGCAGAATCATTCATTTTTATCCCCTTTGAAAATTCTTATACAATATCTGTCTTTACTATCCACCTTTTAAAATATATATATATATATATATATATATATATATATATATATATATATATATATATATGTCTTTACATTTGGAATCACAACTGACATGTGTTCTCTTGAAAATGAGATGCGCACGGATGCCTGTCAGATTGAGTCATTGACTCCAGACTAACCTGCCGGGAAAGACACATATTTCGACTTTTCTTTCCTATGAATGTGATTCCACAAGTATAACTAGTCATGATTAATTAATTAGTTTATGATGAACAATGTTAGCTCTCCTCCTAAAAATCTTAACCAATCAAATTTGGGAGAAACAATAAAATTTCACGAAACTAGAAGACTTGATCAGCTTAGTGAGGAAAAAACTTAAGTTTTTAGGGTTGCATGAGGATAGTGCGAGCAACCAGGATTTTTTTTTTTTTTTGCCAAGATGAGAGACTAGGCCTCTATGAAAGGCAAGGGTATGTAGAAGCCTTGGGAGAGTAAGTGGCGGAAGGGCCTACACACATGTGGGCATTAGAATCACCACTCAGGACCACTACTCACATTTTCAGAAATATGCTCTCACCCATGATTTGAACTCTCATCATTTATGAAGGATTTTAACGGGAACTCGGATACTAATAGACTACTTGATTGTTGGCAATCATAGAGAATGTGAACGGCTTGCAAGGGACATGTCCCCACTACAGTGATATGTGTTATTTTTCTTTGCCTGACTTTTTATTTTTTTTAGTCCTACTCTCTTGTGTGTTTGTGTCTCTATACCTGGTGAACCCTCTTTGGTTGTGTTTTTGTCAATTTGGACTATCTTGTAACTCTTGTTTTCCATTTTTAATGAATCATAGTTTATTTAACTCATTAAAAAACAAACAAATGAAAGAATAGCAGCAAATGCTTACCATAGATTCATATAGCAGTAGCGAGTAAATTATTTTTGGAGGATACCCGACTATGGTGAATTTTCATTTTGGAGTCTAAACTTTAATTTATATCAAAATGAGTATCCATCTTTAATTTTATTTTACCGGTTGAGTACTAGGGTAACTCCGATCAAATTTTAATAATGTGACGGCCGAGAAATCCTTGTCAGCAGAGATAACCCATTCTATCTTGCCACATGGGATTTCCATGTCAATAGCCTTCGCCAACTCACCCTCAAACTTCCACCTCAGCCCCCTCCCTAACTTGACTGATAAACCCCAGCCTTTCTTCTGCTCACTCTCACCACCCTCTCCGAACCAGAGCTAGATGCCACCCTCTCCACCCTCAATGCACCTTGCAACATCATCTTCGGCAAGGCGATCACTGCCTCCGACATCTGCTTCAAACTCCTCCACATCCCCAACGGGCCTACATCTTCTTCACTTCCACCAACGCTGCTATTTTCACCCTAGACATGGCCTCAAAAGCCTAGTTGTACGTACTCTCCATCCGCCGCCACATCACCCTCAGCCATCTCCCGAACCATCTCCTCAGCGTCCTCCCTCCTGAGTACCGGCTCCCCACTTTCTTCCGCAACGATCTCTCTGCATTTCTCGTCGCCTTCCAGGTGGTTTTATCACCGCTAATGATGTTGATGTTGTTCTTCCTGTGGTATTCCACGGCCCTGATTTTGTTGCTTACGGCCTCGGCGGGATCAACCGTCCCCGTCACGCGATGGATCTCTCTCACTCTAGCTCCCATCCAAGATCGAATAATCTCTCCAATCCTTAATCAAGATCAACAGATTGGTCGATTCCTCCTTTAAGATCCTCTGATCCGCCTGAACTACAGCCTTCGCCAATGCATCCAGTGTTGGGTTTAATCCTGGTTGTGACCTGTTGGCATTATGTTAGCAGGAATAATGGGAAAGAAGTGTCCACATGTGTACATGTCGGAGGAGACCGCAGTGAGTGCGGCGACTGTGCGTGTAGTACGAATTGTTTTGATGTGTGTGGATTGTGAGGTAGCACGAATCATTTACTTGCTTGAAATAGCCTGTCATTGTAATGTTTTGAGTGTCTTCTTTTGTAGTGAATGAAACTAAGGGGTTTTGAATGCTCTCTGACCTTTTCTTTGTTTTTAGTCATTGTTGAGTGAGTAATCCTGAGAGTTCCCCTTTACATCCAGTCCCTGGAACTGATTTTTCGGCACCATCGCCTCTGAATGGATCTTCCCCGCAGCCATCAGATGTAATTGAGACCAGGACTCATGGCGCGGCATTAGCAGTCCTTGTACAGGGAGATGAACCACCGATCTCCGCGCTAGTTCAAACACGCACACCATCACCAACAGGTAAGAGTTCTCCTGCACTAGCCCAACTACTAACTCCAACCAATCCATGGCTTTTTGTATCTTTAGAGTTGCTGATGTGGAAGTCTAAGGGTGAGTTGTCTAGGACTGCTGACTTGGAAATCCCATGTGTCGAGATAAAATGGGTTTTCTCTGCTAATGAGGATTTTTCAGCCACCCCGTTATTAAAATTTGGCCGGAGTTACCTGGGTACCAATCGGTGAAATAAAAGTAAAGATTGATACTCATTTAGATATATATTAAAGTTTGGATCCAAAATGAAAATTCACTGTAATTGGTACCCTCCCAAAAAATTTAGTCGAGAGCACTCTGAGCATTGGTTCTATGTTTTCAATAGATATTAGCATAGAAGGAGAAGGATGAAGTTACACGACCAAAGAAGCAACCTACTGAAATGCTAAACAATAATGGAGGAAAGAATTTTAATATGTGTTAAGGATAAGGATTCTGACTCGTTCCTAGTCTTGTATAACCTCCCCGACTTTGTAACCTTTTCCTATCCTTTCAATTTTATTCGCAATATCTGTAATCTATAAATGTAATACAAATACAAGTGAGTTTGGGTGTGGGTTCAATTAACTTTCAATATGAACCACAGCTAAAATGCAATCAAAATAGTTGAAACTGACGTTTCAACGAGCACAAGCATAATTATATGTATTAAAGAAGGGAAATGTGACATTTCATGATGATACACCATAAATTGTGAACATAAAAAGTTCAATTCAATCAACGGCCAGTAAATAGCAATGATTCACTTGATATGGAGGTAAATGACATGACATATGCATTAGATCCCTCATACTTGACAAATGCTGAATCTTTGGTATTTAATTGATTAAGCAGAGGATCTGGAATAGGGATGTCACCATGCAGGAGCTGTGTTACTCTCCTCATGTTCGGTCTAGCTGTTGGCAAAGGGTGTGAACAAAGTAATCCAAGTTTCAGCACCAACTCTAACTCCTCTGCCACATACTCCTCTCCCAGTCTTTCATCCCTTGTTTCCAAAATTGTTCCCTTTCTCCAATTTGCCGACACCCAATCTATCAAAACCTGCTGCTCTTCTGGTTTCTCTCGGTCTATCGGCCTCCTTCCACAAGCAATCTCTAGAAGGAAAACACCAAATGCGAACACATCACTGCTTGTTTTGACCCTGCAAGTTCTAGACAGCTCGGGTGCCAGATAACCAACCGTGCCAGCAAGATGGGTGGTTTGAGGAACACCACCGTGATCATATAATCTAGCTAATCCAAAGTCACCAAGCCTTCCGTTCATATCACCATCCAGCAACACATTGCTGGCCTTGACATCTCTGTGAATTACAACTCGCTCCCAATCTTCATGCAAATACAGCAGACCAGAGGCCACACCTTTGATTATCCAAAATCTCTGACTCCAACTAAGAGTTGATTTGCCTTCACAGAATAGAAGTTTATCAAGGCTCCTGTTTGGCATGTACTCATACACTAAGATGAGTTCACCTTCACGTCTGCAGTATCCCAGTAGTGGCACCAGATTCCGGTGTTGAAGCTGACCGAGGCTAACAATCTCTGCTACAAACTCCCTCACTCCTTGTCTTGATTCATGGCACACCCTCTTGATTGCAACTTCAACTTTAGTGTCTGGCAGAACTCCTCTGTACACCCTGCCGAACCCTCCCACGCCGAGAAGATACTCATGCTTGAAACCTCTGGTTGCCTTGTATAGTTGTTTGTAAGAGAATCTATGAAGCTCGAAATCTAGCTCCCAGTCCTCACGAAGCTCAGAGAACATTTCCTTTCTCACCATAATTATCTTTGCACCAGCAGCAGCCATTAGCACAAACACTGAAAGAGATATAGGCAACCATGTTGATATATTCTTTAGTTTATCCTTTGACGCTGTTGTAGTTTGAGGAAGCCGAGGGAGGCTTGAGATATTAAGCTCAGGAACCTTTCCATCAGTCTTAAAGCTCCAACCAAGAATGTATTGGTAAGCATAAGCCATTCCTGTTGATGCCGAGAATCCCACATACATACGGTCCAAAATTATGCTAGAAAGATTAATAGTATATGACAAGAGAGCAGTCTTCGGTTTTGGCATCCAGAGTGGAGATAATGTCACATTGAGCTGCATATTTAGGCCATCATATTCTATCCATACTTGCATTGGCTCACCACTTATAAGTCTCAGATTCTTGAACTGACCATCATCATCAGATGTAAAACCTGCAGCCGTTGAGTAATTGGATATAATACTATTGATGTCAATGCCTACATGGTTGTCGTTAATGTCTTCATTTTCAGGATTGAGCGTAATGTCAAGCTCGACAGCAAAGATATTATTGGATGGCTTTCCATTGTTGGTCTCATTTAAGAGGCCAAGGTAATATTCACCCCATGCATGGGACAAGTCTTCGGAAGCAGAGAGAACAAAAGCAAGGCCATGGTTGCCAAATTCTGTGTACTCAGGGACAATGGCGAAGACAAACAATGTAGAGAAAGTGATGACTTTACCCGCCGGAGATTTTTTGAACTGAATGGGAACGGAGAAGAATGCATGGCCCTTGCCATGATAAGTATCATTCGTCAGCATCAGGAGACCATCAGAAGTGAGTGCTGCCAGAGAATCCAGGCTGAGGTTTGTAGCACCCTTGAATCCATTGTAAGTGAAATCATAATTGGCTGAGAATGCAAGCTTCACAATGAGAGACCAGATGGAAATTTTCAGAAGCATCTTGCAAAAGTTTGTCAAAGTTTTTGGCTTCACAATGGTCTGTAAATTATAATCTTCTTCAACGCTGTGGTTAATTTCTGCTGAAATTATTCACAAGAATGAGTGCACAAAATGGCTCAGGAATTGCGGGATGACGCATGAAACAACTCTAGACAGCTAGCTATATATGCTTCAACATACCAAAGTGGCTGAAAATAAATAAATAAATAATAAAATGATTTATCTAACATAAGATGATATGTTGACAGTTCTATCTCTATATAAACCAATCAACCAAACACCACAATAAATTTAAATGAAAACGAGAACAACTGAGTACCTCCTGAGTGCTGTTTTGTTTCAGTTTGTCTTTGTTGTAGATTCTTGTTTCGTTTGTTTGTTAAAAAACAGTGTTGTATTATTTTCTTTATTTCAATGAAAACAACTCTATGAGCTCCTTTCCCCAAAAAAACAACCGAGTAACAGGGATGAAATGTGGCTTCACAGGAGTGATCATCCATCCATGGTAGCCTAAGAGCAAGCTTCAAGTATCTTCAGCTGGTTCTGTGATGATGATTTCGTTGCATGAGGTGATGCTTATGTAGTCAGGGCTATGTCTCATCATGGACCTAGAAACTTATATAGCTGATTCCTGATTAGGTTATGGTCAGTAGAAAAACTAAAGAAGGTGTAGTAGTGGAACGGTAATATTTGAAAGCATGATTATTCCATTACAGCCAGACGTTTCAGAATATTGTCCTGACAAAGAGCTCCTCTGTGGCCCTTGAAATGGGAATGAAGACCAGCTCATCAGTTTGACTAGGCCTTTTTAATTGAAAAGGGGTAGATGGTGAATAATTGATCAAAATAAAATATTTTCTAGCAAATAATGAAATATACGACAACTATTAGATGATCTCATGATAAGTCATCTGGATTGTGGGTGACTGGTGTGAGCTTTAATCTCTTGTGCCAAAGTATTGTGTAGTTCTGTGCAAATACTATAAAAATTATGTAGTACTATTTTTCACCTAATCCAGTAGATCCCATGTGGGAGAAGCCACATTTTTCACCCCTTCTAGGTTATATGACATGGGAAATTTACCATTCTAAAATTATAGTTCCTGATTTATTATCTTGGGCACATGTGGCAGGTTGTTATTGCTCCGCGTGGTAGCCCGCTCCACATGATAAATCTTTAGGATGTCGTTAAGCCACTGTCACTAATGCACCATTTTACCTGTCTTCTCTTTGGCAACCCCTTGTGCTGTATTACTTGTTGTCTTTATAAAAAAAATACAACCATTTTTCAAACAAATTATGTGGCTTGTTTATCAACTTTTTTTTAAAAAAACAAGCTGAATGGACATAGAAAAACCTAGGAGATGATTCTGCTCATTAGATTGCTTCGGAGTAGGTTACTCCATCTTCAGCCTTTGGAGACCTATGCTTCCAGACGGCGGCTCTCGTCTTCTAAGCTTTTACCTTTCGTTACTTGTTTGCTTGTTGTTTGTTTTTGTAGTCCAGTTCCTCACCTCTGGTGAAGGATATCTGGCTACTATTTTACTTTAAGTGTGTTGTATACTCTCTACTTTCTTGTTTAATAAATTTGTGGTTTATCCATTTTTATCAAAAATAAAAAAAATAAAAAAATAAATACCTAGGAGACAATAATGATATATCTCTCTTTTTTCAGTTCGTAAGCCAATCCACCTTTGGTGACAGGCCTTCCTCGGTTGCTTTGTTTTCCCTTTTGTATTCTATTTCTTTTTTTTTAATATACGGTAGTTTATCTATTTGTTTTAAAATAATAATAATAATAATAATAATAATAATAATAATAATAATAATAATAATAATAATATATGATTATGTGTAACATTAATAAACAATAATAACTACGCAGAATTCACCAATAAGAAATTCTTCAGAGATAAAGTATATTAATTTTATTGAGAAAGAGAGGAAGGCAGGACAATAAGCATTTGCATGCATCGTGACAGGGAACTGAAACATGAATCATGACAGGGAATTGAAACATGTATCAGATATATGTACCTGAGAAGCATCAATCCGTAGGAGTCAGTGAAGCCGAAGAGTTACCGCCCTAAGCTTGATATACGAGCAACGGCCACTTGAAAGCCCTCCAGCCATTTTTTCTGTTTGAGACTTTCTGTGGAACAATTGATGAGCAGATGAAGCCCAAGGAGATGAAAAGACTACTTAGAAAATTAATATGCCCTCTGTTTCGCAGGGGACAAAGTCTTTAGTGTGAGAACAGTCGTCATATTTTTTTTAAAATGACATAACTGCCCTCGTTATATTGCATTCACCAAAAAATCACAAAAAAAAATTATTAACTTAAATATTACGGGAACATTATAATATGTGGTCATACATGAAGTGATTTTTTTTCTAATTTATCAAATAAAAAGTGTATGTTTTTATTAAAAAAAAAATATATGCATTAATACATAAAGACTGACTTTCTTAGGGCCAGAGACCTTTCCAAATCACGGTGGTAGTATCGCAGCTGACACCGCCATGAATGAGGAAACCATAAAAAGACTTCACAGAGAAGATTCCATTCGAAGATAGTGACCAGGTCAAACTATTCTGTCGATCGTCCTGCAAAGAAAGACGTAGAAGCACGGAGGACCCCAGCTCGGTAATCGCTGCAGATAACCACTGGTCACGAGTTAGAGGCAACAAGTCAGCAATAGTGCCGAAGGGAACGGTACAAAGGTTAAACAACTCAGGCCATAACTGTACCGGTGCCCTGTTATCAACCCACTTGTCAAACCAGAACAGGGTACTTCTGCCGTTATGAATAATAGGGGAGATGCAAGCCCTAAACGGGTGGAGCCCATGTAGTATACCATTCCAAATGAAAGATCGGCGTCTTGGGGGATTGCGTTACAGGTTCCAATGCTAGGAGTCCCGCATATAATTGAAAGCAACAATGTGTTCGCCGCTCCAGTGGGAACCAGATGCAATTTTCCACCACCATCTTCCAAGAAGCGCCAGGTTGAACTCCACCAAACTTAGGATGCCCCAACCACCCAACTCTTTAGGTCGGTAGAGCCGCTTCCAGCTCACCCAACTCTTGGCTAGTGTGGGACCATAGCATTCCCACCCTAGACTCCTTAGCTTAAAAAGGTTGCAACAAGCTACCGACTGCTACCTGTGTTTTGTGCAGTCGTGAGATCGAAACGGTGGATCATCTTTTCATCTCGTGCTCCTTCTCGAAAAAGTTGTGGTTTTTGGCCAACTGTTTCCTCTCTCTACCGACCCCGCCGGGTTCGGTCTTTGAGCTGTGGGGAAGTTGGAGGTCCCTCCACCCCCTGGCTCTCGGGATGTGAAGGACCTCTTTGTGAAATCTTTGCTTTGGAACATTTGGCTAGAGCGAAATGCCCGCATCTTTAGAAACAGTTTCTCTGATTTTGCTGTTATTCTTCGTAAATGCATTCTTATGATTCTCTCCTGGATTTCTGCAGCGCCTGAGTCCAAGAAAGCAAGGTGGGAGGAGCAGGTTTCGTCCTCTAAGAGATGTCTGGAGTTCCTTAGCGACCAGCCTGGGCCGGGGGAGGCCGATTTGACTGAGTAGTTACCTTGGGTTGGGGGTGAGGTTTCACCCCATCTTGTGACAGGGGGTTCACGGTTCTTTTCTGTCTTGTTGTTGTTTTTATTTGCTTGTTGTGTTCTGTTTTCTTCTCGTTATCTGGTTTTGTTGTTTGTGTTGTCTCTTTTGTGTTTGTTCCTTCCACCTCTGGTGGAGCTTCTGTTGTTTCCCTTCTGTTTTTCTTAATATATTTGCGTGGTTTATCCACTTTATCAAAAAAAAAAAATTAATACATAAAGACACATCAAAATTTTTTTTGTTAATAATTTTTTAGAAATACGTGTGTGTGTGCGCCAGTCTTTTATTTTTTAAGAAATTAAATGAATCATAGCTTAATTGTGGAAAAGCTTTGAATCCAATTGTGGCAAGAAGGTGAATTGGCAGAAGTTACGGAAGTGGCACCTTAAAAAATATTACTCATAGAAATGTTTGTCCATTTTTTTCTTTTCTAGATATAGACACCTTAGACATAAATTAGTTAAAGCATAAGCCTGATGTGATGCTTTGAAAATGAGATTCAACATATGAAAATAAAACCCGAAAACAACTATTAGATGTTTGTTAAAAGCCATTAATTCATCAAACCATCTGCAACGGCGCCCATAAATTAAAATGAGAAAGATAGTCAAATTTGGTGGCTTGGTGGGTGAAAAGCACTTTTCATTCTCTTATAAATAAGTGCCGAAACTCTCATTCATTTACAGCCAAGAGGAGAGAAGAGGGAGAGTGAGGAAATTAGAGGGAGAAAAAAAAAAAAAAAAAATGAGAAGTGTAAAAAAAAATTATAATAAATACTTCAGAGAATTACTATATTCTTCTAGTATAAAAAATATATCGGTTTTCTTCTTATTATTTGAAAGATTATAATTCATAAATTTTTTATTTCGTAAATTCTTTTATTCTTACATGTAATTTTTACTCTAATTATTTAGGGGCTTTTCATATAAAATCTGTGTATCTTTTATTTTACAGCATTATTTTTCATTTCTTTTGCTGTAACCCTACTCTATTCGGTCCTACATTTTTTTTTACTAATAGGCGACAAATGCCTCCCACTCAAGGGATTTGTCAAAGGGACAGACAGGTACGGAGGTGTATCAGTTAGGATGGCTTACAGACCTCCTAGAAAAATCCCTTGTCCTGCAACCCTAGATTGGTGAAATCACTGTTTCTTCAACAAGGGATCCACACCTAGGTGATAAATAATACAAAAATAATACTGGACCCGGATGTACATTGCATAAGTATATAAATAGTACTGAAGCTCTTGTGTGCAGTATATGAACAATACATGAATAGTACAATGTCCCCGGGTGAACAGTGCAAGAACAGTACTGGGAACAGTACTACATGGGAAAGGATTTGAACCGATGACCTCCCCATTTTACATTTTATTGTCATACCATTGAGCTATTAAATAGTTAACATGATCCTACATTTTATAACATTAGATTGAGTCACTAACTCCAAACTTAGGTGCAAGCAAAGGCATAGATTCTAAAATTTTTTGTGTGAAGGTGTTGTTACAAACATTAACCGGTTCCAATGACTAACTCTTGGTTTATTGGCGTTAGGTTCTTTATATACAATGTTCGTGTCATTGCCTAGGAGAGCAGGTTTGAACCTCAATGAGAGCATAGGCATGTTGAAATATTAACTCTACATCTATGCATGCCAATGACTTAATTTATCTACTTTATATATAGATTAATGGGTCAAGATTGATTAATTACCATAAATTAGGTTGATCTTCCCCTTTAAATATCATTATCAATCTAATTGGAGAAACCAAACAATACAATTCCACTTGATCTCAGGGTTTTTTTTTTTTTAAGGATAAACTATGTTAAATTAAGACTAAAGCAGATACAAGTGAAAGTATAATTAAAAGACATAGGAGGATAGTGGAAGAACAAAATTGAACAAAAAGATATGAATTGAAGTATGGTACCAAAAAAAAATATGAATGCCACATGGACTTTCCAGCGGCCACGTCAACAATTCCTCATCAGAAATAGACGGGTACCCTTGTGTCATGTACAAGAGGATGACAGCGAGGTGGGTGACGCCGACGCCAAGGAGGACAATGTCAAGGGCTATCAACATAAGAGAAGACGTCGGAAGTGTCCGGAGTTGAAGTGTAGTACCCATTTTAATAGTTGGCCATTGTGTGGTATCTCACAGGATTTTTACCCGAAAACGTGGACTCTGATTCAATCAACGACCACTGTACAGAGATGATTCACTCGACATGGAAGGAAATGACATGACATATGCACTAGATCCCTCATACTTGACAAATGCTGAATCATGATTAAGCATAAGATCAGGAAGAGGCAGGTCACCATGCAGGATTTGTGTTACTCGCCTCATGCTCGGCCTGGCTGTTGGCAAAGAATGTGAACAGAGTAATCCAAGTTTCAGCACCAACTCTAACTCCTCTGCAACATACTCCTCTCCCAGTCTTTCATCCCTTGTTTCCATAATTGTTCCCTTTCTCCAATTTTCCAACACCCAATCCATCAATACCTGCTGGTTTTCAGCTTTCTCTGGCTCTATCGGCCTCCTTCCGCAAGCAACCTCTAATAAGAAAACACCAAATGCAAACACATCACTGCTGGTTGTGACCCTGCAAGTCCTAGACAGCTCTGGTGCAAGATAACCAACCGTTCCGGCAAGATGAGTGGTTTGAGGAACACCACCGTGATCATATAATCTAGCTAACCCAAAGTCACCAAGCCTCCCGTTCATATCACCATCCAGCAACACATTGCTGGCCTTGACATCTCTGTGAATTACAACTCTCTCCCAATCTTCATGCAAATACAGCAGAGCAGAGGCCACACCTTTGATTATCCAAAATCTCTGACTCCAACCGAGAGTTGATTTGCCTTCACTGAATAGAAATTTATCAAGGCTCCTGTTTGGCATGTACTCATACACTAAGATGAGTTCACCTTCACGTCTGCAGTAGCCCAGTAGTGGCACCAGATTCCGGTGTTGAAGCTGACCGAGGCTAACGATCTCTGCTACAAACTCTCTCACTCCTTGTCTTGATTCATGGCACACTCTCTTGATTGCAACTTCAACTTTAGTGTCTTGCAGAACTCCTCTGTAGACCCTGCCGAACCCTCCCACGCCGAGAAGGTACTCATGCTTGAAACCTCTGGTTGCCTTGTATAATTGTTTGTAAGAGAATCTATGAAGCTCGAAATCTAGCTCCCAGTCCTCACGAAGCTCAGAGAACATTTTCTTTCTCACCATAATTATCTTTGCACCAGCAGCAGCCATTAGCACAAGCACTGAAAGAGATAGAGGCAACCATATTAATATATCCTTTAGTTTATCCTTTGACGGTGTTGTAGTTTGAGGAAGCCGAGGAAGGCTTGAGATATTAAGCTCAGGAACTTTCCCATCCGTCTTAAAGCTCCAACCAAGAATGTATTGGTAAGCATAAGCCATTCCTGTTGATGCCGAGAATCCCACATACATACGATCCAAAATTATGCTAGAAAGATTAATAGTAGATGACAAGAGAGCAGTCTTCGGTTTTGGCATCCATAGTGGAGATAATGTCACATTGAACTGCATATTTTGGCCATCATAATCTATCCATACTTGCATTGGCTCACCACTCTTAAGGCTCAGATTTTTGAACTGACCATCATCATCAGATGTAAAACCTGCAGGCGTTGAGTAATTTGATAAAAGACTATTGATGTCAATGCCTACATGGTTGTCGTTAATGTCTTGATGGGAAGGATTGAGCGCAGTGTCAAACTCAACCGCAAAGATATGATTGGATGGCTTTCCATCGTTGGTCTTATTTAAGAGGCCAAGGTAACTTTCACCCCATGCTTGGGACAAGTCTTTTGACGGAGAGAGAACAAAAGCAAGGCCATCGCTGGAAAATGTTCTGTACTCTGGGACAATGGCGAAGACAAACAATGTAGAGAAAGAGATGATGTTACCCGCTGGAGATTTTTTGAACTGAATGGGAACGGAGAAGAATGCATGGCCCTTGCCATGAGTAGTGTTATTAGTCAGACTCAGGAGACCATCAGGAGTGACTGCTGCCAGAGAATCAAAGCTGAGGTTTGTAGCACCCTTGAATCCATTGTAACTGAAATCTTCATTGGCTGAGAATGCAAGCTTCACATGGAGAGCCCAGATGGAAATTTTCAGAAGCATCTTGCAAACGT
Organism: Dioscorea alata; assembly: GCA_020875875.1. Classification (NCBI taxonomy): domain Eukaryota; kingdom Viridiplantae; phylum Streptophyta; class Magnoliopsida; order Dioscoreales; family Dioscoreaceae; genus Dioscorea; species Dioscorea alata. The sequence continues at coordinate 690,985 of CM037023.1, read as the reverse complement.
TTGTCATAGTTTTCTGCTTCACAATGGTCTGTAAATTGTATTGTTCTTCAATGCTTTGTGGTTTCTGCTGTAAAAAAACTCTAGACAGCTACCTAGATTTTTTTTTTAGGAAAATTTCAAAAAAAATTTGAGTTAATAATTAAATACCCAGCCGAATAATCCTTAAGAAAAAAAAAACGACATCTTCCTATAGAGAATCCACTAAACAATAGATAAGTAGTACTAATACAATATATATATATATATATATATATATATATATATATATATATGATAAAGTGGATTAACCACAATTGCATTAAAAGAAAAATAGTACAGATACAACAAAAAAAGAATAAAACAAAAAGACTCTACTAGCGGTGGAAACAAAAGAACACAATAAAAGGAGATACTAGAAAGAGAGATACTAGTACAATATTGTAATAAAACTACTGACTCAAAGATTCGACTCTCAATTTGTCCATTCACAATTCAATTAACAATCCACTACACTAGATATTAATTGTTCAGCTACCTATATATGCTTCAATATACCAAAGCGGCTGAAAATAAATAAAAATAAAATGATTTATCTAACATATCCATCCCTACATAAACCAATCATCCAAACACCACAATCAATTTAAATGAAACCATGTACCTTAATTAGGCAGCCAAGTAACAAGAATAACAACAACAACAACTGAGTAACATGTGATGAAATGACTCCGCTCCAGCATCTGCCGGTTCACCCTTCTGTATGAACCATATACAACAGTAATCTTCTTTTAAGGCTTCACAGTTCGTAGCTGAAACAATTGACATCTTGGTCAGGATGATAACAGGCAGATATCTTGGAGACAGTTTACCGACTGACGATAATTCTATTTCAATATGGTTCAATTAACCTATATATCATATCAATCAACAAGGGATCACCTACTTCTCCTTGATTAGAATCAGTAAATTTCCAGAGCACTAGCAAAGTCATCATCAAGATTACTGCAAATGGTTACAAACAAAACACAAATATAGCTCAACACTCAATAGAATGTATTCAGTGCTTTCTAGACTGAATTTTCCATAGCTGAATGGCAAAGGAAAAGGCTAGAAATCAAAAATCGATGGAAACAACCTTGAGTATAAGAATGAACTTCAGAGAGAAGGCACGGATTTTAGAGTGATGCAGGTAAGAGTTAAGCTTGTAACATGAGACTTTATCAAAGAAACAAAGCATGAGTGGAAGAGGAGCGACATAAGAAAGGAAACACACACCAGGCCGGCTTCTTGTCTTTGAGGGAGTGTGCCACACGAGCATCAACCACTGCGAAGACTTCCACAGACTCTCTCTGAGACCTCAAGCAGATGACCTCCTGTGGAAATTGCTTAATACTGGACAGCGGTCATTATAGTACTGTCAGAATGACATGAACTTTCCTCGTTAGTCTAATGGCAGTGGTTCACTGAGAGGCAGCTATTATTATAATCTTCAATAAGTAAAATGAATGTCAATTTATATATAGATTGCAAATCAAAATAAGCCATTTTTTAACTGCAGATCATTCATTTTTATTTTCCCCTTTGAAAATTCTCATAAACTATTTCTCTTTACATTTGGAATCACAATTGACCTGTTCTCTTGAAAATGAGATCCAAGTAGAAAATAGACAAACGGATGGCTGCCAGATTGAATTATTGACTCCAAGCTTGCCTGCAGGGAAAGGCACATGTTCTGAAGATTCCTGTGAATGTGATGCTACAAACAGAACTGGTCAAGCTTAATTAATTAATTTCTGACAAACAACGTTCAACTTTCCTTGTAAAAATCATAATCAATCAAACTTGGAGAAACCATACAATAAAATTCCACTGAATCTTCAGCTTTGCTGTATCAATTCAAGCAAAGAATAACTACACACGATTACCATAGCACTCAATTATCAGTTCTAAGTCCTGAATATATATTAACATAGAAGGAGAAGAAAGAAGTTAGGCACAACTAAAGAGGCAGTTGTTGGACATGCTTGAAGATCCCTGTGAGCCGGAGGTTCCAGTCAATTGAGAGTGTTGAATTGTCAAAGAAGAAGTTCAGATGTTGACCAGATCAACTGCTGATCCTACATGAAGACTAATGTAATGAATGTTAATTAGGTGTTGCTAGGTAGCTATGTGTTCCAACTAAACAGGCCCGAAGAGCCTCCCCTGTAGCTCTGCATTCTCTTGCACTGTACCTTTCCAACTCCGTCTCCGGCCCCCTTGCCATGGCAAGCGGGGATAAGTCCTCTCCTCAACCACCTCCTCCTCTTGGATTGCATTCCTGGGCTCAGGTTGCATCTTTCCCTCCCTATAACTCAAACACTTCTCCTCTTCATAATCCTCAAATCCTAGCAAAACTAAAAGAAACCTCCTCCGATTTCGTCAAGATTGACGGAGATACTATTTCCCAAGCCCGGTTAAGGTTCCAAAATTCTCTGTATGGAAAATTCTTTGGTAAACCTCCCCCATTCGACCAAGTGAAGGCTAGTCTAATGGTGAAATGGGCTGAATTTTGAGAAATTCTTATTTCAGATCTTCCTAACGGGTTCCTTCTCATTCTATGTGCCTTTCAAGATGCTGCTCAAAGTCTTCTGCTTGATGGTTTGTGGTCCATTAATGGGATTATACTTCAACTCTCTCCCTGGCAACCTTTGTTCAAACCTTAATTCGCCAAACTAACCACTGCTGCCATCTGGGTCCAACTACACAACCTTCAGGTGGAATTCTGGTTCGATGACACTCTTGAATCCATCACCGCTCATATGGGGCAACTTCTGAAAGTCGATGATCTCACATCCTCTCTCACTTGATCAAAATTCGCCCGCGTTTGCATTGAAATAGATCTCTCCAAACCCTATATTTGGGTTGGAGATGATTATCAGAGGGTCTTTGTTGTTGTGATGTATGAGGGATTACCTACATTCTGTTACAGTTGCGGTATGATCGGACATAGATCCAACTCTTGCACCCAAACGATGAGAACCGGGCATGATCGATCCTTTCCACCCTTCCATGATTCATGGAGATAGGCGGTCAGTTTGAGCCATGTCCCGGATGTTGGCGGTCGGGTGTCAGGATCGGTTCCCGTCTGTCTAGAATCACCACCGCTAGGGGTTCCTCTAGAGTCCCCAGATCCTCTCTCAGAGACAGACTTCAGCCCATGGATGTTGGTTTCCCGCCGGTGAGGTTGCGCTCGGGATGCGGAGCTAGCTCAGGTGCTCGTCACGCCAACCCTGACATGGCAGCCGATCTGAGAGAGGGATTCAACGGCTCTCGTTCCATTCCTGATTGTAGCACACGTGGCATGTCTAGCGGGAACGGTCGAGGAGGCCATCGTGATTCTCACACCGCTCGTCCCAATCTTGTTTTTCGTGATTTGACTACATTGAATATTGTCCCCGATATTGCTTTGCGATTCCAAGGTGCCCCTTTTCCCAAGGCACCGCCCAACGATCATGATAATAGCCTTACTTTTTCAAAGCCCTTTGGAACTCTAAACCAGCTGCCCTCTAACCCTAGATGGTTCTGCTATGTCAGACGATGAAGAACCTAATGACCTTGGACCAATATTAAGAAGAAATTCATCGTGAAGCTCTAATTAGAAAAGGATCTCACACTGGGACTCAGTCTCAGAAGAAAGGAATGCTTGAGATTGGAGAACCTAGTTCCTAATCTCTTTACTTGTCTTTTCTCCTCTCCGTTTCCTTTCCAGGAGTTCTCTTCTTTTTCAATATTGTCTTATGAAGATGAGATCTATTAATATTTTGTGTTGGAATAGCAGGGGAATCTCTTCTAGGAACACCTCAACTAGTCTTATGTGGTTAATCAAGAAACACAATCCTATGATTGTTTGCCTTATTGAAACTAGAGCGGATTCCGACCGTTTGGACTACTTTTGTTCTAAGTTCTCTAAATACTGGGATTGGGCTGCCATCTTAGCTTAAGGTTTGTCAAGAGGCATCATTGTCCTCTGGAAAAGATCTGTTGGGCAAGTTACTCCGTTGGCTATTTCTCGGAGAGCTTTACATCTTATTATTTCCCTTAAACCTAGTTCTAATTATATTATATCTGCTATTTACAACTCTCATCATCTTTGTGCTTAGCTTTATGGCAGGAATTGAATAGAATCACTAACTTGAACTTCCCATGGCTTATTCTAAGTGACTTTAACTGTATTAGTTCTCGCGATGAACACAGAGGAGGTTTGTTTGCCTACTACTCTTGAAAAGCTCATTATTTCCTTAAATTTATTGAAGATAATAACTTGTTTGAACTTCAAGTTTCTGGTTCCAACTACACTTGGTGCAATAATTAGACTGGGTTGGCAAGACGTTGGGCAAGATTAGATCAGTGTTTGGTTAATAGTGCTTGGTAGGATAAGTATCGCTCTTACTCTCTTAAGCTTCTTCCTAGAATCTTCTCTGATCATCTCCCCCTTTTACTTTCCATTCATTTAAATACTGCTTTTTCTCATAAAATTTTCCAGTTTGATATCTACTAGTTAGATTATATTGGTTGTATTAATGCTGTTAAGGAAGCTTGGAATTTTGTCCCTCATGGTAATCATATGCATGCCTTAACTCATTTATTTGCTCGTACTCGATCTAAGGTTATTTCTTTGAGATGTACAGGTATAAACTCTATTGATACAGCTATTCAGAATACCGAAGCCAAAATCTCTTCTCTGGAATGCGCAGACTCTCCTGATGCTGATGTTTCCTCCAAACTCTCGGAACTTTGTAGTAAGTATGCTAACCTTCAGAGACAGAATGCCTCTCGATGGGGGCAGCGCGCACATATTAATTGGCTTCTTAACGGGGACTAGAATACTGTGTTTTTTCACAATATAGTTCATATTCAAACTCATGCTAATACTATTAATCATATTATTGATTCGAATGGGACCCTTTGCTCTGACCGTGCTGATATTGAACATGCTTTCATTCATTTTTATACTAATCTTTGGATGGAGCCTTCTGATAGAAATCAATTTGACATTGCTCTTGCTTTTCCAAATGATCTCCCCCAAATTATTGATGATGATGGGCATCTTCTCATCCGAGATGTCACCCGCGAGGAAATCTATTTCGCTATTTTCAATCTTCCCTCTAGTAAGAACCCTAGTCCTGATGGGATTAGTGTTGAATTCTTCCGATTCTTTTGGAATGAAATTAGTGATCAGGTAACATATGCAGTCCTATATTTCTTTAACAATGATGTTATGAATGCTTCTTGGGGTAAGACTTTTGTTACTCTTATTCCTAAGAAAGAGAATCCCAGTCTAGTTTTCGATTTTTGCCCTATCTCTCTTTGCAATGTTTGTTTTAAAATTTTTTCTAAAATACTCGCCAGTAGGTTTTGTTTTGTTTACCCTAAGCTGATTAGTCAAGAGCAGTCAGGGTTTCTTGTGGTTCATTTCCGCTTCAATAATATTATCACTTTGCAAGAAGTGGTGCATTCAATTGAGCGAGATATCAATGACCCCTCTAGGATGATTATTAAAATTGACATTGAAAAGCATATGACATCCTTAGTTGGAGTGTAATTCTTGCCATCCTAGCTAAAATGAACTTTCCCAATCGTTGGATTTCTTGGATTAAAACTTGTATGAATTCTACTTCCTTCTCCTTTCGAATCAATGGTTATCTAACTCATTAGATCTTTTCCTCCAAAGGTGTTCATCAAGGAGATCCTATCTTTTATTATCTTTTTATTCTTTTATCCCAAATCTTGACTTCCAAGCTTAACTTAGCTCTCATTTCTGATCAAATTCCAGGCTTCAATAGTAGTGTCAATTCTAACTTCAACCATCTCATGTATGCTGATAACCTTGTTCTCATTGCTTGGGCTTCTCGGCTTGTTGCCGGTAATATCAATCACTGCTTGGATGCTTATGGTCATCTAACTAGCCAGCATTTAAATGTAACTAAATCAACTGTCTATTCCCTACCTAGTTCATTAAGAGGGTTCAATCTAGTATTTGCTCCATCCTGAAGATCAGATCTACCTTCCTCCCTCTTAAGTATCTTGGCATCTTAATTTTTCCTAAGAAACTTGCTGTATCTATTTTTAATCATATGATTGACAAGATTCACCGTACTTGTGCTCGTTGGAAACACTCTAACTTGTCCATGGCTGTGAAAACCACTTTGATCAATTCCTCCTTTCTTTCTATCCTGAATTATTATCTGTCAGTTTACCCTATTCTTGATTCTGTCCTCTCTAAAATAAACAAAATTGTTAGGGATTTTCTGTGGCACAAGGGTGGCAATGGAAATGGCATCCACACTGTTGGTTGGAATTATATTACTAAAAGTAAACGTGAGAGGAGGAGGGGGGGGGGGGGGGGGAGGGTCTGGCGGTCAGAAATTTGTCAATTGCTAAGCATTCCCTTCTTGCTGAGCATGTTTTCAAATATTTGAATCAAGATAATGTTTTATGGGTTGACATTTTGATTTCAAAATATGGCTGTATTAATTTCTGGTGCAACTCTGTTCATGCTAATTGTTCTGCTTTCTTCAGAGGCTTATGTGCAATTGCGAATATTTTAAAATCTTATTGTTGGATTAAATCTTTAAATCCTAGAATAATTTCCCTGTTTTATGACCCTTGGTGTTCTAATATCCCTCTGGCTTTTAAACCAACTTTTATTAACATTGATTTTGATCTTGATGCTATGACTATTTCTGATTTTATTACAAAATTGGGATTGTAAAAAACTGAGGTCTCTTTTTGGCAGCAGCTACATTGATATTATTGATAGACTGGGAACAATAGATCCTAATGGCTCTTGCCACTGGGTCTGGCTTCCTAAGTCTCACACTTTAAAAGTTGTTACAAATGTTTATCATTTCTTAAACAACAAGCATTCTTTCTCCTAATCCTTGGCTGGGTTGGAGAAAACTTTGGAACATCAAAACTGCTTCGCAAGTTCAACATTTCCTTTGGCTGTTGTTTCGTGGTCGTTTGTCAGCTAGTGATCTTTTATATGCTTTTAATTTGGGGCCCAGGAACTTATGTGCTCTTTGCAGTTTGGAATTGGAAACTTCAGAGCACTTGTTTCTCCTGTCCAGTAAGGCTTAAGTCATATGGCAACATATTGGCTCCATGTTAGGCACTCAAATTACTTTCTCAGGCGGATTTACTGCTAGAAATTGGGGTGTTTTCCCTATTTTCTCAGCATTCACTAAGTCTGTCTTTGCAGCAGTTGCTTGCCATATTTGGAAAGCCGGTTGCAATGTCATTTTTTGTCTGCTAATATAAACCCTTGTGTAATCTCATTTAGGGCTTTCCATTTTGCCAAAGATAACTATCAATGCGGTTCATCTATGATAGGAAAGAAGCTTCCGTTGAACAATTTTATGACCAACGACGAGTTATTTCTATTTTCTGCTACAAACTAGAATGAAGATACCGAGGTAAGCTCTGCTAAATGCTTTATTACAAGTTCTAACTATAGTATCTCTCTTGTAGGTTGTTGCCCTTTGGAGATGTCCACAAAGCTAGAAGCAGAAATTCAAGCACTTATATTTGCTCTCAGAACCTATGTGAATCAACAGATTAATGTGAAGCATGTCTTCACTTCTTGCTCTAATTTCAAAGATTTAATGTCAAATGTTGATTCCTAGGGCGGCTGGCAGCATAGGCGATGGATCAACACTCTTTCACACATGAATGCCGTTGCTCATAGGCCTCATGTTCATGTCATATCCAGAGGTTGGATGATCCCTGTCTCCAGTTTAGCTACTTACGCTTCCAATCTCCACTCCATAGCTTTGTTTCATAATGGCAAGGATCTCCCTCGTTGGATCGTGCGTCGTATCACCACAGCCGGATGTTCTTTCTAGTTATTAGTCTTTGTTGCTTTGTTTGCTTTATTTTCCTATTCTCCTCATCTCATCCCTCTGGTTGTTTTCCCTTTGTTAGCTATACATACTTTCTTTCTATTTTAATAAATTAGCCTTTGGGCTCTTTTAAAAAAAAAAATGTAATGTATGATAAGTGTCAATGTTAGCTATGTGTCAATGTCAGCTATGATAAGTGTTAATGAGTCTGTGAATAATTTATGGAGTCTATATACTCATCTTTACTTTAATTAAAGAAGGATCACACCACTTTCACTTCGTGGAAGTTCTTGATGCCCAACTTTGATAGTGAGACTCTTTCCTTCTTTTTCTCTCCTTTTTCAGATCCTTTGCTGCTTTCGAATCCTGAGGCGTCGGCTCTCTCCTTGGTGCAAGTTCCCTATTGTTCCAATCCCAAGGCAATAGAGAGGAATCACATTGATGGGGCAGGTTCCAAGATGCAAAGGGCAATTCATACTGACTTTGATGATACCAAGTCAAAGGTTTTGAAGAACATGTGTGATGGCATTGCCAAGGAAATGAAAAAGTTCTCATTTGATGGGCCCAATCCCATGGTAAAGGAAGTGATTGGCAGTCACGGTGGTGTTTCTATTGAAAAGGAGAAAAATATTTTATTGTTGTTGACGTACCCAAGGCAATCAAGTGCAAGGAATTGGAGAAGATTCCATCTGGTGGGACAGATCCCAAGGCAAAGGAAAGGCTTACAATCAATGGTGGCGGGCCTAAGGTAAAAAGACAACGCTTTTGAGGTGTTCCGAACCCCCTTGCTTGACCAAAAAGAAATGTGCATTCAGAGATGTAGCTGCAGCCATTAAAGGCAAAAGGGCAAACCTGTAAAATTCTGCTATTTTTGATAGGTTTGGGAGACTCTGTACTTCCCAAAGTGACATTGAAAATTGCGTTAATGAGTTTTATTCGTCATTATGGGGTACCTCTGACTCTGATTGTAATCTTGATATTCTTGAGAGCCTTCCCCCTGACCTTCCTGTGTTGTCTGATGATGATAGAAGTCTCCTCATTGCCCCTGTTTCAAAAAGAGAAATCTATTCTACCCTTTGTTCAATGGCTAACGGTAAGAGCCCGGGTCCTGATGGACTCAATGCTGAATTCTACAGGTTTTATTGGAATGAAGTTGGTGAGCATCTTTGTTCCGCTATTTTGCATTTTTTTTCAAACTTCTTCCATTCCTAGATCTTGGGGGAGGACGTACATCACCTTAATACCTAAGAAGGACTCTCCCACGCAGGTAACTGATTTCAGACCGATTTCCTTGTGCAATGTGTCTTACAAGATTATTTCCAAAATTCTTTCTAATCGACTTAAGATGGTCATTCATAAACTTGTTGATTTGGAACAATCTGGTTTTTTGTCTGGTAGATCTATTCATGATAACATAATTGCAGTTCAGGAAGTGGTTCATTCTATTGAAAACGATTATTCTAACCTCCCTAGGATGATTCTTAAGGTTGACATTGAAAAGGCCTATGACACCTTGGAGTGGAAGGTTATTCTCGCTACTCTTACCAGAATGGGCTTTCCAGAGATCTGGGTGTCTTGGATTAAGGCTTGCATTTCTTCTGTTAGTTTCTCCTTTATTATTAATGGTCAAACTAGCAAATGGATCAATTCTCATAGGGGCATTAGGCAAGGGGATCCTATTTCTCCTTTTCTTTTCATACTAGTTGCCCAAAACTTGACTTCTATCTTAAATTACAGTCTTCATTTGAACTTGGTCCCAGGTTTTGACTCTAGACTGTCTAGAAATTTTAATCATTTCATGTTCGCTGATGACCTTATTATTGTCACCAGAGCTTCTAGATCAGCAGCCAGGAATTGTTTGTTCTGCCTTAATTTTTATATGAAACTTACTGGGCAAAAGCCGAATCCTTCCAAATCTACTGTTTTCTTTCCTTCCTGGTGCAATAGGAGAGTTCGGAACTCCATTAAAGCCATTTTGAACATGCCAGTGGGTTCCTTTCCTTTCAAGTACCTTGGTGTGTTGGTGTCCCCCAAGCGTCTTTCTGTGACCCAGTGCAATTTTCTTGTTGAGAGAGCCTCTAATTCTCTTGCTTCTTGGAACCATAGTGGGTTGTCTGCTGCTGGCAGGGCTGTTCTAATCAATAGCTCTCTCTTGCCTATCCCTATCCACATGATGTCTGTTTATGGTGTTCCAAACTCTATCCTTGACAAGATCTCTAAGTTGGCCAGGTCTTTCCTTTGGAACAAGAGTAGCGGTAGTAGTGGCCTTCATTCTGTTGGATGAGATACTATTACACTTGATCGCTCTGAGGGAGGTTTGAATATTCGGAATTTACACCACTTCAAAACTGCTCTTATGTCTAAAAACGTTTTCGCTGTGCTTAATGATGATGAGAAACTTTGGGTTCAGATCTTTCAGAGTAAGTATGGGATGTTTAATATCTGGAATGCTAAGAGAATTGCAATTTCCTCTTGGTTTTATAAAAGTTTTTGCAAAGTTGCTGATTCTATCAAAAATAATCTGTGGCTTGATAATTGTAATTCTAATTCCATTGATATTTGGAAGGATCCGTGGTGTTTTGATATTCCTTTGGCACTTAAACCCACTTTCCTCAACATGAATGCTGCCTTGGATGATATTTCTTTCAATGATTTGACTGATGGGAACTCTCTGAGATACAGTGCTATTGTTGATCTTTTCGGAGAAGAAATTGATTGGCCTAGATTGTCCAAGGTTAGTTGTAGTGCCACTGAGCCCAACCATTGGGTTTGGCTGCCACCTTCTTCCAAATCCAAAACGGTGTCTGTGGTGTACAATCATCTTAATCAAGTGAATTCGCCGGATGATAATTGGAAAGGCTGGAGTGAAGTGTGAAGGCTTCAAACTGCTCCTAAAGTTAAGTTTTTTGTTTGGAAAATGTTACATGGTAAAACCCCCACCTTTGCATTTTTATACAGACTTAATATTGGCCAGCCTAATCTGTGTGTTTTTTGTGGTTTGGAGGTTGAAAATGCTTATCATCTGTTTTGGAGATGTAGAAAAACTCAGGTTTGTTGGAGTTTTGTGGCTAATTGCTTGGGTATTAGTCTTCATACTCTGTGCAATCCCACTTCTGGTGATTGGCTCCTTAATCATTTCAAATGTACTCATGGTGACGGATTTGCTAAAGCTCTCATTGCCTCTTGTCTCTGGGCGATTTGGCAAGATAGATGTAATTGCATCTTCAGAAATATTTGTCAAGATGCTTGCAGAATTTTTCAGAGAAGTTTCCATCTAGCATTAAGTTTTTCTAGAAGTGGTAATTCTGTTTCCAGGGAAGTTGTTGCCAGTAATCCCAACTCTATTTCAGTTTTCTCTGATGCTTCCTGGACTGACTCTGAGGGTTGGACAGGTCTTGGATTCTTAATCATATCTAATTTCAAAAATATTATTCTTGCAGGATCGTTGGCTGTTCATGCTGATTCTTGCTTGCAAGCTGAAGCCATGGGCTTGGAGGAGGGTTTGAAACTGTGTAGAAACCTAAATTTGATGCCCAAGAAAATTTTCACGGACTGTGCTTGTCTGCTGGAGTGCATCCACAATGAGGATCGAGTGACCACCTGGCGGTTTTCTGAGGTTCTAGTCAACATTCACAATTTGTTAAACAGATGGCCGGGAGTGGAACCTGAACTGATTTCAAGAGAAGACAATGCTGTTGCTGATGTTTTGGCATCGTATGGGCGCCGTAATCCCCAGCTATCTCTTTTCTTCAGAGGCTTGGAATTGCTGAGTTGGTTGATGGAGACTGTCCACCTTATGGGTTTTGATTTCTAGTTGGTAGTCTTAGTTTGTTGTCTGGTCTTACATGTAGTTTTAGCTACTTTGTAGCTCAGTTTCTCAAAAAAAAAAAAAAACCTGTAAAATTCTATACAGAGACTTCGACGCAGTTTGGAGTTGATAAAACCCCATACCGACATTGCCGGTGGATGAGTGGCCGGCGAGGAAGACCATGATTAGGAAGAAAGCTAGCTTTTATATTGTTTTCACTCTAGTTGCTTTGGACTTGGTCATACCATTTATGTTTTCTCTATATTCTCCCTTGTTTTTCTGTTTTGTTGTTTTCTTTTCTTTTTGTACGTATGTTAGATGGCTGTTTATTTTTTAAGTAATGTAGTGGTTTATCCACATTTAGGAAAATAAAAAAAAACTATGAACTGTGAACATAAAGAGTTCAATTCAATCAACGGCCACTAAAAAGCAATGATTCACTTGACAAGGAGGTACATGACATGACATATGCGTTAGTTCCCCCATACTTGACAAATGCTGAATCTTTGGTATATAATTGATTAAGCAGCAGAGGATCAGGAAGAGGGATGTTACCGTGCAGGAGCTGTATCACTCGCCTCATGCTCGGCCTAGCTGTAGGCAAAGGATGTGAACAGAGTAACCCAAGTTTCAGCACCAACTCTAACTCCTCTGCCACATACTCCTCTCCCAGTCTTTCATCCCTTGTTTCCATAATTGTTCCCTTTCTCCAATTTGCCAACACCCAATCTATCAAAACCTGCATGTCTTCTGCTTTCTCTGGCTCTATCGGCCTCCTTCCACAAGCCACCTCTAGAAGGAAAACACCAAATGCAAAAACATCACTGCTGGTTGTGACCCTGCAAGTTCGAGACAACTCTGGGGCAAGATAACCAACCGTTCCCGCAAGATGAGTGGTTTGAGGAACACCACCGTGATCATATAATCTAGCTAACCCAAAGTCACCGAGCCTTCCGTTCATATCACCATCCAGCAACACATTGCTGGCCTTGACATCTCTGTGAATTACAACTCTCTCCCAGTCTTCATGCAAATACAGCAGACCAGAGGCCACACCTTTGATTATCCAAAATCTCTGACTCCAACTAAGAGTTGATTCGCCTTCACAGAATAGATATTTGTCAAGGCTCCTGTTTGGCATGTACTCATACACTAAGATAAGTTCACCTTCACGTCTGCAGTAGCCCAGTAGTGGCACCAGATTCCGGTGTTGAAGCTGACCAAGGCTAACAAGCTCTGCTACAAACTCCCTCACTCCTTGTCTTGATTCATGGCACACTCTCTTGATTGCAACTTCAACTTTTGTGTCTGGCAGAACTCCTCTGTAGACCCTGCCAAACCCTCCAACGCCTAGAAGATACTCATCCTTGAATCCTCTGGTTGCTTTGAATAGTTGTTTATAAGAGAATCTATGAAGCTCAAAATCTAGCTCCCAGTCCTCAAGAAGCTCAGAGAATCTTTTCTTTCTCACCATTATCATTCTTGCTGCAGCAACAGTCATTAGCACAAGCACTGAAAGAGATAAAAGAAGCCACATTAATATAGTCCCTGTTTTATCCTTAGATGATGTCACTGCTCGAGGGAGCCGGGGGAGGCTAGAGATATCAAGCTCAGGAACTTTTCCATCCATCTTGAAGCTCCAACCAAGAATGTAATGGAACGAGCAAGGTAATCCTGTTGATGCAGAGAAACCGGCATACATATGGTCCAAAATTACATTAGAAAGATTTACAGTAAAAGATAAGAGAGCAAGCTTGGGTTTAGGCATAGAGAGAGGAGATACTGTCACATTGAGCTGCATATTTATTCCATCATATTCTATCCAAGCTATCATTGGCTCACCACTCACAAGGCTTAGATTCTTAAACTGCCCATCATCATCAGATATAAAACCTGTAGGCTTCGACTTATTAGATATACCACCATTGATGTCAATGCCTACATGGTTGTCATTAATGTCAGCCATTTCAGCATCTTCAATGGTGTCAAATTCAACAGCGAAGATGTGATTCAATGGATTTCCGTTGTTGCTTGAATTGAATAGGCCAAGGTAACGAGTCGGAAATGTTTGGAGCAAATGCATGGAAGGAGATAGAACAAAAGCAAACCCGTGGCCGCCGAACATGGAGTACTCAGGGGCAATCGCGAAGACAAAGACAGTAGAGAAAGAGATGACAGTACCCATTGGAGATCTTTTGAACTGAAGTGGAACGGTGGAGAAGGCATGGCCTTGCTCATGCTTGCTAATATTGGTCAGTCTTAGCAGACCATCAGAAGTCAATGTTGCCATTCCATCCAGGCTGAGGTTAGCACCCTTGAATCCATTATAAGTAAAATCACTTGCAGTTGAGAGTGCAAGATTCAAAAGGAGAGGCCAGATGAAAATTTTCAAAAACATCCTGGAAAAGGTCGTCTGAGTCTTTGATAATCGTTAGTTTTCTTCTTTAAAGCTTGACAGTTTGTAGCTGGAACAATTCACACAGATTAGTCAGTATGATGACAGGCAGATATCTTAGAGACGGTACCCACTGACGATAATTCTATCTCAACATGGTTCAATTAACCTATATATCAATATCAATGAACAAGGGATCATCTACTTTTCCTAGATTAGAATCAGTAAATTTCCGAACAGAGCACTAGCAAAGTCATCATCAAGATTACTGCAAATGATGACCGACAAAACACAAATATAGCTTAACACTTAATAGAATGTATTCAGTGCTTTCTAGACTGAACTTTCCATAGCTGAATGACAAAGGAAAGAACTAGAAAACAAAAATCAACAGGAACAACCTTAAGTAAAAGAATAAACTTCAGAGAGAAGGCACAGATTGTGAAGTGATGCAGCTAGCAGTTAAGCTAGTAACATGAGACTTCATCAAAGAAACAAAGCATGAGTGGAAGAGGAAGGAAACACATACCAGGCTTTCTCTCTTTGAGGGAGTGCGCTACAAGATCATCAACCACTGCATAGATTTCCATAGACTCTGTATGAGACCTCAAGCAGATGACTTCCTGTGGAAATTGGTAAAGACTTGACAGCGTTCATTATAGTACTGTTAGAATGACATGAACTTTCCTCGTTAGTCTAGTGGCAGTAGTTCACTGAGAGGTGGCTATTATTATCATCTTCAATAAAAAAAAAAAAAAAAGAAATTCGATTTATATTTAGACTACAAATCAAAATAAGGTTTTTTTTTACTGCAGAATCATTCATTTTTATCCCTTTTGAAAATTCTTATAAAGTATTTGTCTTTACATTTGGAATCACAACTGACATGTGTTCTCTTGAAAATGAGATGTAAGTAGACAAACGGATGGCTGTCAGATTGAGTCATTGACTCCAAACTAACCTGCAGGGAAAGGCACATGTTCTGAAGCTTCCTGTGAATATGATGCTACAAACATAACTGGTCAGGCTTAATTAATTAAGTTCCGACAAACAATGTTAAACTTTCCTCGTATAAATCATGATCAATCAAACTTGGAGAAACCATACAATAAAATTCCACTGAATCTTCAGCTTTGCTGTATCAATTAAAGAAAAGAGAACAACTGCACACATTTACCATAGCACTCATGTATCATTTCTATGTCTTGAATAGAAATTAACATAGTAGGAGAAGGAAGAAGTTAAGCACAACTAAAGAGACAGCGTACCAAAATGCTAAGCAATAATGGAGGAAAGATTTTTTATATGAACCTCAGGTAGAATCCAATCAAAATAGTAAAATTGACATGCTCAGATTCAACTAGCAAAAATATATACATATATGTATTAAAGATGGGAAATGTGATATTTCATGATGACACACTATAAATTGTGAACATAAAGAGTTCAATTCAATCAACGGCCACTAAATAGCAATGATTCACTCGACATGGAGGTAAATGACATGGCATATGGGAAAGATCCCTCATACTTGACAAATGCTGAATCTTTGATAATTAATTGATTAAGCAGAGGATCAGGAAGAGGGATGTCACCATGCAGGAGCTGTGCTACTCGCCTCATGCTCGGCCTGGCTGTTGGCAAAGGATGTGAACAGAGTAATCCAAGTTTCAGCACCAACTCTAACTCCTCTGCCACATACTCCTCTCCCAATCTTTTATCACTTGTTTCCATAATTGTTCCCATTCTCCAATTTGCCAACACCCAATCTATCAAAACCTCCTGGTTGTCTGCTTTCTCTCGGTCTATCGGCCTCCTTCCACAAGCAACCTCTAGAAGGAAAACACCAAATGCAAACACATCACTGCTGGTTGTGACCCTGCAAGTTCTAGACAGCTCGGGTGCGAGATAACCAACTGTTCCGGCAAGATGGGTGGTTTGAGGAACACCACCGTGATCGTATAATCTAGCTAATCCAAAGTCACCAAGCCTCCCGTTCATATCACCATCCAGCAACACGTTGCTGGCCTTGACATCTCTGTGAATTACAACTCTCTCCCAGTCTTCATGCAAATACAGCAGACCAGAGGCCACACCTTTGATTATCCAAAATCTTTGACTCCAACTAAGAGTTGATTTGCCTTCACAGAATAGAAATTTATCAAGGCTCCTGTTTGGCATGTACTCATACACCAAGATGAGTTCACCTTCACGCCTGCAGTAGCCCAGTAGTGGCACCAGATTCCGGTGTTGAAGCTGACCGAGGCTAACAATCTCAGCTACAAACTCCCTCACTCCTTGTCTTGATTCATGGCACACTCTCTTGATTGCAACTTCAACTTTAGTATCTTTCAGAACTCCTCTGTAGACCCTGCCAAACCCTCCAACACCCAGAAGATACTCATCCTTGAAACCTCTGGTTGCCTTGTATAGTTGTTTATAAGAGAATCTATGAAGCTCGAAATCTAGCTCCCAGTCCTCCAGAAGCTCAGAGAATCTTTTCTTTCTCACCATTATCATCTTTGCAGCAGCAACAGTCATTAGCACAAACACTGAAAGAGATACAGGCAACCATATTGATATAGCCTTTGTTTTATCCTTAGATGATGTCATAGTTTGAGGGAGCTGAGGGATACTTGAGACATTAAGCTCAGGAACTTTTCCATTCATCATAAAGCTCCAACCAAGAATGTAATGGTACGAATATGCTATTCCTGTTGACGCAGAGAATCCCACATACATATGGTCCAAAATTATGCTAGAAAGATTTATGGTAGATGATAAGAGAGGAATCTTTGGTTTTGGCTTCCCGAGAGAAGACAATGTCACGTTAAGCTGCATATTTAGACCATCATATTCAATCCAAACTTGCATTGGCTCACCACTCCAAAGTCTCAGGTTCTTAAACTGCCCATCATCATCAGATGTAAAACCAGCAGAGGCTGACTTGTTAGATATCAGACTATTGATGTCAATGCCTACATGGTTGTCATCAATGTCGGCTACTTCAGCGTTGTTTAAGGTGTCAAACTCAACAGCGAAGATGTGATTGGATGGATCTCTGTTGTTGGTTGCATTGAAGAGGCCAAGGTAGTAACTTGGTGAAGTTTGCAACAAGCGCATGGAGGGGGAGAGAACAAAAGCAAACCCATGGCCGCCGTACATGGGGTACTCAGGAACAATGGAGAAGACGAAGACAGTAGAAAAAGAGATGACAGTATCCATTGAAGATCTTTTGAACTGAAGTGGAACGCTGGAGAAGGCATGGCCTTGATCATGCTTGCTAATATTGGTCAGTCTCAGCAAACCATTGGGTGTCAATGCTGCCAGTCCATCCAGGCTGAGGTTAGCACCCTTGAATCCATTATAAGTAAAATCACCAGCAGTCAAGGACGCAAGCTTGAATAGGAGAGTACAGATGAAAATTTTCAGAAGCATATTGGAAAAGGTCGTCAATGTCTTTGATAATTGTTAGTTATCTTCAACGATGCTTCAGAGGTTTTAGCTGAAATTATTCACAGATTAGTCAGCACAATAATGTGTAGGCACCTTGGATACATATAGCCAATCAACTGTAGAGATATGAAGTACAACTAGCATTCCAGAGAGGATTGACTCAGTCCCCAAGACTAGAGTTTACAAGCAGTTTGACTTCCGAAGGCATAATCTTTACAATCAATGATTTCAGAATCAGAAGAGGAAAATCAACTAGCTAACTGTATATAACTATACATTTACTGGTGAAACATGTGATGATCTCACAATGAATGTTATGAACATAAGAATTCAATCAACTGCAGCTGAACAGAAACATGCCCTTGACATTGAAGGGCTGATAGTTCATTTCTTGAAGCCTCACTCCTGACAATCATTGGATCACTGAGATGATTATGCAGCAATTCAGGAAGAGGAATGCACCAGGCATAAACTTTATTACTTGCAACACTCAGGACTAACCCTCAGTACTTAGGTACGAAGTCCGACACATGCTATGGTTCAAAACTTAGAATGGAGGATATCAAAATGGAGATCTAATAGGTATCTACATTATGGTCTCAACAACCAATATATACCATTAATTTCAACATGAATGGCATGCCATCTAGATAATAAATTTTTTATGTGAGGATTTGGGTATGGGTGTTGGATTAAATTTAGGTTCAGAGAGGGTATAGTTGTAAGAGACTTGGAAATGAGATTTGAATGTAAAAGTTTGAAATGTGGACTTAAGGAGTTGGAGGACTAGTTTGAGAAAGGTTTCTTTATTCAAGACTTGTGTTCAAACGTCACAACTTAAGGGGTACTTATAGTAGTTTGTACAAGGTTCTAGAAATTTCTGATTTTTCACAAAGTAATCTCTAAATAATTTTTATACATTCTTCTCATCTAGAACTTAAAAACTATTCGAGATTTCTTTTTCAAAAACATCGCAACATTCTTATCCAAGTTTCTAGACATCTCTTCAACATCTTATCTAGGGTTCTCTTCACTACTTTAGGAGTGCTTTAATTTTAACAGAAATCTAGTCTAAAAAAATGTTCTTTAGCTGCTTAGCACTTTGCACTGGCATAAGCAACTGAGGAAAACCATTGTTTTATTTTGGATATGGAAAATAGAACTAAACTTTCAACTTCACATCAAATTCACGCTTCAATACCATCATTGCTATAAATGTTTCAAAGTGCCATCTGACAACAAAAATATTTTTTAATTCTTTAGAAGGATGAGGTTGCTTATGTTGGATTGTAGATAGATGAGGAGAATTTAGAGACCCTTAGATGCAATCCAAACATCAAAAAACAAAGAACTTGGAAACCATCAATAGATCTAGAAACTCAACAAACAGTTCTAAATTGCAACCACAAAAAGAAAAGGAGACTTAGGTTAACCAATCTAACCCAAAACTCATCAATGTACTAAACTAGAAAACAAGTGCAACAAGCGATGAGACAAAACTATCCTAAGATTAATTAGCATTATCAACTAGATATAACAGGCACAACTGAGGGGAGAGGGTACTGAGATTGTAAGTCATACTAACTTTTACAGTGGAAGGAATTTTATAAAAACCATTGTCAGAATTCATTCTAACTACAGTTAAATAGAAACAATCCACTTGACATGGAGGGAAAAATGATAAGGCATATTTGAACTTTATTGAATCAATAGAACATCAAATTAACCAGTAGATGAAGAATAAGATGCCAACATTCATGAATTGGTCACTTGCTATAGGTATGGTACAAATAAAGGAATCCAAGTTTCAGTACCAAATCTAACTCCGTTGCAAGCAGTGCTCCCCCAATTTCGGATTAACCTTTCTCCAATTTGCAAGCATCCAATCTACCAAAACCTGCCAATTATTAGATTTCTCTGGCTCAATTGGTCTCTTTTCACAAGAAAATTCAAGCAATTAAGCTCCAAAGAAAAATTAATCACTGCTAGTTGTGACCTTGCAAGTCCTTGCAAACTAAAGTCCAAGACAACAACCATATTTGAAGTCATGGCACCGAAAGTTCCCAAACTAATGCGTTGAAAATTCTATATTGACAGAGACCAATCAATATCACAAGAATTAAAACGCGAACATCTACAGTACCTTCATTAGAATGAGAAAAATCTCCCAACAGAGCACCAGCAAAGTCATCATCAAAATAACAAAAATGATGAAAACAAGCATGCAAACAAAACTCAATACTTCATTCTCCATAGAACGCATCCAATACTGAATTTGAAGGAGAGAAAAGCCTAGGAAAAAAACATCAACATGAGGTTTTATGAATCAATGGAAGAGAAACACGCAACAGGCATTCCAGAGATAATGCACTCGCTGGAGGTCAAGCAAGCTGAGATGTTTGAATCGCCGGAAAGACTTACAGAGAGTTTCTCTCTTTGAGACTTTCTGTCGAACAGATGACGTGCGCAGAGAAGAAAGAGAGGAAGAAAAAAAACAAGAGAGAGACAAATGCAGTCGATGTCCCGCCCGCCAACGAAGCTGTCGTTGTATTACTCGGTACATACCCAGCAACCCCTTGCTTTGTTGTAAAATACTAAATTACCCCTCAATCTCTGAGATATTTATATATATAGATATTCAAATACTTCGCCATTCCAATAGAGGTAGCACGGTCTTATTAAAGAATAAAAATGGATAAATTGTAATTTTATAAAAGAAACATAGAAATAAATAAAATAAAATTGGTGGTACATAATAGAAATAAATAAAAGACTATAGAGAGACTGGTTATGATAATCCACTTCTAGTCGCTATGTCACTAAAAGAACAATCAGTATATAGATCATCTATCCTTAGTGTCAACGTAGAGATGTGATATGAGCTTAGCCCGTGTTGATGTGGACATCAGTTTCTTCAAGATTGATAGCGTGTTGTTTTTTAAATATTTTATAAAAGTCCTTGATTAGAAGTATTTAAAAATTCAATGTAAATATTATGGAAACAAAGTTCCATTATATATCAAAAATGAAATTACAAGCAGCGGTACTTAACATCTAACCGGTGTGTTATAGTTGAATCCTTTTCAAAAGATGTCTGCTCGAAAAAGATCAATCTTTTTAACTGGTTAACATGTAACAACAACATCCTCACCCTGGAGAATTTGGCTATGGGAAAATGTAACATGCTTCTGACCACCACCTCTGTTCTCTGTTATGCAACAATCGAATCCGTAGACCACATGTTTCCTTTCTACCCCTAGATGATTATATTTGGCATTTTTTACCCAATTGTTTAGCCTCTACTCCCCACCTAGATCCATGCATGACTTATGGGAGAGCTAGAGAGCCAATTCCCCTATCCATTTTGAGAAGCAAGTGATCTCCTAGTTAAGCCTATAACCTGGAATGTTTAACTAGAGAGAAATGCTTGTTCTTTCCATGATAAGCACACTCCATGCTCTTCCATTATTGTTAAAATAATTTACATATTTCTATCATGGATTATAACCACACCAGATGCAAAGAAGACCCAGTCAGAAAACTCAATTGTGCTAGCAAAACACAGTTTGGAGTTTTATGAACAACATACAGAACCAAGCAATCGAGAAGAAAAGTCATATCAGTAGGGAGCTACCACAACGAGACTACTTCTAGGTCCTCCCTTAGATGGTCAGGGACTATTCTATTTTGGTATAATACCCTAATTGGTCCCTCTACTTTTCTCTCTCTTCCCTTTTAGTCCCTTTACTCAGAAATGCTCCCAACTAGTCCCTCTACTTTTGAAAATGTGCTCATTTGGGAGAAATGCTCCCAATTAGTCCCTCTACTTTTAAAATGGGACTAAGTGGAGGGACTAAGTAGGCCCATTTTCAAAAGTAAAGGGACTAGTCGGGAGCATTTATGAGTAGAGGGACCAAAAGGGAAGAGAGAGAAAAGTAGAGGGACCAATTAGGGTATTATACCTTCTATTTTTACTATATTATCATTTCTATGTTGTTAGCTTTATTGGTGTCTGTTACTCCTATTCCACTAGTGAAGTTTTTGTAGTCATCATTTAGTCTCCGCTCATAGTGGATTGCGCTTGGATGTGCTTTTTTTTTTTTTTTTTAATAAAGTGGATAAACTACAATTTTATTAAATAAAAAACTCAAGAAAATAGGACAAACACAAAATGGAAAACAACCACACAAAAGAAAGTAAACAGACTAAAAATCTCACCAGGGGTGAGGAATACAAAGTTTAGAAAAAGAAGACAATATGGAGAGGATAGAAACTGGGCCGGCTAAGGTTACCTATTAGGGATACTAGCTTGCCCAAGCTGCAAAAAAGATAAGACTACTCCCAATGTAAGGTGTGCTTTGTATTGTTGAAATGATCTACAAGTCTTGCGCTCATGAAGCTGAGGGAGTGCTTGATCCTTTGGGAGGCTTCAAGGTTAGCCTGTTGATGAGACTCTGAATCTGCAGAAAGCCAAGAGAGATGCATATTAGCAGTCTTAGAGAATACAGAATGAAGTGGTAGAAAGTTTAAATGAAATATGCAATTATTCGGTTCCAGCCAAATATTCTAAATAATTGCTCTGGAGCTGAGATCCCACAGATTCCGATGGGTAGAATTTAGACATGGGATCCAGGAGGTCCAAACATTGGAGACTAAGGATGGAGAAGAATCTGGAGCAAAGATTTGTATGAAGAAAGACCAAATTCGCTCCGAGAATTCACAGCCAAGAAAAAGATGGTCCACTGTTTTAGAACATTTGTGACAGAGAACACAAGTGTCTGTTGCGTTTAGATTACAACCTTTATAAATAGGTTTTTGAGAATAAGAATTTTGTTTTTCCAAACAAGGCAACAAAATAAAGTGATTTTGTTTGGGGATTTGGTTTTCCAGAACTAAGGGTATAGCTGGCTGCGGATTCTTTCATCTATTAAGAATTTGTAGAAGGACTTAATAGAGAAGGTTCCATTTTTTTCTATGGCCAAGTATTGAAACCTCTTGGTCATTAGAACATACCAGAATTGCATTGAAGATTGTGGTAAGATTGTCTATTATAGTTGTTCGAAAAAAGTTTCCTGAAAAGTTGAGTAATTGAGTGAATTGTCTTAAAGATATCTAAGGAAAATTACAATCCATAAACAGTGATGCCCAGGTGTCTTTAGGAGATTGTCCTTTATGTCATCTATCAAACCAAAAGGATGTGCTAGCACCATTTCTAATTGATTTGGAGATACATGCTCGAAACGACAGTAGGATGGTGTTAATCCCGCCCAGAAGAATTTATTTGTAGGCGTTGCGTTTTATGCGTTTTTTTCTCTTAATGAAAGAATATGGTTTACTCACGTTTGGGAAAAAAAAGTAATTGCAAATTATTCATTCTTGGCTAATTTGAAAATTCTTATAAGCTTTTTGCCTTTGGAAAGTATATGAATTAAAACTACATTAAAGTCACAAGCCTCATGCGATCCTTGAAAATGGGATTATTATGAGTGTGAAATTGACACCCAAATGCCTGTCAAATTAAGCTATTGACCCCAAACTTACCTGCCAAAAAAGAGCATTGACTTTGAAGTACCTGTTTGAAAATCTAAGCTCAATGCATCTGACATTCTTTCATCTTTAAATGTGTTGCTGTTAATGCAGGCCATGATTAATTGCCGGTAAACAAAGTTTATAAATAAACCAGTGCAAATCATTGCAACAGAAAGAAGGCAATTTCATTCAACCTTCAGCCTGATTTTATCATTTAATCTCCACAAAGTTCCACATAGATTACATAACTAAATAAAAGAGAAGAACACCAACACATTTATCAAACTAATTTCATAGCCAAAGATCACTACTTAATACAAGAAAAGAAAAGAATAACTGCAGGCATCAGCGGCCATCAGAAAGAAGAGAAACAGTTGAAGGAACTGAAGATGGACAAGATAGCATGAAGTTATCAAAGCCTTCATCTGCATGAGAGATCAAGAAATCAAGATTCAACGAAAACGGTGAGAATTCTGGAAGGGTTGAATCTCCATTCAGGAACTGCATGGCTTGCCTCATGCTTGGCCTGGAACTGGCCATAGGATGGCAACAGAGCAACCCCAGCTTCAGCACAAGCTCCATTTCTTCCAAAACATACTGTTTTTGTAGCCTGCCATCACAGGAAGCAAGAATGTCTCCCTTTCTCCAACTGTCTAACACCCATTCAACCAAAACAACATCCTCTCCATTTAAATCTACATTGGGTTCTATCGGCCTGCGGCCACATGCAACTTCAAGAAGGAACACTCCAAATGCATACACATCACTGCTTGTTGTGGCTTTGCCTCTCCTTGCTAGCTCTGGAGCTAGATACCCCATTGTCCCCATAACATGAGTTGTCTGAAAATCAGTCCCATGATCATACAATCTAGCAAGGCCAAAGTCCCCAAGCCTTGCATTGAATTCACTGTCTAGTAACACATTGCTAGCTTTGATGTCTCTGTGAATCACCACCTTCACCCACTCTTCATGCAAGTAGAGCAGGCCTGAAGCCACTCCTTTGATGATTCTGAACCTCTGGTTCCAGTCCAGACATGGCGTTGTTTGACTGAAGAGATACTTGTCAAGACTGCCGTTGGGCATGAATTCATAGACTAAGAGTAGTTCTCCCTTACGGCGGCAGTAGCCCAAGAGCTTGACTAAGTTCCTTTGCCGGAGCTGGCCAAGGCTCACAATCTCAGCAACAAATTCCTTTATTCCCTGCCTTGATTCATGAGAGACTTTCTTGACTGCCACTTCTGCTTTGGTGGTGGGTAGCACTCCTCGGTGGACACTACCAAAGCCTCCAAACCCAAGAAAGTGTCTATCTTTGAAACCTTCTGTGGCTTGGAAGAGTTCTTTATATGAGAAACGATGAGGACCATACTCCTGTTCCCAGTCCTCGCGTAGCTCTGCAAATTTGGCTCTCCTGGCCACTACATACCTGATAATCAAAACTGCTGTTAACAAGCATAGAGACACAGACACAGCCAGCCAGACTGTCCAGAGCATGGATTTATGGTTCTTAGTGTTGCTCTGAGGGAGTGAAGGCAAGCTATCAAGATCAAGATCAGTTGCCTTTCCATCCATACTGAAACTCCAGCCAAGAATGCTATGGGAAGTAAGGTCATCACCCTCAGATGATGTGAAGCCAACATACATGTCTTCTAATATTTGGCTGGAGAGATCAACATTGAATGACAGGAGAGGCCTTTTAGGCATTGGCACTCGAAATGGAGCTAAAGTCACATTAAGTTGCAAAACTTTGCTATCATATTCTACCCATACTTGCATCCGCTGCCCACTGCTAAGATTCATGTTGTTAAACTCTGCATTAGTATCACCTGTATAATATCCAGTAGTGTGTGAGCTGTTTGAAATCTCACTCTGAATATCAATGCCAACATGGTTGTCATCAATGTCTTGGAATTCTGGTGTAAGTATGGTGTCAAATTCTACACCAATGATGTGGTTCCCTGGATGTCCATTGTTTGTAGAATTGAGAAGGCCCATGTAGTGGCCTGACTCTCCATCAAGCGCCTTGGTTGGAGAGATGCAGAAGGTGAAACCATAGCTGCTGAAGCCAGGGTACTGGGAAACAATGGCGAATACAAAGGTGGTGGAGAAGGAGCGAGCAGCAGAGGATGGAGACATCTTGAAGCGGAGGGGGTAAGGGTAGAAGGCCTGGCCCTTGGATTGCTGCGTTGCATTGGTGATTTGCAAGATCCCATTAGCAGAGAAGCTTGAATTGCCATCGAGGCTGAGATTTGCATTGTGAAATCCATTGAAGGTGAAATTGTAGTTTTCAGCAGAAGATGTGATGTGTAGTAGTAGAAGCCAGAGTACCGCCGTTCTCAGAAACCAAGATATCATCGGGTTCATTGGATGCTCTGAATCACAATATATAACTCTTCTGGGGAATAAATTCCGGTTCTCAAGTCTTCAAAATCCATAAACTTGGGAACTTTTTTCTCCATGCAATCCACATGGTATTGAATTAGACTGGCTTCCAATTGGAATCTGGAAGGCAAAAGCACTGGTTATGATTAATTAGAAGAAAAAAATGAGCCCACAAAAAGAATTGGATTTGAGCATGAACTTTACCGAACTTGCGTCATGCATCCATGTTGAACCATCAGCAGCCTCCTGAACAACCCACAGATGCATAAGGTCTCATATAACAATACTGCTCCTTTGGCATTTTATATGATAACCACTGCAAAACTCACCTACAGGCTATTAATAAGACATCTGTGTTGAAGAAAACTTTTGTTGGTTCTCTGAGAAGGATGAAGCTGCACATATTTGATTGTCAGTGAGATGGAATAGTTGAGGCCTTAGAAAGGTGACTAGCCTCCCTTATTCTAGACACTACTGCATGAAGAAGCAAGGTGCGAAAATGATATTTTAAGATAAATCACAACTAACATCATTCAAACAAACGAGAATGCAATTTATTGAAACTTACAAGTTACAATTATACAGATTTCAAACTAGTTAAAGATGAATTTAGGAACAAAGTGGGAAGACTGATATATTTATTGAAGAAAATAGAGGTTCTTTCTTAAAAACAGTGTGAAACAAAGTGTTAATTCAATATGTAAAGTACTTCGGTGTGGTTCTGTCAATGGCGACAAAACCAGAAGCTCCTTTATTCACCTCTGAATCAATATCACTAAAATGACATTGATAAGGAAGCAATGGTGGAAGAAGTATGTCACCATTTAGAATCTGTGTAACTTGTCTCATACTTGGTCTGGCGGAAGGCAAGGGATGTGAACAAAACAATCCAAGTTTCAAAACCAAATCTAACTCTCCCAACGCATAGTCCTTTCCCAACCTCGGGTCCTTTGTCTCATATAAGGTTCCCATTTTCCAATTTGCAAACACCCAGTCCACTAAAACTTGTTCCATCTCTTGTTTATTTGGTTCTATGGCTCTCCTCCCACAAACAACCTCAAGTAGGAAAGCTCCGAAGGCAAACACATCACTGCTAGTTGTAACCTTGCAAGCTCTAGCAAGCTCAGGTGCCAGAAAACCCAGAGTTCCTACCACATTGGTGGTCTGAGGAGCTGCACCATGATCATACAATCTAGCAAGCCCAAAGTCACCTAGCCTTCCGTTCATATCACCATCCAGCAACACATTGCTGGCCTTAATGTCCCTATGGATCACAACTTTGTCCCAACCTTCATGTAAATACTGAAGACCAGATGCCACACCCTTGATTATCTGAAGTCTCAGACTCCAATCAAGAGTTTGCTTAGTTTCACTGAATAGAAATTTATCAAGGCTCCCGTTTGGCATGTACTCATACACTAAAAGAAGCTCTCCTTTGCGCCTGCAGTACCCTAAGAGCTGAACCAAGTTCTTGTGCCGGAGCTTACCCAGGCTCACGATCTCTGCCACAAACTCCCTCATTCCTTGCTTGGATTCATGAGAGACTTTCTTAACTGCAACTTCCACTTTAGAAGCTGGTAGGACTCCCCTATAGACCCTACCAAAGCCTCCAATTCCGAGAAGATACTCATCCTTGAAACCTCTAGTTGCCATGTATAGTTGTTTATAAGGGAACCGGTAGGATTCAAAATCTAGCTCCCAGTCTTCATGTAACTCCGAGAATTTTTTCTTCTTTGCTGCCGTAACTAGGACAGCAGCAGCAGTTATTAGAACAAACACTGAAAGGGCCAGGGGCAGCCATAGTGACAGAATTTTCTGATTCTTTTTAAATGATGTCGAAGTTTGAGGAAGTGGGGGGAGGCTCGATAGATTAAGCTCTGGAGCTTTACCATCAATCTTAAAACTCCAACCAAGAATGTAATGGTATGAATAACTAGTTCCAACTGCAGCAGTGAAACCCACATACATATTGTCCAAAATAATGCTAGACAGATTTATGGTTGAAGACAGGAGGGCAATCTTGGGTTTAGGTGTCCAGAGAGGAGCTAAAGTTACATTAAACTGCATATTTATTTCATCATATTCTACCCATGCTTGCATGGCCTTACCACTCACAAGAATCAGGTTCTGAAATTTGCCATCATAATCAGATGTAAAACCAGCAGATGTTGACTGGTTAGATATAAAACTATTGATGTCAATTCCGACATGATTGTTGTTAATATCTTTTGCTTCAGGGCTATACCAAGTGTCAAACTCAACAGCCAAGATATGATTGGATGCATTTCCGTTGTTTGTCGGGTTGACGAGTCCGAGGAAATAATTTGGTGAAGCTTTGGTCAAGTCTTTGGAAGGTGAGAGAACAAAAGTAAAACCAGCACTACCAAGCATTGGGTGCTCAGGGAAAATGGCGAAGACAAATGTGGTAGAGAAAGAAATAACATTGTTTGCTGGAGATCTTTTGAACCTCAGTGGAACAGGAAAGAAAGCATGGCCTTGTTCATGCATGGTAGAATTGGTCAGCCTCAGTAAACCTTCAGATGTGATTCCTGCCAAACCATCCAGGCTGAGGTTCACACCCTTGAAACCATTGTAAGTAAAATGATCACTTGCCGAGAGTGCGAGTTTCAAAAGGAAAGCCCAGAAGAAAATTTTCAGAGGCATCTTGCAGGGGTTTGTCTGACTCTCTGACAATGGTCCGTTAACTTCTTCGAAGCTTTATGGTTAATGGCTGAAATTAATCAAATGGTTAGATCAGAATGAGAGCATGTACTCATCTTGAAGGCAATCTGCTAAAATGATATGAAGAAGAACTGGTGCTTCAGAGAGGCTTGACGGCCAAGAGTATAGTCTAAAATTTGTTTCAAGTTCAAAACTTCACCAGCTTTTTTGGGTTTAAATTTTAGAATATGAATAAGGGGAATCAATTAAATAACTAGATATAGATATTAAAGACAACAATCCTGAAAATTCAGTGGGTAACAATATTAAAGAGTTGACAAAACTCTTTGTTTCCAAGGTGAGAGACCTCAGTCTGGAGCTATGTGAAAATACTATTGGTAACAAACATCATGAGGGAAAGGTCTCACTCTCGAACCCATTAAAACTTTATTAATTTGCATAGGCAACAAGCTTGAATAGAACAACAAACAGGGGAAGTTTCAGAGTAAAGTTTTCCAATTGTTTTTGGAAGAGATTTCCCAGGTATTAAGATAAAATTTGCCTACTGAATTGAGGATGTTTGTGACTCTGGTTCTCCGTAGACAAGTCAGCAGGGTCCCAAGCAGACAATATTAAGCAAGTCACGCGGGATACTAGTACAAGTTTGAATTGAGCACATCAAGACAAAGAAACAAAGAGAACAGGTGTCTGGTGCACTTCAATCCCACGACAATTTCTTGGAATTTCAGGTCACCATTATCTCATTTTGAGATTTATGTATGAAAACAAACTTCAACTTGAGGAATAGCATGCTCGTGGAGAACAATATCTTTGTTTCTTTTTCGGTTGAAGGTGGAAACACCATGTGATTTTTTGAAAGGAATACTTACAAGAGGAAACAAAAGAGAGAATACAAAGAGTGCATATGAAATAGACAAAGAAAACAAAAGTAAGAGACAGCCCTTAATCATTAGGAATGACTGGATGGGCCAAAAGAAAAGAGGGAGGGACCAAAAAAAAAAAAAAGGACTCCCAGGAAACAATCTCCTTAACTGATCATCCGTCCATGGCAGCATAAGCGTAATGAAAATGAGGTATCTTCAGTCGATCCCACAGTTGTAGACTCATCCAAGCTGGACAAGGAGCATAAGAAATTGAGACTATGTTTGATAGTAGACGCGGAATCCTCTAGTTTCAATCCCTATGGAGATCAATACCTAGACCTATATATATATATATTCATATTGCTCTACAACTGATTTGATTAGACAAAAACAGTATACTAACTACATAGAATCTGCAGTGTATCATGACACTGCACCAGTGCTTCCTCACTATATTATTCATTTGCTTGTAAAATCAGTGGACTTTCTCGCTCACACTATTTCCTAATTTAAGATTGAGAAGACAAACCGATGCTTCCAGTGACTGCTAATTTCTCCAAGTACCGTTTCTTTTGCAGAGAACTACAAACTGTATCTACCCTCAAAGCTTGTTTAGTTACAACACAATAGGATTTCTCACCTTTCAAGCAAGAGCTACACCAAGTCCCTAAATGGACGTCCCAAGTATAACATAATGGAAGAATTATAAAAAAAAAATTGCAAAAAGAAAATCAGAGACCAAGAATGAGACAACAATCTATGGAGGATATAGCTTGGCAATTCTATATTATTGCAAACTAAGTAAGCCAACCAGATCAACACAAATGATAGCATATACACTTCCTTCTTAGAATTAGTTAAATTACAAACACAGCAAAGGGAAAATCAAAGCAAGCTCCATAGAATCCATTCAATGCTAAGAGGAAAAGGAGCAATCTAAACTAAACCAAAACAACTTCACAGAATTCACCAACAATAAATTCATGGCAGATTAAACTATATGCATGAGAGAAAGAGAGAAGGCATACCATGTGGCTACTAATCAAGAGCACAACTACTCCAAAGACTTGAAGAAGTGATTTCCTCTCTTTGAAGCTTTTTATCGAGCACATGATGTGCAACAGTCCATAGACATTTAAGTGCAAGTGGTTAACCGCTGCGAGCTGTTCATATCCCGCGGGAAGGACTTGGCATGTTGCAATCATATCTTATGTAGTTTCGTGGAAAAATTATTTTTATACAAATTATTGTGACTTTGATGTGAAATCTGAACTAAAAATTTTGAACATGGGATTTCTCCTATTCCTTTATATTTATATTAGCAACATTTTTTTATTAAAATGGATAAATCAAAAATTTTATTTTAAAAAATTGAATACAAATGATTTTTGATAGTTTTTTTTTTCTTGATAATATGGGCAAGTACCACACACATTTTTTAATTATTTTACATTAACCACATATTGGGAGAAAGTCAAATTTTTAATCTCTTATATGAGAGTTAGTAGTCTTACTGATCAATTATTACAGTGTAGCATGTTTCTCACTATTATTTTGTATTTACATTAATTATTTTTTTTATAGAGATGGATCTCTAAATTTATTTCTAAAAAATGAAATATATGAGTCACTAATGTAATAAATAAAGTCAAATAAAATAGTTGTAATACAAATTGCACATGACCTACCACCAAGAGTGGGAAAAGCAAGTCTCTTGGATTCATGCAGCGCCGGCAACTAAAAGAGCCAAGCTAGAAGACCTCAATTCTACTGCTAAATATAGCCTAGACTTTCTCAGCGGCCAGGCAAGAGACCCCCCTTGATTGAGTAGTCCCTGTTGGTTTGGTCCTTCTCCCCCTGTTGGGGAATGTGTGTCTTCTTGTTTTCGTTGCTCCTGTTTTGTACTCCTGCTTTGGGCTCTGTGTAACCCTTTTGTTCTCTTTTGTTCTTACTTCCATTGCTTGTGGTAGCTTGTATCCTCCTCCTTTCCTAATGAATTGTGGTTTATCTATTTTTTCAAAAAAAAAAGGAGGGAAAGTTGAATTGACCATTTTTAAGCGGGAGCTATTTTTATTAGATTTTTAAATAATTTATAACATGTTTATTTTCTAATAGTATAATTTAAAATCAAATAATTTAATGCCTTTTTAATCAATTTACTAAATTTTGAAATTTTTAAGTAAACAAATAATAAAAAAACAGCTAATATGTTATTTCTTTATAAAAAAAGATAATAGTATTGAAATCGTATTAAAAAAAAATCTCTATTCCACAGACAGAAAAAAATTGAAACTTTACAAGAGTTTTTAAATTGTGAATGCCATATAATGGTATTCTATGTGCGGTGTACTAGGAAGTTCTCCATTAGTTTGCTTAGTCAAGGCATTTGCTATTTAGAAGTCTTTTAATATATGGTTTTATGTCAATGTCACCAAAGACTTTGAATTTTCATTCCCGGAGTATTCAATTCTATCCAAAAAAAAAAAAAATTTATTTTTTATTAAATCATGTAAAAATAATGCACTCGAATCTTCTAAGCCTTTATTTCTCTTCTCTTTAATAGATTGTGATTTATCTATTTTTCTTTTTAATAAAAGAATTAGAACAACAATGCATCCTCCCAGACTACGCGTCAATCTCATTCATTCGTATTTATTTCACTTTTTTTAATAGATTGTGATTTATCTATTTTTTTTAAAAAAGAAACAGAATAACAATGCATCCTCCTAGACTATTCTTCAAATACGTCAATCTCATTCACTCGTTTGTGTTTGGAAACGATAAGTTTAAAAATCACATTACAAACATATACAATTAAAAAATTCACATTCCTTTACCAAAAAAAAATCCAAAAAGCTGGCTCAGTCAAATTATTAAAATTAATACAGTTTTGAAATAATGGATAAAATTCTAAAAGAGGAATGATGAAAATCTAGAATAGTTAGAATAGTCTTAGGAATAAATGCATAAAAAAACTTAATAATTACTTTATAAAATATAAAAATATATACCAGAAATTTGTACAACTAATATAAATATACTTCACTTGTAAAATTTGACTTATTTTCTTTTTAATGAATTATGATTTATTTATTTTTCAAAAAAAATTGTATATAAAATCTTGAGTGAGGATTTTTTTTTACATATATTCTTCCAATTCTAAAAGTTCACACTGTACTTTTTTTTTCTAATGACTTTAGTCCACACTTCAAACCTTTTTGCATTCAAACTTAATTCCAAATCTTTTAGAGCTATACCCTGTTTAAAAAATACTTTAATCAAATACTCACACTCAAATCCTCAAACTAATGCATATGACCAAGAATATGAATTTAATAAACTAACTACCTAAGGTTCAGAATCATCAAAGAAGTGACTTCTCATGCCTTCCTCTGCTTTACATGAAGAGTGGGTGAATTAAATATAGTTGCACATCTTGCAGCAAAATATTTTAGTTAATGTCTTTTTTAAATAAACAAATAACTAACAAAGACTAACCAAAATTTTCCCATTTGTAGAATGGAATATTGTTATTCACATTAATTATTATAATTAATTATATTAATAAGATAATAATTAAATGTTAATTAATAAATTTTAAATTAATCATATTAATTATATATATTAATTTAAATATTAAAATACGGGTAATAAGTGCGTAGAGTCCCAATTTTTTCATTTTTTTTATTTTTTATTTTTTTATCAAGAGCCAATAAGAAACATGGTTCATTGATTTTTACTTGCTATTTTTTTTTTTTTTTTGAAAAAATGGATAAACCACTTCAATTAAAACAAGAACCATAACAACAACTCTCCACGAACCAAAAGTGAAGGAGACAAAAGGAAAGATAACACCATACCACTAGATGTGGTTCAATCGTCCAAAACATACAACACAAAAACAATAATAATAATAATAATAATAAAAAGGAACAGAGGCCATCCTCAAGGCCACACCCGAAAGAAATCTAACCTGTGGTAACATCTTTTTCCGGCGGAGTCTCCCTAGACGCCTCCACTAGAGGACCTAAAAACTCCAAGCTTCGTCTGATGGTCGAGATAGAATCTTCCAACTTCCCTTTAGATCCTTCTGCGACAATAGAGAACCAAGACACAATCATCCGATCAATTTTCAAGATAAGACAATGAGCAGGCAAGACAAGAGCATTAAATATGTGATTATTTCTAGCAAGTCAAATATTCCAAACAAGCGCTTTCACAACTAAGTCCCCAATATCCCTCAATGAGAGTTGCAAAAGCGATTTACAAGGTCCCCAGAGGAGGCACATAGAAGGAGGTGGTTTAGGCGGATAAAGAAGATTGATAAAGTAATTCCACACTTGTTTAACAAGATGGCAATTAATGAAAAGATGATTGACAGATTCAATCCCAGAAGGGCACATCACACAAGTTGCTATTGGAAGCCTGTTGCACCTTCTTCACTCAAGATTCTCTAGGGAAAGAATTTTATTCCTCCACACAAGCCAATTGAAGAGATTGATTTTTCTTAGACACAAGTTACGCCAAGAGAACTTCACCGCCGGGCATCTCAAATCTTGAGGGAATTATAAAAAGATTTTACCCAAAAAAAACACCATTTCCAGTGAGCATCCACCATTTTTTGTCTCCTGACACCCCGTCAGACGACCACAAGTGGTCTCTGTAAAGCAAAATATCCCTATTAGGCATGAAGGGGACTCATCTAAGAGAGGGACAAGGTCCTGAACCGTTCCATTAGGATGTAGATTATCTCTGAATTCCTCCGGCCTCAAATACATGGGCGCTCTACCATTTAACCAACGGTCTTTCCAAAAAAAGGTCTCATCTCCCTTATTGATACGATGCAAGATGCTGTTGGAATTTTTAGGAAAAGAAGAAATACAAAATAATTATAATAATAATAAGAAGAAGAAAATTTTTATTATCTGAATGCCCAAACTGATAAGACTCCATAATTTATTGAACTAAATAACAAACAAAGATATTGATTAACAACTTTGAATTATTCTCCAACACAATCTTAATTCAAACTTGCAAAATTTCATAGAACTTCAAACTTCAAACATGGAGCACTTCTCTCCATATTTCTAATATTCATAAAGTACTTCTCTTCATTATATGATGCACTTCTCACAAACGTGCAATTATTAGAACATATATCTTCAAAAAATTTCTTGGTGCACTTCTCATCAATTAATTCAAAAAATAGTTTCAGTTTCATCCACTTCTACTGAATATGCACATTCATTTATTTTTTTTATTTTTATTTTTATTTTTTGTAGATGCTCGAATCTTTTGCATTTGAAACATTGAGGTTTCCTCTTTTGCCAACAATCTTTCTCTTCACCTTGGTTAGAGCTGCTGTATAGCAACTGACCATCTTGATCATCCACAAATCCTCATAATAATAATAATAATAAAATTTTTATTGTCTGAATGCCCTACACAAATATCAAAATATCACTTGTTATATAGGCTAAAACAAATTAATAATACTCCACAATTTATCCAACTAAATAACAAATAAAGATATTGACTAACAAGTTAGAATTATTCTCGAATAGATGCATCCTCTAAGAGCTGGAAGACAGTTAGCCCGTCTGTCTAGGGAACAGATTCCACCGAGACAAACCATAATTGAATTGAACAATCTTCGCCCCACACCAAGTAGGATCTGCCATAAGCTTCCATCACCACTTCCCCCAATAGCGCTTGATTGAAGTAGAAAAGATCTAGAATTCCCCAACCCCCTTGGTCACGGGGACGGGGACGACAAAGATTCTTTCAGCAGACTTTCCATTTTACCAACAATTTTTTTTATTTTATATTAAAGCATCTAGGGGATTCAGCACAAAAATGCATCATTTTGGGATGCTCTTTAAATATATCAATTTTGCTAAGGGTGGTAACGTGGCGGGGTGGAGACAAGGAGGCCCCTTCTCATCCCCACCACAATGGAAGGAATAGTCTCTCCATCACCATCCCTGCACGGTAATACATTTATAAATTTAGTTTCTTTTAATTATTTAATACTAATTCCTGGATATTCTGGTTTACAATAATTTCAAATTGGGGGTGAATTCAACCAAGGAGACTCTAGAGAAGAATAACTCTAAAGGTGAAGATTTAGAGGATGATTTTGCTAAGAAAGTTAGGAAACTCTTCCCAGATGCAAAACCCCCTAACTTCTCCAAACTAGCCCTTAAGGTTACCCAATGCACAAAATAGAGTGAAAGATAGAAGAAACCCTTAACTAGGTGGACAAAGAGGCTGGTGACCTGGCTCCCCCTCCCCAATCAGCAAAAAAGAAGGGTCCCAGTTGCCACTCCCTTGAAACCTTAGATATAAAGGAAGCCAAATTGGAAGACTTAGCTATAATCATTAAGCATAGTTTGGAGTTCCTAGACCACCTATTGTCACAAGTGACCCAAAGGAGACGATAACTAGCTAGGGAGGCATCATATGTCCCTCCATGACCTTAGACTTCCCTAAGGTTGTTTAGTTTTCCTCTCTTCCACAAGAAACTAAATTAATTAAACAAATAAAAATACGAATTGAACAATCATAAAAAATTATACACCAAAAAATTATGAATTGAACAGCCATAAAGAATTATACATCAAACAAGGTATCTATTTCTTTTTTGTTATGCCTGTAATTTTTTTTAATAATATTATTATTTTTTTTAAAAGGTGGATAAACCACTTCTATTAATAAAACGATGAACACAGATACAACCCACAATCACAATCAGATGTGGTAACAAACCAAACACAAGTCCACTAGTCGTGGAACAAACCCAAAGCCGAAACCTAGAACAAAACACAACCCCACAACCACAGAGAAAGAAAACCCTTTCTTAGCCCCCCCAGAGATCAACACACAACTAGCTCATGATCTGATCAATCGCCTCCTCGGCATTTGCTCCTTCCACCTGCACTACCTCACTTTGCTGCAAAAACTCCAGACTACGTCGAGATGTGGTGATGGAGTCATCAAACTTCTCCTTGATATTTGCAGCAGCTTTCTTAGTGCATGCCCGAGCAACTTTCTTTTTAGCTAATTTAGGCGGCTCCACCACAAAACCAGTCATCAACTTTCTTTTTAATATTATGGTTTATCTATCTTTCCAAAATAATAATAATAATAATAATAATGATAATAATAATAATAATAATAATAATAATAAATACACCAAACAAGCAGTGCCTATGCAAATTTAAACACACCAACTATAAATATTCATACTAGTTTCAAAGCTCAGAAGACGGAAAGGTATAAATCCTATGTCTAAAATACAAGATAATAACTGCAGTTCTGCAGTGTAACATCAAGCAGATATCAATGATCCCCATAAAGAAGAGAAACAGTTGTAGCCATTGAAGACGGACAAGATATCACGTGGCTATCTAAGATTTCATCTCCATGAAAGCCCAAGATTTCATCATAATTTAATGAAAATAGAGAAAATTCAGGGAGTGGGGAATTTCCATTGAGGTACTGCATGGTTTGTCTCATGCTTGGCCTGGAAGTGGGAATAGGGTGACAACAGAGCAATCCCAGCTTTAGCACCAGCTCCATCTCTTCCAACACATACTGTTTATCTAGCCTGCCATCACTGCAAGCAAGAATATCTCCCTTTCTCCAACAATCCAACACCCAGTCAATAAAAAACACATCCTCACCATCTCCATCTACTATCAGTTCTACTGGTCTCCGGCCACATGCAACTTCAAGAAGGAACACTCCAAATGCATACACATCACTGCTTGTTGTGGCTTTGCCTCTTCTTGCAAGCTCTGGAGCTAGATACCCCAGCGTTCCCATAACACGAGTCGTCTGAAAATCAGTCCCATGATCATATAATCTAGCAAGGCCAAAGTCCCCAAGCCTTGCATTGAACTCACTGTCCAGCAAAACATTACTAGCCTTGATGTCTCGGTGAATTACCACTTTCACCCATTCTTCATGCAAGTAGAGAAGCCCTGAAGCCACTCCTTTGATGATTCTGAACCTCTGGTTCCAGTCCAGACAGGGTGTTGTCTGGCTGAACAGATATTGGTCAAGACTGCCGTTGGGCATGAATTCGTAGACTAAGAGTAGTTCTCCCTTACGGCGGCAATAGCCCAAGAGATTGACTACGTTACGGTGCCGGAGCTGGCCAAGGCAAACAATCTCAGCAACAAATTCTCTGATTCCCTGCTTTGATTTGTGGGAGACTTTCTTAACAGCAACTTCGGCTTTCGTGGTTGGCAGCACTCCTTTGTGGACACTTCCAAAGCCTCCAAGCCCGAGTAAGTGTTTTTCCTTGAAACCTGTCTGTCGCTTGGAAGAGTTCTTTGTATGAGAAACGATGAGGACCATACTCTTGCTCCCAGTCCTCACGTACCTCGGCAAATTTGATTCTCCATGCCACCACATACCTGATGATCAATGCTGCAGTAAACAAGCCTAGAAATGCACATACTGGTAGCCAGATCACCCAAGTCTTGGATTTCTTCTTATCGGTGCTGCGAGTAGGAAGTGAAGGCAAGCTGTCAAGATCAAGATCAGTTGCCTTTCCATCAATCTTGAAGCTCCACCCAAGAATGCTATGGGAAGTAAGGTCATCACCCTCAGATGATGTGAAACCGATGTACATGTCCTCTAACAGTTGGCTGGAGAGATCAACGTTGAATGACAGGAGAGGCCTTTCAGGCATTGGCACTCGAAATGGAGCTAAAGTCACATTAAGTTGCAAAACTTTACTATCATATTCTACCCATACTTGCATTGGCTGCCCACTATTAAGACTCAGGTTGTGAAACTTTGCATTAGTATCACCTGTATAATAACCTGCACTGCGAGCGCGCTTTGAAATCTCGCTCTGAATGTCAATGCCAACATGGTTGTCATCGATGTCTTGGAATTCTGGTGTTAGTATGGTGTCAAATTCTACACCAATGATGTGATTCGACAGGTGTCCATTGTTTGTAGAATTGAAAAGGCCCATGTAGTGGCCTGATTCTCCATTAAGTGCCTTGGTTGGAGATATGCAGAAGGTGAAGCCATAGCTACTGTAGCCGGGAAACTGGGAAACAATGGCGAATACAAAGGTAGTGGAGAAGGAGCGAGCAGCAGCAGACTGAGACATCTTGAAGCGGAGCGATGTAGGGTAGAAGGCCTGGCCCTTGGATTGCTGTGTTGCATTGGTGATTTGCAAGATCCCATTAGCAGACAAGCTTGAATTGCCATCAAGGCTGAGATTTGTGCTGTGGAATCCATTGAAGGTGAACTCATAGTCTTCAGCAGAGGATGTGATGTGTAGGAGTAGAAGCCAAAGGACTGCATCTCTCAGAAGCCAAGATATCATCAAATTCATTGGTTGCTCTGAATTACAATATATATACCTTCTGGAGAAATCTTTTGGTTTGTAGATCTTCCAAAAAGATGAACTTGGGAAATTTATTCTCAATGACATGCAACTCACACGCCTCTGGAAAGCAAAAGCACTTATAATTCATTAGCAGAAAAGCCGATCCTACCAAAAAAAATTGAAATTTGAGGATGAGCTTTACCAAGCTTGTATCATGCATTTAAGTTGAACACCTGAGCAGCCTCCTGGAGGAAGTTTGGCAATGACTGGGAACATCTCTAGTGCTTATCTTGCAGTTTATATGACAACCAATGCCGACCAGTTCATGCCCGAGAAGATTTTGTTTGTTCTCTGAGAAGGATGAAGCTTCACACACTCTATCATCAGTAAGATTGATAAGTCAGGCCTTGCGAAGATGATTGCCACCATCAGATGTTAGGACCAACTGAAAGATAAACATGGTATGAAAATGCTATTTGAAGATAAATCACAAGTAACATCATTCAAACAACATAGAACTAATCTGAACAAGCAACTGGCTAATATTTACTATTCAAAAGAAAAAGGAGACAAATATACTTATTGAAAGATGAGCACAAGCCAACGCAATGTGGTTTATCCACATTTCCTTAAAAACTTTAAAGAAAAGCAGAAGGCTTTCTTTAGCAAAATAAAATTTACCTGCTATGCTGTGATTCCACAAGAAATGCCAAGAATTTAATGAAGGAAGGAGAAGTAGTTTGAAAAGTAAAAAAAAAAAATTCTAAAATGGACAAATAGTACCAGAAAAGGTTTCACATGAAGAAATAGCAGTAGCATGTGTAAGGAACCAAGGATTTTTCACATAAGATGGATCCACTTACACATGAATTACAAGTATGCTACTGTCAAATAATATAAACACGAATATAGGAATAAAATGGATAACCTGATATATTTATCGCAGAAAAAAGAGATTAATTTTTAAAAAAGATGTAAAACATGGTGCTAATTCACTATGTAAAATACTTATGGTACAAAAGTTCAGTTCTGTCAACCACCACAGAACCACAAGACCCACTTCCTTCAGTTTTATTCACTTGCCAATCAATACACTAACTGGACTTATGATACAAGAGTTCAGTTCTGTCAGCGGGGGAAGAGGCGAATCTCCATTTAGGGTCTGTGTAACTTGTCTCATACTTGGTCTGGCTGAAGGCAAAGGATGTGAACATAACAATCCCAGCTTCAAAACCAAATCTAGCTCCTCTAATACATAATCTTCTCCCAATAACAGATCTTTCGTCTCATATATTGTTCCCATTTTCCAATTTACAAACACCCAGTCCACCAAAACCTGTTCCATCTCTTGTTTATTTGGCTCTATGGCTCTCCTCCCACAGACAACCTCAAGTAGGAAAGCTCCAAAGGCAAACACATCACTGCTGGTTGTAACCTTGCAAACTCTAGCAAGCTCAGGTGCAAGAAAACCCAGAGTTCCTATCACATTGGTAGTCTGAGGAGCAGCACCATGATCATATAATCTAGCAAGTCCAAAATCACCTAACCTCCCATTCATATCACTGTCCAGCAACACATTGCTGGCTTTAATATCTCTATGAATCACAACTGTATCCCAACCTTCATGTAAATACTGGAGACCGGAGGCCACACCCTTGATTATCTGATATCGCATACTCCAGTCAAGAAGTTTTTCACCATTGCTGAATAGAAAGCCATCAAGGCTCCCATTTGGCATGTACTCATAGACTAAGAGTAGCTCCCCTTTGCGTCTGCAGTACCCCAAGAGCTGGACCAAGTTCCTGTGCCGGAGTTTACCCAAGCTCACAATCTCTGCCACAAACTCCCTTAATCCCTGCTTTGATTCATGTGAGACTCTCTTGACTGCAACTTCCATCTTAGATGCTGGTAGGACTCCTCTGTAGACCTTACCGAAACCTCCAACTCCGAGAAGATACTCATCCTTGAAGCCTCTAGTTGCCTTGTATAATTGTTCATAATGGAATCTGTTGGACTCAAACTCTAGCTCCCAGTCATCATGTAACTCCGAGAACTTTTTCTTCCTCACCACAAGAACTGTTGTTGCACCAGCAGCAATTATCAGACCAAGCACCGAAAGAACCAGGGGCAGCCATAATGATAAAATCTTCTGATTCTTCTCAAATGATGTAGAAGTTTTAGGTAGTGGAGGTAGGCTTGAAAGATTAAGCTCAGGAGCCCTGACATCCATCTTAAAGCTCCAACCAAGAATGTAATGGTATGAATAACTAGTTCCTTCTGCAGCAGTGAAACCAACATACATATGGTCCAAAATAATGTTAGAGAGATTTATGGTCGAGGAAAGGAGGGGAACCTTGGGTTTAGGTGTCCAGAGGGGGGCTATTGTTACATTTAACTGCATATTTATACCATCATATTCTATCCATGCTTGCATTGGCTCACCACTCAAAAGGATTAGGCTCTCAAATTTACCATTGTCATCAGAAGTAAAACCAGCGGGTGCTGACTGGTTAGAAATATAACTATTGATGTCAATGCCAACATGATTGCTGTTAATGTCTTTTGCTTCAGGGCTGTACCATGTGTCAAACTCAACGGCCAAGATATGATTAGATGCATTTCCATTATTTGTCATATTAACCAGGCCAAGGAAATAATTAGATAAGGAATGGGTCAAGTCTTTGGAAGGTGAGAGAACAAAAGTAAAACCTGCACTACCAAGCATGGGGTGCTCAGGGGAGATGACAAAGACAAATGTGGTAGAGAACGAGGCAACATTATCTACCTGAGACCGTTTAAACCTAAGTGGAACAGAATAGAAAGCATGGCCCATGCCATGCATGGTATAATTGGTCAGCCTCAGAAGACCATCAGATGTGATTCCTGCCAACCCATCCAGGCTGAGGTTTACACCTTTGAATCCATTGTAAGTAAATTGATCACTTGCTGAGGATGCGAGTTTCAAAATGAGAGCGCAGAAGAAAATTTTCAGAGCCATCTTGCAAAAGTTTGTCTGACACTTTGATGACAGTTTGTTATCTTCTTCGAAGTTTTATGGGTAAAGGCTGAAATTGATCAAACGGATGGGTCAGCACAAGAAAAGGCAGTCTACTAGAAAGATATGAGCTAGAACTGATGGTCTAAAGAGGATTGACAGACAAAGACTATAGTCTAAAAGCTGTTCCAAGTTCAAAACTTAAATAACTTTTTTTGTGTTTATATGCTAGGATATAAATAGGGGAATCAACGAGCTAACTACATGTAGGAATCAAAGACAACAGTCCTGAAAAATCAGTGAATAACACCACACCTTTGTTTTCCAGCTGAAAGACCTCGGTTTGGAGCTAATGTATTATTGAAAACAAATATCATGAGGCCAAGGTCTCATCCTTGCACCCATTAATATTCTATTAATCTGCAAAGGGAATAAGCTTGACCAGTAGAACCAAGAGGACAAGCTTCTGA
The DNA here is from genome assembly GCA_020875875.1 of Dioscorea alata. NCBI lineage: Eukaryota > Viridiplantae > Streptophyta > Magnoliopsida > Dioscoreales > Dioscoreaceae > Dioscorea > Dioscorea alata. The sequence goes on along the minus strand of CM037023.1, from coordinate 649,194 downwards.
GAAAAGTTTGCCTACTGTTTTTGGCAGATTTGCCAGGTCTCTAAGTATGGTCCGCTGGTTGCTTCAAAGGGTAGTCAGATAAATTTAGGATAATAGTCACTCTGCTTCTATGCAGACAAGGTAGCACGGTCTTAAGCATTCAATATGAAGTAAGTCAACTTGGAAGTCAGTCCAACTTTGGTTCAGCACATCAAGACACAGAAACAAAGGCACTAGAGGTATCTGGTGCACTTCAATCCCACAGAAAATCCTTGGAATTTCAGGTTGCCAGTACCTAAGAAAATACTCTCTAGCTTCCTGTTACCATATGTATAGATGGATCTAAACCATAATTGATTAGACAAAAACAATTTCCATCAAACTACCTCCATGGCAACTGTAGTAGATAATAACACTTGCAGTATTGACTTGTATAAAGATGAGAAGACTGAAATGTTGTTTCCAGTACTCTTAATTTCTCGAAGTATAGTTTCTTTTGCAAAGAACTACTAAACTGCATCTACCATCAAGCTCGATTAGTAACAACACAATAGGGTCTCTCACCTTTGAAGCAAGAAATGCCAAGTCCTTATAGTGGTGGTGGGTGTACCAATTATAACTTGATAGAAGAAATGAAAGAAAAAAGAAAAGAAGAAGAAAATCAAAGATGAAGAATGAGACAACACTCTATGGGTGATAGCTTGACAATTCTATGGTTCTGTAGGCTATTAGGATTAAAGCAAATGAACTAGGTAGATGTTAGAAACAACCAAGGTAAGACCCATCTATGTTAGGATATGACTATATAAATTATAAAGTAATGAACAAGAATGGATTCTTAGATTTAACTATATAAAATAAAGATATAATATAAAGACTAATCTAATATATTAAAGATGAAATAAGAATTTAATGTAAATACTAGTCTATTTTTATTGAAAAAATGGATAAACCACACTACTATTATAACACAACAAGACATTCTAATCTCTCTTTTTTTCTCAACAAAACATCCTATTATATCGAAAAGAGACCAATTAAACCAAAAATCATCAACAAAAATGAGTGTTTTTTTTCTTTTCTTTTTGATAATGTGGGTAAGTCACCACACACAACATCTATTTATGCCTCAACCACACATTGGGAGGGAGGGAGTTGAACTCTTAACCTCCAATATGGGAGTCAAATGCCTTAACCAAATGAATGCATGTACATCTCCTTCAATTCTTAGATTTAGTTATATTACAAACACAGCACCAAGAGAAGGCAAATTAAAGCAACCACAAATGGATAAACTCGTTAAAACACTACATCATACTCCATAGAATTCACTCAGGAAAAAGAGCAAATCCAAAACAAATCAAAATAACTATAGAGAATTCACCAACACTAAATTCATCTCAGATTAATCTAGGGAAAGAGAGAGAAGACATACCATGTATAGCAAAGAAAAGCAGAGCAACTCTGAAGAATGAAGGAGTTCCTCTCTGAGGCTTTTTATTGAGCATATGATGTGCAAAGGTCCAGGTACACTTAATATAGCAAGTGGCGCTGCACTGTAGACTGTCATTTCCCGCGACAAAAGTTGGTCGTTTCGTTGCAGTCGTTGTACATGAACCTCGTGTTGCAATGACATGACAAAAATGCCCTTAAAATCTAACCGCTGTAATTTGTGAAGAAGTTCGGGTGGTAAATGTACTATTTCTATTCAAACGACACAAATGGTCAGTCTACCTACCATTTGTCAAAAAAGTTGGATTTGACTTGGAAATTTAAGAGTGTATCATGATGATCCTAAGAACATATGCAACTATACTAGTGGTCAAAGTCTAGATAGCATTTTTTTTTTTAATGAAAAAGTGGGAAAATGGCACTTTTCTAAAGTTGGATTATATTCCCCATTACAAAAAAAAAAAGAGAAGTTGGATTATATTTAAAAGTTCAAAGAGTGGAATTAATGTTCCATGGCTGCTTCTACATTGTAATGGGTAATGACTTATAAGAAAAGTCGCAAAAACATTCCATCCAATCAAGTTGAGTTTTAAAGATGATTTTTCCCGTTATTTAAAATAAAAAGCTTAAATAAAATGGAAACAACCAATGTCTAATGCAGTGGATTGTTATTTAAATGATGAATAAGTAGATTCAAAGTCAAATCCCTATGTGGAAACAACCTCTATGACAGTATCATATAAATACTATATAGTATTGTATAAATATTATAAAAATACTATATACATACCATAGTAATGTTGCAACCACTGCATAGGCAGTATTGTTTCAATACTATACACAACACTTTAAATATACTATAAAAATACTATAACACTAATGTTCATTTACTGTTCATTAACAATTTTCGTGGCCGTCACTTGTCAGGGGAAGAAAAGATAAATCGCAATTGATTGCACATCCATAACACATTCAAATATTTATGTAAGTAAGAACAAATTTAGTTTGTTTATGTTTTTTTTTTAATAATAATCAGTTTTTTCACAAAAACAAAAAAAAATCTAAATAATCTATTACAATTTTTAATAGCTAGAATGGATCATAAATTCTTTAAAAATGTGAAAATTTTTTATTTAAAAAATATCTTTAATATAATTAGTAAAAAAAGATTATCCTCACAAATTCTTAATCGACGGAGGTACCCGTAGCCAGCTTTACCCTTAGTTCTGGAAAACTCGTTCACCTAGTAAAATCACTTTTTTTTGCTGGCTTGCTTGGGATAACAAAATTCTTACCCTTGACAACCTACTCAGGAAAAGTTGTAACCGAATTACTACTGACACTTGTGTCCTCTGCCACAAAAACTCTGAATCAGTGGACCATCTTTTTATTGGATGCGGATTCTCATTACAAATTTGGTCATTTATTCGAAATATTCTGGCTTTAGAACAATTTCCGTCCTCAGTTGCCAATATCTGGACCACCTGGATTCCCTCACTTGATGTTACACAACGGAATTTGTGGGATCTTAGTGCCCGAGCCTTCATCTGGAATATTTGGCTTGAACGGAACAATCGCATTTTTAATCTTAACTGTTCTCCTATTCATTTAGTTTTGTTTAAGATTGCTAACTTGTTACTCTCTTGGCTCTTTGGGATTCCGAGTCTCATTAGCAGGAGAAAACTGAAGCCTCTAGGAGGATCAAGCGTTCACTCAGCTTTTTGAGCACTAGACTTGCAGCTCATTCCGGTGACACCGAGCACTCCACGGATCGAGAGTAGTCTTTTGTAGCTTCAGCTTGGACTGGCCTGTGACTTCAGACTGATGTCTTCGCCGGTTCAGCTTTTCTTATCTTTGTTGTTCGGTTGTTTTATGTTGTTTGTTGTTCCCCTCACCTCTAGTGAGGAAATCAGTCTATTTTTTCTTGTGTGCGGTTAGTTTTTATTTCGAGTATGTACTGTTCTGTTTTTTTTAAATAAAATCACGATTTATCCACTTTATTCCAAAAAAAAAAAAAAGATTATCCTCGACCATACTATTGTTTGAACACAGGATTAAAATCCTCAACCCCTAAATAGGGAAAGAAATAAAATACTAAAGGTGGTGAAATTTTTTTTTTTCAAGAGAATTCTCTCTCATATTTATCAGTTATTATTGAAGTTGATCAAATGTTTTTTTTTTTTTTTAATTCTTGGAGGCCAAGATACCAGGCCTCGTTCTGTTGATGATTTGTGGGGTACTTGGCGCTTTCTTTTTCCTAAACCATTCAGGGATGCTATTAACTTAATTGCTAGATCCATGCTGTGGAATGTTTGGCTTAAAAAAAATGCTCGTATCTTTAGCAACATTCACTCTATGCATTGTTTTGTGCTGTCAAAAGTTTTTTATATGTTCTTGTCTTGGATTTATGCAGCTCCGGATGCCAAAAGATCCAAATTAGAAGGATCAGTTCTTGTTGCTAGGCATAGCCTGGAGTTTCTCGGTGGCTAGACAGGGGTTTTTGAAGCTCCGATGGAGTAGTTTCTCTTGACGTTGTGGTTTGCAGCTACCCTTTTTGTGCCCGAGTGACCTTTTGTTTTCTGTCCTTTTGCTTTTGTATTGTTTTTTTTTTCCCTTTTCTCGTTGTTTCTTTTGTGCTTTCGTCTTGTTCCTTCTCCATTCCTTGTTGTTAGTTTATTTCTATTTTTTTTAATACATGTGGTTTATCCACTTTTCGCAAAAAAAAAAAAAAAAAAAAAAAAAAAACCTAAACCTCCGTACTCCATCATTTTAAGAATTCATAATGAGAGAGAATTTTTTTATAAACTAGATAAACCACAAATTAATTTAAAAAAAAAACATACACAATTAATGAGCAAGAAAAGCTTACATAAAGCACAGATAAAACATAAAAAGAATAATCCACTAGTTGTGGGGGATAAGGAGAAGAACAACATAAGCACTCAAGTAAGGCATAATGAAATTTGGATTAGAAAACCTAGAAAAAAAAAGAGCATTTACTTAGATGGTTCTGCCATGGAGAGGTGATTCCTCTTAGGGATTTTTCCATTTATATATGTACATATATCTCTTCTCTTATTCAGATATATGGTATAATACCTGAATTTGTCTCTTTACTTTTCTCTCTCTCTTTCCTTTTGGTCCATTTACTCAGCTCTACTCTTGAAAATGGGCCCACGTAGTTTCTCTATACTTGAAAATGAGCCAACTAGTTCTTATATTTTCAAGAGTAGATGGATTAGTTGGGAAGGGAATAAGAGTAGATAGACTAAGTGGATCTATTTTCAAGAGTAGAGGGACTAGTTGGGAGCATTTCTGAGTAAAGAGACCAAAAGAGAAGAGAGAGAAAAATAGAGGGACCAATTCGGGTATTATACCCAGATTTATTGTGTTGTTTCCATTTCTCATATTATCAATGTAAATTTATAAAAAAATATTTTTAATAAATTATGATTTGTTTATATATATATATTTAATAAATTATGATTTGTTTATATATATATATATATATATATATATATATATATATATATATATATATATATATATATATATATATTGACATTTTTCTTTTTTATTGGATAAACCACTGCTTCAATTAATAAAAATAAACAAAAACATAAGAGGGACATCCTCCAATAGGAGTGGAGTCTAGCTAGGGAAGCAATGACAACAACAACTTGAAACACAAATGAAACAGATAACAATGGAAGATAGATATATAAAAAAAAAAAAGTAAACGTGGAATCTAGCAATGTCCAAGAGCCTAACAAAGGGTGTCATCCATCCAAGCAACACGACCGAGAGGTGGAGTGATGAGATATGAGTGTTTAGCTGAAACAGGCATTAATCATCTGGACCCTAGGATCATTCTGTGTGGGATCATGTAAATTGCATGCTTCTTTTCACTAGAGCTGCGGAGTCCTCAAGCCTGGCTCGCTTCGCCTCAGGAATTACAGAAACTCATAGAAGAAATATGTGATTAATTTTAATAATAATTGCAATTAGCTCTAGCAATTTAGAATTAAACTTACAATTATTTTGTTTTAGCCAAATGCTCCAACCAATAGCTTGGGTTAGAGTATCCCAAGTGGCCTAAAAGCAAAGTCAAGGTTGTTCCTCTAGGAAGCCCATAGCTCAGTCAAAGACATGAGAAATCATGAGATTCTAAAGATTTGCCCATAATGATTCCATAATCATGCAACAAAAAGGTAGCGAAGGAGGAGGTGGTTGACAGTTTTAATCCCTAAGTGATAAAGCACCCAAGTAGATGTTGGAAGTTTGTTGCACCCTTTAGTAGCAAGGTTCACGAGAGTGAGGATCTTGTTATCCCAGTTAGCTAGTTACAGACGTTAACCGTCTAAGGGCAAGGACTTTCTCAAGTAATTAATGTCTTATGATTAAGTAACCCACCATCGTTGAGGAAGCAATAGAAAGATTTAATTGAGAAGATTGTGGTGGGTGTCAAGCCCTAAGACTTATAGGCCCCTTTACACATGGAAGGTCCAGAAACCCTTAAACAGATGTGAGGAACAATAGGATCGTATGAGGGCGGTAGAGACGGGAAGAAAAATGGGAGAAAGTACCAAATAGAACCCATGGGTATGTCAGATGATTAAAAAAAAGTTGGGCCAAATGTCCTTGGGTGCATGTCTGTTAACCCACCAATCAAGTCAGAATAAGGTGAAGGATCCATCTTTGATGATAGGAAAAATGTAAGTGCAGAAGGGAGGAAGACAGCCTAGTAGTCCATTCCAAAAGAAAGACTTTCGTTTGAGGAAATTGTGATGAAGGTGATAGATGGAGGGACTTTGGAAATAATTGAAATGGATGATTGGTGCCCCGGACTAGCAGTTGTTATTCACTATCTTCTACCGCCATTTGTTGAGTAAAGCATTGTTGAAATCCTTGAGGTTTAGTATACACCATTGGCCTTGGTTCCGAGATATGTATAGTCTTTTTAATTGATATATCGCCATCTAGGACTATCAATGATCAGTCCAAGACTGAGAAGTTGCACTAGAGGAAATTGTTACAAAATGTATAAGCTACTATTCACACTATTTACCATGCAAGAGGAAGGATTCGAATTGCTGACCTAGCAATACCAACATTGGCACCACATATTTTTCATACATTTATTATGCATGATAAAATGACAAATTCTCGCATTTTCTTAGACTTGACTTCCTTCTTTGGGTTGGGTTGGTTTCCACCCAACGGTCTGAACACATTATTTATGCATGCACAAATATATATAATATTAGGATTGATTTTGTTCTTATTTGAGTTGGGTTAGTTTCCACCCGCCACTTGAATGTCTAGTTTTATAAATATAATGTCAGTGTCACCAAAGACTACGAATTTTCCGAAAGGCTTCAATTCTATCCAAGTGCTAAGCATTAGAATTTCGTTTACTTGATGATGTTTAAAATGGCAAGACAACAAAGTCTAAAATCACATTACAAACATGTTTCGCAGGAAAAGTCGCATCCCAAAAGGCCACATCGGTCAAACAAACAAAAATATGAATTTAAACTAAACCATAAAGAACAGTACAACAAAAACGGTGTAAAGCCAGACTCAACTTCAGAAAATAATGCTTTCCTCTTTACAAACAGGATATTCAAATTCACACAATCTTCCTCTTGATTGATTAATTATAAATACTCACACAAATCTTTTGATAAATATGTACAAGTTAAGAAAGTAAACTTTCAATTTTTGAGTTAGAAAAAAAAAATACTAAATCCCCTGCTACATGGGTGGTAATATTCACACAAGTTTCATAGGTCGGGTGGCCCAGTAATACAAACTCTTCATCTAGAAAACAAGAGAATAACTACAATTCTCTTGTCCAGTATCACAAACTGTCATTACCGCCCACCAGAAAGAAGAGAAAACATTGAAGATGGAAAAGAAACCAGGTAGTTATCAAAACCTTCATCTGCATGGGAGTCCAAGATATCAGCACTCAATGAAAATGGTGAAAATTCAATAAAAGGAGAATCTCCATTGAGGTACTGCATGGCTTGCCTTATGCTTGGCCGGGAAGTGGGCATAGGATGACAACAGAGTAATCCCAGCTTCAGCACCAGCTCCATCTCTGCCACCAGATACTGCTTATCTAGACTGCCATCACTGGAAGCAAGAATGTCTCCCCTTCTCCAATTATCCAACACCCATTCAGCCAAAACAACATCCTCTCCAGCTCCATCTACATTGGGTTCTATCGGCCTCCGGCCACATGCAACTTCAAGAAGGAAAACTCCAAACGCAAACACATCACTGCTTGTTGTTGTTCTGCCTCTCCTTGTGAGCTCTGGAGCAAGATACCCCATTGTCCCCATAACATGAGTTGTCTGAAAATCAGTTCCATGGTCATATAATCTAGCAAGGCCAAAGTCCCCAAGCCTTGCATTGAACTCACTGTCAAGCAACACATTGCTAGCCTTGATATCTCTGTGAATTACCACCTTCACCCATTCTTCATGCAAGTAAAGAAGGCCTGTAGCCACTCCTTTGATGATTCTGAATCTGTGATTCCAGTCAAGACATGGTGTTGTCTGGCTGAATAGGTACTTGTCTAGACTGCCATTGGGCATGAATTCATAGACTAAGAGTAGTTCTGTTTTGCGGCGGCAATAGCCCAAGAGATTTACCAAATTTCGGTGGCGGAGCTGGCCAAGGCTCACAACCTCAGCAACAAATTCCCTAATTCCTTGCCTTGATTCATGGGAGACTTTCTTGACAGCAACTTCTGCTTTAGTGGTTGGTACCAGTCCTCTGTAGACACTACCAAAGCCTCCAAACCCAAGAAAGTATTCCTCCTTGAAGCCGTCTGTTGCTTGGTAGAGTTCTTTATATGAGAAACGGTGAGGACCATACTCCTGTTCCCAGTCCTCTCGTACCTCAGCAAACTTGCTTCTCCTTGCCACCATATACCTGATGATCAAAGCTGCTGTTAACAAGACTAGAAATGCAGATACAGAAAGCCAGATTAACCAAGTCTTGGATTTCTCCTTCTTATTGGTGCTACGAATAGGGAGTGAAGGCAAGCTCTCAAGATCAAGAGCAGTTGCATTTCCATCCATATTGAAACTCCAACCAAGAATACTATGGGTGGTAACATCATCACCCTTGGATGCAGTGAAGCCTACATACATGTCCTGGGATATATGGCTGGAGAGATCAATATCCAATGACAGGAGAGAGCGTTCGGGCATTGGTAGCTGAAATGGAGCTAAAGTCACATTGAGTTGAAGAGCTTTGCTATCATACTCTATCCATACTTGCATCCTCTGCCCACTGCTAAGGCTCATGTTCTGAAACTCTGCATTAGTGTCACCTGTATAATAGCCTGCACTGTGAGAGCTGTTGGAAATCTCACTGTGGATATCAATACCAACATGGTTGTCATCAATGTCGTGGAATTCTTGAGTTTGTATTGTATCAAACTCCACACCGATTATGTGATTTGAAGAAAGGCCATTGTTTGTGGAATTGAGAAGGCCCATGTAGTGGCCTGAGTCTCCATGGAGCGCCATGGTTGGAGAGATGCAGAAGGTGAAACCATAGCTGCTGAAGCCAGGGTACTCAGTGACAATGGCGAATACAAAAGTGGTGGAGAAGGAGAGAACAGAAGTGGATTTAGACATCTTGAAGCGGAGCGGTGAAGGGTAGAATGCCTGGCCCTTGGATTGTCGTGTTGCATTGGTGAGCCGCAAGAGCCCATTAGCAGCCAAGTTCGTGTCGCCATCAAGGCTGAGATTTGCATTGCTGAATCCATTGAAGGTGAATTCATGGTCTCCAGCAGAAGATGTAATGTGCATGAGTAGATGGCAGAGTAATGCAACTCTCAGAAGCTGAGATATCATCTGAATCACTTGTTGCTCAGAAATGAAATAAATAAATCTTCCAAAGAAACAATGCAGATCTGAAGCTTTTCCAACTCGAGAAATTTCTTCTCTATGATGTGTGACCCACTGGTTCTCATTTGCAATCTGGAAGACAAAAGCACTGATTATTAATTACCAGAAGAACATTGTTAAAAAATGAGCCTCCAGAAAGAATTGGAATTTGAGGATGAACTTTACTGAGATTGTATGATGTTTTGGCTGAATCCATGAGCAGCCTCCTAAACAATAGGCAGGTGTCTAACTTCCTATGTTACTGGGAACATCTCAAGTTCTTTTTGTGCATTTTATATGGTGACAACTGCAAAACTCACCTGCATGATATGATAAAAATGAAGCATAATATTTTTTTTTTTTCATTACAAACAAACATATTTTCTATACAAACAAAGAAAAATGCATATCGAAGAAAGCATTTGCTATTTATCTGAGAGATGAAGCTGCATGCAGTAGATTTTCAGTAAGATTGAATGGATGAATCTAAAAACTAAACCGACAAATTATATATTGCTGAGGACAACATGGACTGACTACACAGATGCAAAAAACTGACTGATGCTTCAGGCTTCTTTCATGAGAATCTCAGATGTCAATTAGTTAAAAAAAAAGTGGAAGCAAGCCAACAACTTTGAAATATATGTATATATATATATATCAACAATGGACAAAAAGTCAGTTTCAGGCCATTGGTACTTGGAAGTAACTAAAATTTTCATATGAGAATGGTCACAGATGAGTTACAAATGGTTTAATTATCAAATTGGTCCCTCTATTACAGTGAATGTGCCCTTTTAATCCCTCTAATATTTTTTGTCCTCAGGAGGTCCTTTTATTGTTCATTTCGGGTAAAACCAATTCTTCTTAGGGACCTTCTAACGACAAATTATATAAGAGGGAGGGACTTACATTTCACTAAATGGTTAAATAGAAGGGCCTCCTAGGAACAAAAAATATTAGAGGGATTAAAAGGGCACTTGCATTATAACAGAGGGACCAATCTGGTAATTAAACCAGTTACAAATATATAGGAATAAACACAATAGTGCTGATTCACCCAAAAATACTTGAAATAAAAGAGTTCAGTTCCACCACATTGCTATAAAACTATAAGCTTCAATTCATTCAGCTTGATTCATTTCTGAATTGAAAAATACCACCAGCATTACATTGATAGGGAAGCATCTCAGGGAGAGGCACATCTCCCTTTAGGAACTGTGTAATTTGTCTCATGCTTGGCCTTGCTGAAGGCAAAGGATGTGAACAAAACAATCCAAGTTTCAAAACCAAATCTAACTCCTCCAACACATAATCTTTTCCCAATCTCGGGTCCTTTGTCTCATATAAGTTTCCAATTTTCCAATTTGCAAACACCCACTCCACCAAAACCTGTTCGGACTCTTGTTTGTTTGGTTCTAAGGCCCTCCTCCCACAAGCAACCTCAAGCAAGAAAGCCCCAAAGGCAAACACATCACTGCTGGTTGTAATTTTGTAAGTTCTAGCAAGCTCAGGTGCCAGAAAACCAGGAGTTCCTACCAAATTGGTAGTCCGAGTAACAGCACCATGATCATACAACCTTGCAAGTCCAAAATCACCAAGCCTCCCATCCATATCACCATCCAGCAACACATTGCTGGCCTTAATGTCTCTATGAATCACAACTTGATCCCAACCATCATGCAAATACTGGAGACCAGATGCCACACCCTTGATTATCTTAAATCTCAAACTCCAATCAAGAGTTTGTTTGGTTTCACTGAATAGAAATTTATCAAGGCTCCCATTTGGCATGTACTCATACACTAAAAGAAGCTCTCCTTTGAGCCTGCAGTATCCCAAGAGCTGAACCAAGTTTCGATGCCGGAGCTTACCCAGGCTCACAATCTCTGCCACAAACTCCCTTACTCCTTGCTTGGACTCATGGGAGACTCTCTTAACTGCCACTTCCACTTTAGAAGCTGGTAGAACTCCTCTATACACCCTACCAAAACCTCCAATTCCAAGCAGATACTTTTCCTTGAAACCTCTAGTTGCCTTGTATAGTTGCTCATAAGGGAATCTGTTGGACTCAAATTCTAGCTCCCAGTCATCATGTAACTCTGAGAACTTTTTCCTCCTAACTACCATAAGTGTGGCACCAGCAACGGCCAATAGAACAAGCAAAAGGGTCAAGGGAAGCCATAGCAATAGAGTCTTTCGCTTCTTCTCCAATGATGTCAAATTTTGAGGCAGAGGAGGGAGGCTTGATAGGTTAAGCTCAGGAGCTTGACCATCAATATTAAAGCTCCAGCCAAGAATATAATGGTATGAATAAAGAGCTCCTACTGAAGCAGAGAAACCCACATACATATGGTCCAAGACAATGCTAGATAGATTTATGGTAGGTGATAGGAGAGCAACCTTGGCTTTAGGTTTCCACAGGGGAGCTAAAGTTACTTTGAACTGCATGCTTGTACCATTATATTCTATCCAGACTTGCATTGGATTGCCACTCAAAAGGGTTAGGTTCTGAAATTTACCATCATCATCTGATGTAAAACCGGCAGGTGTTGAGTAATTAGATATAATATTATTGATGTCAATGCCTACATGGTTGTCGTTAATGTCTTCTGCTTGAGGGCTATCCCATGTGTCAAACTCAACAGCCAAGATATGATTGGATGCATTACCATTGTTCGTCATGTTGATGATGCCAAGTAAATAATCTGTAGAAGCTTTTGTTAAGCTTTTTGAAGGTGAGAGAACAAAAGTAAACCCAGCGCTACCAAGAGTTTGGTACTCAGGGATAATGGCAAAGACAAATGTAGTAGAGAAAGAGAGAACATTATCAGCCTGAGATTTTTTGAACCTCAGTGGAGACGGAAACAAAGCATGGCCCATGGCATGTCTGGTAGCATTGGTCAGCTTCAGGAGACCATCCGATGTGATTCCTGCTAAACCATCCAGGCTGAGGTTCACACCCTTGAATCCATTGTACGTAAAATCATCACTTGCCGAAAGTCCAAGTCTCAAAATGAGAGCCCAGAAGAAAATTTTAACTAGCATCTTGCAAAAGTTTGTCTGACTCCTTGATGGTTCGATATCTTCTTCGCAGTTTATAGCTAATGGCTGAAATTTATCAGATGGATAGTTCAGCATGAGAACACGTACTCATCTTAATGGTAGGCACTAAAACGATATAAACTAGAACTAATGCTACAGAGAGGATCAACTTCTAAAACTAGACCCTGAAAATTGTTTCAATTTTACAACATCGCCAATTTTTTAGCATTTCAATTTTTTAGCTGGTAAACTATTATTTTCCAACTTAGTAACCTGGTCTCTGAGCTCATTGATAAGAAGACTTAGGTTCACCCCCCTGAACACATTAAATTTTTTTGTCTTCAAAAGCACGGAGCTTGAATAGACATAAATTTTAGAAGCACGATTTGCCAACTATTTTGCTAAGGGATTCATGTCTCTGGTTATGGTTCATTAGCTTCTTGAATATGACAGTACTCAGATGAGGAGAGGGCAATTTTATTTGATAAATGAAGAGAGGATAATTGTGACTCTGGTTTTACGTAGAAAAATCAGCATGGTCTCATGCAGAAAAGATGAAGTCAACAACTTCAACATTAGTTCAAATTTGAATTTAGCACATTAAGACAGGGAAGACAGAGACATTAGGTGCCTGGTATGCTTCAATCCCACAACAAATACTTGCAATTTCAGCTTGAGAATTATGTTAATCTGAAAGTGATTTGATTAACCAAAAAAAAGAAAAAAAAAAACAGAAAAGAAAAGAAAAGAAAACAGTTTATGTAACACAACCAGATTAGTAGCCTATTTACCAGCTTCTGACTCATCCCGATGTTAACCCGATACAACTGTCTAGCTACCTCCATAGTAGCTGCAATAATTATGATTACTTTGTTTTTCTGAAAATCAGTGAACTTCCTCTTACTATTGACTTATATAAAGATGATAATACCCTAAGTGATGCTTCATGGTGCTCTTAATTTCTCCAACCATGGTTTCTTTTGCATAGTACTAGTAGTAAACTATATCTACCCTCAATAAGGAAAAAGAAAGATGAATTTGGGCAAGCCACTTTATTGTTATAATTACCAAATATAATCTTCAATCAGAGTCAAACTCATATCTATCATAACACAATAGAAGAAATGAAAAGAAGAGAATCAGAGACCAATAATGAGACAACAACCTATGGATGATAGTTTGGCAATTCCATCAAAATTACTTAAATCCCTCAAATGAATCACAAAAGGATAAACTCATAAAAACAAAGCATCATGCTTCATAGAACTCAACCAAGGCCAACAAATCATAATAACCATACAGAATTCCAACAGTAAATTTTATTCATGAGAAAAAGAGACAATTAACTCACAATGAAACACGTACCACGTATAGCAGAGAAGAACCACTGGCCAGCAATCAAAATCACAGCCAATGCAAAGGGCTCCAATGATTCCCTCTCTCTGAGGCTTTTTATCGAACACATGATGTGCAGGGGGAGCAGAGAGGTAGGTAGTCTTAGTGACGCAATGCTGTCCATTTCCCGCGGGAAAGGCTTGGGCGTTTGGTTGCAGTCACCATTCATCTATGCTTATAATAATTACAAAATGACGTAAATGCCCTGGCAAGCTGACCGGTGTTGTTTTGCGGAGAAGTTTCGGATTAATGTGTGACAAATTATTGTGACTTTGAATAATGTGCAATGTGAACTTAATGATAATACTAAGAAAATACATGGTCAAGCCTATACCTTTCTTTATCCATAGATAAATAAAATATTTAGAATCTTCGTCAAATGTATATCTTCATGTTACTTTGAAAATTGGATTAGATTTTTGTTTTTGTTTTTGTGGCTTCAATGAAACTTCTACAGTCATCTGTTTTAAAGCGGACAATTCATATCTCACGGTACTCACATTTAAAAAACGCATCCATTTTCTAAAAAATATTTTAATTTGCCTATAAAAATAAATTAAAAAAACTCATACAAATTTAAATGTGAAAGTATTTACTGTGTGCGTGTAGAACGATCAATTCTAATTGGTATGTAAACTTTAATAAGACGATTAATTCTTAGTGGTGTGTATAACTTTATATAATTTTTTTTTGCTTGGTTATATGTGTTACATAATTTGTTATTTACAATCCTATTCATCTTTCTAATCTAGTTTTTCGCCTTACGGTCTCTTTTGCCTTTGTTTTTTAATGCAAAATTATTTTTCGTTATTTAATGTTCTCTTCTTTTGTATGTAGTTAATGTTATTTTGGTTTTTTTAGCTTCTTCCTTTACCGGTGCATATTGTCTTTTTTTAATATATTTTGGGTTGTTTATCAATAATTTCAGGAAAACATAATTTGTTATTTTAATAATTTTATAAAATGAATACATGTAACTAATTTAATAGATATTATATATATATATATATATATATTAAAGTAGATAAAGTATAGCTTTACTAAATATTTATATAGAAATGAGTGCATGACATAATTCATTTTACACATTATTTTTAAACATCACAATGAACAGTATTAGGTGGGGATCAATAGTGCTTTTATGAGTAGTAGTGCAAGGGAAAAAAAAAAACAGTATTTTCATCACAACCATCCGATCTTTATCATAACAGTAATAAAATAAATCCCACTTATCCACCCTTATTTACACCCACCTCCTTCCCTTATTCAGATTTTTCATTTGCGGACTGACAAATAACCATATATATATATTCCTTGCCATAAAGCCCGCCTTTCTTGTTATATATAAGCTTTTTCTTATTTTTTAAAATGAATCTTAGTATCATTGATTTTTTTTTACTATAAAGGTGATAAGTGCAGCACTATTAGGGGTTGGCAACGGATAGGCGTGCATGATAGTGCATTAGTTATGATGGCTTATCTACCAAATAATTAATAATTTATCAACTGAGCGAGATACCACATATATTGATAAAAGTTCTATTATGTGTACATCTAAAAAATTTTTAAAAACCAAACTAAATTAATAAATCTCACTAGAAAGAAGGAATACAACACTTCTTAGGGAGGACCCACCAAGTCTATTTGAAATATAACCCTAACCAATTCCTGGACACAAATTCAATTTTTATTTAATATATAAGAATAACAACCTTAATGCATAATATGACATATCAAGATACAATAAAGCAACAATTAAGTATATCTAACTGCATAAACACATCAATTTTGCAACTTTACCTCAGTAGTAGAAGGTAATTTTTTTTTTTTACAAAAACAACAAATGCCGCCCTATGAAGCAGTGATAACCTGTCACGTGCGCCTATGATGATATATTAGGGATCACAATCCGACAATGGTAAATCCCTCTTTATTGTGTAACCTTGGAGAAGTGGAGAATACGGCTCCTCCACAGGGGACCTAGTGAACAATTGATGAATAATACTACTACAATATTTACACAGTATTGCAGTACGGGGGAATTTAACTTTGCACCACTAACGCACCATTTATATGATTTATCACTAGACCATCTAGTAGCTGTATGTAATAATTTTTTTTATTTGATAAGTTATAACTTAGTCTTTATTTCCTTTTTTTGTATGGATGTAATTGTTTTATCTTATTATATATTGATATAAATATATATATTGATAAAGTGGATAAATCATACTAAAATAAAACTCAAGTCAAAGATACCCAAAACAAGAAAGGTCATCTAATATTCTAATATCTTAAATTATATATATATGATTTATACATTTTAATAATAATAATAATAATAATAATAATAATAATAATAATAAGCTTTAACTCACACATATCATAAAGCACTTTCTCACTGTTTATTTGTGTGTGTATATAAAGCACTTTCTCACTGTTTATTTGTATATATATATATATATATATATATATATATATATATATATATATATATATATATATATATATATATATATATATATCGACAAAATGGATTAATCACAATTTTATTAAAAATCCGAGCAAAAGCAACAGAGGAGTCTAAGTAAGAAGAATACAAAACAGGAGCCCCTAGATGTGGGGCAATATAAAACTCTCATACACAACAAAAGAGAGAACACAACATAGAGAGGTGATCTCTAAGTGAGTTCAAGAGTACAAAACAGAAACAGACTAGCTGACCTAAACTCATCCATCAAGGACTACTCGTCTCACGCACTGGGATCCATGAACGTCAGGCTTTTCTTTATGGTGTTAACATGCTTCTCCAGCTTCTATAACTTTAGGTCTAAAGCTGCAAACAACAAAAAAAGAAAGAAAATTAGTCACTTTATTAATCACATAAAAAGAAGAACAAAAAAAAAAAAAAAAAAAAAAAAAAAAGCATCAAAGATACATTTATTGCTTTTTAGCCAAACATTCCAGAGAATCGTTCTGGACAAGGTATCTAGGTATCTTTTTGTTGTCCTCTAAAGCGTGTCAACTCGAATAATCTTAACGACAAAGTAAACCATTACTCCAAAAGAAATGCTCCTAGATTTGCACCATAAAAAGGCAATGGAGAAACATATGATTTGTAGTTTCTATTGCAACGTGACACAACATAAGGTGGTTGTAAGAAGTTTGCTGCCTTTTATTTTAGCCAGGTTCTCCAAAGTGAAGATTTTGTCATCCAAAGCTAACCAAGTGAAAGCTTTCACTTTCCTTGGGCAAAACCTCTCCAAATGACCTTCCTAGGGTTGCAACAAATGCCTCCATCAACTAGGAAGATGTAGAAGGATTTAACAGCAAAGCTTCCATTGGAGATGAGGCTCCAGCGTTTCAAGTCCTTGGAATCACTACCTAGCCTTATTAAGCAGTCATCAAAGAAGGGGTCAGATACTCTTAGGATGTGAAGAAAATCTAGGGCAATATCTTTTACTATACCAAAAAGGTGAGAAGAAATAGTCAAAGTATCAAGCCACAGATAACTAGGAGCTCACCCATCCACCCAACAAAAAAAAAAAGCTTGGATGATCTATTGTGGATGGTGTGGAAAGTACACATATTGAAAGCTAGGAGATAGCTCAGGAGGCATCCCTAGAAAAAATATCTCTTAGACGATGGACTTTGGAATAAGTTCCAGGGGTGGTGCTGCTAGAAGTATAATTGTAAAACTATAGAGCCAGCCACACCAACTTTCCTCTGATAAGATTTTACACTACAACTTACCCTGTAATGCGGAGTTAAAATCCACAAGATTATGAATTCTCCATCCATCTATGTCATAAGGCTTGATGATCCGTTTCCAATTTACGAGTCTACTACCCACCTTATCAATATTTGGGAGGCTCCAGAAAAAGTCATGGAGAGTTCTATCTATAGCTCAAGAAATCCAAGAAGTGTGTTTGTAAAATTGACATCTAATGGAGATAGTGAGAACTGAGTTGATAAGAGTAAGTTTACCTCCTAAGGAGAGCATACTTGCTTTTCGTGTAAGGAGACTAGAGTTGACTTTACCCATAAGAGTTTCCCAATCCTGTCGACTAGGGTGCTTGTTAGAGATTGAAATGCCAAGGTATGTAAGTGGGAGAAGACCTGATGAATAATTTAAGATATTTGCAAGGGATCTATCTGGTTGCAAACCTATCTTTGTTGACTATTGACAAATTTTGTAAAAATTGATCGATAGGTCCATTTTTTTTTTTTTTTTGAAAAAAAGTGGATAAACCACCCAACAATAACATTAAAGAAAAGCAAGCACAAGTAACAGACAGAAAACCACAACAACCTGATCACCAAGGGTGACGCCAACTAGGAAAACACAAGAACAACACAAGAGGACTGGACAACAAAACAGGGGGTGAACCCCCCCCCCCCCCCCCCCCCCCCCCCCCACACACACACACACACACAGAACACAAAAGGAACAGGAGAACACAAACAACAGGTAGATAAATAAACAAAATAGCAACAAACACCGGAGCCCTGGGAGAACCCTTAACTGAGGGGTAGGGGGAAAGGACCAGTCAAGGGCACATGTAGCTAAATTTGTGTCCTCATTGCCATTCTCAAAGGTGGCAAGGGTACTTGGGCTGACGAGCAGGGACCCCACAAAAGAGAGGCTGCGCTTGATCAAGGGAATGGATTGCTCCAATCAGGCCTGAGCAGGACCTGGGGTTGCAAAAAACCAAGAGAGAATCAGACGATCAATTTTACAAATGATCGCAAGAAAATCAGTGGCTGTGCAAGAAATATGCGACTATTTTATTCGGCCCAAATAGCCTAACAAATAGCGCAAATAAGCAAATTCCCCAAGGGCTTAAGATTGGAAACCTTATCCAGCACCCAGGAGGTCCACAAGTCCTTCAGGATCACGGGAATTGAAGGAACGCTGACGAACACTCTGAAGTGTGCCCAGATCTAGGTAGAGAAGGCAACTAATCATAAGATGGTCCACATCTTCACAAGCCAAAAGGCAAAATACACAAGTAGTAGTGATGACCTTATTACATCTTCGATGGGCTAGGTTTTCTAACATAAGAATCTTGTCATTTAGAGCTAGCTAGAAGAAAATTTTCACTTTCAGTGGGCAAAAAACACGCTAAAGGGCTTTGCTAAAGGAGCATCTCGTTCCCCCGTAAAATCATTGTTGGTAGCAAGCGAAGAGGACAAATGTTGGTGCATCAAGATGAGTTACTAGATGGTCGTCTCAATCGAGGCTTAGGAAAAATATGCAATAGAGATAAGGATATCCCCTGACCACCTAACATAGGTAACTGGTCATAACTCCTTAAGGGTGGTGTCTTAATTCCACCTATCTAACTGAAAGTAGGCATTCCTACCATTATTAATGATTGAGTCAATACAAAGGTTGAAAGCCGACCTACAATTAAGAATTCATTTACGAAAGAAGGATTTCCTCCTAGGGAAGGAATGAAGCAAGATGAACAGATCCCCATTAGCCTTATAATTGAAGGTAATGATATCTGACCAGCAGACTTTGTACCCCGAGATGATCTTTCACCACCACTTGTCCAGAAGAGCATAATTAAAATCTCTCAAATTTAGAATATCCCAGCCACCCTGATCTTTGGACTTACAGATACGGGCCATGCCACGAGCTACACTTTGGTCTAGTTAAGTTACGTCCACTCCAGAGAAAGTCTTGCCTAATCTTGTCGATTTGAATAATCACCCATACGGGGAGTTCAAACACCGTCATCCAATACGTGGGAATAGAGGAGAGCATCGAGTTGACTAATGTGAGACACCCACCAAAAGACATAAACTGGGTTTTCCAAGATACAAGACGGTTACTGGTAGCGTTAGTAAGGTGTATCCAGTCTTGTTTACGCGCAGGCCTTCGAGGGATCGGTATACCAAGATAGGTCATCGGTAGTTGCCTTGCCGCACAGCTAAGAGTTAGGGACTCCATAGAGTTAGGGCAACAACCTTAGTTAGAGGAAAACATGCAGCTCTTATGGAAGTTAATTTCAAGACCATAGAGACCAGAGAAGAGATGTAAGATCAATTTTAAGATCTTTAGGTCCTCCATTCCTTCGGTTGCGAGGAGAAGAAGATCATCCGTGTATTGAAGATGACGCATTTTCCTTTGCTCATAGAAAGGGACGCAGATGAGGATGCCAGAGATTAAAGCATGATTACACATAGCGCTGAGGACATCCATGACTAGGATGAAAAGAAAAGGGAATAGGGGGTCACCCTGTCTCAAACCACGCTGATAACGAACATAACCCGCTGGGAATCCATTAACAAGAATATTAGCTTTGGACATCATCAGAACAGTTTTGATCCAGAAAATCTAGCGCCATCCAAACTGCCAGGCAGAGAGGATCTTAATAAGAAAATCTCAATCCAGTATGTCAAAAGCTTTTTGGAAATCAACCTTGAAGATGTGACCGTTCATCTTCCAACTTTGAATATTGAAGATCAGCTCCTCGGTAGGGACGACATTATCGGTAATACTCCTGCCTTTGATGGAAGCGGACCGAGTGCTATCCACCAGATCATTAATAACACAACTGAGTCTACTGGCCAAGATTTTTGAAATGATTTTAAGCGAGAAGTTGATCAGACTGATAGGACGAAAGTCTCCTAAATCCTCATCATCGGGCTTATTTGGGATGAGCACAATATTTGCCCAATTGATACATTCCAGATTCGCCTTACTGAGGTAGAAATCCTCCACCAAATGGGATAGATTAAGGAGGATGGTGTCCCAATGCTTCTGGAAAGATTTAAGATGCGCATGATGATGCCAAAGTCTTTTATTCCCGCAGCTCCGGCTATCGAAATGATTAAGTCATAATATGCATTCTTTCATGAATACAAATAAAGCATTTACTATTATTATTCTATCTATGGAATTCAGTATGTGATGCCACCAAAAAGTCCAAAACCTATCCTTTGAATTTTTCTCAATTCATTCCGTGCACAACTCATCCCAAAAATAAAATAAGTTGTTGGAAAAAAAATTCAGAAATATACCAAAT
The DNA here is from genome assembly GCA_020875875.1 of Dioscorea alata. NCBI lineage: Eukaryota > Viridiplantae > Streptophyta > Magnoliopsida > Dioscoreales > Dioscoreaceae > Dioscorea > Dioscorea alata. The sequence goes on along the minus strand of CM037023.1, from coordinate 628,376 downwards.
CATGTAAAAAATCAACCCAAAAACATATTAATTGGACATAATTGCCCATTACCAAAGTATCCGGCATTCCCCAACAAATAATCTAGTTGACTCGGTCAACCACTCGATCAAACACACCAACTATATATTGCTCAGATGCTACAAAAGTATAAATATCATATCAAGAATAAAAAGACAATAACTGAATTTGTGTAATCTAATAACTGTAATCAACGGGCACCAGAAAGAAGAGAAACAGTTGTAGCCTCTGCCTCTGAAGACTGGCAAGATAATTTATGGTTATCAAAGCCTTCATCTAGATGTGAGACCAACATATCAGCACTCAATGAAAATGGTGTAAATTCAGGAAGTGGAGAATCCCCATTAAGGTATTTCATGGCTTGCCTCATGCTTGGCCTGGAAGTGGGCATAGGGTGACAACAGAGCAATCCCAGCTTCAGCACCAGCTCCATCTCTTCCACCACATACTGTTTATCTAGCCTGCCATCAGTGCAAGCAAGAATGTCTCCTTTTCTCCAACTGTCCAACACCCAGTCAGCCAAAAACACATCCTCACCATCTTCATCTTCTGTCAGTTCTATTGGTCTCCGGCCACATGCAACTTCAAGAAGGAATACCCCAAATGCATACACATCACTGCTTGTTGTGGCTTTGCCTTTCCTTGCAAGCTCTGGAGCTAGATACCCCATTGTTCCCATAACATGAGTTGTCTGAAAATCAGTCCCATGATCATATAATCTAGCGAGACCAAAGTCCCCAAGTCTTGCATTGAATTCACTGTCAAGCAACACATTGCTAGCCTTGATGTCTCTGTGAATGACCACCTTCACCCAGTCTTCATGCAAGTAAAGAAGGCCTGAAGCCACTCCTTCGATGATTCTGAATCTGTGATTCCAGTCCAGACATGGTGCTGTCTGACTGAATAGATACTTGTCTAGACTGCCATTGGGCATGAATTCATAAACTAAAAGTAGTTCTCCTTTACGGCGGCAGTAGCCCAAGAGATTCACTAAGTTCCGGTGCCGGAGCTGGCCAAGGCTCACCACCTCAGCAACAAATTCCCTAATTCCTTGCCTTGATTCATGGGAGACTTTCTTGACAGCAACTTCTGCTTTGGTTGTCGGTAACACTCCTCTGTAGACACTACCAAAGCCTCCAAACCCAAGAACGTACTCGTCCTTGAAGCCGCCTGTTGTTTGGTAGAGTTCCTTATATGAGAAACGGTGAGGACCATACTCCTGCTCCCAGTCCTCTCGTACCTCTGCAAACTTGCTTCTTCTTGTCACCACATACCCAATGATCAAAGCTGCAGTTAACAAGCCTAGAAATGCACATACAGGAAGCCAGATTGTCAGAGTCTTGGATTTCTTCTTACGAGTAGGGAGTGAAGGCAAGCTCTCAAGATCAAGAGCATTTGCGTTTCCATCCATCTTGAAACTCCAACCAAGAATGCAATGGGTGGTGAGGTCATCTTCCACAGATGCAGTGAAACCAACATACATTTCCTCTGATATATGGCTGGAGAGATCAATATTCAGTGATAGGAGAGGGCGTTTGGGCTTTGACAGTGCGAAAGGAGCTAAAGTCACATTAAGTTGCAAACTTTTGCTATCGTATTCTATCCATACATGCATCCTCTGCCCACTGCTCAGGCTCATGTTCTGAATCTCTGCATTGGTGTCACCTGGATAATAGCCTGCACTGTGAGAGCTGTTGGAAATCTCACTGTGGATATCAATACCAACATGATTGTCATCAATGTCATGGAATTCTGGTGTTTGTATTGTATCAAACTCCACGCCGATGATGTGATTTGAAAAAAGGCCATTGTTTGTGGAATTGAAAAGGCCCATGTAGTGGTCTAAGCCTCCATGGAGTGCCATGGTTGGAGAGATGCAGAAGGTGAAACCATAGGTGCTGAAGCCAGGGTACTGAGCAACAATGGCGAATACGAAAGTGGTGGAGAAAGAGCTAACAGAAGCGGACTTAGACATCTTGAAGCGGAGTGGTGAAGGGTAGAATGCCTGGCCCTTGGATTCTTGTGTTGCATTGGTGAGTTGCAAGAGCCCATTAGCAGCCAAATCCGCATCGCCATCAAGGCTGAGATTTGCTTTGCTGAATCCATTGAAGGTGAACTCATAATCTCCAGCAGAAGCTGTAATTTGCATGAGCAGATGGCAGAGTACTGCAACTATCATAAGCTTATATATCATCTGATTCACCGGTTGGTCTGAACTGTAATAAATAAATCTTCTGTAGAGATAATGCAGATCCATAGCTTTTCAACTCGAGAAATTTCTTCTCTACTATGTGTGACCCACTGATCTTCATTTGCAAACTGGAAGACAAAAGAACTGATTATCAGTTACCAGAAGAATATTAAAAAAAAATCGGAGGAATTGGAATTTGAGAATGAACTTTACTAAGCTTGCATGATGTGTTGACGCTGAACCCAAGAGCAGCCTCCTTAACAATAGGCAGATGTTTAACTTCTTATATGACCACGGATATCTATAGAGTTTCTTGTGCATTTTATATGATGACCACTGCCCAACTCACCTGCATGATTCGATATAAATGAAGCTACATTTTTTCTATACAAACAAAGAAAAATGTATATTAAATAAACCTTTTGCTAGTTATCTGAGAAAGATGAAGCTGCATGCAGTAAATTTTCAGTAAGATAGAATGGATGAATCTGAAAACTAAGCCAGCTAGTTATGTATTGCAGGAGACAATATGGGCTGACTACACAGATGTAAAAACTGACTGATGCTTCAGGCTTCTTTCGTCTCAGATGTCAATTAGTTACAAAACAGTGGAAGAAAGAGAAGCTTGAAAATGAAAAAAATATATATATCAACAATGGACAAAAGGTGACAGTTTCGGACCAGTAGCACTTGAAAGGAACTAAAATTTTCATATAAGAGTGGTCACAGATGAGTTACAAATACATAGGAATAAACTCAAAAGTACTTCTAATACAAGAGTTCCATTCACCACATGGCTATAAAACTATATGCTTCAATTCTTTCAGCTTATTCATTTTTGAATAAAAAACTACCACTGGCATGAAATTGATAAGGAAGCATCTCTGGGAGAGGCACATCTCCGTTTAGGAACCGTGTAATTTGCCTCATACTTGGCCTTGCTGAAGGCGAAGGATGTGAACAAAGCAATCCAAGTTTCAAAACCAAATCTAACTCTTCCAACACATAATCTTTCCCCAATCTCGGGTCCTTTGTCTCATATATGGTTCCCATTTTCCAATTTGCAAACACCCAGTCCACCAAAACCTGTTCCGACTCTTGTTTATTCGGTTCTAAGGCCCTCCTCCCACAAGCAACCTCAAGTATGAAAGCCCCAAAGGCAAACACATCACTGCTCGTTGTCACCTTGCAAGTTCTAGCAAGCTCAGGTGCCAGAAAGCCAGGAGTTCCTACCACATTGGTAGTCCGAGTAACAGCACCATGATCATATAACCTTGCAAGTCCAAAATCACCTAGCCTCCCATTCATATCACCGTCCAGCAACACATTGCTCGCCTTAATGTCCCTATGAATCACAACTTGATCCCAACAATCATGCAAATACTGGAGACCAGAAGCCACACCCTTGATTATCCGAAATCTCAGACTCCAAGCAAGACTTTGTTTGGCTTCACTGAATAGAAATTTATCAAGGCTACCATTTGGCATGTACTCGTACACTAAAAGTAACTCTCCTTTGCGCCTGCAGTACCCCAAGAGCTGAACCAAGTTTCGATGCCTGAGCTTGCCCAGGCTCACAATCTCTGCCACAAACTCCCTTACTCCTTGCTTGGACTCATGGGAGACTCTCTTAACTGCCACTTCCACTTTAGAAGCTGGCAGAAGTCCTCTGTACACCCTACCAAAACCTCCAATTCCAAGAAGATACTTACCCTTGAAACCTCTAGTTGCCTTGTATAGTTGCTCATAAGGAAATCTGTTGGACTCAAATTCTAGCTCCCAGTCATCATGTAACTCTGAGAACATTTTCTTCCTTACCACCATCAGTGTGGCACAAGCAACGTTCAATAAAACAAGCAAAAGAGTCAAGGACAGCCATAGCAATAGAGTCTTTCGTTTCTTCTCCAATGACGTCAAGTTTTGAGGCAGTGAAGGGAGGCTTGATAAGTTAAGCTCAGGAGCGTCACCATCTATACTAAAGCCCCAACCAAGAATATAATGGTACAAATAAAGAGTTCCCACTGAACCAGAGAAACCAACATACATACGGTCCAAAATAATGCTAGACAGATTTACGGTGGACGACAGGAGAGCAATCTTGGGTTTAGGCTTCAAGAGGGGAGCTAAAGTTACATTGAACTGCATGTTTGTACCATTATATTCTATCCAGACTTGCATTGGCTCGCCACTCAAAAGGGTTAGGTTCTGAAATTTACCATCATCATCTGATGTGAAACCGGCAGGTTTTGAGTTATAAGATATAAAGCCATTGATGTCAATGCCAACATGGTTGCTATTAATGTCTTCTGCTTCAGGGCTTTTCCATGTGTCAAACTCAACAGCCAAGATATGATTGGATGCATTTCCATTGTTTGTCTCGTTGACAATGCCTAGTAAATAACCTGAAGAAGCATGTGTCAAGTCTTTTGAAGGTGAGATAACAAAAGTAAACCCACCACTCCCAACCGTTTGGTCCTCAGGGATAATGGCGAAGACAAATGTGGTAGAGAAAGAGAGAACATTATCCGCCTGAGATTTTTTGAACCTCAGTGGAGAAGGAAAGAAAGCATGGCCAGTCTTATGCGTGGTAGCATTGGTCAGCATCAGGAGACCATCAGATGTAATTCCTGCTAAACCATCCAGGCTGAGGTTCACGCCCTTGAATCCATTGTATGTAAAATTATCACTTGCCGAAAGTCCAAGTCTCAAAATAAGAGCCCAGAAGAAAATCTTCACAGACATCTTGCAAAAGTTTGTCCGATTATTGATAATGGTTCTGTATCTTCTTCGTAGTTTTATAGCTAACGGCTGAAATTTATCAAATGGATAGGTCAGCATGAGAACGTGCACTCATCTTAATGGTAGGCACTAACAAGATATAAACTAGAACTAATGCTCTGACAACTAAAACTACAGTCTTAAAACTGTTTCAAGTTTAAAACATCACCAACTTTTTAGCATTTCAATTTTAAAAATGAAAAGATCCGGAACCCTGAAAATTCAATGGGCAACACCGTGGCAAGCTGGTAAACTATTATTTTCCAACTTAGTGACCCAGTCTCTATGCTCATGGATAAGAACTATTGCTGTGGAAGACAAAGGTCAGAAATATTGTGAGGGTTAGGTTCACACCCTTGATCACATTAAAACTCTTAGTCTTCAAAAGCAGCAAGTTTGAATAGACATAAATTTTAGAATCACGATTCAAGTCTCTGGTTATGGTTCATTAGCTTCTTCAATATGACAGTACTCAGATGAAGAGAGGGTAATTTATTTGATAAACGAAGAGAGGATAACTGTAATCCTGGTTTTATGTAGACAAGTCAGCGTTTCTAATGCAGACGAGAGGAAGTCAACAATTTCACATTAGTTCAAATTTGAATTGAACACATCTAGATAGGCTAGACAAAGACAGTAGCCGCCTTGTTTGCTTCAATCCCTCAACAAACAGTTGGGATTCCAGTTTGACAATTTTGCTAATCTGAAAGTGATTTGAATAAGGAAACAAAGGAAAAAACAGTTCACATAACGGAACTAATGAGTAGCTTATTTACAAGCTTCCTACTTAATTATCCCAGTGCTAACCTTATACAACCATCTGCCTATCTCCATATTAGCTGCAATATCATAAACACTGCACCATGGCTTCTTCATAATATGATAAACCTTTTTTTTTTCTGAAAATAATTAAGTGAACTTTCTCTTACTATTGACTTATATAAAGATGATAATATCCTAAGTGATGCTTCATGGTGCTTTTAATTTCTCCAACCATGGTTTCTTTTGCATGGTACTAGTAGTAAACTATATCTACTCTCAATAAGGAAAAAGAAAGATGAATTTGGGCAGGCCAATTTATTGTTATATATTACCAAATATAATCTTCAATCAGAGTCAAACTCATATCAATCATATACACAATGGAAGAAATGAAAAGAAGAGAATTAGAGACCAATAATGAGACAACAACCTATGGAGATGATAGCTTGACAATTCTATAAAAATTGGTTAAATTCCTCAAATGAACCACAAAAGGATAAACTCATAAAAAAAAAGCATCATGCTTCATACAACTCAGCCAAGGCCAACAAATCATAATCACCATACAGAATTCACCGACAGTCAATTTTTTTCATGTAAAAAAGAGAAATTTAACTCACAATGAAACACGTACCACGTACAGCAGAGAAGATCCACTGGCCAGCAATAAAAATTACAGCCAATGCAAAGGCTTCCAATGATTTCCTCTCTCTGAGGCCTTTTATCGAACACATGATGCGCAGGGGGAGCAGAGAGGTGGCTCTTATAAGCAACGCGATGCTGTCCATTTCCCGCGGGAAAGACTGGGCGTTTGGTTGTAGTCCTCGTTCAGTTAATGCCTATCTTGATGACAAAATGACATAATTGCCCTTGCAACGACCCTGGTGTTTTTACTTAATTTTTTAATTATATTATTATTGCTCGGTTTTTACATCCCACCTAATTATACGTGTACGTATGCAAACTAGAAAAGTATTTATATAATATATATGTATAGATATTTAATAGATATGAACAAGCTACTGATCCTCAATCTTTCAGTTGGGGAAATTTGAACCCTAGACTATAAGCTTCGTAGAGAAATAAACTACTATTCTCCTATTGTAGAGGTGATTTACTTTATTATTATTATTATTATTATTTATTTATTTATTTATTTTTACAAATAGAACAAACTGGCTAATCAAGAGACGTGTTTGAAATTAATGTCTTATGCACCCTTATCGTGGTGTTATTGGGAAGTGCAAGGCAAGTGCAATTCTTTACAAAATTTGTAGGAGGTCACTGTATAATGGGTATTTTTCCATTTTGATTACTGTGTTTCTATTTGTATCTTTTTGGTCATCATGTATTGATTTCTTTTCACCAGGGGTCACTCGTGGATTTCTGGCCAATTTTGACAGGCGTAGCAGCCGGAGATACCACGTCACATTATATTAAAGGGTTTCCAGCTGGACTAGATAGGTCAACCATGTGCCATGTCACCTTCCCTTAACCATGTCATTATCCATGTATGAAACTTTCATCTCAAAGAAAAGAAGGTTGACGTGTTGTCACAAAAGCCCAGTCCAGCTGCAATGTGAAAATCTTTTAATATAATGTGATGTAGCATCTACAGCTGTCACGTTAGTCTAAATTGGCCGAAAATCCACAGGTGATCGTCCGGTGAAAAAAAATCAATACATGATGACCAAAAAGATACAAATTGAAATACAGTGATCAAAATGAAAAATACTTATAGCATAGTGACCTCCTCAAAAATTTACTAGTTAATACCTCAACATGGGTTTTGAACTCACGCTATCTTCTTCATCCCTCAAGGAATATGATTAGTTCCTCTAACCACTTAGATCGGGTGACTTCGGGTGGCTTATTTTTTTTAAAAAAAAGTGGATAAATCACATGTATTAGTAAAAAACAAAAGAGTACAAAAAGCAAAGGAAAAGAAAACAGACGAACACAGACGCTACAAAAGGGGAAAACCAAGGAAATAAAAGAAGCACCCATAGATGTGGGGGAGAAGGAGCCAGCATGTTCCTAAGAGGAGAGAGAGTCCTCTTAGGAAAGCTACCGCAGTGCTATCTAGCCATTGCCTAGCGGGAAAGCGTGCTTTGCTTGGTGAGTAGCTTTATTTGCTTACTTATTTGGTGAGTAGCTTTATTTGCTTACTTATACTTGTGGCATAATTTATTAAGTTTTTTATAATGTGATTTTGAAATAAAATATAATATGCATGTTTGTTTTCCTTGCGGAAAAGCACTTCCTGCTATATAAGCTTCTTTTAACCTATTTTTTTAATAAATATTAATACAATTGATTCATCTTATATTCAATATATAAAAATAATACCACCACTAAATAATATGATAAACCAAAATATATTAAAACAGCAAATAAGTAGATCAGACCATAAGCACATTTTACAACTTCTTCCTACGCTTCATCTAGGGGTGTAAATGAGCCAAGCTACTCATGAGCTACTCGAGATCGGCTTAATCAGTGCTTGAATTTGATTCGACTTTTCATGAGTCTAGCCGAGCTCGAGCTGCTTGTTTACGTTGACGAGCCGAGCTCGAGCTGAAAAATACTTCGCTTGTGAGGCTCGCAAGAATAAACGAGCTTTTATATATAAAATATTAAATTATTTATATATAAATTACAAAAATACATAATTATATAAACTATATTAAATTACAAAAATACTCTTTTATCCAACTGTAACAGGTTAATTAAGCTTAAACGAGACGAGCTCGAGCTACTTGAGCTTTTCAATGAGCCGAGCTACAGCACAAAAATATTGGCTCGAATGAGCTCAAGCCTTCAAATAATATACTCAAGCCAAGCTCGAGCTTGGTGATACTCGGCTCAGCTTGGCTTGTTTACAACCCTAGCTTCACCTAGATAGGAAGAGTTAATTTAATTTAATTTAATTTTTTTAAAAGTGGATAAACCACAACTTTATTAAAAAGAAGAAGAGGATACAAGACAAACACATGAAGGAGTACCAGCAGTGAGGTACTCTAAACAAGGAGAAGAAAGAGAAGAAGAAGAAGAAAAGAAAGAGGAAACAAAAGAAAAAAGAGATAGAGCTGGGCTGGCGAAAACTACCGTCTGGAATCATAGGCCTTCCCAAGCTACTAGGAGAAGCTGACTACTCCTGTGTTATATTAGGGTCTGAATTGCCAGTATTGTTCACGACTCTTGCGCTTATGAAGTTAAGGGAGTGCTTTATCCTTTGAGAGGCTTTATTGAGATTTTGTTGTTAAGGATCAAAAGTTGTGAAGAACTAAGAAAGGAGCATATTAGCAATTTTAAAGATAACTGTATGAAATGGTAAATCAAGTAATTAAAATATACGATCATTTCATTCTAGCCATATATTCCAAACAATGGCTCTGGAGATGAGATCCCATAAAGTTAGTTGACTAGAATTTAAAGAAGGCAGCCAGGATGTCCAAATTCAAGTAATTGAAAGAGGGAACAAGTGTAATTCGAAAAGTTGATTAAAGAAGGTCCAAATTCGCTATGAGTATTCATATTTGATAAATAGGTGTTCCACTATTTCGGAAGCTTTGTGGCATAGTATGCATGTATCTGTGGTGTTTTGATTGCATCCTTTTTTAAATAGGTTTGAGAGAGTTAGAATTTTGTCATCCCAAACTAAGCAACATAATAAAATGATTTTACTAGGGCAATGGGTTTTCCAGATTTAGAGTATTGCGAATTGTACATGCCTCCATCTATTAAAAATTTATAGAAGGACCTAATAAGAAGGTTCCACTTTTTTCTAGTGTCTAGGTATTGAAGTCGTCCTGATCGTTAGAGTAACCTGGGATTAAATTCAGGAGTCTGGTTAAGTCTTCTATTGTGGCAATATGGAAAAGGTTCTCTGGGGAATTGAGAGCTTGAATGAATTGTCTTAGAGAAATCCAGGGATAAGTGCAATCATTGAAAAGGGTTGACCAGGTATTTTTAAGTGTTCGCCCCTCATTCCATCTATCAAGCTAGAAGATTGTGTTATTGCCACAATTAACGGATTCAGAGATGAAAGTTCTGAAAGGTGGTTGATGTGTTCTCCGCAAGTGCACGGGTCACACACAAGTAATATAGTGGTACCTAGTGAGGGGTAGGGTTGTCGAACCACAGGGACTGGACTCAAAGTACTAATTGATCTTCCAATGTCTAGCCGAATTATAGAGGATAGGATAAAGATAATAATTAGAAAACCTAAAAGGGGGAAGGATGACAGGTAAGGGCTAGAATGGAACTGGGTGAGACACACAGAGATAGAGCAATACCTCAGACTAATTTTCTGGAGAAACATGCAATGGGCTTACTTCTAATACCTACCAGGTACATCCTAAGGTCCATGTGTGTGCTCACAAGTAATGTTGCATCTATGGGCTCTCAAATATAGCGAGTTTTGCTAAGGTAATTGTGGTAAAATGCTAAACAATCTACACACCAAGTTTTACCCAAGCAACTGTGTACATCGAACACATCGAGTTATGCAAACACAAGATTAAACAAAAGAAGCCAATAGAACTCCGTAGACATATCAGAAGCAAGTAGATTAACAACGCATATAAACATCCAAGTTCAAAGGTCTGGGCACTATGGCCAGTTAGCCCCTAAGGGGCGGGTACAACAAGGAAGTAATAACAATAATAGATCTAGAAAAAGAAGGCATGACTCCCCTTTCTCCAAGATCGTCCTCCTTACCGAGCTCCATTTGCTAACCCCACCTCTCTCTCGCGATCTTGCACCGTAGCTCTACTCCGGCCCTAGAAAAGGGAAGGGGAAGGGCTTGACAGCCGCCCCCAAGAAGAAGGTGAAAATAGAAGATGAAGCCCACCTTCAAAAGACCTAGATCTGGGTTCAAAAAGTGCTTTTCAGGGTGAACACGAGCTTGCCAAGGGTGTATCCGTAGTGCTGCAAATCTCAGGAAAGTGCGAAACATAAAATTCAGCACTGACACCCCCGTGTCAGGAAGAACACCCCCGTGTTCGCCAGAGAACATGCCCATGTCAGGAGCATGCAAACCGTGCTATTCTACAGATCTGTGCTACAGTAAATGCTACAATGCTCATCTACATTGCTTTTGCTACAGTACCGTGCTTCAAATGATACAGAATTCTTCTGAGAAAATCAGGGAAGGAACACGGCGTGTTGAGCCCATGTTCTGCCTAGGACACTGTATTCTGACTCTCTTTTCACACTATAATTGTGCCGAATACTGTCCTTTTGCACAGGAACCTGTTTCCCTGCACAAATACCCAATAGTAGCACCGAATCACAATAAATAAATGCTCGAAGACAAAATAAATACATGAAAAGGATATATATATATATATATATATATATATATATATATATATATATATATATATAATGCACTCATCAAATACCCCCACACTTGAACATTTGCTTGTCCTCAAGCAAAACACACCAACACAAAAGAAAAAAGATGAGTACATGACCTCTGATCTCAGTAATATAGGAACTGCAAAAGTGGAATAGGAAACCAGTTGTTAGTGTGTGTTCAGCTGATCAAAAATGGCCTCATCTCTTTATTGGAAGAAGTAGGAGATATCAGGAATGGCCTCATCTCGAGGCAGTTTGATCTCGAGATAGAGAGATCAAAGGATTGGAACTGTCATCAACTAGTTCATCTCTAGGTAAGATAAAGGGTTCAGATTGAATTAAGGGATTCTGATTTGAATTATTGAGGGAATCCTGAGAATGTGAATCTTGAGGCAGAACGGACGTTTACATGGCTCCAAGATGATCATCTGAGGACTTATCTCGAGGTAAAATGATGGCTGTTGTGCGATCGACAGTCATGCTGTCACTGCGCATGAATAGCGTGTCCCCTTCCTCGTATCTCTTGTGAGAGACCAGAGGAATCTGGGGGACATCAACCATGTTGTGCTGCCATTCACCAAAGATTTGGTTCTCTTTAGTTGCGGGATGGTCGCATTGGATCCTTATCATCTCAAAAGAGGTATTGGGCGTGCTCTAAGGCTTTGCTTGGATGAGGTGTGGAAGGGGTTCATAAAAGAGGGTAGAGTAGGATAAAGTAAGGGAAATTGAGTTTTTAAGTCATACCTTATTTGGGACTAAGATAAAGTAAATTGAGGTCATCAAACCTTCTAATGTTTGGATAGGTAATAGATAGTAAGGTTTTATGTCAAATTACTAAAATGGACCTTTATTGAGTTATTATAATAACAACACTAATACTAATACTAATACTAATACTAATATACTAATAGTAGTAGTAGTAGTAGTAATAATAATGTGAGTACTAATATATTAACAAAAATGTACTAATATACTAATATTAATAATAATATGAGTACTAATATATTAACATTAATTTACTAATATACTAATATTAATACTAATATTAATATACTATTATGAATACTACTACTACTACTACTACTACTACTACTACTACTACTACTACTAATAATAATAATAATAATACGAGTATAAATATACTAATACTAATACTAATAATAATACATAAATGTAATTGTTTGGAAAAGTTGAGGGTATTTTTGTCCAAGTAAAAATCAAAACCTTGTTAACCCCCCAATTTGGAGGGTTAAGAAATGGGGTTAAATGGAGGTTTCTTAACCTTCCATTTAACCCTCTCATACCCTACCCTCTATATAACCCTGGATCCAAACAAGAGTTGGTCTATAACCCTATCTTACAAAACCCTCAATAACCCTTTCCTAAGCAAGCCCTAGGAGATTCCTCTCCTCATCAGAAGGCCAAGACTGGAGCTAGGCTCAATGGTCTTGCCATGAGAATCGATGGAAGGGTTCTGAAGAAGATGATCTTTGCCTTTGGCTTTTCAGGAGATTTGGTGGGTGCTGTGATTCGGTGGTTTGAGTGGATGTTGCACTGGAGGTCCCTGAGAATCCATAGCCGAAGAAGAAGGAACACCTACCGAAGTCTTTTGTGTTGATGCTTGCATTACCGGTCCTTGCGCTAGTTTGGATCTTAAAATCGGGATGCCATCATCTACTAGATGGACTTTGAAGCTTCTAACACCAACATCAACTATCATCTCTATCAGAAAAACTGTTGGAGATTTAGGTCTCACTAGAGCCTTGAGATTTTCCAGCGAGATATCTTCCCTCTTCTGCATGTAAATAAGCTCCTCTAGAAAGCCGGAGAACCTTGACAATGGAGTCCCAGTTCTAGTAGTGTAGTGGGAGGTTAAACATCCTTACCCAGTTGTAATTTCCCACTGCAATGGAGTAAGATCCGAATTCTGGAGTCTAGTGAGAGAAAGCAATGGAACACTGGCCTAGAGTTGTGTTAAGGGTCATCGGACTCTTCTTTACCACTGCTATTGCTACTCTCACCGATGACATTGCTAGAATAAATTCATTAGCGAATGGAGTTATGTTATCATACTGATTGGAGCACAGGTGCTGTGGAAGAGCTGCGTGGAGAGATCGAGCACTGGTGTTGCCAAAAAGAACTCTGATTATGACTGATAAATGTCTAAATGTACGTATTTTATATGTATACTTGTGCGTGATTTTCATATTTTGTTGATGAGTCAATGCCCTTTTTTGGTCTAAATTGGTTTATTTCGTATTTTAGGTGCAAAAGATGCTTAGGTGAGCTCAACAATGCGATTTGAGAAGAAATCCACGCCGAAATCGTCGTTTTAGGGTCCCGAGCACTGTAGAGATACTGCAGCGGTCTGAAGCACGGAGATTTGAATAATTTTCTAAGTCTAGAAGCCCTCACGGGCAACCTCACTGCCGTGAAGTCATCCGCAAGCAATTCAGAGAGCAACAGTATTGTAGCAACTTAGTGGATTTTTCGACCCATTTTCCGGGCAACCTCACGCCCCGTATATTGACCGTGAGGCCACCGGTGAGCTTCCCTGAATTCATCATTTTTAAGGGTTTCTTGGGTTTCTTTTGGGTATCTTTGGTCCTTCTTCTTGGAGCTCATCACCACCATCACCCATCCGAGCTAGAAGAAAAGGTTTGAGGGCATTTCCACGGAGGATTAGGCGAAGAAAGAGTGATTTTGGGCAAGATCCATTCCTAGGGCTTGTTGTGAAGAGGTAGAAGACAAGGGAAGCCACCCCTTGGAGTAGCGTCGTTGGAAGCTCATCTCCGGCGGATTCAAACGTCATTCGGCCTCTAGCTTTTGAGGGAGCTTGCTTATGCTTTGTTTTGTTGTCTCCATGCTTTTGATTGTTTATTTTGTGACCATGAGCAACTAAAACCCCAAGGTCACCGGATGTAGGTGAACCTTGGGGGTGAACTTGTGTTGTTTGGATGTTTTGATCTAATTTATACATGTTGGCTTGTTTGTGATCCATGTTTGGTGTTTTTAAATGCTTGATATGTATGAGAACTCTATGTATCATGACTTAGGAAATGCTAGGTTGCATGGCCATTGCCCTAGTGTTAGACTCACCAAACTTGGAAGGGAAATACCTATAAATACGCCGTGACCATCTGGTATTTGTACCCCTCCAATTCTAGGGTTAAGTATTCACTTGTACTTCAACCCTAGTTCGAGAAAACCACTTTACCCATTGCAATTTTAGGAGGATTTGGGGCGGTACCGTATCCAATACTCATACCAGATTAGGGGTCAATTGCCGTGACCATCTGGTTGGCCCAATCTAAGGTTTTCTTGGTCCAACTAGCCACTTGCATGTTAGTTCAAGCATCTTGTACGCTTTAGTAACCCCCGAGGGGATCCTCATCCGTGACCACTCTTAGCCCTGATTTTCCCCCGTATCTTGTCTTCACTCATTCGCATTCATTGTGCATTGATTTAGTTTCTTTGCATTTCATTTCATCAATCAAGACTTGTCGGTTAAATAACATTGCAATTAGGAAGTAAGGGTATATTCTCGGTCCCCAGGGAATACGACCCCTGTGTCACGCACAAGGTACTACTTGGCGACCCCGTACACTTGCGGGACAATCGCGATCAATGACCATCTTTTTGAGATCCTCCTTAGACTTTATTATTGCTTTAGAGATGGGCAACGTACTCTGAGAGTGTTGGGAGATAAACACGAGGGCTGGTCTGAGACATGAAGAAGAGGTTTTGTTGGTTTTGGTTTAGAAGCTTCAAAAGGTGAGTATTTTTTTGTTCTAACTCTGTCTTTCTTTGGATCAAAAGGAGAAGAACATTGTGGACATCTCGCTGCGAAGTGACCGATGCCGGAGCATCGTCAATAGGTTAGTTGATACTTGCATTCGTCTGCTTTACGACCAACTCTTAAGCATCTCTTACGAACTTTGATATTTTCCGGCAATTGACGTTGTTTCAGTGAGATGGGTTGGTCTGCTAGTGTCTTCGACTGTGAGAATGAGAGGGTCGCTTCTAGGGGAGTGTTCCGAACCACTTCCGCGAACGAAACTCCATCCCTCATGGGCGAGTTCATGTTCATCATAGATCTTTCTGAAGTTGTCTGAGGTTACAGGGGAAACTGTTGAGGGGAACGGGAGTGGTGGACAGTGAAACGGGATCTCTCCGAGCTACGTGACGATGGCCTCCCCGAAATCCACCAAGGTTTTGCCGTGCTCCTCTTTGACCTTCACGCCACCGCCGTAGCTTTCACGAGCGCCGCCCAGGAACTGCATCCCTTTCTTTGATCACTGAAAATCATTATGATATTAATTGTGCTTGTCACATTTGTGTTTTAATAATAATGATAATAATAGATATTAAATTTACTTTTGTAATAAGCTTCTTGACTCACAAATACCATAAAGCCATTTTCTACTTGGTCATTGGCATATTCTTTTTGTTTTTTAAAACAATAATGGATGAATTCGCGTTTTAACAAGTAGATGTCTAGGATAGACTTTTATAAAGATTCAAAACATGAGTTTTTAACTCTTTTATTCACACCACATGCCTTGTTTAGCCTTTTTTAGTGTTTGAAAAAGTTCGAGGAAGTATTCATATGTTATTAGTCCCCAATGATGTTAGACTAACGGATTATTATTATTATTATTATTATTATTATTATTATTATTATTATTTATCCCAAAAATAAAAAGAAGATTCTTTTTTATATAATTATGTTGTGGTTATTGTTTTTTATTCATATATAACTTATCTTAAAAATAGAAGAAGAATGTTTTTGTAATTGTTTTCGTGATTCCCTAATTAATTATTTTTATGTATTTATAAAAGAAATATAGCACATAAGAAAAAATATTTAACTGTTAAGGAATTTAATATAACAAAAGCAAAAAAGCAAATAGTTAATATTTATCTAGCATATCTATAGTCAGCTATTTTGTTCCTTTAAGTTCTCTTTTCCTTTTCTTGTGTGTCCTTTGTTGTCACACATCTAGTGGGTTTTTATTGTAGTGCTTGTTCTCTCCCGTGTTTATATATATTGTACCCTTGTTTTTCTTAGTAATTTCAAAATTTATCTTTTTTGTTAAAAAAATTATAAAAAAGGAAAAACCGAAAGCAAATTATTTGACTTTCTTTTTCAAAAAAAATTATTTGACTTTCCATCCTGCGAACAAAATACTACAAAATAAGAGAAAAGTCTTGTCTTTTGCTTTTTCTTCAAGTTTCAATTTATAAATGTATCACTCACATTAAATATAATGAAAGCAATTTATCTAACGTTGAGTTTTCTTCTGGTTTCAATTTATCAATGTGTCACTCATATTAAGTATAAGGAAGGCAAATTGACTTTTTCATCCCAGTGATGGCATACTACCGAGTAAGAGGAATCCAAATTTCAATTTATCAATGTATCACTCTTATTAAATATAGACAAGGACCATCTATGGCCGAAAAAACCTTTAACTTAGTCAACTAACCAAAAAAGCCCTTTTCAAAATTAGTTACAGCGATCTGAACCTTGGCATAAATTAAGTTTTTATTAAAATTACATTTTTACCCTTGTGATGTTCTCATTCCTTACTATTGTCTCCCTTGTTTCACTTTATCCCTTGGCATAAATTAACTTAATATGTTCTCATCACACATCCCTTTTGACCTCGACGGCACCCATCTTCTCATCTTCCTTTGCTCTCTCACCACTCTGTGTCCAAAGTTGCCTCGTCTTCATTGACGGAGGTGAGTGGAGCTGAAGTGGAAAAGTGAAATGGGAAAAAGGGTGACATGGTAGATAAAAAATTATAATGTCTTATTGATCACCAACAAAGTTGTAGCTCTACTTGGCCACTTAAAAATTATACAGGCCCTAAAAAGTAATTTGCCCTAATAAATATAACGAAAGCAAAATATCCGACTTTTCATGTAAAATATAACGAGAGCAAATCATCTAGCTTTTCATCCCATTGATAACATACTACCAAGTAAGAGGAAGGCTTTTACTTTGAATTTTCGTCTTGTTTTAATTTGTCAATGTATCACTCATATTAAATATAATAATAAAAAATTATGTAACTTTCCATCCCATTAATAACATACTATAAAATTAATAAGAGGAAAGACTTTACTTTGAGTTTTCCTCAAAATTTAAATTTATCAACGCATCATCTACGGTGAATGATTCTTGTTGTTGTTCTTATTGTTATCATGTTTTCTCTCATTTCTATGCTTTCCATATGTACTTTCTATTCATTCATTGTTTTCTCAATTTGTGCTAGTTTTTCTTTTTAATAAATCAATGGTTTTATCTATTTTTTGAAAAAAATATTAAATACAAGGAAGTGGAATTATTTGACTTTTGATCCTTATAACAAAATACTACAATATTTTCAAAATACTGCAATATTTTAGAAGTTCACCAATATTTAAATTCGATTGAAAGTTTTTTCTAAAGATTTTATTTTATTTTTTTTGAAAAAATGGATAAACCACATTCATTTAAAACAAAGGGAGTACAAAAGAGAGCAGTCCACTAGTTATGGAGGCTGATAAAGAAAAACAAGAGGACTAATGAAGAAAGACAACACAAAGAACAATAAAAAAGAAAGACGAAGTATAAAAAAGTACATAGATAACAAAAACAACAACATAACAAGAGAAAGAGATAAACCAAAGGGAGCCCAACATGCTCTTGATAGGACCTTTATGCTAAGCTCGCACCAAGATAGCCTACATTTGTGCGGTGTCCAAGGAACTCCAAGCTAGGCTTAGCTATCTCAATTGAGTCTTTTAATCTGACTCTCTTGGCTTTTGTTGTTGCAGAAACCCATGATATCACCATGTGAAGAATTTTCATAATAACCGAAGAATACTCAGAGAAATTATCATGGAAAATACGAGCATTTCTTTCGAGCCAAATATTACAAGTTATTATCTTAGTGAGGAGATCTTCGATTTCTCTCACTGGAGAGGGTAATTGGGGCCTCTAGAAACCCCAAAGTTCACTCAGGGTGTTAGGAGGGAAAGGAACTTTAAACACTTGAGTTAAAAAAATGCCAACTTTAAACAACAAAGGGACAAAGCAGGAGTAAATGGTCAAGTGACTCTGAAGCCATGTAGCAGAGCACACAGGTGGTGGCAGGAAGCTCAAGCTTATTACATCTCTTGATGGGCAGATTATCTAGGGTCAGAATACTATCATCCCAAGCAAGCCAATTAAAGAGAATGACCTTTTGGGGGCATATGCTTTTTAAGATTAGCTTTGTTGAAGGGCAAACAATACCGCCATGGTTAAGAAAACCATAAAAGGATTTGGCAGTAAATTGGCCATTTGAAGTTAGGTGTCATCATTTACTATCTCTGGAATTAAGTAAATGTGAACCCCTTCCCTTGGTCCCTATAGAAATAGCAAATGTTATATAAAATGGAAACTCTTGAATGATAACAAAGGGGGAGCTGCCTTGAAGAGATCAGGCCAAAGGTACGTTGGTGCACGATCATCAACCCACCTATCCAGCCAGAAAAGCATGTTTTCTCTTGGGAGGTCTATAGAAAAGATTCCAAGATAGGGGGTCCTGGAAATAATCGAAGAGAATCACCTTACTTCCACACCAAGGAGTTCCAATAGATATTTTCCACCACCATTTGCTAAGAAGTGCAGTATTAAATTCTTCTAAGTTCAAAATTCCCCAGCCCCATATTCTCTGGATTTGCACAGGTACTTCCAATTCAGTAAGTAAGGTTTAGTGTGATCGATGTCCGGACCTGACCAAAGGAAGTCCCTCCTTATTCGGTCGATTGCTTTAATCATCCAATTGGAAGCTTGAAAAATGGCATCCAGTAGGTTAGGATGGATGATAAGACAAAATTAACTAATGTCAATCGACCTCCAAGTGACAGGAATTTGGTTTTCCAAACATATAATTTAGATCTAACCTTAGCAATCATAATTTCCCAATCCTATCGTTTAGGCCTTCTGCCACAAATAGATATCCCCAGGAGATAATTAGGAGGGTACCTAATGAACAGTTGAGGGTTTGGGCAAGAGCGACCTCAGGGGGCTGCCTAGCATTTGTTGAGTAAATGCTGGTTTTTTGGAAATTTATGGCTAGACCTAATATTTCCTCGAAGAGGTTTAATATGAGTTTAATAACCCTCAGATCTTCTATGTCTCCAGTAGTAACACTAGCAAGTTATTTGCATATTGCAAGTGGCACATTTTCCCAAAATTACCCAAGAGAACGCCATACAGAACCCTTGAATTAAAGGCATGGTTGAACGTTTGATTGAGAACATCTGAGACCACCCCAAACAACAAATGGGAAAGGAGATCTCCTTGTCTGAGACCTCTGAGGTATCTGACATAACCCTATTGCGACCCATTATTCAAGAAATTGGCTTTTGAAGAGAAGAGTATCAATTTAATCCAACCAATCCACCTGGATCCAAATCCATATGCGGCTAACAACTCAAATAAAAAGTCTTAATCCACCATATTGAAAGCTTTTGCAAAGTCGACTTTGACTATTAAACCTGGGATTCTACGTTTTTGGAGAATAAAAATGAGCTCTTCCGCCGTGGCTATGTTGTCGAGGATGCATCTACCTTTAATAAAAGCAGATTGGAGACAATTTTAAGGGAAGAGTTAATGAGTCTAATTGGATGGAAGTCAGAAGGGTTTTTTGAATTATTTATCTTTAGAAGAAGTGCAATGCTAGCCCAATTAATTTGCTCTAGGTTGAAAAAATATATTAAATTTAAATTTACAAAAACAAGATCATCTCCATCTTTGATGAATGGTCCAAATTTCATACTGATGTTCCTACGAAACCGTGTGAGCTCAATGCACTCAAAGTTTGACCAGTTGGCTGGCCTTATCCTCTAATGTTTGACCAATTGGTTCTCAATCCAACAAAAATACAAAATCCAAATGACCACTTTTATTTTTTAAACACCTAACACTGCACACAATTTAAACTCAATATTAATAAGAAAACAACCAAACGGACATTCAAATTTAATGAATCAAATTCCTCAAAAAACTTAAATGAACGAAGAACACCACCCTAGCCATGAAACGTGCACGCATACACATAACGGTTCTAATATGGTGACTTATTGACCACCTAACAATTTATTAGTTCGATCAGATATTATATAGGAGATTAGAGTCTTACCACGTGTACGCTTAGAAAATTTTTAAGAACTAAACAGAACAAATAAATCTCTTATTCCATGCAATTCTAGAGTGGAGGGAAATGATATCCTCTCATGGGAGACCTAATGAATAATAAATTAACAGTGTTACTATAGTATTGTATAATACTACCAACCCAAAGATTCAGTCCTGGCCTTGCTTATTCACCATTCAAGTAATAATCCATTGCATTATGCAGTGATTGTTATACTCATTCTTTTCTTTTTCTTAAGTAAGTGACATTGTGAATCATATTAGATATTGATATTTATATTTATATTATATAATGTTAATAATATGAAAGACAAAAAAACCAGGGATGAAGCCTTTGACCACCTCAGCAATAGTCTTCACTTTGAAAAACAAATACACGTACATAGTATGGCTTGATATAGTCTCCAGCTATATATGATGCCACCATCATCGGAGATGGTGGATTTAAGCTAGTGCATTTACGTAACTCCCAACCTACTAAGCTGGCCCAACCATTTCTGGGCCAGCACTGGTAGCTCCTTCTCCGACTCTGTCGTCAACGGCCACCTTACTATCACATAAAATCTAAGTTGCACCGGTCTGTTCTTGGCCCATACCTGCAAGTAATCTCTTGATCACAAATTGCTTGGAAAGCTAAGGCAATGACTGCAACAAACTCTGTCTTAATTATTGATAAATTTATGATTTGATGCTTCTTTGAACCCCACGTAACTACATCAGAACCCAAAAGAAATACACTGCCTGATGTACCCCTTCTATCCTCTAGGGATCCTAACTAATCGCTGTCACTATAACCAAATAATCTGAAATTTGAGACACATTCATACCTTAACTCGAAATCTAGTGTCCTAGCAGCACCAAATCCTTTTGGCTATACCAAAAGGATGCCTTGATGGATTACACATATATCTTGACACCATTCCAACAAAGAATGAGAAATACGGCCGAGTGTGCACCACATAAATCAATCCACCATTCAAACTTCTATAATACTTTGCATCTACATCACCACTGCTATCATCTATCTGATAGGATCTGAACAAACTTGATTAGAATCACACTAGAAGAAGAACAACACTTGTTACTGAAATCTGCTGAATGATTCAGTATACTAACATAGCAAGCCATTAAAGAGTTTAGACAGCATCATTTAGACATACTTAGACAACAAACACAAACAACAAAACATTGGTTAACTAATCCCAAGAACAAACAAAATAAAGCCTGACCAATCAGTTGCTTTTCCCATACTTCACTGTAGTCCAGCTTTATGTCTTGAGTTAGTTGATAATTTCCAGATCAACTCACTCTTCAACACTATCTGCAGCTTTTCATTAGTATTCATAAGTGTTAGTTTTCTTGTGCGAGTACATGTTGTAGCATTTGAGCAATCCTTCTGCATATTTCTTCTAAGGAATGAATATTTCATCAACACCTTGTTTAAGCTCTAACCTGAGAAAATAGTGTAACATTTCCAGTTCACTCATTCAAAGGTGTTCATCATACCTACCTTGAATTCATCAACTAATACCTGTTGTGATGAACCCATATAAATAATAGGGCAACAACCTAAATGGTCTCCTATCATTTTATGTGTTTCTATTCCATTCACCCAGTTTTAGAAAGTTGTGATTTAATCCCCTACATTTTAATTTTTGTTATAATTTGGTCACCCAAACATACGCCGTTAACGGTGATCACATGTAGCATATGCCAACTTAGATGATAGCTATGAGAAAAGATGTGTTATGCAGGATGCCATATGTGATCGCCGTTAACGGTGTATATTCGAGTGACCAAATAGTAATAAAGACTAAAAATAGCTGACAAAATCGAAACTTTTTAAAGCTAAGCGACCGAAATGAAAACATAAAAAAAAGTAGGGGACCATTTAGGTTTTTGTTAGAATACTTATACATATAATATATGTATCTTATACATATAATATCATGTATACATACTCATATGTACACCTCACTTGTATTATATAGGGTGGTTTCTATCTAATGAAGACACACTCATTCTTTCTCTCTTCTTTGTCATACTTTGTCTATCAGTTTTTTACCCTGAATAATATCATCAACATAGAGACAAATTAGTAACAAATCAATGCTACCCCTAACTCTTTTTATGCAACACAGGTCCATTCTCATTTCATTCATACCCATGTTGAAAAAAAAAAATAGTTATCAATCTTATTGTACCAAGCTCGAGGGGCTTGTTTCAAGCCATGTAAGGCTTTCTTGAATCGATATACCTTGCTTTCACTCCCTTCTACTACAAATCCTTGTAGTTGATCAACAAAACATCCTCTAGTAGTTCTCCGTTTAGAAAACTAGACTTGACATTGAAATGATATATTAGCCATCCCTTTTTATGTAGCTAGCACAATAAAAACCCTCACTATTTCAAGCTTTGCAGCCAATGAGTATGAGTTTTCAAAATCCAAACCTTGCACCTGTGAGTAACCCTTTGCAACCAAGCATGCCTTATGCTTTTAAACTGAGCTATTTGCATGATATTTGGTCTTCTACACCAATTTTTAACCAATTGTATATTTTTTTTTCTGGTAAGTCAACAAAATCCCTGCTTAAATTTCTTTAAATGGTTGGGATCTTCTCACTCATAGATTATTGCCACTCTTACTTCTCAATAGTCTCATGAAATGTGACATGATCTGAATTGGTGAGTGCAAATGAACATATTTCAATAAATCTCTTAGAGCTCTAACTTTGATTGGCAGTAATTCTTTGATTTAGGAGGAACTTGCAGAACTGGGTGAAGAACCAAATGAAGAGCTTGTACTTGTTTGAGGTTGGTGTAGTATCACCATTTGTTGTAGTTGCACTAGTAGAAGAATATATTATAGATGGACTCTGATCTCCCAAGACTTTTTTTGTGCAAAACAGAGCTACAACGCTAAATAAAAAAAAGGAAAAGAGAACAGTTAAACAAACACAATAGACATTAACAAGACAATTTAACATTTGAAATTGCTGGCACCAGCAACCTCTCCACTAGCCAATTGGGAATGTTGAGGCCTCTATGGAAAAGAGAGACAACCGGATTCTTCAGTGCAAACTTAGCTAACTTGTTCGCCACTTTGTTAAGATTTCTGGGAATGAGTTCAACATGAGCATCATCACATAAGCCAATAAGACTTTTCACTCTCATAATGCGATCACTAAGCCTCCAAGAAGCAATGAGATCATCCTTGTAGAGCAAATCCACAAGGCTCTTACAGTCAGAATATATGCACATTGGGTACAGATGTTTTTCAATACACGTGTTAAGGGCCTCCTCCAGTGTAATACATTCAGCATGTGTGCTAGACTCCACCTTGGTATTTTTAGCACCTGCCAATAAAAACATTTGATTACCATTCACTAGAATGAAACCTATTCCATAGCACCCATCATGCTCAGTCCAAGCTGCATCAGTAAATAAATAAAGAGAGGACTGAAAGGGGAAACGGGATAACTTCCTTGTATTGTGCTTGAGATCCCAGACTATATCCCTCACCATGTTAACAGTTGCTTACCAATATCAAGCCACTTTGGCTCTTTGCAATTGAACACTTTGTCACATCTGGCTTTCCACACCAACCAAGCACAAGAAGCAAGAATTGCTTTAAGGTTCTGGTCACCACAATGAGCTCTCCATCTCCTAGCTAGTGATCCACTCACCATTCGTGAGTCCAGATATAACGGAAAGGTCCACATTCACAAGAAAACCAACATTGTTCCATATTAGCTTGGTCTTATGGCAATTCCAAAGGACATGATCATCCGATTCCAGTTCAAGGCCACAAAAACAACATTCTCTAGCTGGACCAATGTTCAAATTGTAAAGATAAGAAAATGTAGGCATTCTGCCATGAAAAAATCTCCAGATAAAATGCTTAACCCTCGGGATGGTGTTAAGCCTCCAAAGAGTTTTCCAACCTTCCCATTTACCATTCCTATCATCAGGGTCACAGTTAAGCCAATTGTATATAGAACTAATTATTGCGGTATTGGAACACACAGGGTTCCACACCCAATAATTATTGCCTCTATTTATGCTCCAATTTACCATGTGAGAAGAAATCACATTCTCACCAAAAATCAACTTACCCAAATCATGATTAAAAGAGCCAAAGTGGCTTGATATTGGTAAGCAACTGTTAACATGGTGAGGGTTTAAAACCAACCGGAATATCAAAAAGCCAAGGATCATTGAAAAAAATATTTTTATCAGGATTGCACTATTTAATCCAGTAATTTGGCTTAATTTTGGCAGCAGCAGAAAATAGGCTCTAGAGAAACTAGAGCAATTCTTAGCTGGTTTACTAGTCCAAACATTAAAGGTCCCATACTTCATGTTAAAAATATGAATCCAGAGTCTATCCTTAGAGTTCAAGACCATAAAAACATTTTTCACCATCAATGCAGTTTTAGCATTCGTTAAGTTTCAGACACCAAGCCCCCCATCAGATTTAGCAAGTGTAGTAGTGCTCCAACCCATTGTGTGGAAGCCGCTACGATTGCAACTATCCCCCTCCCCACCCCAAAGGAAATTCCTAGCTAATTTGGACAAAAAAATATACAATGGAGTCCGGCCTACACAAGACAGTTGATAGGTAGAAATGGGTAGGAGGATACTATTGATCAACACATCTCTTCTTGCCAGGGAGATAGGATTATGGCTCCAAGCCAAAATGTAATTTTGGGCTCTATTTAACAGGGGTTGGAATTGAGATTTATTGATCCTAGTAGGCCCAATTACACACCCTAGGTATTTGAAAGGGAAAGATCCCTCTTTCATAGCTAGGATGTTCACAATGGCTCTACAGACCTTCCCATTGACCCAACTAGGGAAATGAATGGTAGATTTGTTCTCATTAGGGATTTGCCGGTTAAATCATTATAAATAGATAGGCACAGCTTGCAAGACTTAGCAATAGACGGGGAAGATTTGGTGACAATAACAAGATCATCAGCGAACATAAGATGATTAAAATTTCTGTTAAACCTCTCATCAAATCTAGGGATCCACTGATGCATTAAGGCATGATTAAGCATGGTAGAAAGATTCTGGGATACAAGAAGGAAAAGATACTGGGATAGCGGGTCACCTTGTCTCAAACCACGACCACTAGATAACCAGGAAGAGACATGGCCATTAATAAGCAAAGTAAAACCAGCACTAGAGATGCAAGCCCTAATCCAATTAATCCACAAGTCAGGAAATTTCATAAGGTGGAGGGTTGCAAGAACAACTTCCCACTCAATCATGTCCACTTTTAAAATCATCCTAGGGGGGCTCCCAATGTCCGATTCTATGGAATGCACAATTTCTTGAAGAGCAATGATGTTATCAAAACTAGATTTCCTAGCTAAGATAGCACATTGCTCATGCCCAACAATTTTATGCAAGACATGCTTTAAACGATTAGTTAACAACTTCGACACAATTTTATAAGACACATTACAAAGAGATATAGGGTTGAAATCCGAGACCAACCTAGGGTTGTCAGAATTAGGGATAAGCACGATGATGGTTTTCCCCCAAGAGTTAGGGAGCTGAGCAGAAGAAAGGAAATGAGTAATAGCCTTAAAAAGGGGGGCCTTAATGATATTCCAGTAGAAGAGGTAAAATTCCACGTTTAAGCCGTCTAGCCCAGGGCTTTTCCCTTTGGCCATAGATTTGATGGTAGCAAAGATTTCCCTATACGTCACAAGTCTGATAAAAAAACTTTGGTCCTCATCCGAGATAGCATTGTGATCAAGGGGAAGAGCTTTGATAAGATCATTGAAGGACCAAATACCCCTAGAAGTCTAGAGGTCCCGAAAGAAATTAGTGAAACAGAGCTCAATACTGGTTTGATCTGAAAAGGAGATCCCAAGGTTGTTCTAGATAACAGAAATTCTATTCTTGTGGCCACAAACTTTGGCAACATTATGAAAAAATTTGGTATTTAGATCACCCTGCTTAAGCCATAACATGCGAGCTCGTTGAGCTCAGCGAATGTTACCCTGCTTGAGCAAGGCAGTGTGTCTATTGGTCAAAGCCTGAAGGCACCTATAATCCAGGAAGAAAGGATCTAATCGAGGAGCTCTCTAAGTTCTCTAACAAGGAAATAGCTTTTTAGTGTTATGAATGTTAACTCTCTAGGAAATGAGCTGATTTTTGGTTCTAGACAAGAGATGAGAGAAGGCATGAAGGGGAGAGGTCTTAGGGTCAAAACTCCATGCTTTAACAACCACATCATGACAACCCTTGTACTCAAGCCAAAAGTTATCAAAACAAAAAATTTTCTTTTTAGTGACAGAATGCATGCGCAAATTAAGTAAAATCGGGGCAAAATCAGAAGAGATGAGCAGGAGGTGAGACACATAAAAAATTTTATAACAGTCAATCCAATTCAAGTTAGCAAGAAATCTGTCAAGACAAGCCCATCTCCGGGCACAGCCAAGTTGCCCATGACACCAAGTATAAGAGGCCCCAGAAAAGCCAAGATCAAACAAATTATTAGAAAAAATAAAATCATTAAAGTAATTGGACTTAGCTGCGTAATTTTTGAAGCTTCCTCCTCTGTGCTCTGCTTTCGATCTGATGGCATTAAAATCTCCTACCACCACCCAGGGCACCCTAGTTCGCGAAATCTTGAACTAGTATATTTTACTTCATATCTGAACCATCATTTCAATCTCACCACTGATTTTCTCATAATATTCCACTATACGGTAAAGAATGGTTATTTTGTTATCATTTTATCACATTTATTAAAATAAAAACAAAAGGTACAGTCATAACACAGAGGAGAGAAAACATAAAGGTACATAAAGATGCATAGGGAAGACAAAACAAAGAGTGAAAAGAAAAGAATAAAGACAACAATATTAAACTAAATGTAGAAATACTAGGGCCTTGTTTGGATTGGCTTATAAAAAAAGTGCTTTTTTTCAATTTAGTTGAAGTGGGCGGTGACCAGCAAGAAGGATACGGCTCCTCGTCGGAGTGAATAGCCTCCCCCTACCGAGGTATGAAGCGCAAGAGCTCGCAGGGGACATGGTGTTGCTCCAAATGTTTTTGAACCACCGATAAGGTGAGTGAATGTCGCCATGTCATCGTGTGTGCCCGGTGTTCTCGGGCGGGGCACACCACTGGGCCACTGGCCACTGGCAGACTCCTCCCTGGGACCAGTTGGCTCCTTGCCGCTTCAAGACTCATGAAACACTCTAAGAGAGGGCACCTCCTCTTCCCCTCCACTACTGGGATTGGTCCACCGTCACAGGACTCATCTCACCGCGGGGTGAGCTGGTGACGTTGCGTCGTCATCTCAACGTCCCCAACGTGGCCCTGGGCGCCCTCGTCCATCTCCGACCAACCTAGGAGCTCCCGAGGAAATTTGACCTGAGCATTGGGATGCAGCGGTTGGCAGTTATCCTCACTGTTGGGCGCACGGCTGATCTAATGCTTGATATGACATTGGGCAGGTACATCCTTCCTACCACTAACCATGTTAATGTTAGAAAGAGGCAATTGTTGTAATGGAGAAGATGCTATATGTCTGGCTTCTTCTTTTCATGCATATATATATGGGGTTACAAAGCATATAAGCAAAGGACAAAATGCCTAAAAAGGCTAACACATAAAGTAGCAAAATATGCAGCCATAGTATGTATACTTTTGACTAGAAAACACATCCTAGATAGCTGCATGTACTAGTAGCCTCCATTCAGTCAATTCAGCATCCCATTTTCTTCTGATCAAGCACCAAAGAAGATACACACTATCTGAGTAGCATCCAACAAACCATCACAGCCAAGCTACTCGCTTGGACCCACCTCCTCGACATAGGTCGACCCATCTGATACCAGCTTCTTCGAAGGGTGAACGACCGCAACGCGAGTCCCAACCTGCCATCGATGAGCTCTCAACCTCGCCTGACTCTTTCCATGCAAGACTTAATCGTGAGGCACGAATGGGAAGGACAAGATCATTCAGATGCATGCAGACCATATCATGAGGCGTCCTATCTTGATGCATAACGGAAATGAGAAGCACCAATCTCGAGGTGGTAGAATGATCGCTCTTAGACCCGATCGTGCGGATGAGGGGTCATCTCGTGGCATTGAGGGGCTGGCCCACAAACTTAAAGTTTATTCAAAGGCTGTGATTGAGCGATCAGATGATGAGAGCCTATCCCAAGGCCTCTTGTTACCCATTCTCTCTATTGGGCTTGAATTTTGTTAGCACATCACACTATTCAAACCCATTTTGGGCCCAGTGATAATGGGGAGCCTGATTTAAATCTGGCCCTACTCGTGCCAGTTCAACTCGAGGATAAAGAACTTGTTTGTTGGGCTATCTTCTGATTTAGTTGACAGGGAAGCTAACCATTGTACTACCTAGGACTTATCCGATGAGCGACTGCCTGACATGTTTCAAAACGCTGCCGATCCCCCTCAGGGTCTCCCGATTCCACCCGATTTTGTCTAGCATTTTATTCTAAAGAGATGGTCATTAGTTCCTAAAACCAACACCACGACGTGGATCGACTCTTTTTTCCCAGACCTTGATTTTCTAGACAAAAGAAACCTTCATCTAGATGGAATGAAGAGGCAAGTTACCTAGCCCAGCCGCCACGTTCGATCAGGAAAAAAGGGTCTTCAAATCACTCACCTGAATGTATGCAAACTGAGCCCCTTTTAATTTCTGATTGGACTGATATTCAACTTGATCAATATTATTCTACATGTGGCATTGTCTTTAAGGACGATAATAATCATAAATCAACATGTTTTGAACACATAAGGAGTTTAGATTCGTCTAGAACTGACCAGTAAAGGATCAGCCAGGCCATCGAGGGGATCGCAATAGGTTCATGTTGATTATGAATATTATAACTTGGAATTTTAGGGGCCTTGGCAGGCCGCCCAAGATACATGTAATTAAGGATTTTTTGGATCTCTACAAGGCTAACGTGGTGTGCATTCAAGAATCCTAGTTAGCAATTGTGGACTAGTCAGTTTGGCAAACTATTGGAGGTAGTCAGTTTGATTGTTTCTGTTTCACCGCTTCACAAGGATCTTCTGGAGGGATGATTATTGGGTGGAAGGGCTCTCTTCTTCAAGGAGACCTAATTCACTCCGGTACTCATTGTCTCTCTATGACATTCACCAATCGTACCAATCAATGTGCCTAGCAGTGAACATCAATGTATGGTCCGATTGCTAAATCCTGAAGACAGAGTTATGGCAGGAGATTAGGAATTGCAACCCCTAGATCTTTGCAAGTCCCTTGGGTTATCTTTAGAGATTTCAACATGATCTTCTTAGCTTTGAACAAGAACTCAAGTCATCCAAATTGCGAAGACATCCACAATGCCCAAACTTGGGACGTCAGTTTACTTGGACCAATGGCCAACAAGACCAGATGTGGGTTAGACTCGACAGATTCTTGGTTTCCCAGGATTGGCTTATGTTATTCCCTAAGGTGTACCAGCGTTGTATATTGCGATTCAGTTTGGATCACGTTCCCATTCGTTAAGAATATGGAGTGCATTCTTTCAAATGTAAACAATTTAATTTTGAAACCATCTGGACATTCCATGAAGGTTTTTTTTTCACTTAGGCCCTGTTTGGATGCATAGGAAATTTTTCTGTAGGAATTTTATTTCATAGGATTCAGAAATGATTCCTATGGAATTTACTACAGGAAAATTTCCTATAGAATCAGTGTTTGGATGTGCACATGAATTTTTCCATAGGAATTTTTACTTTTGATTATCAATGTTGCTTTGCTTTCTTGTTAAGTAATAGAATGTTGCCCTGTTTTTAGATTATCAATGTCGCTTGTTTTTTTGTTATTGAGTAATAGACTATTCGCAAATAATTAAAAAACCATTCCTACAAATAAAACAATGTTACTTGCGACCTCCACAACTCATATCAAAGTTACAAACTCTATATGAGAGAATAAAACCACAAACTACTTGAAACAATCTGATAAAGCATCAATGTTACTCAAACCATAACTCATATCAAAGTTACAAACTTTATATAACAAAATACAGCCACAACCTACTTGAGACAATCTAATGAAGCAATAATGTGCAAAAACCAGAACTAACAACAATGGTCAACACCAATCCATCAACAAACTAATCAAAAGAGTCTTTTGGAGAACTCTAACCTCTATTGTGAACAAACAATGATCAACACCAATTTATCAACAAACTGATCAAAAGAGTCTTTTGGAGAACTCTAACCTCTATTGTGAACAAACAATGATCAACACCAATTCATCAACAAACTGATCAAAAGAGTCAATCCCTTGTCCTGCAACCAATGAAAACCAAGTACTCCCAAAGCATAGAAAACACTAGAAATCAATAGAAAAAAGGGGAAAAAAATGGGCACATGGTCCTGGGCATCAGGATCAAGCCCCGGCGCCATCCGCAGCCTCTCATCCTTGGAACCCAAAACAGGAGACGGCAGCATGGCAAGAAACGCCCTTGGCTTCTTCGACGGGCTGGCAAAGAGAAGCGGATGGCGGTGGACAAGACCCTGGGCCATGAAATTCCTCAAAAGAAGGAGACGATGCGGCTCCTCCGCGTCCTCCATCACCATCACCACTGTCCCAAGCTGAAAACCTCCTCCCATAATCCTTGCAAGAGCACCAACAACGAGATCAAAGAACCGAAGAAGAGACGAAAATCAAACAAAGGGTCGAAGTATAAAAGGGTACTATTGAGGCCGGGGATACCAGAGGAGACGAAGGCAGCGACTTCACACCTGGGATCGCCAGCTTCCCTGAGGCAGCCGCCGTTGCGCGGGAGAAGCTGCTTGCCCGCGCGGTGGTGCCGATGCCATCTCTAGGCACCGCCGCCATGATTTATTGAATTTCTCCGAGGAAGGGTTTCTCTGTTAATCATTTAGGGGTTCATTTGGAGAGGAAGAAGAGAAGACACTGATGAATGTTTGAGAGTGAGTGGAAGGGATGCACCCCGAAAAACAAAGGGAAAAAAAAAATTTGGGTTCTACCTCTTGAACAAATTCCTATGGAATTGATAAGATTCCATGGTAATTTATTACTGTAAACTGGTGTCCAAACAGCTTTTAATATAAATTCTATAGGAATATTAAATTCCATAAAAATCACCACTATTCCTATGGAATTTTGGGGTACCCAATCAGGCCCTTAATCTGGGAATGGTGGATTGAGTCTCATCCTGTTGGTTGTGGTAGATTCATATTAACCAAAAAACTTCACTAGTTTAAGAAGCACCTAAAACTTTAGGCTAAGCATACTTTCAGTGCCCTTAAAGAACGCAAATTGGCTATTCTTTACTCACTTGAGTCCCTCGACATTTCTCAGGAAATGCATAATTTAATACAAGAAGAAAAGTGCAAGAGTCAATCTCAACCAGACCCTAGCTACAACCTTTCAATAGGAAGAAGTCTATTGGAAATAGAGATCTTGAGTGACTTGGCTCAAGAAATGGGATACGAATACTAGATTTTTTCATAGCATTGTGAATGATCGTCACAATAGGAATTTGGTTCAACACACCCGAACCATTTCACCTTTGACTGGTATAGACTTTTTTTCCATTAAGTCGAAAGTTGATCTATTAACTCTAGAGGCAGCTTTTTCAGAGTTAGAAATCAAGGCAGCGATCTTCGACCTGGTTGCGGACAAGGCCCCTGGTCCAGACCATTTTCTGCTGGCTTTTTATTTTTTTTTTCAAAAATACTGGGAGATTGTTGGGAAAGATGTGATAAACCTTTGTAACAAATTTTACTCACTCTCAGTTAATTTGGAAAGGATGAATTGGGCTAATATTGTTCTACTACCCAAATCCCAGAATCCGATATTGGCCTCTGACTACAGACCGATTAGCTTGATCAACTCTTCCCTGAAAATCATCTCTAAAATTCTATAGCAACCCATCTGTCGAAGGTGATTGATCAACTGGTTGATAAATCCTAATCCACCTTTGCCAAAGAAAGGTATATCATAGACAACATCGTCACTGCGGAGGAAATCATTTTCAATCTCCAAAAATGGAACATTAATGGTAATGTTGTCAAGGTTGACTTTGCTAAAGCCTTCAATATTGTGGATTAGGATTTCTTGCTTGAACTTCTCTTAAACACGGGGTTTTGGCTCACTCTGGATTCGGTGGGTGGAGACCTTATTGAACTCGGCTAAGGCCTCTATTATTCTAAATAGATCCTCTTGTGGATATGTCCGCTATAAAAGAGACCTTTGACAAGGTGACTCCCTTTCCCCATTGCTCTTTGTCCTAGTTGCGGATGTCCTCAGCACCATGTTCACGCATGCATTGTCATCAAATGTGCTATATGGAGTTTCTTTGGGCAACCTGGGACAGGTGTGTCATCTCCAATATACTGATGATATTGTCATCCTTTCATCGGGTAAGAAAGAGGACCTCCGTGTGCATGTCATCAAACTTATTCTTTATTTGTTTCAGAGTATGTCTGGTCTAGCTATTAACTTCCACAAGACATGTCTATTTTCCACCAAGTTTAATTTACTTCCTAGATAAGATGATCCACAAATGTTAAACTATCTTCCTAGCACCCTACTAATAAGCTACCTTTGTGTTTCAATTGCTGGCAGGAGACTGAGGATATAGGATTGGGAAAAACTTATTGCGCTTGTCAAAGCAAAACTTGGGACTTGGAAGGCAAACTTTCTCTTATTAGCCGGAAGACTTACCTTGATTAACTCGGTCTTTTCCTCTATCCCAACATAGTGGATATCTATTTTCAAGTTACCTAAGTGGGTACTCAAGTCTATTAATTGCATTCAAAGAGACTTTCTATGGAGATGTCTAAATCTGAACAGTCCTAAATGTTGTCTAGTTAATTGGAAAAGACTGTGCCAGCCTAAGGACTAGGGAGGATGGGGCATTCTCAATCTTGAGGACTTTAATCGGGCCCTTTTGGGTAAGTGGTGATGGAAATGTACTCAAACCAAGGACTGGTGCGGTCAGATGCCGCTGCAGTTTAACTATTTTTAGCACGCCCCGCACTTGCCTCTTTTCCCTAAACATACTGGAAGGAGTTCATTTTTCTGGCAGGGTATCCAAGCAGCATTTGAAGCATTCAAACTTTGCACGCAACGTATCATTGTGGATGGGTTTGTCACTTTATTCTAGTTAGAAAAATTGGTATATAGGGCAAGCGCCAAAGAATCTTTGGCAAGATGAGTTTAAGAGGGCAGTGGCACCCCGGTGTATTGTAAGGGAGTTTGCGAGTCTTATAAAGCTTCTCTTGTGGGTCCAGATGCGGTGCTAGATTCCCTACAACTTCAAAGTAATTCTCCTAAGATGGACATCCTCGATCATGAATCCTGGAAGCTGACTCCCATTGGAAACTTTTCAGTCAAATCCTTCTATCAGTTTCTTATTGATCGAGAGACAAGATGCAATGTAACTCCCCTCATTTTTAATAGTCCATTCCCACAAAAGATCAATACATTCCTTTGGCCAGCATGGGATCATAAAATTTTGACGATGCATAATATGTTTGCAAGAGGTTGCAATAAGATGCTCACTGCCACTTGCATTATCTGTCATAGTGCCATTGAGTCCGGGGACCATCTTTTCTTCGGATGTAGCTTTGCCACTTCCATTTGGAACTGTTATGCATGCATCCTAGGGTTTCAACTAGCCCTGGCATCTAGTTCAGACTTGTGGGGGTCTTGACTTAGGGGTTTGGAAGCCACACTTAGGCCTGCGCTTTACTTGCTAGAGGCAATTATTTAGTAGATTTGGCTAGGAAGAAATGATTGCATTTTCAACTCTGCAACTTTATCATTATCTTCCATTTTTCTTAAAATTTACCATTTGTTTCTTACTTGGATGGATGCGGTTCCAGATTCCAAGAGGCAGAAATTTAATGAACCTTCTTTGGGAGTCAGACGTTGTATTTAGTTCTCAGGGCCTTCCACGCATAAGGAGCATGACCCTGATGATAGTCATGATGGTGTTGCCGGCTAGTCTCCACGGCCTACCTGATGCATTAGGGTTCATCTCTTGGAGGTGTTCGGACTCCTTTAGTTATGTCGGCCTCGTGGTTTCCTGGTGTTAGCATCTTTTGTTCTCCACTCCTGGTGGTGTGTTTTGTTTTGCTTCTCGTTCCACTCCCGGTGGACTGTCTTGGGCTTTTGATTTTGTGGCTTTGTTGTTATTGTTGTCTTCGTCGTTTCTTGTGTCGTACTCTGTGTTTTTTTTTTAATGCATTGTGGTTTATCCACTTTATCCAAAAAAAAAAAAAGTGCCCTCAGAAGGAAGATGAGAGGGAGATCATCTTCTAGAGCAACACAAAACAACATTGGCGTAGAAGATCTGGCCAGCTCCTGCGCTAGTCATGAACTCTCCTGGGCATGGATAACTAGTTTATGATACAAAAACAACTTTATATATATGCGTATGTGTAATCTAATATTAAGCTCCTGAGATCATAGAAGTTATAAATTCTATATCTAGAATACAAAGACAATAACTAGACTTGTGTAATCTAATATTAAGCTGTAATTAACGACCCCCCAGACGCAAGAGCAACAGATGTAGCCTCTGAAGATGGCCAAGATAATTTAAGATTATCAAAGCCTTCATCTGCATGAGAGACCAAGATATCAGCACTCAATGAAAATGGTGTAAATTCAGGAAGTGGAGCATCCCCAATAAGATATTGCATGGCTTGCCTCATGCTTGGCCTGGAAGTGGGCATAGGGTGACAACAGAGCAATCCCAGCTTCAGCACCAGCTCCATCTCTTCCAACACATAGTGCTTATCTAGCCTGCCATCACTGGAAGCAAGAATTTCTCCCTTGCTCCAACAGTCCAACACCCAGTCAACTAAAAACACATCCTCCCCATCTCCGTTTACTTTCAGTTCTATTGGCCTCCGACCACATGCAACTTCAAGAAGGAACACTCCAAATGCGTACACATCACTGCTTGTTGTGGCTTTGCCTCTCCTTGCAAGCTCTGGAGCAAGGTACCCCAATGTCCCCATAACATGAGTCGTCTGAATATCAGCCCCGTGGTCGTATAATCTAGCAAGGCCAAAGTCCCCAAGCCTAGCATTGAATTCGTTGTCAAGCAACACATTGCTGGCCTTGATGTCTCTGTGAATTACCACCTTCACCCACTCCTCATGCAAGTAAAGAAGGCCTGTAGCCACTCCTTTGATAATTCTGAATCTGTGATTCCAGTCCAGACATGGTGTTGTCTGGTTGAATAAATACTTGTCTAGACTTCCATTGGGCATGAATTCATACACTAAGAGTAGTTCTCCTTTACGGCGGCAGTAGCCCAAGAGATTGACTAAATTCCTGTGCCGGAGCTGGCCAAGGCTCACAACCTCAGCAACAAATTCCCTAATTCCTTGCCTTGATTCATGGGAGACTTTCTTGACAGCAACCTCTGCTTTGGTGGTAGGTGACACTCCCCTGTACACACTACCAAAGCCTCCATACCCGAGGAAGTATTCGTCCTTGAAGCCGTCTGTTGCATGGTAGAGTTCCTTAAATGAGAAACGGTGAGGACCATACTCCTGCTCCCAGTCTTCTCGTACCTCTGCAAACTTGCGTCTCTTTGCCAACACATATCTTATGATCAAAGCTGCTGCTAACAACCCCAGAAATACAGATGCAGAAAGCCAGACTGTCAAAGTCTTGGATTTGTCATTCTTGTTGGTACTACCAGTAGGGAGTGACGGCAATCTATCAAGATCAAGAGAAGTTGCGTTTCCATCCATCTTGAAACTCCAACCTAGAATGCAATGGGCGGTGAGGTCATCAGCCTCAGATGAAGTGAACCCAACATACATTTCTTCGGATATATGGTCGGAGAGATCAATATCGAGTGATAGGAGAGGGTGTTTGGGCTTTGGCAGTAGAAAAGGAGCTAAAGTCACATTGAGTTGCAAACTTTTGCTATCGTATTCTACCCATACTTGCATCTTCTGCCCATTGTTGAGGCTCAGGTTGTGAAACTCTGCATTAGTATCACCTGTATAATAGCCTGCAGTGTGAGAACTGTTGGAGATCGCACTGTGGATATCAATACCAACATGGTTGTCATCAATGTCGTGGAATTCTGGTGATTGTATTGTGTCAAACTCCACACCGATGATGTGATTCGAAGAAAGGCCATTGTTCGTGGAATTGAAAAGGCCCATGTAGTGACCTGACCCTCCATGGAGCGCCATGGTTGGAGAGATACAAAAGGTGAAACCATAGGTGCTGAAGCCAGAGTACTGGGCGATAATGGCAAATACAAAAGTGGTGGAGAAGGAGCGAACAGAAGTGGACTCAGACTTCTTGAAACGGAGTGGTAAAGGGTAGAAGGCCTGACCCTTGGATTGTCGTGTTGCATTGGTGAGTTGCAAAAGCCCATTAGCAGCCAAGTTTGCGTCACCATCAAGGCTGAGATTTTCTTTGCTGAATCCATTGAAGGTGAATTCATGGTCTCCCGCAGAAGCTGTAATGTGCAAGAGTAGATGGCAGAGTAATGCAACTCTCAGAAGCTGAGATATCATCTGATTCAGTGGTTGCTCTGTAATGCAATAAATAAATCTTCTGTAGAAATAATACAAATCCATAGCTTTTCCAACTGAAAAATTTTCTTCTGTATGATATGTGACCCACTGGTTTATATTTGCAATCTGAAAAATAAAAGTACTGATTATTAATTACCAGAAGAACATTAAAAAAAAAATCAGCCCCAGAAAAAATTGGAATTTGATAATAACCGTCACTAAGCTTGTAGGATGTGTTGATGCTGAACCCATGAGCAGCCTCCTTAACTATAGGCAATGTATAACTTCTTATATGACCAGGAAGATCTATAATGCTTCTTGTGCAGTTTATTTGACGCCCACTGCCAAACTAGCCTACATGATTTAATAAAAATGAAGCCGCATATTTTCTATACAAACAAACAAAAGTCATATTAAAGAAAGGTTTTGCTAGTTATCTGAGAAAGATGAAGC
Organism: Dioscorea alata; assembly: GCA_020875875.1. Taxonomy (NCBI): domain Eukaryota; kingdom Viridiplantae; phylum Streptophyta; class Magnoliopsida; order Dioscoreales; family Dioscoreaceae; genus Dioscorea; species Dioscorea alata. The sequence goes on along the minus strand of CM037023.1, from coordinate 591,045 downwards.
TGCATTCAGTGGATTTTCAGAAAGATCAAATGGATGAATCTAAAAACTAAATTAGCTAATTATATATTATTGGAGACAAGACGGGCTGACCACACAGATGCAGAAACTGACTGATGCTTCAGGCTCCTTTCATGAGGTGTCTGTTGGTTATAAAACAGAGGAGAAAGCAAACAAGTATAAAAAAAAAAATCAACAATGGACAAAAAGTGCCAGCTAATTTCAAGACCAGTAGTACTTGAAAGAAAATAAGATTTTCATATGAGAGTGGTGACAGATGAGTTACATATATATAGGAATAAACACAAGTGCTGATTGACTAAACAGTACTTCTAACTCAAAAGTTCAGTTCACCACAAGGCCATAAAACTATAGGCTTCAATTCCTTCAGTTTAATTCATTTCTGAATCAAGAAACGCCACCAGCACGAAATTCATAAGGAAGCATTTCAGGGAAAGACGCATCTCCATTTAGGAACTGTGTAATTTGTCTCATACTTGGCCTTGCTGAAGGCGAAGGATGTGAACAAAACAATCCAAGTTTCAAAACCAAATCTAACTCCTCCAACACATAATCTTCTCCCAGTCTCAGGTCCTTTGTCTCATGTATGGTTCCCACTTTCCAATTTGCGAACACCCAGTCTACCAAAACCTGTTCCGACTCTTGTTTATTTGGTTCTATGGCCCTCCTCCCACAAGCAACCTCAAGTAGGAAAACCCCAAAGGCAAACACATCACTGCTCGTTGTGACATTGCAAGTTCTAGCAAGCTCAGGTGCAAGAAAACCAAGAGTTCCCACCACATTGGAAGTCTGTGGAGCAGCGCCTTGATCATACAACCTTGCAAGTCCAAAATCACCTATCCTGCCATTCATGTCACCGTCCAGCAACACATTGCTGGCCTTAATGTCTCTATGTATCACAACTTCGTCCCAACCTTCATGTAAATACTGGAGACCAGATGCCACACCCTTGATTATCTGAATTCTTAAACTCCAATCAAGAGTTTGTTTGGTTTCACTGAATAGAAATTTATCAAGGCTCCCATTTGGCATGTACTCGTACACTAAAAGAAGCTCTCCTTTGCGCCTGCAGTACCCCAAGAGCTGAACCAAGTTTCGATGCCGGAGTTTACCCAGGCTAACAATCTCTGCCACAAACTCCCTTACGGCCTTCTTGGACTCATGGGCGACTCTCTTAACTGCAACTTCCACTTTAGGACCTGGGAGAACTCCTCTATAGACCCTACCAAAACCCCCAATTCCAAGAAGACACTTATCCTTGAAACCTCTAGTTGCCTTGTGCAGTTGTTTATAAGGGAATCTGTTGGACTCAAATTCTAGCTCCCAGTCATCATGTATCTCTGAGAACTTTTTCTTCCTTACCACCACAAGTGTGGCACCAGCAATGGTCAATAGAACAAGAAAAAGAGACAAGGGCAACCATGGTAATAGAGTCTTCTGTTTCTCCTCCGATGATGATGATATCAAATTTTGAGGTAGTGAAGGAAGGCTTGATAGGTTAAGCTCAGGAGCTCTAACATCCATCTGAAAGCTCCAACCAAGAATGTAATAGTATGAATAAGTACTTCCTCCTGCACCACTGAAACCAACATACATATGGTCCAAAATAATGCTAGATAGATTTATGGTGGGCGACAGGAGAGCAATCTTGGGTTTAGGCTTCCCGAGGGGAGCTAAAGTTACATTGAGCTGCATGTTTCTACCATTGAATTCTATCCAAGCTTGCATTAACTCACCACTGAAAAGGGTTAGGTTCTGAAATTTACCATCATCATCTGAGGTAAAACCAGCAGGTTTTGAGTAATTAGATATAACACTATTGATGTCAATGCCAACATGGTTGTTGTTAATGTCTTCTGCTTCAGGGCTTTTCCATGTGTCAAACTCAACAGCCAAGATATGATTGGATGCATTTCCATTGTTCGTCATGTTGACAATGCCAAGTAAATAATTATCTGCAGAAGCTTTCGCCAACTCTTTTGAAGGTGAGAGAACAAAAGTAAACCCAGCACTACCCAGCATTTGGTACTCGGGGAAAATGGCAAAGACAAATGTGGTAGAGAAAGAGAGAACATTATCAGCCTGAGATTTTTTGAACCTCATTGGAGAAGGAAAGAAAGCATGGCCCATGGCATGCTTGGTAGCATTAGTCAGCCTCAGAAGACCATCCGATGTGATTCCCGCTAAACCATCCAGGCTGAGGTTCACACCCTTGAATCCATTGTAAGTAAATTCATCACTTGTCGAAAGTCCAAGTGTCAAAAGGAGAGTACAGAAGAAAATTTTCACATGCATCTTGCAAAAGTTTGCACGACTCTTTGAGAATGGTTCAATATCTTCTTCGTAGTTTTATAGCTAATGCTGAAATTTATCAAATGGATAGGTCAACGTGAGAACATGCACGCATCTTGATGGCAGGCACTAAAAAGGTATAAACTAGAAGTAATGCTCCCGAGGGGATTGAGTTCCAAAACAGGAGAACATCACCAACTTTTTAGCGTTTTTATTTTAGAATATGAAGAAATGGAACCAGAACCCTGAAAATTAATCAACAGGCAACATCGTGAAGAGCTGGTAATCTATTATTTTCCAACTCAGTGACCTGATCTATCAGTCCATTAATAAGACCATTAACATGGAAGACTATTGTTAGAAATATCATTAGGCTAAGGTTCATTCTCATGAACACATTAATGGTCCATTTGATACGCAAGATCCCAATGAACACATTAAGAATATGTTTCATATGTAAGATTTTAAGAGATAGCATAGAACAATTTTTATTTTTACTTGTTTGATCTACGATAGAGTGAGTGTACTACACAAACGACTTATTGGGTACAACACAATTAAATATTTTTTTTTTATACCACCAAAGCCACAATACAAAAAATTATATTGAACTACAAGACAATCTAAATACAAAATAAAAGTTACACTAATATATCACAAAAGAATTAGGTTTCATCAAGAAGAAATGAACTTACTATCTTTTTTGACCTAGAATTACATGGTGATCACCGGAACCGACTACGCCAATGTTACAACCGATGGTTATCCACCGGCTCCAACATACACACAAGATTACTCCAAGAAATTATAAGGCATCTTTTCCATCCCCTTTGAACTCACACACTTCCCATGATTTATATATATATATATATATATATATATATTTGGATTTTAATAGGAGTTTCTAATTTGGTTCTATATATTGAAAGTTTTTTGAATTGCGTTGTGTTTGGATCCAAATGTAATTAGTTGATTTTTTTTAATTTATTGATGTTTGTTGGATCCCTTATTTCCATATATAATTTGATTGGATTTTCATAAAATATTGTTGTGTGCCTTTGCTATTGCAAAACAAATATTAAATAGTAAAAAAGATATTAAGTTAATTTTACAATTTTTTGTTATGTACTTATTTAAATAGTACAAAAAAATTTGTACTGTCTAATGAATATCAAATATAAATAGTGCAAGCACTTGTACCGTACTTAGATTATTTGTATTGTATTGTACTATTTATATTGTTCTTAATTATAGTCAAATCAAACAGACTAAAACTCTTATTCTTCAAAAGCAACAACCTTGAATAGAAGCACGATTTGCCAACAATTTGGTAAGGGATTCATCAAGTCTCTGGTTATAATTCATCAGTTTCTTCGATATGACAGTGCTCAGATGAAGAGAGGGTAATTTTATTAGATAAACGAAGAGAAGATGATTGTGACTCTGGTTTAATGTATAGACAAGTCAACATGATTTAATGCAGACGAGTCAAACATGTTGGCGTTTGTTCAATTTGAATTTAGCACATCAAGACTGGGGAGACAAAGACAGTAAGTGTTTGGCATGCTTCAAGGCCACAAATACTAGGGATTCCAGCTTGAGAGTTAAGTTAATCTGAAAGTGATTTGGTTAGGGAAAATAACAATTTACATAAGGCAACCAGATTAGTTTACTAGAGGAAGGTAACTATTACCATTTACGAAGTGATACAGAAGGTAATTAATATAACCATGTATTTTTTTTTTTTTGATAAAAAGTGGATAAAAATATAACCATGTATGAAGCAATTAAGGAAGAAAACATTACCTGAATAGTGGAAGAAATCAAGAGAAGATTATCATATGTAACAAGGTACCGTCAAAGAAGGTAATTGATTGTCATATATGGTATGGTGCTATGAATATAAATAGGAGGCTTCTTCTTTCATTTGTTATATTTAAAAGTTGAAGAAAGTACAATAAATTGATAAAAAAAATTTGTCAACATATTTGTGGGTTATTTATTTTTTTAAAAAAATAAAAAAGGTTGATTATTTAATAAATATGGTTTATCCATTTTATCAAAAAAAAAATTTGTTAGAATTGAAAAAATTATTATTATTATTTTTAGGGTATAGTCAAATTTGGGATGGAGAGTGACACGTAAAGATTATTTATTATTATTATTTTTTTAAATGTGGATAAACCACTTGAATTAATAAAAAAGCAAAGTACAGACCACTAGATCACTGTGGTACCGCACCCCAAGATTCTCTTTCGCCCTAAACAGAAGTTTCACTAGGAAATTTATTATCTATGTTTTTATTTTATTTTTTTTCTTATCCTTTTTCGCTTCTATCATTTGGTCATTTCTTGTAAGACGTTTCGCGCTAACACCTACTCACAAGCTTCCTACTCATCTCAGTGTTAACCTGACACGACAATCAGCTGGCTCCGTAGGAGCTGCAATACCATAAACCTGCACCATGCTTCTTCGTATTATGATTACTTCTTTTTCCTGAAAGTCGGTGAACCTCCTCGTACTAGTGACTTACATAAAGATGATATCAAGAGGCTATTAATTTCTCCGACCATAGTTTTTTTTGCACAATACTAGCTAGTAGTAAACTATAATGAGCCTCAATAAGAAAAAAAAAAAAAAAATTAATGTGGACAAGCCACTTTGTTGTTATATATTATCAAATATAATCTTCAATCAAAATCAAACCAAGATCCATCATAACACAAAAGAAGAAAAGCAGTGACCAATGATGAGACAACAACCTATGGATGATACCTTGACAATTCTATCAAAAATTAATTTGTTAAATTCCTCAAATGAATCACAAAAGGATAAACTAGAACACAACAAAATGCTTCATTGAACTTACCCAAGGCCAACAAACCATAATAACCATAAAGATTCACCGACAATAAATTAAATTTTACAAGAGAAAAAGAGAGAATTAACTTGCAATGAAACACGTACCATGTTTGGCGGAGAAGATCCACTAGCTAGCAATCAAAATCACAGCCAATGCAAAGGCTTCCAAGGATTCCCTCTCTGTGAGGCCTTTTATCAAACACATAATGCGCAGGGGAAGCAGGGCGGTAGATCTTATAAGCGACGCAACGCTGTCCATTTCCCGCCTGAAAGACTTGGGCATTTGGCTGCAGTCGTCCTTCATCTATGCTTTGATTGATAACTAAATGACGCAAATGCCCTTCAGAGCTGATTGGTGTTGTTTTATGTAGAAGTTTCAGATTAATACGTTATAAATTATTGCGACTTTGAATGATGTGAAGGGACTAAATTAAGGCCTTTGTTTCTACGGTACTGGCCCCACTATTTAAGTTTGGATTGCGGAATTTTCATTGCCGTGCCCAAACAGACTGGTATTATTCTTGTGTGCATGTAGTAAAAATACTTATAGCTTTTAAACCAATGACCAAGTGGTCTATTGATAGCTGGGCTCCCAATAGAACCCTTCACAAGTGGTGAAAGTTCAAAACTTGGGTGAGGGTACATTTCTGAGAGTGTGAACAGTGATTGTGTGTGGGTGGTCCCAGCGTCCATGTGTGTGCGGGCCCAGGTAAAAATAATGTTTTTGTTGTCCTAACCTCCGGCAATACACCCATCACACTGGAATATAGACAAGTTTTACCAAAATTAGTTTCAAGACCCGACATGCCTTCAAACAGATATAAAATCAGCTTTACAATTATGAGATCTTTAAGTCCTCCCATAGTCAAAACCAACAAATCATTAGCGTAGTGCAGATTGCACTTTCTTCCAAACTCGCCAAGAGGGACACCGACTAAGACCTTGGACCTCAGTACGTGTGTGAACATCGAACTTAGAACATCCGTAACTAAGACAAATAACAAAGGCGATAACAGATCGCCTTGTCTCAATCCCCAATGATATCGAATGTAGCCATTTGGAGATCCATTCATAAGAATATTTGCCTTAGAGAAGAACAAGATATTCTGAATCCAACCCATCCACTTGTCTCTGAATCCCTTAGCTTTCAGGAAATCAAAAAGGAAATCCCAATCTATCATATTAAAGGCCTTTGCGAAGTCCACTTTCAATATATGACCCGGTAGTCTACGCTTATGAATACTGAAAATTAGCTCTTCAGCAATGGCAATGTTATCCAAGATGCATCACCCTTTCAAGAACGAAGACTGGTCTGAATCTACAAGATCATTCATAGCCTTGCTCAGACGGTTCGCTAGAAGTTTAGACAAAATTTTCAAAGAAGAATTAATTAGACTAATGGGTCGGTAGTTCCCTGGTAGCTCAGGTGTTTCAATCTTAGGAATCCTCACAAAGCCTAGTTGATTCTCTCTAAGTTGGCACTCCCAAAACAGAAAGCCTAGTTGATTCTCTCTAAGTTGGCACTCCCAAAACAGAAATCCTCACAAAGTATCAAAAGGTCCAACTTGATTGTATCCTAGAAATTTTTAAAAAATTATAGGGGGAAGCTATCTGGACCAGAGGCTTTGTCCTCGCCTAAGTCAAATACCGCCCCCTTGATTCCCTTTAATAAGAACGGCTGTTCCAGATGATATAGGTTGACATGTCATTTATTTTCCAATAGCTTTTGAAGGTCCACCTTAAATCTTAAAGCCCGCTTAAGTCTAAATTGCTATTGAAAACCCATAGAGAAAATTTTGCCAATTTCCCGAGGGTTCGAAAAAGAAACACAATCGTGCTGAATGCTAGGAATAAAATTCTGTTTTTTACCCATTCACCATAGCTTGAAAAAATTTCATGTTTTCATCACCCTCCTTAAGCCATTGAAGCCTAGATCTTTGTCTCCAATAGATCTCTTCTTGTTTAGGAATCTCCTCTAGCTTCTCCAAAAGAACTTGCTCATGCTGAGATTCTAACACCGTTAAACAGTGAGCCTCCTTAGAGATATCCAACGCTTCCATCTCATACAGTAAAGCCAACTTTTTCAGTTTGAAAGAACCAAAATTAAATTTAGCCTAATATCTCGGGTGCCCTCTTAGACATGCCACTTTTTTTGGCGAAGATAAAAGCACTACAACCCACAGGGGTAAGTTCCATCCACCACTAAGATACTAGATCGTGGAAACCCTCCGAAGTAGCACAAGCCAATTTGTAACGGAAAGGTCTCAGAGTAGAGCAATAGTTTCCCACTTCGAGCAGGATTGGAACATGATCGGACCCAAGTCTAGGGAGACTATTCTGGATTAACTTAGGGAAGTAACCTGCCCAAGCATAGTTAACAAGGAATCGGTCAAGCTTAATCCAGATTGGGTCTATAGAGTTGGATTACTGCCAATCACATATCTGGGGGTTCCAATTTTTGGGAGAAGACCCCGATGGCAAGATTGGGAAGGGTTAATTTTAAAATTAAGAAAGAGACTCTCATCCTGGAAAGTGCAACACCTATCTCTAGGAGGTCGACTAACCTTAGTGAACTCTATCCTTTCTGCACTCCCTACCTATTGGATGTCAATTTACAGATTATCGAGTTAGGTTATCAAGGAAATTGACCGGATCAGGAGAAATTTTCTTTGGTCTGGTCCTGACATTGACCACACGAGTTGTCGGCTGGTTTGTTGGAAAAATCTTTGCTGATATCGTGAACAGGGGGTTTGAGGAATATTGGACATGTACAACTTCAGTCAGGCGCTCTTGGGAAAATGGTGGTGGAATTTTGTAACAAATTCCAATTGGTGTGGTGCGAATCTCATCCAATTCAAGTATGGCTTGTCCCGTTGGAATTTGTTTCCTAAACTTACGGGCCGGATATCCTTTTTCTCGAAAGGGGTATCTAGTTGTTTACCGGCACTTAGAGGATGCAATTTGCAGGGTCTAAACTCGAGAGATAAGACTCTTTTTTGGAAAGATCGTTGGCTTAATGGTATGGTGCCCATGCACTTGTGGCTAGAGGAATTTAGAGCTAATCAACATCCGAATGGTACGGTTCTCGAACTCTGCCATCTGCTTAAGGAGGCTCAGTTCTTAGTGAATAAGAATACTTGGCCTTTACAGGGAACTCTTGCTGGCGAATGTCACAACGTTGGGGGACATGAAACGGTGGATGCACATAGGGAATGGTATATTCTCTATGAAGTCATTTTATAATTTTCTAAACGATGGTGGGTTGTGTTGTCCCGTGGTGAAGTTTTTCTGGCATAAAACTTGTCCACGGAAAATCAACCTTTTTAATTTGCTTGTGCGGAAGAATAAAATTCTTTTACTTGAGAATCTGGCAAAAAGAAAATGCAACAAGCTCTCTACTGCTACTTGCGTAATGTGTCACTCAGCGATGGAGTCGGTTGATCATCTTTTCCTACAGTGCCCTTTTGTTAAATTTCTTTGGGATTATTTTGTTAATCATCTCCAGTTGCTTGAACTACCTCTCTCTATGAGCAATCTTTGGGATTCATGGAGGTCGATCGTTCAACCTTCGATGAGGATCATGGGAGACTTAGTTATAAAAGCACTTGTGTGGAATATCATGGGAAACTGTATGCTTCTATCTTAGTTCTCATCTTTTAAAGAGGATATCAAAGAGAAGCTGGATGATTCCATGACGACCATTCAAAGAAGCTTGGAGTTTATAAAACCTCATGCTGCGAACTTTGGTGGGGTTACAACGTCCGAGGAGAAACCGTTTCTGGGCACGGGCTAGAGTTCTTCTGGGGGCTTGGAGGAAGTCCTACTTCCTCGCCTTGTTGCTTTATTTTGTCTTTTAGTTTTTGTTGTACCACATCTAGTGGTTTGCTGTTTCCTCCACTGTTAATTATGTGGAGGCTTTTTGTACTGTTTCCATTTTAATGAATGTGGTTCATCTACCTTTAAAAATAACTTAAAAATAATGCACATGATTATACTAAGAACATATATTATCAAATGTAGTTTTGATGCATATATATATATATAACCCTTGATGTACATATATTACTTTAAAAATTGGATTGGGTTTAACAATTAAGAGGGTAAAGTTTGTCTATGCTTTCCTTGCTTCAATGAAACTAAGATAGATGATAGGCCATCTTATCCACATTTAGAAAAATACAAGATTACAAAGAAAATGAAATTTTTTAATTTTTACTTATTTTACTGTTTGGTTGATACGATACCTCTAATTATATATATATGTGTGTGTGTGCAAACTATAAATTTGTGTGTGTCTGTGCATGCAAACTATAAATTTGCTTATGAAAGTCACAAATATATGTATATATATAATTTTTTTATTAAATGAATAAATGTAAATTGTTTAATTTAGGAGGTCGACTTACACTGGTTAATGCAGTCCTTTAAACTATTCCCACTTATAATTGGACGTCGATTTTCAAACTCCCCACTTGGGTCACTAGGGAAATTGATTGAATCTGTCGAGATTTTTTGTGAAGAGATCCTTTAAACTATTCCCACTTATAATTAGACGTCAATTTTCAAAATCCCCACCTGGGTCACTAAGGCAATTGACCGAATCCATCGAGATTTTTTGTGGTGAGGACCGAATCCGTCGAGATTTTTTGTGAAGAGATCCTTTTTTTTTTTTTTTGGGAGGTCTTCTTCATTGTCTCTCAGCATTTAGGACTTGCATATCTCATGATATACGGAGTGGCACTTCCATACTCTTGGTTAGATGGCTGGCTTAGAGGAAAGGCTCCTAGGTATTTATGGTCTGACTCTTTTGCAGCAACCTAACATCCTTTTGCCACAATTAATGACTTTACACCCATGTTCCTCTCTAAATTGAGAGACATAGACCTCTCACTTGATAATCTTATTCCTAGTATAGGTAGTGATTCTGTCCTAGAAAGGTTAAGGCCTTTACATGGTTAGCATGGAATAACAAGATACTTACCTTAGAAAATCTTGCCAAAAAAGAAGATGCAATAAACTCCCACCTGCTACATGTGTGTTCCGTGAGCTGGAGGCATTGACAAATGGTCGTATACCTATAAGGCCATAACCAAGTAGGCATGCAAGGCCTCGGTACCTGTCTTATACTAGAGAAAAACATCTAATAGAAGTACTAAATTTCAAAAGTAAAGGAAGGCTACAATGTTTGAAAAACAACAACAAATAATAATGTCTGACATAACAACTAAATAAGGATAAAAACCAAGTCCACCAGAAAGGTAAATTATTAACTTGCTAAACAACAACTAGGCGATAGCTTGCTCAACGACCCTGCTAAGTTGCCCACCACCCAACTCCACTGCTGATCTAAAAGAGAAAGAGAACAACTTAATGAGCTTGAAAGCTCAGTAAGCACCCACTAAAAATATCGGGATCACATAAAGTTCAAAATTTTCCAAAACATACAAAAATGTGACATTGTGCAATAAATATTTGAATAAAACCCACAAATAAGAAAATTTCAAACATATATAATTTTTCAACTAAACGAATATATAAGTCCCCCAAATAACTAATGTCAAAATAAAAAAAAAATTCATTTGTTTAAACTCGGTGATCCGAGTCAGATTTCTAAGATCATTTGTTTACTCTCAATGACTCGAGTCAGAATGTCAAAGGCCGCTATTCTTCAAAACTATAGTTTCTATGTCAGAAGTACGTGTTGACATGGTCAGTGTTTAACCCCCAATGAAAGGGTTATTGCAAACTACAAAGAAACTATAGTTTGTATGTCAGAAGTACGTGTCGACACGATCAGTGTTTAACCCCAGTGACAGGGTTATTGCAAAGTTAATTGGGGACTACAAGTTGTTATATCAAGATATGTTGTGTACAAACATTTGTCAAAACAGAATAGAGAAATTCATTGATCCCATTTTTGAATAAAACATAATTCCAATTATTTCCCAAACTAAATATTTATTTATGAATTGCAAATAATATATAAATATGTAATTCAGAAATTTACCAAAATAAATAATGGCATGTAAGAAAAATAAATATATAAAAGTGTTAATACTAATAATGAAATGATTAGATAGTAACTTATAATCATTAAAAACATAAATAAGTATTTTTTTTCCTCAAATAATTTCAGAAATACAAAAAAAAAAAATCCAAGATTTTTCACGTGTGTGTGTGTATAACAGGATTTATATGCGGGATACTTACTTGTCTAATGCCCAGAACTCTGAATTCACACCAATCAAGTTTCTCAAAAAATCTTAAGTTTGGGAAGACACCCCATCATAATTTCAGACAAAATAGGTTCTAAAATCCAAAAGTATGTAAGAAGCATTTCAAGACACTAATGAAGCTTCAAAAGTCAAGTGGCTAGTAACAATTCCATTACGACCCTTAATATTGAAAACAACATAACTTTGTGAGTTTTGATCCAACAGTAATTTAAACCTTATAAGAAACCTAGACATATACATATACCACATATCTAAATTTCACAATAATTAGAAGTCTACAGAATTTAAACCATCAAATTAAGTATACAAACTTCTGCAACCTATTAAATTCAACCATGCCCTTTCTAATAATGATAACTCCCAGTATATATCTTCAAATCAGATCAAACTCCCATCATATAATTAACTCAAATTGTAACAACTTCCTTGCTAAGAATGTGTCCTAATTCTAACTCTAATATCATCAATGTCTCTAACCAATTTCATGCTTACTGTAAAAATGTCCCTGAGTATACCTGTAGTAATCTGTCACTAACTCAAAACGTACAGAGATAAAAATTCTAAAATTTAACAGATCCAAAGCTAAGGCCAAGTTCTACAACTTTATTATAAATCTATGTCTAATTCAGACTCAAAAACCATAAAAATAAATAAATAAATAACGCTTAAAGCCCTGCACAAAAATCCTACCCGAGGCACCTGCATTCAAAGGCTATATCTTACAGGATATAACTGAAAAAATTCTGAAATTTGGCAATAAGATAAATAACATCAATATGTACAATTTCATTAATTTGATCTCCTCCAAATTATGTCTTTAACTCTACCAAATTATAGAGGGATCTCTGTTATGCTACACAAAATTTACAAATCCAATTATCCTCAAATAAATTAGATCTTTCACATAAGAAGCATGTACAATTCAAGCCTAAAAAAATAAAAATAAAATTCCGACTTCAAACTCTTGAAAGAAGATCAACAAATTTGGGTATCTAGAATCAAACAACAAAGAAAATTCTACAATTTCACCAAAAATCCGAGGAACAGGACGCTTACCGCAATAGTAACAATGAAACAACACTTGACGACGAGACCCTTCTCCAGTCCTCACCGCCGACACCACACACATAAAGGGAGAGAAAGATGAGATTAGGTCTCTCTTTTTTGTCCCTAAACGGTGATCTAAAATGGAAGCAGGTAAAGAGACAGCTAGGGTTTCAAAACTAAAAAATAGAATACCAAAAGGTTTTAACGTAACCGCCTAGCATTAGCATTTAAAATTAAAATAAAAAATTTAATTTCTTGGTGAGGCCCACATAATTAGCTGCCTCCCTCACTTCCTACATGATATGTGGGGGTCCTAGCGTGTCCAACTCATAGGACCGCTCAAAGAAACCTGGGACACCCTAGCTAGAACTATCATCTAGACTGTTTGGTTTGAACGAAATAGACGAAATTTTTATTCTGTTTTTCTCTCATTTCCCTCTTTAATTATAAAGATTGTTTACTTGTTCCCAACTTGGATCTTTGTAGCACTTAAGCAGAAAAGACATAAGTTAGAGGATCCAACCAATGCAGTCAAGAGGAGCTTAGAGTTCACTAATACTATAGGGGGTGAGCCGAGCAGCCCTTGAGAGATGATTGACAGCATCGGTTGAGTCCTTACAGCTTTGTTTTTCTAGCTAAAGCAGACCACCGGGGACAGCTAGTGCCTATGTATCTTCTTAGGGCCGCTCTATGCCTAGTGTGTTACTTGTAGTTTTTTTTCCTCCTTAGTTAAGTTTGCTCCTCTGCTAGTGGACTTCCTTGTACTTCCTTTCTTCCCCTCTTGACAGTTGTATTCTGTTTTTTTCTAATAAATGTGGTTTATCCACTTTACCAAAAAAAAAATTAATTTCTTAAAAAAAATAATATGTATGTTTCTTTCCTCATAAACCACTTTCTGTTCTCTATAGGTTTTTTTAACTTGTTTTTTCTAATAACTATTAGTATGATTGATTCATTTTTATTCCACATATAAAAATAACACCATCAATACATAATATGATAAACATGAATATAACAAAAAAACAAATAAGTTGATCAAAGAATTTTCAAGTTTCACGTGCTTGCCCACTCCAGAACCTCAAACACTCTCTGGATTTTTTTTAGTGTTGATCTAAAGATTTTGTCGGCATCTTGACTTCACAGCCTCCCACAGAATAAGCCACTCCACCTTGACAGCTTGAGCAGACCTTTTGTTACTGCAAGGTGAACTTTGCCGACTCAGCTGTGTCTTTCTTTTATGATTTTTTTGCCTAGTTGTTCATTATATATAAGAGAGCTTCACCTCTGGTGATTGCCTCCTAGTTTCTATTTTTTTTTCTTTTGTTTTTCCTTGTTGTTTTGTTGCCCATACCTTTCTATGTTTTGAACTTTTTTTTAATAAATCAATTGTTTATCCACCTTATTAAAAAAATTGATTGGAGCACAATCTTAATTTGCAACTTAAGATTAATTTTCCCATATAATAACCTTATCTAATAGCATAAAGCCATTTTTCCATTGCTCATTGAATTTTTTTTTTTTTTTTTTTTTGGAATAAGGTGGATAAACCACCGATTTATTAGAGGGAAAAAAATGTACAAAAACAATAGAGTCCAATGAATGACAAGAAAAGAGGGACAAACACCACTACATATCGGATGAGAGGTTAGAAACCATCACTAGGGATAATGCACACCTCAAAACAACCACAAAAGAAAAAGAAAAAAAAATGAACAACATTAGGAGGATAAGATAGCTAAGAATGTGAGGTCCATCCTCTGGTATCTAAGGCCTTCTCAAGCTGTAAAGTTGAGTGGATGACTCCTGGACAATAGGCAAGGTCGTTGTGCCGGTGTGGTCTTCCGGTCTAGTGCTTAGTAAATCAAAGGAACGCCTGAGGTTCCGAATAGAGTTGCCTGAGAAATAATGGGCCAGGTTCCTAGCTATAGAAATCCAAGAAAGTAATAAATGAAAATTTTTCAAAATAACTAAATGAGGAGAATATGCATGTAGGTGAAAAATCCGATTGTTTCTTTTAAGCCATGATAAATGCTATATTATACATATTGTATCGATCATATTTGGCACTTAAGTGGTCCTTAAGAGTGTGTTTTATGACTAATTGGTACTTAGTTTATTCCATTATTTCTCACAGGACAAAAGAAAGCACAATAATAGCCAAAGGAAGGAAATTGGGAGCAAAACGGTGCTAAAAGCAACAAACGGAGAAATACACAGACAAGGTGCATTGCCATGTACTTGCCATATATACTTCCGCAGATGAATAGCCGAAGAAATACATGGACATTGTGTACATATCTGTTCACTCCTCGATTATCTTCCTACCGAGAATAACATGGCTATGTAGATGAAGAACATGCTCATGTACATTCAGAAAGTTATAGAGCATATTCCATATGAGAATACGGGCAAAAGTAAAGTACACGGTCATGCAACTCGAGAGCTAAAGTTAAAATTCGTCTAGAGTGTTACACTATCAAATGAAGCGATACACGGCTGTGTACAACCGTCCGTGTACCCCGAGGATGAGTTTTTTTGGCCCATCCTGAGATTTACACGAGCAAGATACACGTTCGAGGTTGAAAAAGTTATTGGGGATCCAATTTTTAACCTAATTTTGGGGGAAAAGAGTTAAAGACTAATGGATAGGGTTTGAAGGAGATCCAAGGTATCAAGGAGGAGGTCGAAGGAGTCGCCGAAGTGACAATTCATTGGTGACAATATCGGCTCACATCTACTCCGACATTGAAGGCATTGAGAGGGGGTTTTCTTTCCATGATTAGGGTTTTAGAGATTGATTTAGCGTATCGAGAGAGGCTCTACCATTATGATTTCACATTAGGTATCGAGAGATCTGTGTGAGGAGATCACACATTAATGAATAGGTATCACTGATGCACACTAGAGATAAATAGGGTGCCATGTACTATTCGATTAGAATCGTCATAATTTATCCTCAATTCTTGACATGGAATTCCTAGCACTCTTTGTAATCGTGCGAAGGTAGGTTTAGAAGAGATTCATTCCTACCGTAATATGGGATTAGGCACGAGTCTTAAGAGAGCACTTGGTGTATTCTTGAATTTCTTCAATTCGACAAAGCTAGGGTTTATCTATATTGCATTGCAATTACATTAATTTTTAAATTCCAAAGTGAATCATATCCGGGCTCCGTTTTCACCCATTGCTTCTAGTTTTTATCACCTTTGAATTGGTCTTTTATTTCTTTTATTTCTTTTGTCTCCAGAGATTGACTTTCGATAGTTGATTATTAGTTAGCTAGCGAAGATAGAGATAGTACTAGTACTATCTAGTCCCTGTAAATTCGACCTCGCTTGTATTGCATATTATTACTTCGATTGGCGCATACACTTGTGTGCACTTCACACAATTAAGCCATAAATTCAAGAAGGTAGCCCTTGAAAGTTTTGGAAAAAAACAGATGAATTGTTATTTACATATGAATATTTTTTTTTTCATAAATATAAATAAACTATTTACTATTATTATTCTATTCGTTAAATTCAGTATGTGGTGTCACCAAAGAGCCCAAAACTAGTTTGTTGAATTTTTATCAATTCTATCCACGCAATTCTACTGATGCATGTTGTCACTGAAGAGTCCAAAACACATGTTTTGAATTTTTATTTTTATTTTTATTTTTATTTTGGGACTCTTTGGTGACAATGTGTATAGATAGAATTGCATGGAAAATTTAAAGCATGCGTTTTGGATTGTTAGTGACATCTATTGAATTTCAGTGCTAACATAATAATAATAAATATTTGTTTTCATTTTTTAGCCCTCAGAGTATGGTGGGAAAAAATAAAGATTCATGAGCCCAATTTCAAATAATTGGGATTAATAACTAAGAATTTATTGTTGTTGTCCTTGCCCAACTCAATTCAATAATAATAATAAAAGAAGAATTATTGTTATAACTGTGTTGCGGCTACTCAATGGATTATTTCTAAATTTTTATACAAGAAAAAAATTGAAGTATAGGAGATAAAATATTTTAACTGTTAATGAATTTACTTTCAAATAAAAAGATGACTTTTACTTTGACTTTTCTTCGTGTCCAATTTATCAATGTCCCATTCATATTAGTCGTAAGGAAAGCAAATTATTTGACTATCCCACTTACAAAATATGAAAATATTTTATAAATTGAACCATTTTGGATGTTTACTAATATTTAAATTCGATTAAAAGTTTTTTTATTAAACTTAGGTTTGGGTACAAGAAATTTCCTATGAGGGTGGAAATATTAAAAAAAAAAATGGATAAACCACATGCATTAATAAAAAGAAAAGAAAACAAGGTTCACTAGGAGTGGAGCAAAATAGAGTAATACAGAAAAAAAAAAAAAAACCAGAGAAAAAAGATAACACAGGTCACTATGGCTCAAAAAGAGCACCAGGAAACAACAAGAGACTACAAAACTACTCCTCTTGATCGCCTCCCACCCCTGTCTAGCCGCTAAGGAACTCTAGACTCCATCTGGTTGTAGAAGCGGCCCGCTCCAAATTAGTTCTTTTGGCTTCCGGAACTGCAGATAACCAATTCAGGAACATATAAATAATTTTCAAAATGCACAGAGAGCTAAACAGAGAACTTGTTGAAGATACGAGCATTTCTTTCCAACCATACATTCCACAACAAAGATTTAATTAATAGTTTCACAGCACTCTTGCTGGAAGCAGGAATAAGAAATTGTCAGCTCCCCCATAAGTCTGCTAAAGAGCAAGGAGGGGGAGGAATATGAAAGTGAGAGCAAGGAGCGGAGACCATTCCTTCCAACCAAAAATCCCACGGTCATTCCTTGGCTTTTAAATGGCATAATTGTCCCCAAACTTCATTTTTTTTTTTCACATTTGCCAAAAATAATACATGAAGTATCTAATGTTAATATTTAATTACATTAAATAAAAATGGGTAGTAATTATATTAGTTATACAATTAAAATATTTAATCATCATAATTAAAGTGATAGTAATTAACATAAATTATTTAACATTAATATTTAATTATGTGGTGAACGGCGCGGATGGCGAAGCTTACGGCATGGACGGCGGAGCTCACTGCCTAGGCTATGGACAACTTACTTGGCGAGCTTTTGAGTGGTGTGGATGGCGAAAACCTCAATGGAAACTATGGCAGAACACACAGGAAAACTCCGCGAACTACAAGGAACCTACAAAAAGCAAGCCACCTATATTGGCGGGAGACAAGTAGACTTGCGACTTCCTTCGAATAGGTGGCCAACTCCCCGCCGGCAGATTCGGAATGGCAAACTCACCGGCGACCACCTCCCTATAAAGATACACTCGGGATGGACTATGGTGAGCTGTAAAAGGGGTGGAGTGGGAACAAAATACGCTTCTGTTGCGGTGGACCAAGGGCAGAGGGGGACTTCCCATTTGAACCTCAAGTAATGAAGATTGCCAGAGTCTTCCTAGGGGTGCACATGCTGCTTCAGAACTGGACACAAGAAGGAAGAGTGTAGGCATCTAATCGTTTGTTTGGGGTGCTCATGTACGGGGCACACAGCAGCCCGATGCCATTTTGCGGTGCTCATGTACCGGGCACACGACAACCTGATGCCATTCTTCTCCCAAGACAAAACCGAAGTTTCTGTTGTCATGATTCACAAATACAGGGAAGAAAAACAGCAAAAAAACAGAAGGAAAAACAAAGAGAAAACCATTCATTCATTCATTATCTCATCAGAACTTCACACACATTACCCCTCTTTTACATTACAGTAATCTTATCCTTATCCCTTCACACCATAGTGGAAAACACTTGTCACCAGCTTGAGAAAGCATGTCATCATCCACTAGCTCCACAATTCTATGCCTTGAACTAAAGACATAATCACATGATGATGAAATCTGAGCCGTCCATTTTGATTTCTATTCTTCTCAGCTTTTCCCTCCTGTTCATAACAACTATGATACAATGCATTCTTAACAACATACATAGCAGCATCTCAAGCTCAGAACTAATACAAATCTACAACCATCTCAATGATCTAAACAAAACAGAAAACCTCATCTAAACAAAATATAGACCCTCATCTCTTCCCTGCAGCACCATATCTTCATTGCTTCAATCACCTGCTAACACACTCTCCCTTGATTGAAGCCTACATACACCAAGTTGATTCCTCAGATTGCCAAACTTTTGAGCATCAAGATATTTAGTAAATATATCAGCCAGCTGTTCTTCAGATCTGTAGAAATACAGTTTAATTTCTTGATTTTGAACTCATTCCCTGATAAAGTGATATTTAATAGCTATGTGTTTGGTCCTGTTATGTAACACAGGATTCCTGGCAATAGCTATACAAGCTTTGCTATCACAATTAATAGCAACTGACTTTTCCATCATCACACCACAATCCTGCAGAATTTGTTTCACCCAAATTGCCTGACAACAAGCAGCACCTAAAGCATAGTATTCAGCCTCTGCTTTGGATAGAGCAACTACATCCTGTTTTTTAGAAGACCAACAAACTGCTCCTGAGCCAATATTAAACACAACCCCTGTAGTGCTTTTTCTATCAATTAAACTGCCACCCCAATCACTATCACTGAGTCCTTGCAAATTACAACCCAAACCTTTACCATACTGAATACCATACTCAATTGTCCCATAAATATACCTAAGAACATGCTTCACTGCTCCCAAATGACCTTTATTAGGCTTACTCATAAACCTTGACAGAACACTGACAGTAAACATCATATCTGGCCTTGTGTGAGTTAAATATAACAATCTTCCAATCACTCGTCTATAAATTGTTGCATCAATTACCTCTGACTGCTCAAACAACTGCAATTTTGTACTTTGAGTTAAAGGCACAGACACAGCCTTACAATTCTGCATATTGTGAGTTTTCAATAAATCCTCCATGTATTTTTTCTGTGACACAAATATGCCCAGCTGATCTTGTTTAATCTCTAGACCTAAAAAATAGGACATTAAACCAAGATCATTCATCTCAGATTCTTGTTTCATCGCCTGACAGAAATTAGTGATCAACTGTAAGGATGAGCCCATATATACCAAGTCATCAACATATACACAGACTATTAACTGCTCACCATTCTCTTCAGCTTTTCTGTACAAAGTGTGCTCAATCACACTTCTCTTAAAACCTTGAGACTGAAACCATGCATCTAGTCTTCCATACCAAGCCCTTGGAGCTTGCTTTAAACCATACAGAGCTTTCATCAATTTATACACCAAATTTTCTTTTCCAGGAATTTCAAAACCCTTTGGTTGTGCCACATAGACCTCTTCTTCAATCTTTCCATTTAGAAATGCAGATTTAACATCTAAATGGAATATTGGCCATTCATTACTTGCTGCTAGAGCAAACAATATTCTTATTGTATCCATCCTTGCTACAGGTGCAAACACCTCTTCATAATCCACACCAAACTCTTGTGCATAACCCTTAGCCACCAACCTTGCTTTAAATTTCTCTATTTCTCCTGTTGGTTTATATTTTGTTTTATAAAGCCATTTCACACCAATAACCTTTCTGTCAGGTGGTAATGCACATAATTCCCAAGTCTCATTCTTTTGAATTGACTCTATTTTTGCTGCCATAGCCTTCTGCCAAACCTCTGAATGTTGTGCCTCTTCATAGGACATTGGATCAGATACAGTGAGAGCAAATGAGCAACTTTCATACACATCTCTGAGAGACCTGACTTTTTGTATTGGTGACACATCAACTTCTGAACTGCTGCTTTGCATTGGCTGAACAATCGGTGATGTAGTACTACTAACATTTGAATTTTCTGCAACATCTGAACTGTTTTGCTGCACATTTTCAGTAACTGTACTAACACCAGAAGTATTAATCAACCCAGGCAGGATAATTCTTTTATCTTCAACACCATTACTCCAATTCCATGTTTCATTCTCTGCAAATGTTACATCTCTGCTGATAATGACTGATTTTGTACCTGGAATATATATTCTGTAGGCTTTAGATGCATATGCATATCCAATAAAAATTCCTTTGCTAGCTCTATCATCCAATTTTTGAACTCTTTGCACATGAGGATAAGCAAGACACCCAAATGTCCTTAAGTGATGTACTTTAGGCTTCATTTCAAACCAACCTTCAAATGGAGTCTGATTAAACAGAACTTTAGTTGGAGAAATATTTGAAATGTATACTGCTGTTAACACAGCTTCAGCCCAGAATTCATTTGGCAATTTACTGAATTTTAACATGCATCTTGCCTTTTCTATCAACACCCTATTTTTCCTCTCAGCCACCCCATTTTGCTGAGGTGAATATGGTGCAGTCAATTCATGTCTAATACCCAAATTTCCACAGAAATTTTCAAATTCATTTGAGCAAAACTCACCCCCTCGATCAGTCCTGATTGTTCTTAATTTCTCAGCTGTCTGCCTCTCTACTAATGCCAGAAATTTTTTAAAACAACCAAACACCTCATATTTGTTTCTCAATAAATAAACCCAACACATCCTTGTAAAATCATCCACAAAAAGTAAGAAATACCTGTTACCTCCATGAGATTCTGTTTGCATAGGCCCACAAACATCTGCATGAACCAGCTGCAACTTGAATTTGGCTCTCCAAGAATTTCCTGAAATAAAGGGCAATCTCACCTGCTTGCCATAAATACATGCTTCACATTGCTTAAAATTCTACAATTGAGGGAATCCCAACACCATGTTTTTCTGATAAATTAGCTGCATATTCTGAAAACTCAAATGCCCAAACCTTCTATGCCATAATAAAGCCTGCTCCTCACCACTAATAGCAACATTAGCAAGTACACTTTCAGAAAACACAACTGGATACAAGTTACTACCATTCCTTTGTACTGTTAAGAATAAGTCACCGGTCTGAGCATTTTTAATACAACATCCTTTTCCTCCAAACACAATAGTATACCCACATGCAGTCAATTGACCAATGCTCAGCAAATTATGAGCCAAACTTGGAACAAACTTCACATTATAAATTAATTTTGTGTTACCACCACAAGATTTAACTGCAACTGAACCTCTACCTTTGACTTGCACCTCCTTGTCATCACCTAACCTGACTGAATGCTCCACTGATTCATCTAATTGATGAAATAAATCCTTCTTTCCAGTCATATGATTAGAAGTTCCACTATCCAACAACCAAACTTCAGTATGATTCACATCTAACCCCTCATGCACCATAAACAGACTTCCAACTTCATTTGAGCCTTGATCACTCCTAGAGCTTGATCCTTTCTCAAAATTCCTGTCTTGAGACTGAGACCAACAGTGAGATCTCATGTGCCCAAATTTTCCACAATTAAAGCACTGCACATTTTGAAAATTCCCACTACCTGATCTCTGACCTCCATATTGTCTTCCACCTTGCCTTGGACCACCAAAATTCCTAGGACCAGAATGAAATTGTTGTTGAAATTGTCTCTGATAATTTCCTCTTCCTTCACCAGAAAACCTACCTCTACCATCACCAGAATTTCTGCCTCTTCCTCTCATAAATCTTCCTCTTGTTCTTGCAAAACCTCTACCTCTACCATAAGACCCAGACACATTTTCACAACCACTGCCTGAACTACCAGAAACCGATGTCTCTCCCTTCATATAAAACACCTTATCATCTGCAGCAGTATCATTGAATCTATTGAACCTGGCCTCATAAGCTTGTAAACTTCCACTTAGCTCACTCACAGTAAGCTTCTCAACATCTCTAGCCTCCTCAATAGATGTAATAACATTATCAAACTTAGGTATCACACTTCTCATCACCTTTGCAACCACTTCCTTCTCTTCTATCTCATATCCAAGGCCTTTAATCTGATTCACCAAAGCAATTACCCTTGAAACATACTGCTGCACTCCTTCATTCTCCCTCATCTGTAGAACTTCAAATTTTTGTCTAAGAGTATGCCTCCTTACTGACACAATTTTAGAAGATCCATGAAATTCGGATTTAATGTGTTCCCAGGCTTCTTTGGCAGTTCTAAACCTCACAATCCTATCAAATATTGATTCTTCAACTGCCTGCTGAATTAAATACAAAGCTCTGGCATCTAGCTTCTTACTCTCTTTCTTCTGATCATCTGTCCCTTCCTTGAGAGCTCCATGCTCCACTACAGTCCACAAGTCTTGGCTTTCAAACAGGGTCATCATCTTGACACTCCATCTTTCATATCCATCACCTTTAAACACTGGTAATGAAGTATGTGTAAACTCAGACATACCAGAACCTGATGCCATTGTTATCCAATTTAAGCAGCCTTCTTATCACTCCTTCCACCCAACTTCTCTACACAACACTTCAAACAACAACAACACACCAACCTCCAACTGAAAAAAAAAAAACACAGCCACTCAGGACCACAAAAGCTCGGATACCATTGTTGTCATGATTCACAAATACAGGGAAGAAAAACAGCAAAAAACAGAAGGAAAAACAAAGAGAAAACCATTCATTCATTCATTATCTCATCAGAACTTCACACACATTACCCCTCTTTTACATTACAGTAATCTTATCCTTATCCCTTCACACCATAGTGGAAAACACTTGTCACCAGCTTGAGAAAGCATGTCATCATCCACTAGCTCCACAATTCTATGCCTTGAACTAAAGACATAATCACATGATGATGAAATCTGAGCCGTCCATTTTGATTTCTATTCTTCTCAGCTTTTCCCTCCTGTTCATAACAACTATGATACAATGCATTCTTAACAACATACATAGCAGCATCTCAAGCTCAGAACTAATACAAATCTACAACCATCTCAATGATCTAAACAAAACAGAAAACCTCATCTAAACAAAATATAGACCCTCATCTCTTCCCTGCAGCACCATATCTTCATTGCTTCAATCACCTGCTAACAGTTTCAAAGGAGGAGAGGCAACGATTCCCAACAGCCTTCTCGTGACTTGCAGGATGACAAAGAGTGTATGAAACTACCATAGTACAATCAGCAACCCAAGGATAACCAGCGATGCATCGACATCAACAGAAATTTACTATATCACTCCCTTTCTCCATAGATGTCATTAAGGCCAAGCAAGACTTGCAGAAGGTGGTCCTTATTCAGGTCCACTCAAGGTTCATACTAGGAGACGAAATCAAGAAGGCAATCTTAAAGGAGCTGGGTATCTTAACGATGGGAACATTTTTAGTTTTTCGGGGTAACTCCTATCTCTTAACTTGTGTTGATGCGAAGATGGAGAGGCTCATCTCAGACCTAAAAAAAAAAAACCCCATTTCACAACCCCTCACGGGCATTGTTCAATCGCACTATCACCATAGTCACTAAAGATCTGGCCTTCTAACTGTGCAATGAATGGAGACAAGTGGATTTATATTTGGAATCTACCATTGTAATGTTGGGGTTGGAATACTATTTTGGAGATCATAAGATCAGAGGTTGGCGAGATCGTCACGGTGAAATGTGATAATTGCTTGAACATGCATATTTCATATATTATTTCCACTACATTTAGCATGAAATTATATATGCTTAGTGCCAAACTAGTACAAAATTGTATTCTTTCGTTCACCATGGGATCTAAATGCATTTCAGGGCCAAAGAAGCGAATATTGAAGCAATTCAAGGCAGATTAGACCAAAATACAACTCTCATAACGTCACCATAGTTTCATCATGGCCATGGTCTGATCGTGGCAGTGTGCAAGTCCACAAGAAGTTCACCGAGTACTCAGTGGATCCGACTCTAAGTCTTTGACAATGAGGAGTCCCTTCCATCAGCTACTTCCCCCGCTTCTCTTCCCCCTGTTGTTGCTGCCTCAGCTCCCTCGACTTCTACACTAGCTTCATCCATCTCACCAGCTATCAAGGAGCACCTGATTCGTCTCAAGGAGGGATAGGCGAGGATCGAGGGTCTCCTACTTCAGATCCTGGCGCATTTGCAATGCCAAGACCCTTCATCCGCTCCAGCGCCCACTTTACCACCTACACCAGCTCTAATGGTGCCAGAGTCTCCCTTATCTCCACCGACATCATCCATACTACATCACTCCTACACCAGTACATAGCTACCTTGCCAGCTCCTGTCGTTTTGATTTCATTTTTTGTATCACATTATACTTTTATTTCAGTACTTTTACATTCCATTTTGTATTCAGTAAGGGACATCTACCCTGCTGCTTTTGTAGACAAACATTTCTATAGTCGATTCTTACTTTACTCCATTTTATTTTATTTAACTTTTCTTCTGAATATATTTAATTCTTTTCATTTATTTCTCAGTCAAGGTTTGAGGTGATAGGGTGTTATATTGGCCCGCACAACCAGGAGTCTGGTCAAGGGTAACTTCATCGCTCTCGTTAGCCCAACTATGAAACTAGGGAAGTACTACTAACCACAAGAAATAAAAGACTCCAAGAGGTCTCATTTTAAGAATCAAGTCATGATTGTCCATCTGGAAGACCAATTTTCTCTCAATTGGTAGAAGACTTATCCTAATTAACCCAATACTAACCTCCATCCTAGCATTCTGGATATCCATCTTCAAACTGTCTATCTGAGTGAGAAAATCCATTAACCATATAAGAAGAGGCTTCTTATGGCGAGGTGTTGATATTGACAAGCCTAAGTGTCGGTTGGTAAGCCGGGGGTGAATTTGTCAACATGGGGGATTCTCGACCTGGAAACCTTTAAAAAAGCTTTCCTATGTGGATGGTGATAGAAGATCATATATGGGAAATCATGGTGTGGATCCTTAATAATTCACTTCAACTATTTCCAAGAAACACCAACCCACAACCTCACCGGCAACAAAAAAGAAGTTTCTTCTTCTGACACATCAAGGCTTGTACCCACATAGTTATAGAAGATGTGGTAAGAGCTACTTATTTATTGATAAACGACCTCATTGCTTAATAATAATGATGATAAAAAGATTAGAGGCACTAACATGGACACCTCATGTGGGTTTGAATCATTGTTAGAAGAATTAACTTACAGATGATGCTGCACTCCGCACTCATGTGTGGCCACGAGGTGAGATCGTGTTCAAGATAATAAATCACACACAAACGCCCTTTGGCAGACGCGTTTGAGGTAATAATTCACACGTGCAATAGAGATATTAAGAAGTGCTTATCGCTTTTGTTAAAAAAAAAAAAAGAAAGAAAGAAATGTCTATACACGAACTTAACCTTGTATAAATAAGGGTGCTAGCCGGCACCAAGTTAATCAAGAAAAGTTTGAATCATTAAGCACTAGGTGAAATCCCCTCAATAGTGTAGCATTAGCAACTTAACCTTCTATTACACTTAACCATACTGAGGGGGGTCTCTCTATCTGTAACTTACGTACTTCCAAAATTTCTTTAATGGCGAAAAATGTGCTTAGCTATCTTAATCCCCATAATGCTTTATGGGTGGATATTCTCATTAATAAGTATGGCAAAGTCAATTCTGGACTGACTCCATTCCAGCCAATTGTTCCTGGTTCTTTAGAGGTTTATGGTACAATGCTAATGTTATTAAGCCCCAGCACTGGTTGCATCATTTTAACCTTGCTCATACTAATTTAATGAAGGATCCTTGGTATTTTGAAATTCCTTTGGCTTTTAAACCCGCTTATATTAATATGAATATCAACTTGGATCTGCTGAATTTGTCTGACTTCTTTGGGGAAAATGCTTGGAACATCACTTGGCTACATGAGGCATTTGGTGAATTTCTGAATTTTGATTATCTTTACTAATAACAAACTCAATAGCAGCATTGGCAACAGATGGGTGTGGTATCCTAAATCTAGGAAGCACAAGCTCACATCTATGGTATAATCTCACTTCAACAAATTTGCAGGTTGTTTGGATCCTTGGGATGGTTGGGGAAATATTTGGCGCCTAAAAATTGCTCCTAGGCCTAAACATTTCCTCTGGTTACTCCTTCATAATGGTATCAAAACATATGAATATCTATACAGGTTGAATCTTGGACCTCAAAGGCTCAAACTCTCTGTAGATTCTGCAGCCTTAATTTTGAAACCACTGAACATTTGTTCAACACTTGCCCCAAAGCCCAATTAGTTTGGAGATTGATTATCAATGCTATTGGCAAAAAAATCCTTTTTCATGATGGCTTCTCATCTGGAAATTGGCTAAGTCCGACAAATATTGATCTTGATAAGCATGATCAATCGGTGATTGTTGCTGCTATCAGGTTACTTTGGAAGGCAAGATGCAATTTAATTTTTCGTAACGAAGCTCCTGACTTTCATATTATTCCAATCCGAGCAATTAATCACATCAGGGAGTATACTCATTCCTCATCTACTCAAATTGGAAAGCAGCTCATACTTAATAATTTTACAATCACTGACAGTCCTTTTCTCTTTGTAGCTACTGTGGGTAATTACGAGGCTGAGACCTATGGTGCTGGATTTTACATTTCAAACTCCAATTCTCACTTCATTTGTGCAGGCTGCTGCAACAATTATGCTGAATCGGTTATTGAAGCATGGGCTCTGGCGCTCATTACAGCATTGGGAAGCATTCATGTGTCAGATCTTCATATTAACACCATCTTCATCGCCAGTATTGATCTTCACAATGCAATTATGGCTGGAAATCCTCAACATTCATGGCGGCTAAACCCTTGGATTACCAGCATTACCGACTACCTGTCAGGCTTGGGAAATCCTCAACTTTATATTATTCCCAAAGCATGAATGACTGTTGCTACTACTCTGGCCCTTCATGGTATTAATTCTCATGTCCTCACCTTATTTCATCATGGCAGGGATCTTCCATACTGGCTAATTAATGAAGCAACTTAATAGGAATGGAATATTTTTGTTACTTTTTTCTTTTTCAGTCTGTCTTTGTTTGGTCTATGTTATCAGTTTCTGTTTCTTCTTTCGTTTAAGTTTTAGCAGTCCTTTGCATTTTTGCAGGTTTTTTTGGCTTTGGTTTGTAATTTTGAACTCTTGTAAATCTTTATTTATTTTAATAAAATAGCTCAAAGAGCTCTCTTCCTAAAAAAAAAAAAAGTTGGAGGCTGAGCACTGTGTGTATTCTAACTTTGTGAAAGCTGTTGTGGTGGCTACTGCATGGTTAACTTGGAAAGCTAGGTGCAATGCTATTTTTAGGAATGAGGCTCCTGATCTGAGTCACATTGCTAGAAGAGCTTTTGCACTGGCCCAAGAGTACTCTTCTTCTTCCAGACTCAGTAAAGGGAAGGCTCTTTTACTCCATAATTTTTCTAGTACTAACGGACCTTTCTTATTTGTAGCCTCCTTTGTTTCCGGGGATCTTGAGATTGGTGGTGCTGGCTTTGTGATTGTGAATGCTAATTATGGTGTCTTGTTGTCAGGTTGCTGTCCGCTTCAGATCAATTCGGTTTTTGATGCAGAGTGTAAAGCGTTGTCTTTGGCTATTCAGGTTGCCCTGCTTAATGGTCTCTCCCTCAAACATGTTTTCATTTGCTGCGAGGAGTTGCATTCTGCTCTACAGGCCGTGCGTGGAGTTGTTGATTGGAGTGCTGCAGCTGTCTTCCCTTGCCTCATTCAACAGCTCAGGAGTTGTGATGATCCTTCTGTTCACATTATTCCCAAAGCTTGGAACCAATGTGCTGCTAGACTTGCTTGTCATTGCATATCCACACACTCTCTTTCCCTGTTTTTTCAAAGGAGGGATCTCCCCAGATGGTTGATGAAGGTCTTTGTTGCTAATGGTTTCTGTTGTAGTTAGTGCTAGTTGCTTTAGTTGCTCTTGAATGTTTTTGTTTTCTCTCCTTTTTCTGTTGTCTGTTTGTTGAACTCTTTATCTTTTTCTAATAAAATAGCTTCGGCTCCTTTTATCAAAAAAAAAAAAAAAAAAAAAAACCTTCTATTATTATTCTATTTATGGAATTCAGAATGTTATGTCACCAAAAAATTAAAAACATATGCTTTGATTTGGGTTTTTTTAACAAAACAAATAAGCCACATATCAAAGATGTGTCCACTACCGAAAAATTGTTCGTTCTACTCATGTAGGATAACCTAGTGGGTATAGGAATTGGACTTTAAGCCCGCTCTTACAACCATGAATTTTTTTTTAACATCACTATGTTTGATAGGTTGCGAGCTCTAATAATAAAAATTTCAATAAAGCACTTTTTATAGTGAAACCAGAACTAGACCACAAGGACGTCTAGGTTTCTTTGTTCTTTTCTCAATTTATTCCGTGCACAACTCGGCTAAAAGATTAAAATAATGTTTTTTTTTTAATTAATTCCCAAATTAAGCTTTTCCACCATTAATTCCCAAATTACGCATTTGGTTTTTTTTTATTATTTTTTTCAAAATCAGCGGTCCCACTATAGTTTTTTAATATTTATTATTTATTTTTTTAAAAATCAGAGGGGCCCATTGTTTTTTTTAATATTAAGTTTTTATTTTTTAAAAAATTGCGGGTCCCGGTAGTTTTTAAATTAAAAAACATTTACATCCAAACCCTTGTAATTTTTATTAATTTTTTTTATAATTTTATTTTTCTCACTTCTACTATGTTATTTCTACATATTAAATATTCAAAAATTTTCACATGTAAAAATTACTCCCACAAGTAACCAAACTCACTGGATATTTTAAATGAACTAAAACAATTACATATATTATAAAATAATTCAACAAATACAATATTTAGGTTACATTATGGCATACGACTTGGACCAGCAGCATTCGAACAATTTCGACGATCATGACCTTCATTGCGACATAAACCACAACGCTTTGGTTGACCGCCTTCCCTTATGTCCATTTCATTACGAATTCTACTAGATTTTGGACGCCCTGAAGGTGGTCTTCGCATTGTAAAATCAGGACATAAACGTGGACCATTATAAGGGTTCCAGTATCTCTCATTTGACATTGGCTGAAACTCTTTATGGTATACATTAAAGATTGTCTCAAGCCTATAAACATTATCTACATATGCCTGCCAATGTAGATGAATGTATGCACACGCTGCAAGAACATGGCGACAAGGAAAATGAAGTGTTTGAAACTCACCGCAATCACACCATCGTCTTCTCAAATCAATGCGGTAACTACCAGCTATACCACCGCATTGAGGTGGTGCCATTTCATCTACCATGAAAGAATTTTCTTCACGATCAAATTGACGAACATAAATGCTACATGCTGTTTGTTGATTTTCCTGAATTGTCTTCATTAGCACTTCCGAGAATATTTGACCTGATGTAATTTGAGCTTGCGCATGTACACCTTTCCTTACAAATAACTCAGCAAGTCGAAAGTAAGTTGACTTAACTAAGGCTGTTATAGGAAGGTTCCTTGTTCCTTTTAACACTGAATTAACACATTCAGCTAGGTTGGTGGTCATATGACCATACCTTCGACCTTCGATGTCAAATGATTGAGCCCACTTCTCCCGCGGTATGTTATCTAACCACCTCGTTGCCTCTATGTCAAAGTCTCGAAGTACGCCATACCAATAATTAAAATCATGAGATGTTTTCGAGTAACCTACATTAATAGCCAAAAAAAAAATTAAAAAAAAGAATAATAATAATGAGAAATTGAAATTATAAAAATTTAGATTTACAACTTACCAATGTTAACAACTATTCGTTGCATTTCTTTATTTTTGAAACGACGCATGAAGTTCGCAGATATATGTCTAATACAATAAACATGATAGGCGTGAGGAGGATTCATCTGACGGCCAATTGCTCTAAATGCTCCTTTGATAGATTGGTGGCGGTCAGAAATAAAACATATGCCTTCTTGTGGTGTCACATCTGCTCGTAGATGTTCTAAGAAGAAACGCCATGCATCTAACGTCTCTCCTTCCACAATGGCAAATGCAATTGGAAGAATATTTTTATTGCCATCTTGTGCAATTGCCATCAACAAAGTCCCTTTATATTTTCCATAAAGATGTGTACCATCTATCTGTACTACCGGCTTACAATATTTGAAAGCCTCTACACATGAAGGGAAACTCCAAAAAAGCCTATGGAAAACATTAGTATCACGTACCGGGTAATTTCCATCATATACTGGTTGAGTCTGGAGATCGATTATTGCCCCAGGGACAAATTGCTGTAATGCTGCTAGCCATTTTGGTAACTCATTGTATGACTCCTCCCAGTTACCAAAAGCAGATTCAATCGCTTTTTGTTTTGCAATCCATACCTTTTTATATGTCGGTGTGTACCCATATCGGTTCCTGATCTCCGCTATCAAAACAGAGACATTGATAGATGGCTTCTCTTTGACCAGTGCTTGTATACAGTGGGAAATCATGTTTGAATCTAGCTTTGAATGATCTTGGGAGACCATTGCTGTAGTACAAGTGTGTGGGCCGTTGTATTTTGTAATCTCCCAAATCTGCTTCCTTTTACTATAGGATGCGCGAACTCTCCAACTGCATCCATCGCCATATGACTTGCATCTTCCAAGATACCGACTTGGATCCGACTCGATTACTTTATATTCCACGGACTTCTGCAAGCAATAATTCTTAATTGTTGTTACAACATCATTTTTGTTTTGAAACTGCATACCTACATGCAATTCTCCATCTGCCATTGCCCCTCTTAATGTGTTAACGTACAGTGAAGGGTATTCAGGAAATTCTGGTGCAGACATTGCTTCTAAATCAAGTGCCCTCATATGTGCGGGAGGCTCATATGGCGGCATCGTCATTTCTACGTTCTGTCTCTGTCTGCTAGCATCTTCCGCATTGTAATCTTCTAAGCTTGCTTCGCTATTGTCTGTATAGTTATCCTCATCTTGGTCATCTCCGCTTGAACTCCCATATTCACCAAATTCATTTTCAGTTCTATGGTGTGTTGATGTGCTTGGTCGTTCTTGTGAAGCAGTGAAATTGAAATTGTGTTGTAGATTATCCCATGTCCTCCATTCTGTTGAAAGCCTTTCTGGTGGATTGTTGCCATCTCTATTAATTTGATGTTGAGAAAAACCACCAGTGGAAGTTACAACACCAAGCTCCACATACAATTCTATAACTTGAACATCATAAAATGCTTGATGGCAACTGAACATCATCTGAACATCTCGGTCATTATGTAATTTGAAAGACCGATAGTAGATCTTACCTTGACTTGAGGAAATAGGCATACGGTATTTGATATGTGTAATTATTTGATCATTTGTAATTTCTATATTTTCTTTAATGGTTCTCTTTAAATTGGCTAAAGAGATATCATTTTCTATATAAAAACAAGAATGATCATCCGATGAAAATATTGCCGTCTCCTCATTTGTAGTGATTGAACCATTATAGTAAACCAAAGCAAGCGATTTCTCTGCTGTTGTAGAAAATGAAAAAATGTGAGTTTAGTGAGAGTAAATATGTATATAAAAATAAAATGCGATTTTTCCCTAGTTTTTTATAAAATTCAAATATTAAAAAAGGTAGTGGGACCGTTAGGACCGTTAAGTTAAAAATATATTAAAAAAAATATAAAATGCATATTTCCGTAAATACTTACAGAAATATGTAATTCGGTAAATAATTAAAAAATAATATTTTAATAAAAAGCAAAAAAAAAAAAAATAACTTTGATAAAAAAAAACAAAGGAAGCTTATATGAAAGCTAACTGGTCAACACAAATAAAAAAACATACCTGAGTCCATTGATCAAAATTAAGTAACTAGCAACCACAGTGGAAGATTGTTCTTTCGTGAAGAGTCCCTACAGGCCTTGGTCGGTGTTCCTCTCGACCAAAGTTGTCTCCTTCGTTCAGTATGACAAGAATATAAACTTTGCAAGATTTAATGAAAAAATAAAATAACTTTGCAAGAAAATTAAAAAAAACTATAATGACAAAAAATTTAAAGAAGAGCTTCTCTCTATATTGATAATTTTTTTTTTATAGAAATACTTGTGTGTTTTAGAAAAGGAACTTGGTGGGTTTATATAGCCCTCTACCTAACAAATGGATGGCTAAGATCAATTTCATCCAAGGGTTCTCATGAATGGGGTAGGTGCCACATGCCACCAATAATTCATCCCAACAACCCCTCATTATAAAAAATATATTAAAATTATTAACAGTCGGTTATAATTAGTGAAAGTAGAAATAACATAGTAGAAGTGAGAAAAATAAAATTATAAAAAAAATTAATAAAAATTACAAGGGTTTGGATGTAAATGTTTTTTAATTTAAAAACTACCGGGACCCGCAATTTTTTAAAAAATAAAAACTTAATATTAAAAAAACAATGGGCCCTCTGATTTTTAAAAAAATAAATATTAAATATTAAAAAACTATAGTGGGACCGCTGATTTTGAAAAAAATAATAAAAAAAAAAACCAAATGCGTAATTTGGGAATTAATGGTGGAAAAGCTTAATTTGGGAATTAATTAAAAAAAAAACATTATTTTAATCTTTTAGCCGCACAACTCATCCAAAAATAATAACAAGTTATTCGGAAAAAAAAAGAAATCACTAATCTACCAGCAGAAAAATCAACATAGAAACATAATAATTGGACATGGCGGGCCATTACCAAAGTATCCGGTACTCACCAACAAATTCAATCTAGTTGACTCGGTCAAGCACTGCATCAAACACACCAACTATAAATTGCTCAGATGCTACTTAAGTATAAATATCATATCAAGAATAAGCAGATAATAACTGGACTTGTGTAATCTAATATTAAAATGTAATCAACGGGCACCAGAAAGAAGAGAAACAGTTGTAGCCTCTGCCTCTGAAAACTGCCAAGATAATTTATAGTTATCAAAGCCTACATCTGCATGTGAGGCCAAGATATCAGCACTCAATGAAAATGGTGTAAATTCAGGAAGTGGAGAATCCCCATTAAGGTATTCCATGGCTAGTCTCATGCTTGGCCTGGAAGTGGGCACAGGGTGACAACAGAGCAATCCCAGCTTCAGCACCAGCTCCATCTCTTCCAACACATACTGTTTATCTAGCCTGCCATCACTGGAAGCAAGAATATCTCCCCTTCTCCAATTATCCAACACCCATTCAGCCAAAACAACATCCTCACCATCTCCATCTTCTATCAGTTCTATTGGTCTCCGGCCACATGCAACTTCAAGAAGGAATACCCCAAATGCATACACATCACTGCTTGTTGTGGCTTTGCCACACCTTGCCAGCTCTGGAGCTAGATACCCCCTTGTGCCCATGACACGTGTTGTCTGAAAATCAGTCCCATGGTCATATAATCTAGCGAGGCCAAAGTCCCCAAGCCTTGCATTGAATTCACTGTCAAGCAACACATTGCTTGCCTTGATGTCTCTGTGAATTACCACCTTCACCCACTCTTCATGCAAGTAGAGAACGCCTGAAGCCACTCCTTCAATGATTCTGAATCTGTGATTCCAGTCTAGACATGGTGTTGTCTCCTTGAATAGATACTTGTCTAAACTGCCATTGGGCATGAATTCATAGACTAAGATTAGTTCTGTTTTACGGTGGCAGTAGCCCAAGAGATTTACTAAATTCCGGTGCCGGAGCTGGCCCAGGCTCGCAACCTCAGCAACAAATTCTCTCATTCCTTGTCTTGAATTATGTGAGACTTTCTTGACAGCAACTTCTGCTTTGGTGGTTGGTAACACTCCTCTGTAGACACTACCAAAGCCTCCATCCCCAAGAAAACACTCGTCCTTGAAGCCGTCTGTTGCTTGGTAGAGTTCCTTATATGAGAAACGACGAGGACCATACTCCTTCTCCCAGTCTTCTCGCACCTCTGCAAACTTGGTTCTCCTGGCCACCGCATACCTGGTGATCAAAGCTGCAGTTAACAAGCCAAGAAATGCACACACAGGTAGCCAGATTGTTAGAGTCTTCAATTTCTCCTTATTGGTGCTGAGAGTAGGGAGTGAAGGCAAGCGATCAAGATCAAGAGCGTTTGCGTTTCCATCCATCTTGAAACTCCAACCAAGAAAGCAATGAGTGGAAAACTCACCACCCTTGGATGCAGTGAAGCCTACATACATGTCCTGGGATATATGGCTGGACAGATCAATATCCAATGACAGGAGAGAGCGTTTGGGCATTGGCAGCTGAAATGGAGCTAAAGTCACATTGAGTTGAAGAGCTTTGCTATCATACTCTATCCATACTTGCATCATCTGCCCACTGCTAAGGCTCATGTTCTGAAACTCTGCATTAGTGTCACCAGTATAATAGCCTGCAGTGTAAGAGCTGTTGGAAATCAAACTGTGGATATCAATACCAACATGGTTGTCATCAATGTCATGGTATTCTGGTGTTTTTAGTGTATCAAACTCCACACCGATGATGTGATTTGAAGAAAGGCCATTATTTGTGGAATTGAAAAGGCCCAGGTAGTGGGCTGAGTCTGCATGGAGTGCCGTGGTTGGAGAGATGCAGAAGGTGAAACCATAGCTGCTGAAGCCAGGGTACTCGGTGACAATGGCAAATACAAAAGTAGTGGAGAAGGAGCGAACAGAAGTGGAGTTATGCATCTTGAAGCGGAGCGGTGAAGGGTAGAATGCCTGGCCCTTGGATTGTCGTGTTGCATTGGTGACTTGCAACAGCCCATTAGCAGCCAAGTTCACATCGCCATCAAGGCTGAGATTTGCATAGCTGAATCCATTGAAGGTAAACTCATGGTCTCCAGCAGAAGCTGTAATGTGCAAGAATAGATGGCAGAGTAATGCAACTCTCAGAAGCTGAGATATCATCTGATTCACTGGTTGCTCTGAAATGCAATAAATAAATCTTCCACATAAATAATGCAGATACATAGCTTTTCCAACTTGAGAAATTTCATTTGCAATCTGGAAGAAAAAAAACACTGATTATTAATTACCAGAAGAACCAGAAAAAAAAAAAAAAAAAGAAGGCCACCAGAAAGAATTGTAAGTTGAGGATGAAGTTTACTGTGCTTGTATGATGTGCGGATGCTGAACCCATGAGCAGCCTCCTTAATAATAGCCAGATGTTTAGCTTCTCATACGACAGGGAATATCTCTAGAGTTTCTTGTGCATTTTATATGATGACTCCTGCCGAACTCACCTACATGATAAGATGAAAATGAAGCTACATATTTTCTATACAAACAAAGAACCATGTATATTGAAACAAAGCTTTTGATAATTATCTCATAAAGATGAAGCTGCATACAGTAGGTCTTCAGTAAGATTGAATGGATGAATCTGAAAACTAAACCAGCTAATTATATATTACCGGAGACGATATGGGCTAACTACACAAGTGCAAAAACATACTGAGGCTTCAGGCTTCTTTCATGAGAGGTCTCAGATGTCAATTAGTTACAAAACAGCGGAAGAAAGAGAAGTTTGGAAAGGAAAATAAATATATATCAACAATGGACAAAAAGTGACAGTTTCAGACCAGTGGCACTTGAAGGAACTAAAATTTTCTTATGAGAGTGGTCACAGATGAGTTGCAAATATATAGGAATAAACACCCAAAAATACTTCGAATACAAGATTTCAGCTCACCACACGGCTATAAAACTATAAGCTTCATAAGCTTCAATTCCTTCAGCTGTATTCATTTCTGAATCAAGAACTACCACCGGCATGACATTGATAAGGAAGCATCTCCGGGAGAGGCACATCTCCATTTAGGAACCGTGTAATTTGCCTCATAGTTGGCCTTGCCGAAGGCAAAGGATGTGAACAAAGCAATCCAAGTTTCAAAACCAAATCTAACTCCGCCAACACATAATCTTTTTCCAATCTTGGGTCCTTTGTCTCATATATGGTTCCCATTTTCCAATTTGCAAACACCCAGTCCACCAAAACCTGTTCCGACTCTTGTTTATTTGGTTCTATGGCCCTCCTCCCACAAGCAACCTCAAGTAGGAAAGCCCCAAAGGCGAACACATCACTGCTCGTTGTGACCTTGCAAGTTCTAGCAAGCTCTGGTGCCAGAAAACCAGGACTTCCTACCACATTGGTAGTCCGAGTAGCAGCACCACGATCATATAACCTTGCAAGTCCAAAATCACCTAGCCTCCCATTCATATACCCGTCCAGCAACACATTGCTGGCCTTAATGTCTCTATGAATGACAACTTGATCCCAACCATCATGTAAATACCGGAGACCGGATGCCACACCTTTGATTATCCTAAACCTCAAACTCCAATCAAGACTTTGTTTGGTTTCAGTAAATAGAAATTTATCAAGGCTCCCGTTTGGCATGTACTCATACACTAAAAGAAGCTCTCCTTTGCGCCTACAGTACCCGAAGAGCTGAACCAAGTTTCGATGTCGGAGCTTACCCAGGCTCACAATTTCTGCCACAAACTCCCTTACTCCTTGCTTGGACTCATGGGAGACTCTCTTAACTGCCACATCCACTTTAGAACTTGGTAGAACTCCTCTATATACCCTACCAGAACCTCCAATTCCAAGAAGATACTTATCCTTGAAACCTCTCGTTGCCTTGTATAGTTGCTCGTAAGGGAATCTGTTGGCCTCAAATTCTAGCTCCCAGTCATCATGTAACTCTGAAAACTTTTTCTTCCTTACCACTGTAAGTGTGGCACCCGCAATGGTCAACAGAACAAGCAAAAGAGTCAAGGGCAGCCATAGCACTAGAGTCTTCCGTTTCTTCTCTGATGATGTCAAATTTTGAGGCAGTGGTGGGAGACTTGATAGGTTAAGCTCAGAAGCTAGACCTTCCATATTAAAGCTCCAACCAAGAATATAATAGTACAAATAAAGAGTTCCCACTGAACCAGAGAAACCAACATACATACGGTCCAAAATAATGCTAGATAGATTTATGGTAGACGATAGGAGAGCAATCTTGGGTTTAGGCTTCCAGAGGGGAGCTAAAGTTACATTGAACTGCATGTTTGTACCATTATATTCTATCCAGACTTGCATTGGCTCGCCACTCAAAAGGATTAGGTTCTGAAATTCACCATCATCATCTGATGTGAAACCGGCAGGTTTTGAGTAATTAGATATAACACTATTGATGTCAATGCCAACATGGTTGTCATTAATGTCTTCTGTCTCAGTGCTTTGCCCTGCGTCAAACTCAACAGCCAAGATATGATTGGATGCATTTCCATTGTTCGTTATGTTGACAATGCCAAGAAAATAATCTGCAGAAGCTTTTGTCAAGTCTTTTGAAGGTGAGAGAACAAAAGTAAACCCAGCGCTGCCAAGCATTTTGTGCTCAGGGAAAATGGCAAAGACAAATGTGGTAGAGAACGAGAGAACATTATCAGCCTGAGATTTTTTGAACCTCAGTGGAGAAGGAAAGAAAGCATGGCCCATGTCATGCCTCGTAACATTGGTCAGCATCAGGAGACCATCCGATGTGATTCCTGCTGTACCATCCAGGCTGAGGTTCGCGCCCTTGAATCCATTGTATGCAAAATCATCACTTGCTGAAAGCCCAAGTCTCAAAAGGAGAGCACAGAAGAAAATTTTCACAGACATCCTGCAAAAGTTTGTCCAACTCTATGATAACGGTTCAATATCTTCTTTGTAGTTTTATAGCTAAAGGTTGAAATTTATCAAACGGATAGGTCAGCATGAGACCATGCACTCATCTTAATGGTAGCCACTAAAAAGATATAAACTAGAACTAATGCTCCAGAGGGGATTGACTTCTAAAACCAGAGTCTCCTTCTGCTTTTAATTTAAGTGGTTTATACGCCTTTTCAAAATAAATAAATAAATAAAACTAGAGTCTGAAAACTATTTCAAGTTTATAACATCACCAATTTTTTCGCAATTCAATTTTAGAATATGAAGAGATCGAAAACCCTGGGCAATGCCGTGAAGAGCTGGTAAACTTTTGTTTTCCAACTCAGTGACCTGGTCTCTGTGCTCATGGATAAGAACTATTGCTGTGTAAGACTATATGTCAGAAATATTGTCGGGCTAATGTTCACCTCCTTGAACACATTGAAATTCTTAATTCTTCAAAAGCAGCAAGCTTAAATAGGCATAAATTTTAGAAGCACTATTTGCCCACTATGTTGGTAACAGATTCATCACTTCTCTGGTTATGATTCATTAGCTTCTTTAATGTGACAGCACTCAGATGAAGAGAGGGTAATTTTATTTGATAAATGAAGAGAGGATAATTCTGACTCTGGTTTTATGTAGAAAAATCAGCATGGTCTCATGCAGATGAGATGAAGTCAGCAACTTCAGCATCAGTTCAAATTTGAATTTAGCACATCAAGACAGGGAAGACAAAGACTTTAGGTGCTTGGTAGCTTGAATCCCACAACAAATACTAGGAATTTCAGCTTGAGAATTACATTAATCTGAAAGTAATTTGATTAGCAGAACAAAAAAGAAAAAAATTTACGCAAGGCAGCCAGATTAGTAGCCTATCAACCATATTACATTTCAGCCTATCGACTTATATAAAGATGAAATCATGTGCCTATTAATTCCTCCAACTATAGTTTCTTTTGCATTATACTAGTAGCAAACTATATCTACCCTCAATAAGAAGGAAAAAAAGATGACTGTGGACAAGCCACTTGTTGTTATGTATTACCAAATATAATCTTCAGTTAGAATCAAACAAGATCTATCATAACAGTTCCTCAAATGAATCACAAAAGGATAAACTCATAAAAACATTGCATCATGCTTCACAGAACTCAGCCAACAAATCATAACAACCATACAGATTTCATCAACAGTAAAAATTTTCATGAGAAAAAGAGAGAATTAACTTGGAATGAAACACGTACCACGTAAAGCAGAGAAGATGCACAGGCCAGCAATCAAAATCACAGCCAATGCAAAGGCTTCCGATGATTTAGTCTCTTTGAGGCCTTTTATCAAACACATGATGCGCAGGGAAAGCAAAGAGGTAGGTCTTAACACCGACGCAATTAATGCTGTCCCATTCATTTCCAGCGGGAAAGACTTTGGGGGTTCGGTTGCGGTCTTTAGTCAAAGACTATATTAATGACAAAATGACATAATTGCCCTTGTAAGCAGAAAGGTGTCAGCTCCATATTAATACTCACTCCGTTATATCCACTTTGATTTATATCGATTAAAATAATCAATTAAAATTAATTAATAGTTTTAAATTTATAAAAATTATATTATTAAAACTATTTTTCAATAAATTTTATTAATTTTTAATTTTTTTCCTATTTTAATTATTTTTTTATTTTTTTAACTGATGTTTTACGTTTTTTTAAAAGAATATTGAAAAACGTTATATATATATACACGTATATATATTAATATATATAAGATCGGAGCATATTGTAAATGACATCGGAGGGAGGGAGTACATCAAATTGTGAAGATTTTGAATGAGACTTTCAAGACTTTGAATGAGACTTTGAACGATGTGAAACGTGAACTTAAAAAAGAATGCACAAGATCATGCTGGGAACAAGCACTGTTAGACTTACGCCATTTTTTATCCTTTAGTAAATAAAATATCTAGAACCGTGGTTACGTGTGCATGCATATATATATATATATATATAGAGGATAAATCATCATAGATAAAAAATCTATAGATCATGTCCATTATTAACCGTTGGATCTCGATCCAACGGCTAACAATAATAAACTGTAACTACTATGGATCATGATCAACTGTCCATTATCAACTGTTCATCAATATTAACCGTTAGATCGTGATCCAACAGCTGATAATTAAACATCCATAGATTTCTTATCTAGGGACGTACACAGATAATGTTTTGTCATATATATATATAATTTTAAAAATTGTATTAGATTTAACAATTAAGAGAGTATAGCTTGCTTTTGTTTTCCTTGCTTTAGAAAAAAAATAAGATTATAAAAGAAATGAAAAGACTTTTTTTTAATTATATTACTGTTTGGATGTTACGGCACTTCTAATTTATA
Organism: Dioscorea alata; assembly: GCA_020875875.1. NCBI lineage: Eukaryota > Viridiplantae > Streptophyta > Magnoliopsida > Dioscoreales > Dioscoreaceae > Dioscorea > Dioscorea alata. The sequence continues at coordinate 550,696 of CM037023.1, read as the reverse complement.
TGTATGCAAACTATAAATTTGCTTATAAAAAACAAAAAAATAAAAATAATAACGTATACTAATTTTAAAGTTAACACTATTTATCATATTATATGTGTGACATAATTTAAAAAAAAACAATGAATGTAATTTATTAAAAATAATAATGTGTATGTCTCTTTGTCTCACACAGTTATACATATTTTCATAAAATGTGAATGAATCACGTGTCAAGAACATACATACATATAGAATTAAAACCTCAACACATCTATATTTTTACTTTATGTGAGATGAGATTCAAATTTATTTTCTCAGTAATAATACAAATACTCTAGACAAGAGACTCAGTATTAATAAATTAAGAGATTATTGGGTATTTATTTTTTAAAATAAATATTACTACTGTTGATTCATTTTTACTCAACATATAAAAATAATACCATCACTACACTACATAACATGACAATGAATTTTTGTTATAAAATAATACCATCACTGCCCAATGAATTTTTGTTATGACTGTGTTGTGTTACCCAATGGATTATTTTTATGTAAATGCATTAATTTTCAAAAAATGGTTGACTGTGACTTTTTTACGTATTTCAATTTATCAATGTCTCACTCACATTGGTTGTAATGAAAGCAAATTATTTGACTTTAAATCCCACTTATATAATACAACAATATTTTATAAATCGAATCGCTTTAATGTTTACTAATATTTAAATCTAATTGAAAGTTTCTTATTAACAATATGGTTAAATATGAAAATTAATTCCTATCAATAAAAATCGTTTCTTACAATATATATATAGGGATGCAAGTGGAGAAGGGCAGTGCAGGGCGGGGCGGGGAATGGGATCCCCATCCCCATCCCCACCTCCAAATTCCCCGCGGGGAAAAGCTCGCCCAACTCACTCCCTCGCGGGGATCCCCACAGGTTGGGAAATCCCCACCCCCGCCAATATTTTTTTAATCTAATCTTAATTTTAATATAACATATTCATCTATAATAGAAAATTAAAAAAACTTCGGTTAAAATTTTTAACACAATTTTTCATATATTTATCTTCGAGCATTTCAAGAGAGCAACACTATTTTACTAAAAATCTAAAACATTATTAATAAATCCCAAAAAAAAAATTTGAAAACCAAATATGTGTACATTATAATATTATATCAATATTGATTTTTTTAATAAATAAAATTAATCATTTGAGTTATTTTTAATATATATATAATTTACAAGTCGAGGAATCCCCGCGCCCCGCGGGGAATGGGGCGGGGAATACACTCCCTGTCCCTGCCCAGCCCCGCAAGTCGGGGAGAGGTTTTTCCCCGTTCCCTGCCCCGCCGGGGCGGGTCCCAGTGGGGAACGGGGATTCTCCACCCTACTTGCATCCCTACATAGGTATATATTGCAGTAATAGAAAGTAGTATGGACACAAACAATACTAGGGAGAGTGTGCTTTTTTAAAAAAAAAAATGGATAAACCACTAATGCATTGCAAAATAAAAGCATATTACAAAAAGGAAAAAGACCGACACAACAAAACAACAGAAAAATCCCGGGTCATCAGAGGTGAAACCTGAAGAAAACAAGAGCACAGACCGAAGGAAACACAACAAGAGGGAAGGAGAACATGAAATAGATTGCCAAAGCAATCACTTGGCAAATTTGGTTTGTGTGAATTAATTATATTTTCAATTGCAAAGTTTTATCTCCCCCTGCACTCATTTAGAAAATCAATCTTATGTTATTTTTTTATATTTTTGTGGATGCGACCCATGCAAGTAAAAGGTAGAAGCAGTGAGAAGAAGCATACAGTTTTCAAGACTTCCATATGCAAGGATGTGCTTTACCCTGACACAAGAGCCAAACCTGACTGCCAGCATGTAGACTAAACTTGATAATTACCCCCAGGTAAGAGAGCCACTTGACTGCAAGAACCCTTATCCTATAGGGCATTCTTACCTGTGTATTAATGTTAGCTTTTATATTTGCCTTTGTTTCATGTTTCGGTTTCCACACCCAGTGGATCCTAACTCTATTTGTACATGTACTTATTTTTTTTATTTTAATGTTAGCTTTTATATTTGCCTTTGTTTCGTGTTTCGGTTTCCACACCCAGTGGATCCTAACTGTATTTGCACATGTACTTATTTTTTACTTTAATAAATTCATAATTTATCTATTTTATCAAATATATATATATATTCCTTGCGGTAAATTCTTTCATGTGTTATAGAAGCTTTTTTTTAATAAATATTAATGCAACTTTTTGCTTGATGTATAAAAATAACGACCTCATTGCTTACTATAACAAACCAAAATATAATGAAACAATAAAAAAGTAGCTCTAACCGCGTCAAACACATCAATTTTGTAACTTCACCTAAATAAGAAGAGATAATCTTGTAATAAGTAATAAATTTTCTTATGTGGTAAACTTCAACTCAGCCTCTTTCTACTTTTCTACCAATATTACTCCTTTTATCTTATCATTATCAAATAATAATAATGATGATGAGAAGAAACACCAGCCAATGCTACTTGGTTCAAATGATTAGAGACACTGACATAGACACCTCATGTGGGTTTGAATCATTGTTAGAAGAATTAACTTATGGATGATGCTGCACCCTCCCACTCACATATGCGGCCACTGGTGAGATCGCGTTCGAGATAATAACTCACACACATACGCCCTTTGGCAAACGCGTTCGAGGTAATAATTCACACGTGCGATAGAGATATTAAGAAATGTTTATCACTTTTGTTAAGAAAATAAATAAAAAATAAATGTCTATCCACGAACTTAACCTGGTATAAATAAGGGTGCTAGCTAGCACCAAGTTAATCAAGAAAAGTTTGAATCATTAAGCACTGGGTGAAATCCCTCAATAGTGTAGCATTAGCAACTTCTAGAATGGTCTTGCTAAAAGAGTGTATAGGAAATTTTTTGAGTGATTATAAAAAAAAAATTGTTCAAGATTTAATTTTTTCCTGAAAAGGTGGATAAACTACTTCGATTAACAGGAATAAGAAAGTACAAGATACCACCACAACTATCTGTGGTGATAAACCAACCCAATCCAGTCCACTAGGCGTGGTAAAAAAACACACTACACACAACACACATCACCTCAAACAAAAGAGTGGCCGCATATACCGAGGTTCCCCTCCACTGAAACCACCTCCGACTATCCCGGTAACCGCTCGTGCGCCTCCTCTTCCCTCTCGCCTTCCCCCAGCACCTCCTCACTCTACTGCAAGAACTCCAGACTGCGCCGGACCGTGGCCATTGAATCCTCAAGCTTGCCCTTGGCATTGTCGCTCGCAGCTGAAAACCAAGATAGCAACATGCGATCGATATTCAATATAGTAGACATAGCATGCATGTAAATGCTATTAAAAATGCAATCGTTTCTGGCCAGCCAAATATGCCAAACAATAGCTTTCGCAACAAGAATTCCCCTAACTCTAGTTGCCATCCGCAAAAAAGGTGCCTAATCAACCCAAACACGATCAATAAGCTACGAGACTACCGGCAACTGAAACATATTGCAAAAGTACTCCCAGATTTTTTTGGCGAAGGAGCAGTGTAAGAACAAGTAGTGGTCGCGAGCCTGTTTCAGCCTCTCTTTTCCAGATTTTCCAAGGTAAGTATCTTATCCTTCCAAGCCAACCAGTTGAACAAGTTAATCTTCCTGGGGCAAATGCCTTTCCAGAACCACCTTGAAATCGAGCATCTCAAGCCCCCATCATTTAAAAAGGTATATAAAGATTTCACCGAAAAAACACCATTCGCCGTAAGTGCCCACTTCTTCCTATCCCTGTCTCCTTCGCCACTCTGCAACAACCTCTCATACAGAGAAGGCACTTCCGGAATATCAATAAAGGGTTCGCCAACAAGTAAGACATCTAAATCCTTTATAGTATCATCGTGCGAAGAGCAGTTTCTAAACATTTCCGGCCAAATGACCATAGGAGCTTTCCCATTGAGCCAGCGATCTTTCCAGAAGAGTGTCTCCCTCCCCGTCTGCACCTCATGTGAGATGCACCCCCTAAAAGCTGGTAAGGAATCCAACACCCCTTTCCAAAAATGAGATCCGCCCTGAAATTTTTGGGAACAGATTCTAGTGCACCAAACCATAGTTAAATTTGATCACCGGCGTCCCAAGCCAATTGCAATCAGTTGAGAGCTTCCACCACCACTTTCCCAGTAGAGCGCTGCTAAATGCTTTTAGGTCCAGGATGCCCCAACCTCCCTGTTCCCAAGTACGACATAGGTTTTTCTAGCTCACCAATTTGATTCCCGCATGTCTATCCTTCCCCGACCACAAGAAGTCCTTTCTGAGACAGTCTAATTTCTTTATCACCCAGCACGGTAGACGAAAAAGGGACATCCAGTATGTTGGAATCACCGTTAAGATGGAGTTAACTAGGGTAAGTCTCCCCCCTCTAGATAAGTGTTGTGCTTTCCACCAGGCCAACTGTCTCCTCATTTTGTTGATCACCCCTTCCTAGTCCTGTTTGCGCGATCTTCTACTCGTGATAGGAAAGCCAGGATAAGTCACAGGTAGAAGACCCACCTCGCAATTTAACGTGGCAGCGGCCACCTCATTGGGTAACATTCCACACCGATTGGAGTAGAGATGAGTCTTAGCAAAATTCATTTCCAGACCAGATATTCCTTCAAAAGCATAAAGAATTAACTTTATAATCCGAAGGTCCTCCAGACCCCTCGTAGACAGGATAAGTAGGTCATCCGCATAATGCAAATTGCACATGCTACCGAACTCACCCAGAGGGACACCCACTAGAATTTTGGATTGCAGTGCATTTGAGAACATTCCCCCCAGCACATCCATGACCATGACAAACAGTAGCGGTGACAACGGGTCACCTTGTCTCAGACCCCTCATGTATCTAATATAACCCTGCGGTGATCTATTGACTAACACCGACGACTTGGAGGATATCAGAATGTTCTTAATCCACCCCACCCATCTCGGCCCAAAACCCCTGGCCGTTAGCAAATCAAGTAAGAACTCCCAATCGACCGAGTCAAATGCCTTAGCAAAGTCGACTTTAAGGATGTTTCCCTGTATCCTCCGCTTATGCATGCATAAATTGGCATTGAGGCATGAATATATATTCTTTCATAAATGCAAATAAAGCATTTACTATTATTATTCTATTTATGAAATTCAGAATGTGATGTCACAAAAAAAAATGATTTGGCTTTTTTTAACAAAATGGATAAGCTATACATCAAAAATGTGTACACTACCAAAAAAAATTAAACGTGCTACTCATGTAAGATAACCTGGTGGGTATAGAGATTGGATTTCAAACCTGCTTTTACAACCGTGAATTTTTTTTAACATCACTACATTCGATATATTGCGAGCTCTAGTAATAAAAATTTCAATAAAAAAAAGTGAAACCAGAACTAAACCACAAGGCCTTTTAGGTTTTTTTTTTTGTTTTTTTCTCAATTTATTCCGTGCACAACTCATCCAAAAATAATAATAAGTTATTCGGAAAAAAGAAATCACCAATATACCAAATGATGCAGAAAAATCAACACAAACATATTAATTGGACATGACGGGCCATTACCGAAGTATCCGGTACTCACCAATAAATTCAATCTAGTTGACTCGGTCAAGCTCTGCTTCAAACACACCAACTATAAATTGCTCAGATGCTACAAAAGTATAAATATCATATCAAGAATAAACAGACAATAACCGGACTTGTGTAATCTAATATTAAAATGTAATCAACGGGCACCAGAAAGAAGAGAAACAGATGTAGCCTCTGCCTCTGAAGACTGCCAAAATAATTTATAATTATCAAAGCCTTCATCTGCATGTGAGGCCAAGATATCAGCACTCAATGAAAATGGTGTAAATTCAGGAAGTGGAGAATCCCCATTAAGGTATTCCATGGCTTGTCTCATGCTTGGCCTGGAAGTGGGCACAGGGTGACAACAGAGCAATCCCAGCTTCAGCACCAGCTCCATCTCTTCCAACACATACTGTTTATCTAGCCTGCCATCACTGGAAGCAAGAATATCTCCCCTTCTCCAATTATCCAACACCCATTCAGCCAAAACAACATCCTCACCATCTCCATCTTCTATCAGTTCTATTGGTCTCCGGCCACATGCAACTTCAAGAAGGAATACCCCAAATGCATACACATCACTGCTTGTTGTGGCTTTGCCACACCTTGCCAGCTCTGGAGCTAGATACCCCCTTGTGCCCATAACACGTGTTGTCTGAAAATCAGTCCCATGGTCATATAATCTAGCGAGGCCAAAGTCCCCAAGCCTTGCATTGAATTCACTGTCAAGCAACACATTGCTTGCCTTGATGTCTCTGTGAATTACCACCTCCACCCACTCTTCATGCAAGTAGAGAACGCCTGAAGCCACTCCTTCAATGATTCTGAATCTGTGATTCCAGTCTAGACATGGTGTTGTCTCCTTGAATAGATACTTGTCTAAACTGCCATTGGGCATGAATTCATAGACTAAGATTAGTTCTGTTTTACGGCGGCAGTAGCCCAAGAGATTTACTAAATTCCGGTGCCGGAGCTGGCCAAGGCTCGCAACCTCAGCAACAAATTCTCTCATTCCTTGTCTTGAATTATGTGAGACTTTCTTGACAGCAACTTCTGCTTTGGTGGTTGGTAACACTCCTCTGTAGACACTACCAAAGCCTCCATCCCCAAGAAAACACTCGTCCTTGAAGCCGTCTGTTGCTTGGTAGAGTTCCTTATATGAGAAACGACGAGGACCATACTCCTGCTCCCAGTCTTCTCGCACCTCTGCAAACTTGGTTCTCCTGGCCACCGCATACCTGATGATCAAGGCTGCAGTTAACAAGCCAAGAAATGCACACACAGGTAGCCAGATTGTTAGAGTCTTCAATTTCTCCTTATTGGTGCTGAGAGTAGGGAGTGAAGGCAAGCTCTCAAGATCAAGAGCGTTTGCGTTTCCATCCATCTTGAAACTCCAACCAAGAAAGCAATGAGTGGAAAAATCATCACCCTTGGATGCAGTGAAGCCTACATACATGTCCTGGGATAGATGGCTGGACAGATCAATATCCAATGACAGGAGAGAGCGTTTGGGCATTGGTAGCTGAAATGGAGCTAAGGTCACATTGAGTTGAAGAGCTTTGCTATCATACTCTATCCATACTTGCATCCTCTGCCCACTGCTAAGGCTCATGTTCTGAAACTCTGCATTAGTGTCACCAGTATAATAGCCTGCAGTGTAAGAGCTGCTGGAAATCAAACTGTGGTTATCAATACCAACATGGTTGTCATCAATGTCATGGTATTCTAGTGTTTTTAGTGTATCAAACTCCACACCGATGATGTGATTTGAAGAAAGGCCATTGTTTGTGGAATTGAAAAGGCCCAGGTAGTGGGCTGAGTCTCCATGGAGTGCCGTGGTTGGAGAGATGCAGAAGGTGAAACCATAGCTGCTGAAGCCAGGGTACTCGGTGACAATGGCAAATACAAATGTGGTGGAGAAGGAGCGAACAGAAGTGGAGTTATGCATCTTGAAGCGGAGCGGTGAAGGGTAGAATGCCTGGCCCTTGGATTGTCGTGTTGCATTGGTGAGATGCAACAGCCCATTAGCAGCCAAGTTCACATCGCCATCAAGGCTGAGATTTGCATAGCTGAATCCATTGAAGGTAAACTCATGGTCTCCAGCAGAAGCTGTAATGTGCAAGAATAGATGGCAGAGTAACGCAACTCTCAGAAGCTGAGATATCATCTGATTCACTGGTTGCTCTGAAATGCAATAAATAAATCTTCCACATAAATAATACAGATACATAGCTTTTCCAACTTGAGAAATTTCATTTGCAATCTGGAAGATAAAAAGTTAAAAACACTGATTATTAATTACCAGAAGAGCCAGAAAAAAAAAAAAAAAAAAAAATAGGCCACCAGAAAGAATTTGAAGTTGAGGATGAAGTTTACTGTGCTTGTATGATGTGCGGATGCTGAACCCATGAGCAGCCTCTTTAATAATAGCCAGATGTTTAGCTTCTCATACGACAGGGAATATCTCTAGAGTTTCTTGTGCATTTTATATGATGACTCCTGCCAAACTCACCTACATGATATGATAAAAATGAAGCTACATATTTTCTATACAAACAAAGAAAAATGTATATTGAAACAAAGCTTTTGCTAATTATCTCATAAAGATGAAGCTGCATACAGTAGGTCTTCAGTAAGATCAAATGGATGAATCTGAAAACTAAACCAGCTAATTATATATTACCAGAGACGATATGGGCTAACTACACAAGTGCAAAAACATACTGAGGCTTCAGGCTTCTTTCATGAGAGGTCTCAGATGTCAATTAGTTACAAAACAGTGGAAGAAAGAGACGTTTGAAAAGGAAAATAAATATATATCAACAATGGACAAAAAGTGACAGTTTCAGACCAGTGGCACTTGAAAGGAACTAAAATTTTCTTATGAGAGTGGTCACAGATGAGTTGCAAATATATAGGAATAAACACAAATATGCTGCTGCACCCAAAAATACTTCGAATACATGATTTCAGTTCACCACACGGCTATAAAACTATAAGCTTCATAAGCTTCAATTCCTTCAGCTGTATTCATTTCTGAATCAAAAACTACCACCGGCATGACATTGATAAGGAAGCATCTCCGGGAGAGGCACTTCTCCATTTAGGAACCGTGTAATTTGCCTCATAGTTGGCCTTGCTGAAGACGAAGGATGTGAACAAAGCAATCCGAGTTTCAAAACCAAATCTAACTCCTCCAACACATAATCTTTTCCCAATCTTGGGTCCTTTGTCTCATATATGGTTCCCATTTTCCAATTTGCAAACACCCAGTCCACCAAAACCTGTTCCGACTCTTGTTTATTTGGTTCTATGGCCCTCCTCCCACAAGCAACCTCAAGTAAGAAAGCCCCAAAGGCGAACACATCACTGCTCGTTGTGACCTTGCAAGTTCTAGCAAGCTCTGGTGCCAGAAAACCAGGACTTCCTACCACATTGGTAGACCGAGTAGCAGCACCACGATCATATAACCTTGCAAGTCCAAAATCACCTAGCCTCCCATTCATATACCCGTCCAGCAACACATTGCTGGCCTTAATGTCTCTATGAATGACAACTTGATCCCAACCATCATGTAAATACCGGAGACCGGATGCCACACCTTTGATTATCCTAAACCTCAAACTCCAATCAAGACTTTGTTTGGTTTCACTGAATAGAAGTTTATCAAGGCTCCCGTTTGGCATGTACTCATACACTAAAAGAAGCTCTCCTTTGCGCCTACAGTACCCGAAGAGCTGAACCAAGTTTCGATGCCGGAGCTTACCCAGGCTCACAATTTCTGCCATAAACTCCCTTACTCCTTGCTTGGACTCATGGGAGACTCTCTTAACTGCCACATCCACTTTAGAACTTGGTAGAACTCCTCTATATACCCTACCAGAACCTCCAATTCCAAGAAGATACTTATCCTTGAAACCTCTAGTTGCCTTGTATAGTTGCTCGTAAGGGAATCTGTTGGCCTCAAATTCTAGCTCCCATTCATCATGTAACTCTGAAAACTTTTTCTTCCTTACCACTGTAAGTGTGGCACCCGCAATGGTCAACAGAACAAGCAAAAGAGTCAAGGGCAGCCATAGTACTAGAGTCTTCCGTTTCTTCTCTGATGATGTCCAATTTTGAGGCAGTGGTGGGAGACTTGATAGGTTAAGCTCAGAAGCTTGACCTTCCATATTAAAGCTCCAACCAAGAATATAATGGTAAATATAAAGAGTTCCCACTGAACCAGAGAAACCAACATAAATATGGTCCAAAATAATGCTAGATAGATTTATGGTAGACGACAGGAGAGCAATCTTGGGTTTAGGCTTCCAGAGGGGAGCTAAAGTTACATTGAACTGCATGTTTGTACCATTATATTCTATCCAGACTTGCATTGGCTCGCCACTCAAAAGGATTAGGTTCTGAAATTTACCATCATCATCTGATGTGAAACCGGCAGGTTTTGAGTAATTAGATATAACACTATTGATGTCAATGCCAACATGGTTGTCATAAATGTCTTCTGCCTCAGTGCTTTGCCCTGTGTCAAACTCAACAGCCAAGATATGATTGGATGCATTTCCATTTTTCATTATGTTGACAATGCCAAGATAACAATCTGCAGAAGCTTTTGTCAAGTCTTTTGAAGGTGAGAGAACAAAAGTAAACCCACCGTTACCAAGTGATTTGTGCTCAGGGAAAATGGCAAAGACAAATGTGGTAGAGAAAGAGAGAACATTATCAGCCTGAGATTTTTTGAACCTCAGTGGAGAAGGAAAGAAAGCATGGCCCATGGCATGCCTCGTAACATTGGTCAGCATCAGGAGACCATCCGATGTGATTCCTGCTGAACCATCCAGGCTGAGGTTCACACCCTTGAATCCATTGTATGCAAAATCATCACTTGCCGAAAGCCCAAGTCTCAAAAGGAGAGCACAGAAGAAAATTTTCACAGACATCCTGCAAAAGTTTGTCCAACTCTATGATAACGGTTCGATATCTTCTTTGTAGTTTTATAGCTAAAGGTTGAAATTTATCAAATGGACAGGTCAGCATGAGACCATGGACTCATCTTAATGGTAGCCACTAAAAAAATATAAACTAGAACTAATGCTTCAGAGAGGATTGACTTCTAAAACCAGAGTCTCCTACTTTTAATTTAAGTGGTTTATACACCTTTTCAAATAAATAAAACTAGAGTCTGAAAACTGTTTCAAGTTTATAACATCACCAATTTTTTCGCAATTCAATTTTAGAATATGAAGAGTTCGAAAACCCCGGGCAATGCGGTGAAGAGCTGGTAAACTTTTGTTTTCCAACCCAGTGACTTGGTCTCTGTGCTCATGGATAAGAACTATTGCTGTATAAGACTATAAGTCAGAAATATTGTCAGGCTAATGTTCACCTCCTTGAGGTTTCCTGCATCAACTGCATAGTCCGAAGTTGGAATTTATTCCGCATCAATGGAATCGGGTTGCAAATGTGTTGGCTAGTCGGGGCATCCATGCGACTCAACTTCACTATTTCATAGGGGTATGGAGCGTCCTAACTGGCTGATGAAGATCATCAACCAAGCTGGTTTTTATTGAGTCTGTTTTTCTTTTTTCTTTGTAATTTGTTGCTCCTACAGCTGTTTGTTAGTTTTTTATTTCCTGTTATGTGTGTTGTAATCTTAAACTGCTTTGTAAACTGTTTTTTCTTATCTAATAATATATAGCTACACTAGTAGCTCTTTCCCCAAAAACATGTTCACCTCCTTGAACACATTGAAACTCTAATTCTTCAAAAGCAGCAAGCTTAAATAGGCATAAATTTTAGAAGCACTATTTGCCCACTATGTTGGTAACAGTTTCATCACTTCTCTGGTTATGATTCATTAGCTTCTTCAATGTGACAGCACTCAGATGAAGAGGGGGTAATTTTATTTGATAAATGAAGAGAGGATAATTCTGACTCTGGTTTTATGTAGAAAAATCAGCATGGTCTCATGCAGATGAGATAAAGTCAACAACTTCAGCATCAGTTCAAATTTGAATTTAGCACATCAAGACAGGGAAGACAAAGACTTTAGGTGCTTGGTAGCTTGAATCCCACAACAAATACTAGGAATTTCAGATTGAGAATTACATTAATCTGAAAGTAATTTGAATAGCAGAACAAAAACCAAAAAAGAAATCAATTTACATAAGGCAGCCAGATTAGTAGCCTATCAACCATATTATATTTCAGCCTATCAACTTATATAAAGATGAAATCATGTGGCTATTAATTCCTCCAGCTATAGTTTCTTTTGCATTGTACTAGTAGTAAACTATATCTACCTTCAATAAGAAGGAAAAAAAAGATGAATGTGGACAAGCCACTTGTTGTTATGTATTACAACCACTAATGGATGATGGCTTGGCGATTCTACCAAAAATAGTTAAGTTCCTCAAATGAATCACAAAAGGATAAACTCTTAAAAACACTGCATCATGCTTCATAGAACTCAGCCAACAAATCATAACAACCATACAGATTTCACCAATAGTAAAATTTTTTCATGAGAAAAAGAGAGAATTAACTTGCAATGAAACACGTACCACGTAAAGCAGAGAAGATGCACAGGCCACCAATCAAAATCACAGCCAATGCGAAGGCTTCCGATGATTTAGTCTCTGAGGCCTTTTATCAAACACGTGATGCGCAGGGGAAGCAAAGAGGTAGGTCTTACTACTGAAGCAATTAATGCGGGCGTTTGTCAACGACCATATTATGACAAAATGACACAATTGCCCTTGTAAGTTGAAAGGTGTCAGCTCACGGCGAAGCTTCATATCAATGTACTTTTAAAAAAAAAAAAAAAAAAAAAAAAAAAAATTGGATAAACCACAATGATCAACGTGAACTGAAACAAACCGATGACATTGGCTGAGAGTGGAATTCATACTAAAATAGATAAAATAGGAAAAGCAACACTAACCATAGTTCTAAAATAAAAATAAACACAGAAACCAAAAACGGGAAAGGTGCATAAAAACAATTAACAGGTGGGCTTCTGCCAGTAGAGGTGTAGCAACATGAAGGACAATCTAGCCGGTGACATGGTCCTGGAGGTCGTTATGGTCATGCTCTTTGAGCTTCTGCCTGCACTTGGAACTGCATCTACCTATAAAAGAAATAAATGGGATATTTTAAAACATAAAGAAGATAATGACAATGTTACAGAATTGAAAATGCAGTCACTTCTTTCTAGCCAAATTAGTCAAATAATATCTCTGACTAATAAATGTAATCATATTAATACTTACTTCGTTCTATCCACTTAAACGATTTATGTCGATTAAAATAATTAGTTAAAATTAACTGATAGTTTTAAATTTATAAAATATATATATATATATATATTTATTTTTACAATTATTTTTTTATAAAAAAAATATTTAAAATTTATTAATTTTGTTTACCTATTTTAATTATTTTTTTATTTTTGTAAATGATATTTTACGTTTTAAAAAAAATATTGAAAAATGTATATATATATATATATATATATATATATATATATATATATATATATATATATATATATATAGTGTTTCATTGGTTTTTTCTAAATAAATTATAAAACTATATATATAAAAGATCCGAGCATATATGTACTGTTCACCATAAATCACCAGCTAGGTGTACCCCCTTAGGACGTTTCTCCTCTGGGGGCCTTCTTTTTCTCCCTTGTTTTTTCTGTTTCTCTGTTTTGCTCTGACACTTCTGGTAGATCTTTTGTAGAGCCCTGGCTCCTTTTCTCTAGTTCCTCGTTTATCTGTACTTTTCTTTTTCTTGAATGAATGTGGTTTATCCACTTTTTCAAAAAAAATATATGTACTGTTCATACATTGTTTATATGCTATTTATGCACTGTTTACCCAGGCTCCTGTTTATATATTATTTATGCAATATACATCCGGGTCCAATATTGTTATTAAATCCTTTGAGTGGTGGACACTTACCGTCTATTAATAAAAATAAATAAATAAATAAAATCCGAGCATATTCTAAATGGCATCGGAGGGAGGGAGGGAGTGCGTTTCAAATTGTGAAGATTTTGAATGAGACTTTCAAAACTTTGAATGAGACTTTGGATGATGTGAAACGTGAACTTGAAAAAGAATACACAAGATCGTGCTAAGAACATGCACTGTTAGACTTATATCATTTTTTATCCATTAATAAATAAAATATCTAGAACCGTGGTTTTGATATATGTGCATAGGTTAGCTTCTAATGTGGACTATTTTGTTGCTCTTTCTTGTAGTTAATCCATTTTTTTTTAAATAATATATATGTGCATATACGTGTGTGTGTATATATATATATATATATATCTTAAAAATTTATTAGATTTAACTATTAAGAGGGTATATATATCTTAAAAATTTATTAGATTTAACAATTAAGAAGGTATAGCTTGCTTTTGTTTTCCTTGCTTTAGAAAAAACATAAGATTATAAAATAAATGAAAAGACTTTTTTTTAAAATTATATTACTGTTTGGATGTTACTGCACTTCTAATTTATATGTATGCAAACTATAAATTTGCTTATAAAAAACACAAAATAATAAAAATAATAATGTATACTAATTTTCAAGTTAACACTATTTATCATATTATATGTGTGACATAATTTTAAAAAATAATCAATGAATGTAATTTATGAAGAAAAAAAAGTATTGTGTATATCTCTTTGTCTTGCACACTCATACATATATTCATAAAATATGAATAAATCACATGTCAAAAACATACATATAGAATTAATATCTCAACACACCTATACTTTTATTTTGTGTGAGATGAGATTCAAATTTATTTTTTCAGTAAAAATACAAATACTCTAGGCAAGAGACTCGTTACTAATAAATTAAGAGATTGTTGGATACTTAATTTTTTAAAATAAATATTACTACTGTTGATTCATTTTTACTCAACATACGAAAATAATATCATCACTACACTACATAATATGACAACGAATTTTTGTTATAAAATAATACCATCACTGCCCAGTGAATTTTTGTTATAACTGTGTCTGTGTTGTGTTACCCAATGGATTATTTTTATGTAAATGCATTAATTTTCAATAAAAGGTTGACTTTAAATTTTTTTACATATTTCAATTTAACAATGTCTCACACATATTGGTTGTAATAAAAGAAATTTTCTGACTTTAAATACCACTTACAAAATACAACTATATTTTATAAATCCAATCATTTTAATGTTTACTAATATTTAAATCTAATTGAAAGTTTCTTATTAACGGTATGGTCAGATATGAAAATTAATTCCTATCAAAATAAAAATCACTTCTTACAATATAGGTATATATTACAGTAATAGAAAGTAGTATAGGCGGAAACAATACTAGGGAGAGTGTGCTATTAAAAAAAATTGGATAAATCAATAATGCATTGTAAAAGGGAAGCAAATTACAAAAAAGAAAAAAAATCGACACAATAAAACTGCAAAAAAAGTGGATATCCTGGGTCACCAGAGGTGAAACCCGAAGAAAACAGGAGCATAGACTAAAAAAAACACAACAAGAGGGAAGGAGAACACTAGACCACAACCTAGGAAGCCCACGGCTAAGGGTCGCAGACTATGGAGGCCCCAAGGAAGAGGCACGTCTGGCTCGCTATTGGAGCTAGTGGTTCAAGGGGGACTGGAATTCTGTCTCCCGCAAAAACAAGATTACGTTTGATTTTGGGGAGAGACTCCTTGAGAATGGATCTGTCCAGCACTGAGGTTGCATTGAGTCATGTAATAAGTAAGAGATCAATCTTACCAATAATGGAAAAGCCTTGATATAAAGAAGTCCCAAATATATAGGAATATGAGTCCCCTTAAACACCCATGAGGTCCAAGCCTCATAGAGGATGGAGGGAATCATTGCATTAAAGTGCGACGCAAAGTGTGCCCAGATCCTAGCTAAGAACAGGCAATTGACCAGTAGTTGGTCAGCCCCTTCCTTTGCAGAAATGCAAAGGATGCTTTTGATAGTGAAAATTCTATTGCATCTCCGTCTAGCCGAATTGTTTTGAGTAAGGAATTTGATGTGTGTGTAGGGTGAGCCAATAGAACGCTTTCATCTTGAGCTGGTAGTGGCCCTTCCATAGGGTTTCGCCAAAGATGCAATGAGTACCGCTATCATTAAGGAAAGAATATAAAGATTTCACCGAAAAACCCTTATTACTCCACCTCCATTTTTTAACGTCTCTATCAAGAGAGAGACTATTATAAGTAGATAGACTTGGCGAAAGGCGTTCTGCCAAATTCAAATCTAAAGCCAAACGAAAAAATTTTCCAACTAAGCTAAGGAGATCTCTCATACTAGCGAAAAGGTCTGGGCATTTGTTATGCAGTGTGGACCCCTCAAACCAACGGTCAAGAAAGAGGTGTTATTCCGTTCTTGATAGAGACATCAAAACCAACTAGGAAAGCATCCCGGCAATTAAGTAGGCCTTTCCAGAAGAAGGATTTGCTCATTGGGGTAGTGTGAAAGATAGTGATTAAGCCCCCATCATTGGCATTATTAAAAGCAATGATTTCTTACCAGCAATGCTAGAATAAGTGTAAAGCTTTCACCACCATTTACCCAAGATAGCATGATTAAAATTAGCAAGATTCCGAATACCCCATGCACCTTAGTCTTTAAATTTGCAAATTTGTGGCTATGCTACCAAACAGCATTTGGGTCGAGAAAGATCACAATCTCTCCAAGGGAAGTCGTGCCTCACTCTATTGATACTTCGGCGCACCTAGATGGGCAGTTCGAAAATTGACATCCAATAAGTGGGTAGAGCAGAAAGAAATGCATTGATCAAAATGATTCATCCCCCCAAAGAAAGGTAGTGATTATTCCAAATTGCAAGACAGTTGCTAAGGGAGAGTGTAAGCTTAAGCCAGTCTTGCTTACAGGGTTGTCTACTAGAGAGAGTCAAAGAGGGATACCAAGGTAAGTAATCGGAAGTTGATCCTCCAAGCAATGCAACATAGGCGCATCGTACTCCGCAAGGGGTGAACGTGGAACTGAAGAGCACAAGCAACTTTTGCTAAAAATTGACTACTAAACCCAGTAATCCTTCAAAAAAAAAAAAGCAAAAATTAATTTGCCATAGAATGTCCATCCTTAGTTGACGACCATTATCTCCAAGGCTAGGATCAGCTAATCTTTGTAATTAGGACACGACTCTCCTCTTGGAAGTCTAAACTTCTTTCCATTAGAGCTAGACTCACCCTACTCAGCACGGTGTTGTCCACAATAAAAACCTATTGAATATCTTCAAGCTATTAGGTTTGGTTATTAAATGATTAATCAAATCTGAAGGGAGTTTCTTTAATTTCGGCTTGATATTGACAAGAAGGGTAGTAGATTAGTAGGATAAAAGAGTTTATACAAGCCTCAAGAACAAGGGGGATGGGAATTCCTAAATCTCAAAGATTTTAATAATGCCCTCCTCGTTAATTAGTGGTGGAAGATCTCAACTTGTTCAACCAAATTGGGTCCCAGGTTGTTCATTTCAACTACTATCGAAACAACTAGGCCTAAAATCTTTCCTTCAAACAACCCAAACACATCTCGTTCTTTTAGAATGGAATTCTAAATTATCTTCTTGTCTTTATGCCTTGCATTACCTCTACCTTAAGAGGTGAGGTTTCCACTCTCTTCTGGTTAGACCGTTGAAGTGATAAAAGCGTGCTATGAACCATCGACCTGAAGCTTTTAAGAGCTCACTCCACCCAATGGGACTATCAAAGACAACATGAATTCGTCCTACCTTAACCTCCTAATGTCACATACCCTCCTCCTTGATCTAACCAGCGGGATCTCAAGGGATTCTCTAGGCTATAACGACTCAAAATGTTGGTGCTTAACCTTGAATGAATGTTTGTCAGTCAAGTCATTCTATCAATTTCTAAATAACGATGGTCTACACTGTGACCTAACCTTGATTATTTAGAAGTGGCTTTCCTGAGAAAATTAACATCTTCGTCTGACACACTTGGAAAAATCGGATTTTAAATCTAGAGAAGTTGTCTAAGGGGAGATACAATAGGCCATTACATTTATTTATTAACCTATCATTCATTGCCCATTTGCAATACGGGTTTGGAACCATTTCAGCTCCCTACTTAGATTACCCTCTTGTCCTGGCTCTTTGAGTGACTTGTGGGATGCTAACAATTTAAGCTTGAATCCCCACATAGAGAAAAGTAGGACATCCTTTGAAATATCTGGCTCGAGAGAAAACCACTCATCTTCAATGAAAAAAGATGTCCATATTTCATGATTATTGGAAAACTTAAACACATTCTTTTTTAGATGTTTGCAATTCCCGTAACAAAGAAGACAAAACAATATGATTCAATCCTAACAGTTAAAAGAAGCTGAGAGTGATCATGATGAACTAGAATCTAACCTGGGTATAGGCGATTTGTGAAGATGCCGATTTCCTTCTATAGCCCTCGGAATGACTCCCTCGTTAGCATCACCTTAAGGATAATATTTCTCTCTCTTTCTCACCTTAATGTAATTATTTCTTACTCCCTATATCTAGTGGATGTGTTTTATCTGTCCAATGTCTGTCCAACGCATCAAATGTGTTATATATTTTTTTTTTTTTAAAAAAAAGTGGATAAACCACGTTAATATTACCAAAACGAAACAAATACAAAACCACTAGATGTGGTTACATATAACAAGGGCAAAACATAGGGGCCCAGCAAAAGAAAACACAAAACCAGAAACCAGAAACAAGGCGAAAAGGAACTAAGCACCAGGAGCGCAGGCCTCCTCAAGCACCACCCAGATAAAGAGACTCCTCACTCTGTACTCTGTGCCAACGACCAAGTGGTCTATTGGTAGCTGGGTCCCCAATAGAACCCTTCACAAGTGGTGAGAGTTCGAATCTTGGGTGAGGGCATATTTCTGGGAGTGTGAGTAGTGGTTGTGTGCGGGTGGTCCCTGCGTCCATGTGTGCGCGGGCCCCGTTCCCACTTGCTCCTCCGAGGCTTATGCACGCCCCTGTCTTAGCGGCTACACCGCTCATCTTGGCGCAAAAAAAAAAAAAAAAAAAAAAAAAAGAGACTCCTCACTCTGTACTCTGTGCCAAGTCCTCCTCCAGGAGAGAAGTCCCACTGTTCCCCTCCCCTCGAGGCTCGACAAACTCTAAACTGCGGCGGATAGACGAGACAGTGCCCTCAAACTTCTTCTTAGGGCCTTCAGCAGCTGTAGAGTGCCAAGAAAGAATACCATGAATGATTTTCAAAATAATAGCATGCACGAACAAAGCACTGTCATTGAAAATGCAGTCATTCCTAGCTAGCCAAATATGCCACACAATTGCTTTCAAAACAAGGTCCACCGCCCCTCTACGTGAAGGTTCAATTAAGAGCCTCCAGGAGCTCCATAAGAGTTCCATGGACGCAGGTAAATTTGGCAAATGTAAGAGGTCCACAAAAAACTCCCACACTCGTTTCAAGGACGGACACTGAAGGAAGAGATGGTTATTAGATTCGATCCCCCCACGACACAACAAACAGGTAGCAGTCGTCATCCGGTTACATCTTCTTCTTTCCTGATTTTCAACATAAGCACCTTATCTTGCCAAACTAGCCAATTGAACATGTTAATTTTCTTTGGGCAAGGTTGTTTCCAGAAGATCTTTGCCCCTGGACAACGCAACCCACCATCGTTGATGAAATTATACAAGGACTTGACCGAGAAATAACCGTTTCCATTGAGTTTCCAGTGTTTTTCGTCCTTAACACCACTTGAGCTCCCCCATAGGCGCTCTTTGTATGGTGCCGCCTCCGCGTAACTCACAAATGGAGGTAAATCAAGTAAATCATGGAGCTCGCGCACCGTACCATTCTGGTAGGGACATAAACTAAACTCCTCAGGCCAAATGTACATAGGAGCTTTACCATTGAGCCAACTGTCCTTCCAAAACAAAGTTTCCAATCCCGAGTTAAGTTTGTGAGAAATGCAATTTCTAAGTACTGGAATGCAATCTAAGACGCCTTTCCAGAAAAATGAAATTCTGCCCGAAGGACGTTGGAACATGTTCCATCTGCTAATCTAGTAGTTAAACATTATCACCGAAGCACCACTCCAAGAGTCGTCCGTCATAAATTTCCACCACCATTTACTCAGAAGAGCATGATTGAAGCACCGAAGATCAAGAATGCCCCAACCCCCCTGATCACGGTGACGACAGAGATTTCCCCAACGAACTAATCTACACTTTGGGTGCTCGATATTCGTGCCCGACCACAGGAAATCCCTTCTGACCCGGTCAATCTCCTTAATGACCCAACAGGGCAACCTAAAGAAGGACATCCAATAGGTTGGTAACGCCGATAGGACAGAGTTAACCAGCGTAAGACGCCCGCCAAGGGAGAGATGCTGGCTTTTCCAAGATAGTAATCTTTTCCGCACTTTTTGAATCAGGCCCTCCCAGTCCTGCTTCTTAGGTCTGCCGCCCGAGATAGGTATTCCAAGATATGTGACAGGGAGGGAGCCTGTCGAGCAGTTTAGGGTCTCCGCCGCTCCTTTGTCAGGTGTCTCGCCTCTTCGAACTGAAAAGAGGCATGTTTTGGAGAAGTTTGTCTCAAGACCCGTTAGGCCTTCAAAGACAAGTAGGATCAACTTAACCATTCTGAGATCCTCACAGCCACCCGTCGTCAATACCAGGAGATCGTCAGCATAATGAAGATTACACTTGCTGGCGAACCTCCCCAGAGGGACCCCGACTAGCACCTTAGAGCTAAGCACGTGTGTGAACATGGAGCTCAAAACATCCATGACCAACACAAACAGAAGAGGTGATAAAGGATCCCCCTGCCTCAGGCCCCTTTGGTACCGAATATACCCATTGGGGGAACCATTCACAATGATGGATGCTTTAGAAGAAGATAAGATGCATTTGATCCATCCAACCCACCTATCACCAAAACCCCTAGCGATCATCAGGTCACACAGAAAGTCTCAAATGTGTTATGTCTTCTTTTCTTAATTAATTTAAATGTGGTTTATCTTTATTTCAAATATATATATATATATATACACACACACAACAGAATAACTAAACTTCTCATATCTGTTATTAGCGACCCCCAGACAGAAGAGAAGACAAACTAGCCGTAGCAACTGAAGATCGAAAAGGTACCCAGCTGTTATCAAAATCTTCATCTACAGGGGAGTCCAAGATATCAGCTGTCAATGAAAATGGGGAAAATTCAATAAATGGGGAATCCCCATTGAGGTACTGCATGGCTTGCCTCATGCTTGGCCTGGAATTGGGCATAGGGTGACGACAGAGTAATCCCAGCTTCAGTACAAGCTCCATCTCTTCCACCACAAATTGTTTATCTAGCCGGCCATCACTGGAAGCAAGAATGTCTCCCCTCCTCCAATTATCCAGTACCCATTCAGCTAAAACAAAATCCTCTCCATCCCCATCTCCATCTACATTAGGTTCTATCGGCCTCCGGCCACATGCCACTTCAAGAAGGAACACTCCAAAGGCAAAGACATCACTGCTTGTTGTTGCTCTGCCTCTCCTTACAAGCTCTGGAGCAAGATACCCCATGGTCCCCATAACATGAGTTCTCTGAAAATCAGTCCCGTGATCACATAATCTAGCGAGGCCAAAGTCCCCAAGCCTTGCATTGAACTCACAGTCAAGCAGCACATTGCTAGCCTTGATGTCTCTGTGAATTACCACCTTCACCCACTCTTCATGCAAATAAAGAAGGCCTGAAGCCACTCCTTTGATGATTCTGAATCTGCAATTCCAGTCCAGACATGGTGTTGCCTTGCTGAATAGATACTTGTCAAGACTGCCATTGGGCATGAATTCATAGACTACGATTAGTTCTTCTTTACGGCGGCAGTAGCCCAAGAGATTTACTAAATTCCTGTGCCGGATCTGGCCAAGGCTCACGACCTCAGCAACAAACTCTCTCATTCCTTGTCTTGATTCATGGGAAACTTTCTTGACGGCAACTTCTGCTTTGGTGGTTGGTAACACTCCTCTGTAGACACTACCAAAGCCCCCAAATCCAAGAAAGTATTCATCCTTGAAGCCGTCTGTTGCTTCGTAGAGTTCCTTATATGGAAAACGGTGAGGACCATACTCCTGTTCCCAGTCCTCTCGTACCTCTGCAAACTTGCTTCTTCTTGCCGCCACATACTTGATTATCAAAGCTGCTGTTAACAAGCCTAGAAATGCAGATACAGAAAGCCAGATTGTCCAAGTCTTGGATTTCCCCTTCTTAATGGTGCTACGAGTAGGGAGTGAAGGCAAGCGATCAAGATCAAGAGCAGTTGCATTTCCATCCATCTTGAAACTCCAACCGAGAATGCAATGGGTGGTAAAATCATCACCCTTGGATGCAGTAAAGCCTACATACATGTCCTGGGATAGATGGCTGGACAGATCAATATCCAATGACAGGAGAGAGCGTTTGGGCATTGGTAGCTGAAATGGAGCTAAGGTCACATTGAGTTGAAGAGCTTTGCTATCATACTCTATCCATACTTGCATCCTCTGCCCACTGCTCAGGCTCATGTTCTGAATCGCTCCATTGGTGTCACCCGGATAATAGCCTGCACTGTGAGAGCTGTTGGAAATCTCACTGTGGATATCAATACCAACATGATTGTCATCAATGTCATGGAATTCTGGTGTTTGTATTGTATCAAACTCCACACCGATGATGTGATTTGAAAAAAGGCCATTGTTTGTGGAATTGAAAAGGCCCATGTAGTGGCCTGAGTCTCCATGGAGCGCCATGGTTGGAGAGATGCAGAAGGTGAAACCATAGCTGCTCAAGCCGGCGTACTTGGTGACAATGGCGAATACAAAAGTGGTGGAGAAGGAGCGAACAGAAGTCGATTTAGACATCTTGAAGTGGAGAGGTGAAGGGTAGAATGTCTGGCCCTTGGATTGTCGTGTTGCATTGGTGAGTTGCAACAGCCCATTAGCAGCCAAGTTCGCGTCACCATCAAGGCTGAGATTTGCACTGCTGAATCCATTGAAGGTGAACTCATGGTCTCCAGCAGAAGCAGTAATGTGCATGAGTAGACGGCAGAGTAGTGCAACTCTTAGAAGCTGAGACATCATGTTAAGCACTTGTTGCTCTGAAATGAGGTGAATAAATCTTCCACAGAAACAATGCACATCCGTAGCTTTTCCTACTGAAGAAATTTTTCTCAATGATAAGTAACCCACTGGGTTTCATTTGCAATCTGAAAGATGATAGCACCGATTATTAATTACCAGAAGAACCAAAAAAAAAAAAAAAAATGAGCCTCCAGAAAGAATTGGAAGTTGAGGATGAAGTTTACTGAGCTTGTATGATGTGTTAATGCTGAATCCATGAGCAGCCTCCTTAATAATAGGCAGATGTATAACTTCCTATATGACCAGGAACATCTCCAGTGCTTCTTATGCATTTTATATGAGGGCCACTGCTGAACTCACCTACATGATACAATACAAATGAAGCTACATATTTTCTATACAAACAAAGAAAAATGCATATTGAGAAAGCATTTGCTAGTTCTGAGAAAGGTGATTGAAGCCGCATGCAATAGAAGTAAGATCGACTGGATGAATCTGAAACTAACTGGCTAATTATAAATTGCTGAAGACAAAATTCACTGACTACACAGATGCAAAAACTGCCTGATGCTTCGATCAGGCTTCTTTCATGAGGATATCAGATGTCAATTAGTTATAAAAACAGTGCAAGTAAGCGAAGAGCTTTGAAAAAATATCTATATATATATATCAACAATGGACAAGAAGTGTCAGTTTTAAACCAGTAGCTAGTACTTGGAAAGTACTGAAATTTTCATATTCGAGAGGTCTCGGATGAGTTACAAATATGCAGTAATAAACACAAAAGTGCTAATTCACCGGAATGTATTTCGAGTGCAAGAGTTCAGTTCACCACATGATCATAAAACTATAAGCTTCAATTCCTTCAACTTGATTCATTTCTGAATCAAAAAATACCATCGCCATGACAATGATAAGGAAGCATCTCGGGGAGAGGCACATCTCGGTTTAGGTACTGTGTAATTTGTCTCATACTTGGCCTTGCTGAAGGCAAAGGATGTGAACAAAACAATCCAAGTTTCAAAACCAAATCTAACTCCTCCAACACATAATCTTCTCCCAATCTCGGGTCCTTTGTCTCATGTATGGTTCCCATTTTCCAATTTGCAAACACCCAGTCCACCAAAACCTGTTCCGACTCTTGTTTATTTGGTTCTATGGCTCTCCTCCCGCAAGCAACCTCAAACAGGAAAGCCCCAAAGGCAAACACATCAATGCTGGTTGTAACCTTGCAAGTTCTAGCAAGCTCAGGTGCAAGAAAACCAAGAGTTCCCACCACATTAGTAGACTGAGGAGCAGCACCATGATCATGCAACTTTGCAAGTCCAAAATCAGCTATCTTGCCCTTCATGTCACCGTCCAGCAAAATATTGCTGGCCTTAATATCTCTATGAATCACAACTTGATCCCATCCTTCATGTAAATACTGGAGACCGGATGCCACACCCTTGATTATCTGAAATCTTAAACTCCAATCAAGAGTTTGTTTGGTTTCATAGAATAGAAATTTATCAAGGCTCCCATTTGGCATGTACTCGTATACTAAAAGAAGCTCTCCTTTGCGCCTGCAGTACCCCAATAGCTGAACCAAGTTTCTATGCCGGAGCTTACCCAGACTCACAATCTCTGCCACAAACTCCTTCACTTCCTTCTTGGACTCATGAACAGCGACTCTCTTAACTGCAACTTCCACTTTAGAAGCTGGTAGAACTCCTCTATAGACACTACCAAAGCCGCCGATTCCAAGAAGACACTTATCTTTGAAACCTCTAGTTGCCTTGTATAGTTGTTCATAAGGGAATCTGTTGGACTCAAATTCTAGCTCCCAATCATCATGCATCTCTGAGAACCTTTTCTTCCTTACCACCACAAGTGTGGCACCAGCAACGGTCAATAGAACAAGCAAAAGTGTCAAGGGCAGCCATAGCAGTAGAGTCTTCCGTTTCTTCTCCAATGATGTCAAATTTTGAGGTAGTAGAGGGAGGCTTGATAGGTTAAGCTCAGGAGCTCTGGCATCCATCTCAAAGCTCCAACCAAGAATGTAATAGTATGAATAAGTAATTCCTACTGCACCAGTGAAACCAACATACATATGGTCCAAAATAATGCTAGATAGATTTATGGTAGGCGACAGGAGAGCAATCTTGGGTTTAGGTTTCCACATGGGAGCTAAAGTTACGCTGAGCTGCGTGTTTGTACCATTATATTCTATCCAGGCTTGCATTGGCTCGCCACTGAAAAGAGTTAGGTTCTGAAATTTGCCATCATCATCTGATGTAAAACCAGCAGGTTTTGAGTAATTAGATATAATACCATTGATGTCAATGCCAACATGGTTGTCGTTAATGTCTTCTGCTTCAGGGCTATCCCACGTGTCAAACTCAACCGCCAAGATATGATTGGATGCATTTCCATTGTTCGTCATGTTGACAATGCCAAGAAAATAATCGTCTGCAGAATCTTTCGCCAACTCTTTCGAAGGTGAGAGAACAAAAGTAAACCCAGAGCTACCAAGCATTTGGTGTTCCGGGATAATGGCAAAGACAAATGTGGTAGAGAAAGAGAGAACCTTATCAACCTGAGACTTTTTGAACCTCATTGGAGAAGGATAGAAAGCATGGCCCGTCGCATGCCTCGTAGCATTGGTCAGCCTCAGAAGACCATCCGATGTGATTCCTGCTAAACCATCCACGCTGAGGTTTACACCATTGAATCCATTGTAAGTAAACTCATCACTTGCCGAAAGTCCAAGTGTCAAAAGGAGGGCCCAGAAGAAAACTTTCGCAGTCATCTTGCAAAAGTTTGTCCGACTCTCTGACAATTGACAATGGTTCAATATCTTCTTCATAGTTTTATAGTTAATGCTGAAATTTATTAAATGGATAGGGCAGCATTAGAATAAGTACTTTTTTCAATAAAGTGAATAAATCACGAATTTATTGGAGAAAAAAAACAAGTGCAGAAACTAAGAAAAGGAAAAGGGTCAAAGCCAACTAAGTTAAGGGCCATCACCCACCGCCTAAAACTTACATGCTAAAAACAAAACAAACAAGGAAGAAAACTTAGCTATGAAGACGAATAACGTGTGAGAAGGTGACAAAAGTCTTCTTCAACTGTCGAAGAAGGTGGGGGGTGGATCACTCCGGAGTCAATGGCTCCATGGAGGTGTTGTTCTCAGTCAGCCGAGTGCTCAGAAAGACAAGAGAACACTTTAGCTTTTGAACTGAGTTTGAAGGTATTTGTTGGTGATTTAGATCCATTCTCACGCTTCTTTATTCCAGCGGGTGGAAGGTTTCTTGGTTTGATCACTTATGCGAATTTAAGGAGACAATACATTTGAGTGATGTGATCCCTAAGGCTATACTTCTTGAGATTGGCTAGAAACTATTTCTCTTGCTTCCTCAAAATCTATCTCTCTGACATTAGTGTCAGCAATTGGCTCACAATGATACCAAGGCGCAAGGTCCTCCTACAGGATGTCGTCTGGTGTCCCAAAGGGAAGATTTGCCTTTTCTAGGTAAATTTCTTCATCTGCTAGAATATCTTGGTCTTCATCCTCGCCCCAGTCAACAAGCTCTTCGTCAAGCAGGTCTTTCGGAGGAGCAACGAAGTTGGCTCATTGGAGATAAGTTTATCTGAAATTTCTTTTGCAATTAGTGACCAACCTCCATGTAAGACCACCCATTTGTACCCTTTTGGTATCTCCATTGCCGGCGGTTGAGTCCACAAGTGAAATGGAAGTAAAAACCCGATAGAGGAGGTTTTATTTATGTGGGTAGCTACTTTGGGTGGGTCCAATTCCATCAAAGAATCATCATCTAGGTTTTGATCATCTAATGCTTATCCCGAGGCAGAGCTGAAGTAGAGATGATTGTGATATCATTAGAAGAGATCTTATCTTGATGCAAAACAATGAGAGGAGATATCTTAAGCACTGAAGAATCCTCATCCCAAGGCGAAATTAACATTAAGAAGAGGATCGAGATATTCTCAACAACTGGGGTCTCATCCCGAGGCACAGAATCTAGGATCTTATCCCAAGGCAAAAAATCAAGTGGAAATTAATTCAAAGAATTCTCCACATTGGAGACCTTATCCCAAGTTCTATCTAATGGATTTAGATTGATCTCAGGACAACAAGCATCCTCCAGCAATGAAAGTTGATCCCAAGGCTCATTAGGAGACGTTTGCATTGGGACAAAATTCAAAACTTGAATCCATATTCTAAAGCATACTAATGACCAATGGATGTGAATTAGCCCCCATTCTCATGTACATGCACAGCATGTTTTTCCTCTCAGAACTTGCACCCGAAACTGGAACATGATCCGGTCAGCCACACTCTAACCGATCGCTGAGATCTCTCCTGATCATGAGAGAAGAAGATGAAGACGGATCCGGTCTAGAGGTGGCTGGAGGAGCCTCCCCATCCTCCGTCAATAGGCCAAGCCCGAAGCTGCTCTCCACGGGCTTGCCAAAGTCCTCAACGAAGGGCATTTTACCCTTGTACTCGCTGGTCACTTAATGAGCACTTCGAATAGGTAATCAAATCTAAGCGTTCACTGAGGCATTGGCCAGATTGGGTAGAGTTTCTGAACCCCTCTGAACTTGAGCCACTAAAGCTTGAACAATTCTCGAACGGATTACTTGGATGCCTAAGTCCTCCAGCAGGACCTTAAAGCTCCTCACGCCAACATCAACGATGATCTCCATCGGGAAGGAGATAGCTTTCCTGAGCCTAGTTCACACCCGAAGGTATTGCAATGAAGACTCTGATAACTTAAAAGAAGAGATTAAAAAAAAATGCATACTTTATTCATAACCATTGAAGCCTTTATAAAGGAAAAAATCTAAAAAGATAATCTCTACACAGAATGAGATAACTATAATAACTAATTTAAATTTTAATCAACAAACAACTAATTTAAATATCTAAATCAAATATGTCATAGTCAAATTAAAACAAACATCATTATCTCAACACCCACCCTTAAACTTATGTTTATCTCATAAGTTTAAATATTTTAAAGCCTTCTCCCTTGCATGAATGCTTTCATTTATGAATTGAAGTTCTTTAAGAATATTTCTCAGCCATATTGCTTGAGAGGCACATGTTGTTACTGTTAAAAATTCAGCCTTAGTAGTTAAAAGAGTGACAATATGTTGATTCTTTAATGACCATGAGATAGCTCCAAAACCCATCATAAATACATAACCGGATTTGCTTTTCTAATCATCTAAATCTCCTACATAATCACTATCTGTAAATCCAATCAAATTTGATTTATCTCCTTTCTTATACAATATTCCATAATCTATTGTTCCACTCAAGTATCGCAAAATTCGTTTTGTAGCCATGAGATGCACCTCTTTTGGATTTTCCATGAATCTACTAATGAGACTTACAGCAAACATAATGCCTAGCCTTGGTGTAGTTAAATACATCAAATTTCCAACAATTTGCTTGTAAACATGCTATCAACCTTGTTTCCTTCTAAGTTTTTAACAAGCTTCAAACCATTCTCAAAAGGAGTACGAAATGGATTACAATATGAAAATAAAGCAAAATGAGCAGCAAGATCTTCAGCTTAGTAGAAATCTGTTACTTCATAATCTGTTATCCAAGCTGGCCTTTTTCTGACAAGAGTAATATGGGATTTAGTTGATGTCTCTACTGTTGTTTGTGATATTTCAGTAGTAGTTGAGGCTTCATTAGTTGAAATTTCTTAATGTTGGACCTACTCTCCTTCTTCTTCGGTTTCATTACTAATTATAATTGAAATAGGCTCCTACTCACTCCAATTCCAACTCCTCATCAAAAATAATATCACCACTCACCACAATTTTCTTTGTCAATGGATCATACAATTTCAAAGCTTTGGATATTTCACTATCCCCAAGAAAAACACCATTTTGCCCCTTATCATCAAGTTTATTCTTTTTCTCATTTAGAATATCTGTATATGCAATACAACTAAAAATTCTAAATTGATCTACTACTGGTCTTCTTCAACTCCATACTTCTTCTGGTGTTTTGTTTTGAACAACAAAAGTATGACTTCTATTCAAGATATGAATGCTCCAATTCACTGCTTTTGGCAAAAAATTCTTTAGAATTTTCCCCTTTGTTAACAAGGTTCGCACCACATTGAGGATAGTTCGATTTTTTTTTTCTAATACACCATTCTATTATGGGAAATATGAAACTGTGAGCTCTCTTCAAATGCCATGATCATTGCAAAAACTTTCAAAGTCTTTTGAGCAATACTCTCCTCCATGATCAGTGCGAATTGTTTTAATAGATTTCCCAGTTCCATTTTCAACATATGCTTTGAAGCTTTTAAATGCACTAAAAGTGAAAGTAATAAAAGTAAATAAGTTGAATAAGTTATTTCTCCTGTAAAAAAAATAAACCCAAGTTTTCCGAGAATAATCATCAGTAAAAGTAATAAAATATCTTTTATCTCCATTAGAAATAGGATTTAGTGGTCCATAAATCTCAGAGTGAATAAGTTGAAGAACATTTTTTGCTCTCCAAGACTTCCCTTGAGGGAAAGGAGTACGTGTTGTTTTCCATATCTTGGGAGGAAATAGTAATCTTAGGAAGCCCTATCTCCATATCTTTTTCTTGAAGTGTTTTAAATCTGCCAAACCTCAAGTGACCATACCAATAATGCCATAACCAGGATGAGTTTTTTGTTTTAGCCATCAAACAAGATTGAGAACATTCAATCTTTATAGGAAACAACCTATTTGAACTCATGGGCACAATTGCAATTGCGCCTCTACAAGGATCATATATTTCACAAGTATCCTTTTGAATAATAATTGTATATCCCTTCTCTTGTAACTGACCAGCACTCAACAAGTTACTTTTCAAGTCAGAAATATAAAAAAAGGTTAGAAATTTTTTCTATAAAACCATTCTTGGTTTTTATATTAATGTCACCATTTCCCATCACATTCACCATTGAGCAATCTCCAAAGCTAACTGTAGAGTGAAAATATTCATTTAAGTAAGAAAAGGACTTACTTCCACACATATGATTGCTACAACCAATGTCCACAAACCAAATATATGACTTTTGATATTTCTGACTATCTTGAATTGTCATTAGCAAAGTCTTGATCTACTTCTTTATTTTCTACAAAATTTAACTTTTCTCTTTTGTCTTTGTCATTAGATAGCTTGGTGTAACATTCAGAACGATAATGACCAAATCAATAACATCTACATTACTCAAACTTAGATTTATCAAACTTTTAACCTCGTCCTCTTACTTTATTTTGTAGATAACCATCATCAGTATTTCTATTACCACTTTTGTAGCCTCTATCTGCTCTTCCTCTTCCTCTACATCCACCTCGACCTCTACCTCGTAATATTGAGAAATTGTTGATTGTAGAGGCCTTCAAAGCTTGCTCCGGAGCATCGCCTGCAGGTCAATTGATAATGACAATCATGCACACTACATCCAGGTCTTAGACATTTTTTGCACCATTTCGAGGATTCCGGTGAGCGGTGAAGCTTCAAGGTAAGGCCACCATCATGACTTGGTGAAGCTCTACCCTTCTTATGCACAGTATGCCAACCGGCGTCTTGCTCAGATGATAGAGGAAAAGGAACTTCCAAAACCGGTGAGATGTGAATCGGTGAACTACGAACAACCTCAGCAAAGGAGGTGCCTTCTCTGATGGGAGAGTTCAACACCAGAGGGTGGAAGGCTTGATGTAACTGAGAAGGCCTTGGTCTGCGAGAGAAGCAATGAGCTGAAGAGCCACCACTAGCACTAGAACATGATCTACTGAGAAATCTCATGGTTACACCGACACCGCCGCTAATTAGATATAAATTAGAACTAATGTTCCATAGAGGTATCACATAGATATAAATTACAACTAATGCTCCATAGAGGTTACATTAACACCGCCACTGAGAAATCACATGTACTCGTCTTAATGGTAGGCACCAAAAAGATATAAATTACAACTAATGCTCCATAGAGGTATTAAATCCCCTCTTGGTTTATTGGCACAAAGTTTTTTTTGCGTAAAGTGTTTCTTTCGAGGAGGATCATACATCGAACCTTAAAATACACACAATATAAGAGCATAGGTGTGTAATGTGTGTTGAGTTATTAACTCAACGCTTATGCTTCTGTGCACATCCTTAACTTCTTTTAAATGGGGGGTATTTGTTGTATGTTTATCAAAAATAAATACATAAAAATGTTCCAGAGAGGATTGACTTCCAAAACGAGATAACATCACCAATTTTTTATCATTTCAATTTTAGAATATGAAGAACTGGATCCAAGGAAACACCAGGAAGATATAGTAAACTATTGTTTTCCTTCTTAGTCACCTGATCTCTCAATCCATTAATAAGAACTATTAATGTGGAAGACTATTGGTTAGAAATATCGTGAGGCTAAGGTTCACTCGCAATAACACATTAAAACTGTTTTCAAAAGCAAGAACCTTGAATAGAAGCACGATTTGCCAAGTAATTTGGTAAGGGATTCATCTAGTCTCTAGTTATAATTCATTGGCTTCTTCAATATGACTGTGCTCAGATGAAAGGTAATTTTATTTATGTATGGACAAGTTAACATGGTATCATATAGACAAGTCAACAATGTTGACATTAGTTTATCCCCATTCGCTTAATGGAGCATGGTCTGAACTCTGGCGTCAAAAAATGAGAGAAAATAGCACTTTTCTAAAGTAATTAGAAGTTTATATCACTTTTTGCTGGGGGGTTTTCCAAATTTGGAACAGTGAAATTTTCTACGAAAATCACTACATCACCGTTACTGTTTCTGCACTGTAGCATTGTTACTGTTCATGTGCGGGCTTCATGCAACCTTGAACAACCCTCGCACTTCACTGGCGATCTCGTTCGGCCCACACACTGCCTGCGCACTTCACAGCCAAGCTTGAAAAACTTCCTTAGGACTTCACATGTTTTCCCAAAGGGTTCTACAACACTTCAAGGCTTCAAACCAAGCTTAAACAACTACAAAACCCCCAATTCTTGTTAGAACTAGATGATCAAACACACAACCAAACAACACAACAATTTTAGCGTGGAAAACCCTTCAAATAGAGGGAAAAGCCATGGGACTCTTAAGAGTCTTTTAAATAAGCTTCACTATATCAATTATGGAATGACAAGAGTCTTCTCTAGGTACTACTAGAGGAATAACAACAAAGTATCAACACATTCATCAACAAGAGGATTTCACACAACAAACATCAAAAAGAAGATAAAATGAGGAAGCAAACCCTAAGGCCGAGGAAAGCTACTTGCAAGGATCACTCCAACAAGCTTGGATGAACCCCGATCAACCTCTTGCCCTAGCTCAACCCTCACTTCTTCCTTCCACTTTCTTCTTGGTTTCTCTTCTTTCTTTTTCTCAAATGTGTGAACAGTCCACTCCTCAATCATACGAATGAAGAAGAT
Organism: Dioscorea alata; assembly: GCA_020875875.1. Taxonomy (NCBI): domain Eukaryota; kingdom Viridiplantae; phylum Streptophyta; class Magnoliopsida; order Dioscoreales; family Dioscoreaceae; genus Dioscorea; species Dioscorea alata. The sequence goes on along the minus strand of CM037023.1, from coordinate 518,459 downwards.
ATCCCAGCCTCTATCTTTCCAATTACACTTTTGCCCTCCAATAGTTGACATAGTTTTTTTTTTTTTTTTTTTTTTTTGTTAACTTGGGCCTTGGAGCCCATTATTGATCCACCCATCAAATGGGATGGACTCAACACTTATAATAGTTATGATGTTCAGTTTACAAAAAGTAAAATGAAAGGTAATTTAAAGTTAGCACAGCCAGACAGGGGAGACAGATAGTAGGTGTAGAGGTGTCAATTCGGGCCGGCGGAGAGGGCCGGCCCGTGGTCCACCAAAACCCACCATTTGGAGGGGCGGGGCGGGGCGGCCCGCCATTTTGACGGGCCAGTAAAATGCCAACCCAACCCGACCCACTTTGGGTTGTGGGTTGGGCGGGCTGACCCGTCAAAAAAATAAAAAATAAAATAATTATATTTCATAGTTCTCACATATTTATTTATATGTTTGACATAATTTGGCCACAATACATAAAAAAATAAACTAATCCAAAAAACTAATCTCAAAATAAAAACATCCATTACTATTAAAAATCATTAATCCATCAAAATTATCTTAATCCTATTAAATTTGGAAAGTTTGCCAAAATTTAAAAAAATCAAAATGTTAAAAAAATCAATATCTTTCGCATAGAAATCCCTCTATGAACATGTATATATCTTTTCCAACGACCAAAGTAAATAGTACTAATACAAGCAGAGGAAATAGCACAGTATTTTCCGATTCATGAGGATACATGTAAGTGTATTTATTTTGAACTTTCTAATTAATTTAATTATTTTATTTTATTTTTATTTTTATTTTATAATTGAAGGGTGGCGGGCTAGCCCGCCGCAACCCCCGACCCGCCCCGCCCCAACCCGTGGCCCGCGCGGGTTGGCCCATTTAGGCCCGCCTCTAAACGGGCCTATATAAAATCAACCCAACCCGGCTATTTTAGTTGGCGGAGCGGGTTGGCCCGACGGGCTAGGCCCAAATTGACAGCTCTAAGTAGGTGCATGCTTGGCATGCTTCTATTCTATAACAAATACTAGGGATTCTAGCTTGCGAATTAAGTTAATCTGAAAGCGATTGGGGAAAAAAACAATTTACATGAAGACAACCACATGGTCCTTGTTAGCTTGCTGTAAGAGGAAACGTAATCATGAAAGTATTTGTTACCATTCATGAAGTGATACACATGGTAATTAATATTGCCATATTATAAGAAATTAAAAAACAACACATTACCCTGAATAGCGGACGAAATCAAGAGAAGATTATGATGTATAACTCGTACCATCAAGGAAGGTAATTGATTGTCATGGATAGTACGGTGCTATGAAACTATAAATAAGAGGCTCAATGTTATAAAAAATGCAGTAATTATTGTGAAAAAAAACACCAGTGAGAATTGGAAAAAATATATATATTAACGGTAGCTCCATGGACATATAAATAAAAAATATTATTATTATTTTGGTACACTTTGGTTTGGAAAGAAGAGTGAGTATTTATAAACACTTGTAAAAGTTATCTTTTCTACTTATAGTGAAAATCAGTGGTAGCTCCATGGACATAGATTATATTGGGTAAACCACATAAATTTATTGATTTTTTTTCTCATCTTTTTTTCATTTTATTATTTGATTATTTCTTTGAGAGATTTCACACTAACACTTATTCACAAGCTTTCTACTCATTCCAATAGTAACCTAATAGAATTAACTATCTTCATAGGAGCTGCAATGTCATAACCCACCACCGTTGCTTCTTCGTGTTATGATTACATTTTTCCCCCTAAAAAACAGTGAACTTCCCAGTGCTAATGGCTTACACAAAAATGATATCATGAGGCTATCACACCATAGTTTCTTCTGCACAATACTAGTAATTAACTGTAAGGCTTTTGTATTTCTTTTTGTTTTGAATGAACTTAATTTATTTATTTAAAAAAAAAAACATTGCGAGGGCCTTTGTTAAAAACACAGTCCTTAATTGTAATTTATATAAAGACAATCACATGGTTCTTTATTTTTTCATAAAATGAATAAACCACGAATTCATTAAAACAAAAAAATAAATACAAAACATTCAGAAAAGACCAACAAACAATAATAACCATAGAATTTAAATTTTGACCGGAGAATAGAGAGAATTAACTCTCAATGAAACACATACCACGTATTGCAGAGAAGATCCACTGGCTAACAATCAAAATCACAGCTAATGCAACGGCTTCCAATGATTTAGTCTCTGAGGCCTTTTATCAAACACATGTATGGTGCGCAGGGGAAGCACAGTGGTAGCTAGTCTTGTAAGTGACGGAATGCTGCCATTTCCCAGGAAAGACTTTGGGGCATTTGGTTGCGGTCGTCGTTCATCTATGCCTACATTAATGACAAAATTATGTAATTGCCCTTGCAAAGTCGCCTTGAATGACGTAAATGATGTGAAGTGTGAACTTTGAAAGAATCAAAAGGTATAATGCTAAGAACATACATTGTCAAATGTATACCATTGTTCATCCGTAAATAAATAAAATATCTAGAGCAGTCGTTTTAATATGTATAATATATATATATATATAATAAATGAATTATAATGGGTTATTTTTATTAAATAAAATATGATGTATGTGTCCTCAAAATATATATATATATATGAGGATAAATCATCTGTGAACGTCCATAGATAAAAAATCTATAGATGTCCATTATTAACCGTTGGATCTCGATCCAATGGCTAATAATAATGAACTGTAACTAATATAGATCATGATGAACTGTAACTACTATAGATTTCTTATTTCTGGACGTACACAGATGATGTTTTGCCTATATATATATATATATATAATATGTATGTTTCTTATCCTCATGGGAAACCACTTGTGCTATATAGGTTATTTTTATTTGCTTTTTAAATAAATATCAATATGATTGATTCACTTTTATTCAGAAAATGAAAAAAATATTGTTCACTATATAATATAGCAAACCAAGATATAATAAAATAACAAATAAGTAGATTTTATTATCTTGACTGCTCGGTGTATGGCACATACTGGATGTCAGATGAAATACTGGACGTCAGTGTTTCATCTGCTAGTATAGGTAGTTAAAGAGATAGACAAAATCCGAAGAGACTTTCTGTGAAAAAGTCCAGAATTTGGTCCAAAAGACATCCGCCTAGTTGCATGAAAAAGGATATATAGGCCGCGTAACATGGGAGGTTGGGGAATTCTAAATCTCCATGAATTTAATAAAGCCCTCCTAAGTAAGTGGTGGTAGAAAATCTATTATGATAAAAAAGGTTGTTGGGCTAAAATCATTCATTCTAACCACCTGTATAGAGGACCTCCAGGGCCAATGTTTCATTCTCCATCAAGGAATAAATCTTACTTATGGCCAAGTATTACACCGATTTTACCCTCCTTCAAAATATGTATTTCCAAAATTGTGAAAAATGGGGATTCCACAATGTTATGGTATGATAACTGGTTAAAAGGTCGAGCTCCCATAGACTTTTGGCCTGACCTTTTCAAGGATTGCAATTTCCCATGTATAACGATCAGACAATTTGCACAAGACTTTTCATCTCGAGAGAGATTCTTTCGCACAACAAATCATTTAGAAAGTCTGTCATTTCCATCCTCCATTCCAGATTGTTCTAGCAATCAGGATGATTTGAAAATTTGGAATTTGGAGAATAGCAGAACCTTTTCCGTTTGTTCCTTCTACAAGTTTCTAGTAGATATATGGTGAAACAAGTAGTGTGCTATACCCTCAGTTTTGGAAAACCGAATCCCCAAGCAAATTTTCTCTATTCTGTTGCCAAGATGAGCGGCCTAGCCGCTAAGACAGGGGCGTGCACATGCCTCGGCGGAGCAAGTGGGAGCGGGGCCCGCGCACACATGGGCGCAGGGACCACCCGCACACAACCACTACTCACACTCCCAGAAATATGCCCTCACCCAAGATTCGAACTCTCACCACTTGTGAAGGGTTCTATTGGGGACCCAGCTACCAATAGACCACTTGGTCGTTGGTAAATTTTCTCTATTCTGTTGGCTAGCAAGCAATGATAAAATCCTAACCCTTACAAATTTAGTAAGAAAAGGTTTTAACACACAAAATGTGACAGACACATGTGTTTTGTGTCATAAAGACTCGGAAACAACAGATCACCTCCTTCTTAGGTGTGAATTTGAGGAACGAATCTGGGTGTTCTTTGAACAAACCTTAAACTTACAATCGCATTCTCATTACCTTTTAGAGGTTTGAACTTCTTGGCTTCCACCCATAGATATTCAACATTGAGCACTATAGAACCTTCTTTCTAGAGCAATTTATTGGAATATTTGGCTTTAGAGAAACAATCGTATTTTTAATTCTCAAGTTCTGCCTATGTTTTCTATTATTGCCAAAACAATTCATATAATTCTTGCCTAGATTTCTGCAGCTAGAGACCCACAACATCAACATGTTCCCTCGGATTCAGTCCAAAAACTCAAGCGCTCCCTAAACTTCTTGAGCACAAGACCAGCTGAGCAGAGAGACAACATGGAACAACCACCTCAGGAGTGATCCACCCCCATCTTTTGCTTCCTGACAATAGAAGATGACCTTTGTCACGTTCTGGCGACCTTCATCTTTTCAGCTGTGTTGTTTATCTTCTTTATGCTTCTCCTGTTGTTTGGGTGTTAGAAGTGCATCACCCCTAGTGATGGGCTTCTAACTTGTTTGGTTTTTGGTTTGTCTTTTCTTGTTGGGCTTCTATTATTTGTTTCTTTCCTACTTGTTGGTCTTGTTCCTTTCTTATTTAATAAATTGTGGTTTATTCACTTTTCTCAAAAAAAAATTAAGGATTATTAAGTTCATTTAATTTTGTATCTCTTTGAAGGCATTAGTCTAGATCTCTCATCCATTTGGACTTTGAATTTCTCACTTGGTCATCTTCCCTTCAACTATCTTTTGTGCCTATTTCTAAAAGATGCCCTCATCTATAAGACTAGGCTTATCCTTATGATTAAGTCTCAACTATTCTTGTGGAAATCTATATTACTATCCCTCAACTGGACACCCTCCCTAACTTGATTCTATCCTCAAATCCCACTTACTAGCAATTTGTTTTCAAGCTTCCAAAATGGGTCATCTACATAATTGACCTGGTTCGGTAGGTTCCTTTAGCGTGAGCACCAAACGTATCTAACACAGGTTGTTGCCTTGTTAACTGGACCTAAAAGATTTCAACAATGTCTTTTTTTTGGCAAATTGTAGTGGAAGATCATAAAATTCAACTTGTAATGTGGGATACCTATCATCGGATTCAACTAGGTCCCTTTTCTAGAATGGGATTCAAAGCTATCTCCCAACTTCCATTCCTATGTCTCCATGATCATTAAGGACGGCTCCTCCATCCTATTATGGCACAATCGCTCGATAAATGGATGCGCACCCAATGATATCTAGCATAAGACTTTTTGATCCTCTTACCTCTCTATAGGCACTATTTGGGATCATCTCCCTCTGCTCTACCTTGCATTTCTAACCTTGTGTGATCCTCTAGTTTTTTTAGTCTACTAGAGGGCTAATGGCTCTACCTTGGGCGAGGGTGATTCGAAATCCTAGAGCTTAGCCTCTAATGATATGTTCTCAGTTAAATCGTTCTAATGCTTCCTTAAAGATAGTGACAAAATTCTCACTCTTAATAATCTTGCTATCAAGAGACGTAACAAACTATCACTCGCTACCTGCGTGCTTTACAACTCGTGCATTAAAACTATCAACCATCTCTTTTTCACCACCCTTTTATTACCTATATATAGAACTATTTTAATCACATATTTGGTCTTTCTCAATTTTTAATGTCCCTTGGGTGATTTATGAGACTCTTGGAAGAACAACCTTGATCCTTCGATCAGGGACACTTGGATCCTCTTGACCCAAACCATATGGAACATTTAACTCAAACAAAATGATCTCGTGTTCAATTCTAATTTGCTTCTAGCAATTTTGACTAATATTAAAATTATTCATACATTTCTACACTTGGTTTTTGCAATTCCTGAGGCAGAGGAACTAAGCTTGATGGCTCGATGTCCGCATTTAACAGAAGTCTTGAGTTTTTGGGGTCCCATACTAGTGATCTTAAGGATCTTCCTTCTAATCTCTTATCTTGTATCTATCTGACTGTGCTACCTAGATGGACAGCACCCTTTCTAAGTCATATTTCTCTTTCTTTTATTTTATCTCTTATTCTTTAATTGGCATGACTTCCATGGATGTTGTGCCTTCAACTTTCCTTTCTTGTTCTCTATTATCTCATGAACCTTATTATTTTTAATAAAATAATATTTTATCCACTTTTATTAAATAAATAAATAATAAATAGATCATACCACACCCTTAAGTTGCTACTTCATCTGAACAGGGAGATGTATTAAATATTGATTGTAATAATTTTTTTCTATTGTAATAAACTTCTCAACGCAAGCATGCCATAAGCCACATCCTCATTGCTCGTTGAATATGCTGTGCCCTTTGAAAAAATTGGATGAGTTGGCGTTATGCCATTCGAATATATATTCTTTAATACATATGAATAAGACATTTATTATTATTATTATTATTATTATTATTATTATGGTATGTGTGTCACCAAAAAAAGTCCAAAGCACATGCTTTGAATTTTTTTCAATTCCGTCCATAAATAAATGTCTTATATACTCTTCTGCCTTTTAATAAAATAATATAAAAGAGAAAGCTTCACGCAACTAACTCCAAATAGTCAAAACTAAAGTCTTATTATTATTATTGTTGTTGTTGTTGTGATGTATAACTCATCCCAAAAATAAGAAGATTTTTTTAAAAATAATTCTGTTGTAGTTACTAATCAATTGTTTTTATGTTTTTATACAATAAAATGCACATAAATAAAATATTTGATAGTCATATATTTATTTTCAAAAAGTGGGATGACTTTTATTTTGAGTTTATCATGAGTTTCTATTAGGTTGCTTTTGGTACTTTATTATGAGAATACTATCATGAAATTTTATTGATGAAAATTAATTCTTTGGAAAATAATATTTTTTTTGTTTGGTATACATTGTTAAATTTAATTAAATTGATGAAAAAGTAATATTTTTATGATTGATATTGGAAGATATTTTTAGGAATTTTTTGGCATAATGACATAAATGCCCTTGTGTTATTCAACTTATCTACAACTTATCAATCGATTTTTAATATTAAAATAATAAAAAAATATTTTAAAATGTATAAAATGTTTTTAATATTAAATATTTAAATAAAATATTTTTAAATAATAAATAATAAAAAAATGTTTTGGATATTAAAACAATAAATAATAATATTAAAATAATAATAATAATTTGTAAATGTATAAAAAAAATTTAATATTAAATAATAATAATATGTTTTAATAATAATAAATATTTAAATATTAAATATTTTTATAATATTAAATATTTAAATAAGAATTATTTAAATATTTATGTGTTTGAGACAAACCATTGTTTTAAAAACTGGACCGGTTGTCGACCCAGTTAGGCAACCGGTTCACGGCCCAACCGGTTGAACTGGTTGGTTGAACCGGATTTAATATTTTTTAAATAAATAAATTTTAAAAATTTTAAAAAATTAAAAAAACTAAAAATAAGAAAAAAAATTAAAAAAAATACATATTACATATTACAAGTGTCAACCTTAGCTTTAATTTATGAATGCATCACTCATATTAAATGTAACAAAAGCAAATCATCCGACTTTCCATCCCGGGACAAATTACTATGATATTTTATAAATTGAAGGGTCACGGATGTTTACTCAAATTTAAATTAGATTGAAAGTGCAACTATATATGGCGGCTAAATTTTTTTTTTTTTTTTTATCACTTAACTTTAGTTTTGTTTTAAATCGGTCACCGAATTTCAATTTAAATTAATTTAGTCACTGTTCTTTAATTTAGCTACACCAGTAAGTTACTGCCCATTTTATCACGCCCCGAACCCAGCTCGTGGGACCCGGTACGCTGACAAACGGCCACAAACCTACCGTGGATAACGTAGTAGGTATGCAAGGCCTCAAAACTAGCCTTACAAATGAAAATATAAAGTTCAAAATACAACCTCATATACAAACTAAATATAAGAGGGTTCAAAACAAAGAGATTTTTACAAAACAAAATTCATATACTAACACAGACATAATAATAACTCAATTAAACAGGGAACACAAGCTCTCGCTAGCCCACTTAATTGGCCGCCGAACTATTTACTCCTGATCTAAAAAAGAATTAAAAACAAGATTATAAGTTTGACAGTCCAATAAGCAACCCACTAAAACATTGGATCATACGAAATTTCAAGAATTCAGAAACAGAAAGAAATCATATAAAATAATACAAATATTTGTCAAAATACTAGTTCATGAAATCAAAGTGGTTCAACAAAATACAGATCAATAACATTCAAAAACTTGTCTCCTAATCACTACAGCCCGAACAAAATATCAGAGATCATTTATTTAAACTCAGTGACCCGAGTCAAATTTTTAGAGCTCATTTATTTATTCTCAGTGACCTAAGCCAGATTATCAGAGGACATTATTCTTCGCCAACGAAACAGTGCAAAACTATAGTTTCTTATCAGAGTCAAAGGATCATGACAACATGGTTAGTGTTTAACCGGTGCTTTGTTAATTGAAGACTAAATGTAGTTATATCAAAACAACCTTGTTATTCGAAAACCAAACAGAATATCAAAATTTTAGACAGAAATTTAGACAGGTCAGAATTTGCAAAATAATTTGCCAAGCAAAAATATCAACATACGCATTATCCCATTTCTTTAATAGTGAAAATAATCCAGCGGAAGACCTTCTCCTTCCCATTCTTCTCTCTTCTTTTTTGGGTAAGTGACAATGTATAATTATATTTATATTATATCATGTAATGTTAATATTATGGTCGGAGCCGGCATCCGTCCGATGCCAACCAACTGTTGGTACGCCACTGGTTAGCCAATCTAAACCAGAGGTGCCCGGTGGAGCTGAGGGTGATGGCAGCACAGGCGGCGTGGGGTATTGATGCACGGGCACGTATGCATACGCGTACGACGAATGCTATGAGCACGTACACGTGTGCCACCGACAAACCAGCCTAACGGTGAAAGTTAGCCCCACCCTTATATGCACATGGTCACTCGCTCAATTAACCAATGTGGAACTATACATGGTTCATTACATAACAACCCCAATCGAAGCCTGACACCCTCATTAAGTCTCGGTGCAAAGCCACTTAACCTTGAAGGCCAAAGTTAGACCAGAGAGATCCTTCAGATTCCACACTGACCGATCCCAATGAAAATACCATTGTTGTGCACACAAGGGTGAGATCCACATCCCAAAAAAAAAAAGTCCAACTTTATATGCACACTGTTACTCCCTCAATTAGCCAATGTGGGAGTATATATTGGTTCATTACAATCTGATTACCTCATTACTATTTGTCCCTCCGCCGCCGACACCTAGTTTGTGACATTGACATGAATTCTAAAGACCTCTTAATTATGTTTTTGATGAATTTAAGACTGATTTGAAGCATTTGGAATCAACTCATAATTCACATTATGTTTCCTTTTTTTGTGTTTTTTGGGATGGGGCTTGATCTTAGATGAAGCCCAATACAATATCTTTTCACCCAAAAATCCGACTTAAAGGATTCTAAACTTGGGTGGAATCAAAACCTAAAAGGGTTGTTCTCTACAATACAAAGAAAATCTACAAATACAAATTGACACTACACAAAGACCTGGTTGCTACTGTAAGTATATCTTCTTGAACCGGCCTAACCATGACGGTGTGATTTCGCCGTAGCCGGTGCATTGCCCATTACCTTCTTCCTCGCTGCTAAACAAGGTTTGGTCAGAGCAATCAAGGGACGCGCTGCATGCTCTGTTGTAGGACTTGCAAGCAGAATAGCACACTCTAAGTCTATTGTCCCCGTCACTGTCACATCTTTGGATCGATATCTGAAACAAGAAATTTTCAGGAGAGATTACTAAGACTGCAAAACAGCGAATGAATCTCATATGATCAATGCTACCAATGGACGCTGCTACAAGAATGGGGGCGATAAGATTCCAATATACGGCAACGAGCATTTAATGATTCAGTAGAGGTTTGGTGTTGCAATGAAACTGAGATAAAAGTAAACAGGGAAGTTAAATACCCAGCAGGCCAGTCGTTTGGCAGCAACCTCGCAATAATCACTCTTGAGAAAGCCAAAGGGAAACCATCTCCCTGGCATTAAACGCTTGTAGTTCGGCATGACAACAGCTGCTTCCAACTGTTGTAAAATGCTGGGCTCACTCGGAGCACAATGCTGCCCTACTGCACTTCGAGCGAGCACATCCCCACAAATTGATAAACTGGGAAGCAGGGCGGAGCTGTTTTGGCATGTGTAACCAGCATAATCAGAGCAACGGAACTCACAGAGACCATTGTCACAAACCCCGCCATGCAAACTGCATTGCTCATCACAGATTGCTGCACAATGAGATCCGAGTGTTACTGTTTTAAATTCTTCGAACACAAATTTTTTTAGGACCAATAAACAGTTCGAAGTCTGAACAGATGAAATACCAGAGGACTTCCAAGTTGATGAGAATTTCAAGTCAAAGATGAGAAATGAATTACCTGTAGAGCAATCAATGCCGGTCCACCCGTTTTCACATTCACAGATCCCATTAGCACGGCATGTGCCATGACCATGACAATTGTCAGGGCAAGCACCTGCAAAGGAAAGAAAATAATGGCTTACTAACACGAGCCACGTAGTCAAAGAGAAAGGCCCATACAAAAGTAAAACATTGTTGCTTAATTGTAGAAATTAACTATAACAACCAATAAAGAGTTGTTGACTCACGGTAGCTGCAGTCGTGACCATGAAAACCAACAAAACAGTGGCACTTTCCATCTATACAATCACCATTAAAATTGCATGAACCAGGACAACGGCCATTTAAGGGCACCGGAGCCATGCTGCATAACTCATGGTATGCAGGGCAAATCAGTTCACCTAGTGAACAGAAATAGCATACCACAATTAGAAAGAGGTAATCATGAGAATACTTGCATCTCAGAATATTTGCGCCAAAAAAAAAAACACACCATTAAATCCAGGAAATTGAATAGGACCACCAGCTTCAGGGCATGCCTTCCACAACCCGTCGACAGCAACCTAAAGAAAGGTATCCAAACATGTGTTCATGCAATGGGAAGGGATGCTATATCTTATTGACAAGCAATCTCAAGGAACTTGATAAACTGCAAGCAAAAGCCTATAACAGTCTTTTTCATCATTGGGGCCATATCACAAGGCAGAACCAAACCTCTAGAGTCATGTTGGTGCATCGATGTTGGTAGCAACCATTCCCTTGTGTAGAGGATCCTCTCACAAAACCAGTCCGCACCAATGACGAAGCCATGCACCTGGAATAATCAGCATCACATTAGACAAAAACAGAATGAGAACTATGCATTAATGATGCTATGATGATAGAACTCACCTAGAGTTACTTCCTCGCACTTCACCTAACATTCTGTCAGGTGGTCGTGCACTATTTATGTCTGTGCACGAACCATCAGAATAAGCTACATAGTATGTGCAATAGTCAGCCAGTGATGACTGTCCACCTACGCCAACCAAAAATAGTAAGGTCGCTGAATATAGAAACTGTTTAGATTATGAAAACTCTGTTAATTGCATTTCCTTCAAACACTGGGCATAGATTCAGAAGAGCAGTAATATCGTAAAATAAGATGCAGACATATCTGGAGCTGAAGCATCACAGCTAAACCAATGAAAACTAGAGAAACATTCATACTCAGGAAAATAAAAACCAAAACTAAACATGTATTTTTTCCATAAGTGGGCAATCATTTAGAAAAGCATAAATGTCTTTAAAAAAGATACAGGCAGCCCTCGAGTTCAACCTTCACAACTAAGCTGCTAAGTCACTGAAAATTAGAGCAAAATTCTTACTCTGAAGAAACAAAAATCAAAACTAGGATGAAATTTAACAATCAAACAATAATACTCCCATAGAGGCCAAGATCCAATTTGATGGTTAATAATTGATCGGATGACATCCTTGGAAGTATCAACTTTGGGAAGTCACAAACATGCAATAGAAACTAGCATTAATTTAAAAGATTAGACATCAAGCTGCAACTTGATCACATAATTGAGCTTTTCACAACAAAAAGCTGGTAACATGGCACAAAAAAACATAATCAAGATTGTTGAGAGAACAAGTAAATGACAGAGAAACTGACAAAACCCATTCCATAAGTTCACAGATTAGTAGTTTGTCGCCTTGTCATCAATGGAGTTAAAGTCGGTCAATTTATCAAAACCGATCCCTAAGCTACAGGACTAGCGAAACAATATCTACCATTTCATACAAGGTTGTTGAAAAACATGAGGACATACCTTTATTGGCCTGTGGAAAATAGCGAGCCCATGGAGGCAAGTCACCACTATAGCTTACAATAGGACAATACCCTTCAGCCTCTCTGTTATATGTACAGCCAGATAATTGCGTTGTATTGCAATGATACGCCCCCTTCCAAAGATTACATGGGGAGGTAACAAAATCCGTTCCCTGATTCCAACCCCAATCAAGGCGGTCTGCCATGCTGTAGTTAGCTTGGTACCATCCACTGTCTTCTAACAAAGCCAAAGTCATTTTTGAAACCACTGATCTAGTATCAACTGAGCCTGTCATTATCTCATTCATCAGAAGCCGCTTCTCCCAATGAGATCCTGCAAACAAAAGAGTGCAAGATATGTCAATCATGTTCAAATATTAATTTAAAAAAAAACCTTTGTGGTGATCATCCATGTTACAGTTAAGACATGAGTGAATACCTGAAGTGCCTCTCCCTCCTCCATCTTCTAACTCTAAACCAGTAAAATTTTCGGAGAAAGCCTGGTCATATATTACATTTAGATGTTGTGAGGAAAAAAACTAGTGACCACAAATAAATAAAAAACCTACCAAGAGCCTTTTTCTTTATTTCAATTCATTTGAAGCAAAAAAAAAAAGCTTACACCATAATGATATCTGGAATGCATAACAACACGGGGAAGAATAACACGTGTCACCATCCGTCCAAGCTTTTCATCCATAGCTTGCACAGTGACCTGCAGGAAAATAGTTCGCACTAAAAGTCTGTCATTGGAGTGAAATGTATTTGTCTTATCACAAGCTGATCACCTGGCTGCGCCTTCTTTTTCTTTCATCGCGAAAATGTGCAAAGGCATGAGGATCAAAGCCTAAAACATGCATGACCTGAAAGGATAACTTTTTTATCAGCCATGGATATCATATACATAGTTACATATACTCTATTCCATTAGATGTTCTGAAGGTTTTACAACCTCATGTATCAAAGTAGCTGAAAGAAGTGATTCTGCTTCCGCAGTCAAATGGCGAGGAGCAACATTTACATGCCCTGCAGACATGGAAATTTGCAATTATCCCACAAATGGATTCGCCACACATAATATGGTCAAGTGAAATTTCGCAATGTGGCTCAAAATTCTAATTGGAAAATACCAGCAATGGCACGGCCCCACTGATCACGCTCACAAGCAACAGCCCAAGCAAGAGTGTTGCCAGTGGTGGGTCTAGTGGTAACAAGTAGAACTAGGTCAGCATCAGCAACACCATCTGCACATGGAAGAGAGTTGTTTCAGTTACTGTCTTACTGAAAGGCACTTGAGGCATTTCAATGAATGTTGCATTCTGCCATCATAAAAAATAAAGGAAAAGAAAAGATACCTTCAATGTATTCATGGGGAAGCTGAACTCCACCATCCTGACCACATGCAGAGTACCCACTTAACCGCAAGTTCCCCTTGACAGGTTCCACAGCTAGAGCCCTTTTGAACCAGTCTGCAGTTTGCCCCAGTGCCTACTCCAAGTTATTCAAAGAATTAGAACAAGAATATAAATAGCAAGGTCTGTCAAAAGTAACAGCTTCACACACTTTGATAAGAACACAAATATGAAAAGGCCAAGGCTCAGCACTCCCACTACAAATTTTAGAATGCATGTCAGCATCTAGGTTTTACGATAAAACAAAAGGATGAAACCCAAACTTGAACTTCTTTTTGGTTCACAATGCAACATTGAGATTTTGCATTGGTTACATGCACGTAAAATCCTATCAGTAAAGTGTATGAAAGCATTGGTCCAAAAGTTAAAACCTTGCGGAGCCGCTCCTTTTTATCCTCTCCGGAAATATCTTCCATTGTGCAATTGTACCAGCAATCCCCAAAAATTGGAGGATCTCCATGAGGATTGCACATAGGAGTTCGAGGTACTGCATTCGTGGGAGGTTCACCAAGCTGTAAGGGTATGAAATCATCAGAATAGGCAAGATCTATAATGTGCAACAGATATTTGATAGTTAAACGCACCTTCACAACATCACCAACACTGTGGCAATCTCTGTCTGTTGAGTGTCCCACAGCATCATAATTCAGATATATCCTGATAGGCTGTTTTGCATCCTTCTGTGGAGTGGGTGGTGTGGAAAATTCAAGCAATGATCTTCCCTTGTGACTTAGGGATTTCAATGAACTAGACCCTTCATATATTTGTGGAGTAACCGAGTATTCCTTACGACCAGGACGCCGCCTCTGATGGAGTATCTGGTCATGAATGCAGGAGTGTAAAAGATGAGAACTACCATGATCTACTTCAGAAATTTGCCAATGTAGTGGTTCCTTGTCTTCGTATTTGGCATCAATGCATCCAGTCCAAAGCAAAAAAACCACAATCTGCATATAAGGGAAATCTATATCTCACTTTCTTTGTTCCAGTAAGCAATAACTCAATCTAGGCTAAGGAACCAAAAAAAAAAAAAGTGAGCAAAAGTAAACACATGTATAAAAGTATAACAGAGCCGCAAATCAAAAACCAGATCAGCCAAACTTTTCCGTGCCTATCATCAAAAGACAGTCCACAAATTAGCAACAAGAGCAAAATACTGTAGAAAAGAAAAATAGAAGTATTATAACGAAGAAGAAAAATAAATTCAAATCAATTTAATGGAGGTATTCAGGCGTAGCAAAAGTATTTGGATATGTACAGCTAAAAAATTTAAAAAAAGAAACATAACTCCAGGTACTATTACTGCCATAAATGAAACTAGCCTAAACAAACCTGTAAACCCTAGATAATGGTAATCACAAAAACAATACCAAAAACAAGCGGAAAACAGCGACGAGTTGGAAAACTTTTCCCCAAAGAACTAAAGACGCATTTTTCGACTAAAAGAGATCCATTTGAAAGACTAAACACCATTTCTACAAGCAAACATCAAGAAATCACAAACAAAATCCCCGCATTTTCCACAATGGAGCGAAAATCTGAAATTCCTCTAAAAATCTAGCATTAAGCCCAGAAAAAGAAGCATCATAATATCCTCAACCAACAAAGGCTTCACTGAACTTCAAAATTAGAAATCACCCGAAAAAAAATCCACAAGTGGCTGCCTTTCAGCAAAAACTCCTCACAAAACCCCCAAAACTCCACAGATCAGCGGCGCATACCTGAATCGCGAGCAGCCCGAGGCGAGCCCAAGCTGGAATGGAAGTCACCGACGGGCCCGAGGGCTTCAAATCCATCAATCGGCCCGCAGGACTCCGGCATGCCCCTCAACTCCGCGCCCATAAAACCACAGACTTCTCTCCAATGCTCTGCTCCAAATTAAGCAGCCGTTTTCTCCACATGCGAGAAACGAGAATAAAAAATGCCACCTTTTTCTCCTCTAAAACCAGATAAGAATGAAACAAAACCAAAAACAGAGATTCAAATGGATCTCTCTCTCTCTCTCTCTCTCTCTCTCTCTCTCTCTCTCTCTCTCTCTCACACACACACACACACACACACACGCACACACACACTCAAAAAGCTGGGATTTTTCGGATTGGAAATCAGTTACGCTCTTAGAAAACGGAGGTTTGAAGTAGGGGAGAAGCGAGAGAGCGAGAGAAGATTGGCGTTGGGGCAAAGCTCTGAAGAAAATCTAGTCTCCAAGACTAAAGAAGAGGGAGCAGCGAGAGGAGAGAAGAGAGAGAGGCGTGTGAGATTACCTGGAGGTGAGATTACCGCCCTATTCTTTTAAGCCCTTTTTCCTTAATTACAAAAGTACCATCTCCGTGCAATTAATTAATTTCAGTAACAAGGACTCTGGTTTCCTTTTTCTAGTAATAGTTTAAAATTCAAAAAATAATTCACATATAATCAGAGAAATGGTTATCTACTTGGAAAACAGTACATTGTGTTACATAAATAACATAAAAAATAATATTTTATTGCATGTAGCAACACGAGAGTGGTATTTCATTTTGAGGGTTCAAATGTTTGCTCTGTCAATGACCGAGAGTGATACTTTAATTCAAGAGCTCAAATCTCTCCTATTTGAATGGCCGAGATTTTACGAATTATTCATATTTATTTTAAAAATAATAAATTTTTTATTAAAATAGATAAACATGATTTTTTTTAAATAGAAGAACAGCAAGTACAATAAAAACAATATAAAAAAAAAATTTACAACAACAGTCCATAAAACCAAAAAATAGAATTTGTCACCAAAAATGATAAACTTCTAACAGAAAACGGAAAAATAAAAAAAGAGAAAAACACAATTGAAAGGAAAGAGTCCATTAGAAGACAACAAAAATCTACTTAAACTGTCAAAAGCATTTGTTAGATCAAACAAAAACTATTCCATATCATTGGAATTTTCTTCTGCCCTCGCATTCAGGTAAACAAGTAAGCACTTCAACTTTTGAGTTAATTCCGCCGGAACTTAGAGTAGGTCCCTAGCCGCATAAATCCAATCCAGTAACATTTGAATGATTTTAGAAATAATAATTGATTGGATAAATATAGCTATCAATTAAGATTACATGACACTCTAATGTGGCTTGTAAAAAGTTCAGCCTTGATCCCCCTTGAAACAACTAAACACAAGCAGCATGGTTACAATAAATAAAGCCGAATGAAGTAGGTGATCATTTGCAAAGCTCACCACTGAGTTTGACTTAAGTGAGGGTTCAAAGTTAGCTAATGATTTCTACGTTTTAAGATTTTTCTACATAAAATTGTAATCTTTAAGAAATCATTGGTCATTGTTAATTGATTCTGAGCTCAATTTACATTGGATACCGACAATATTGCACTAAAAAAAATAGGCAAATTGTTGAGATATATAGTAACGTTCATTTTTTATTATCCCCAGTATTATTAAATATTAAATTTCATATGTAATTGATAAAATATTGGGAAAGCCAGAGGTTTTTGAAATAGCATAATAATGTTTGTATTACATGCATTTTTTTTCTTCAATAAAATGGATAAACTACTTAAAAAATAAGTGATAGTTGTATATATAAGAAAAAAAGACACGACTAGACTAGACTGTTTATGAGACCTGACTAAAAATTGATATTCAAGCAAATAAAAAATATAAGTGGCACTTCAAAATTAATCACTAAAAACATATTTTATGGAATTATTTATATTATTAAAAAAACATTTATCGTATGAGAATGAAAGGAAATGTATGCCAATGGAGATTTAATATATTTTTCTTTGTTACATTTTATAGGTGTGAAGTATTTATGTTTTTAAAAATTATAACCATTATCCAATTTGTCAAGCATCCATTTTTGCTTTTTCTAGAGACTAGTAAAAAGAAAATTTAAACAACAAAGAAGAGGTGGTTTTTCAACTCCGTGATGTTTGTGAAACCAAAAGACATGTTTCACAAGTTTGAGGGATTCCTTGGCATCAAGGGATGGCATGGCATGGCTTCAAGTACTGAAAAATAAGAGACTTAATTAGTTTTCTTTGCATTGTATTCTTTGCCTTGTTTTCTCTTTGCTTTCATAATAAGGTGGTCACCAATGACCAACCCATTGATCCTAATACTTGTTAAATGGTGGGATTAGTTGGGTCCAGGTCATGTAGTTGAACTAAACCAATCACTTTGGACTATTATTATCTTTTAATTTGTGGGTCATGGAGGGTATGCATTGAAAGAAGAGGAGATAACGTTCAGTTAGCCAACCAAACCATAAAATAAACTTTGTAAAGATTAATTAATTTAAACGTAGGCCAAGTACTTGTCTCTGAAATACCAACTCCAACTCTTCATTAGAGTAAAAGGTATTGATTCTTTACAAGCCAGGAAGGATGGATGGCGTGAGGAATTGACCAAGTCCTTGGTATTTTCTCTCTTGCCAACCTAGCCAACACGGTTACTATTTTTTTATAAATTTCTCAATGAAAGTTACTATCATATTACCTCATGTTCGTTCCATCCTTTAGTCACATTTGAATAATTTCGGTTCCATATACTTTTGGCTTTAGATTTGAAAGAAGTTGTTTGAAACTTGATTTTGCTAGACTATTAATCCCTTGAGAATTTTAATTGTAGTTCTTGATATAATAAACAACGGATATTCATTTAACACATCTTCCCATTTTTTTTTTTTATTTGAAAAGATGGATAAACCACTTAGATCAAGATAAAAGTACCACTAGATGTGGTAGAAAACAGAGATTACAACAATAGCAACAAGCAAAACAACAAAAGATGAGGAACAACCCTCCTCAAGGCCAGTACTAGACACAACAGCACCTATCCCTCGTCAACATGATGATCCTCCTCAAGTGGTAGCGCCTCCTGCAAAAGTCCCACCCGAGGTCCTAAAAACTCCAAGCTTCTTCTGACAGAAGTTTAATTCTAATAAAAATTTATTGTGTTTTTCTCTTTTAATTATCAACACTCTACGCAAAAAAAAACACTTAAAACTCAAGCTAAAGGAACTGTAATGACAATCAAACACAGTTTTGATTTTTTGTACTTCCCTACTAGTGATATGGAAAGCTCTTCGGTCCCCCCACTAAATAATCAATCAAATGTGCTTACATCATGGTTTGAGAAAACTGTCATAGACGAATGATCCACTTAAGTAGCTATTTCTTGAAATCCATTACCTTTTTCCTCTACTTCCTTATCTCTTAATATAGAATTAGTGAATTACTTATAACCATCTCTAGTGATGCTTTGTGTTTCCATCTCTTTTGTTATGCACTACATTCTACCTCTCATTTTTTTTACCCCGCATCCTATATTGTACTTTTTTTTGGACTGATTTGCGCAATAAGTGTGACCATTTTTTCTTCTCTATTTTATCTCACGTGATTTGCAATCCTAAAGACTCTTCAGCTAGTTATTTTCCCTTTTTCTCATATATATTTTCTATATTTTTTCATTAAATGATTGAGTTTATTTAACCATCATATATATCAATCAAAACCACTTTTTTAAATATAGATATATTGCAAGTTCACTTAAAAAAAAACAAACAAACAAAAACAGAAATTTATGAAATTAAACAGAAATTACAAGATGCCTGAATACTACAAGTTATGGCATTAAACGTGAGGGAAAAAATGCATTTAAGAAAAAAAATATGAATAAGCTTCTCAAAGACAAGATTGCTAATGATATAAAATTTTAAAATCATTAATGTGTCTTTTAAATTTCTTTTTAAACAAACACAAACTAGCCTATTATATATGATTTAATTACCTATAAAACAGGAAATCAAAGTTAAAAAAACAATAAGATACTCTCATGCGGAAAATTAAAAGTTTAATTCTCACCTAATATGGGGATCAAAGTTAAAAGAGTAATAAAATACTTTTATACTGAAAGTCAAAAGATTAACTCCGCCTAATAAACGGTAGATTTATAGTAAATGTCTATGATGATTTATCACTCTATAGAAAAAATTATTGTTGAAAAAAATTATTCATCTATGAGGGCACCTCAAACCCAAGAGGTAAGCCATCTTTCCATAGAAGCAAAACCAATACTTACCGTTCTCCCTGTTTTTCAATGCTAAAGTGACATTCATTGAAAATCATGAACAGATTCAACTGCTAGCTAGTTGTTAACCAAAAAAAAACAAAAGCAGAAGAAAAAACCATGTTCATTTCTTCATTTCAAAGCAGATCAGTGGGCCACTGAGTTGTTAACATCAAACCAAACATAACAGTTATGTGCAAATGTCTGTAACATTAAAACCACTGTAGCTTATCATTTAAAACTTGGATAACTTGCATTATAAAACTATTATCATTTATTAGTCTAATAATTAGCAGAAGATGTCAACAAGCCATGAGAGAGGAATCACTTTCAGTTGGTTGTACTGCAAATACACATAATGCATCAAGATTTCAAACAAAGTTCAATTAAAAAAGTCACGGGTGAATTTATCAGGAGAGAACCATCACCGACAAGTGATTTATGTGAGTGTAACAAGAGCCATGTCTATTGTTTGCTTCATAATAGGAAGACTATCAAACTATTTGATTTGATCTACATCTGCAACTCATAAGAACTTTGGGCAAAGGGTACTTGCCGAACTTCAATGATAATATAAATACAATTGATCATTGTTTTGATTGACTCATTGTTATTATAATTAGAGAATTCTACTGGGCTTTTATATGGATAATTATGCATAAAAATAGATAATGTGATTTTGTAATTTTATAATTTTATAAACATTAGTTTTTTTATAAAATAAACAATATTAAAGGTGAGCACAGACGTGTAGAGTAAATACCTTAATGCGCCTGTGTTCTCACCCTGTATTAGTAAAGGTTCAAATTTATTTTTTTAACATGACACAAACATCCTATACAAGAAATCCAGTAGTAATAAATTAAAGATCATTGACATATAAAAAAATTTCTTTTTACATTTATTTGTTTTTATATCCATATTAATTTAATTGAGAGAATTTCATTACTTTTTGATAGCTCACAGTTTCTTCTCTTTATTATTTATTCTGATATATTGATAATTCTATTATTTGATTATTGTAATTGAAAAAAAAATTCATTCAAATATCATGTCGATTTTTTTTATAAGATGAATAAGTTATTCATTCAACTAATGTTACTCAACTTATATTATGAGAGGAAATTAATAATTCATCATTTCATAAGTTACCATCCTTCTCATGTGCCAGTGGTATCAGATATAAATTGTCATATTATGGCAACCACTTAAACCCAACCCAACAAAAGAGAAAGTATTATATTTTTCCTCTTTGTTCTATAGCTTCTCCCAAATTGACTTGCCCCCAGCCCTATTTTATTTTAAATTATGACTTTATTTATTTTCAAAAATACTTTATTAAATGTTAAAAATAAAAAAAAATAAATTTAACAAAAAAAAGGCACGATGTGACAGTCCACCAACAAACTATATATATTTAATTATAATCCTCTCAAATTTGGGACAAAATCTATTTCTTGCATTGCACATTCACAAAAGTACAATTTAGATAAAATAAATAAATAAATTCTAATAAATTTAAAAAGAAGACAACACACAGAGAGAATACAACCATAACTCCACCATTTAAAAAAAAAAAAAAAAAAAAAAAAAAAAAAAAACCATAACCCCGTAGGAGAGAAATATTCAAATTAACAAAAACACAAAATCAGATGATGTAGAGTCTTCCAACCAATATACACAAAAAAATACAAAAATTCAAACTTTAATGGGTATTAGTTGGGTTGATTAGTTGTGTTTTTGGTTTTTTAAAAGTTGTTGTAAGTTTAGCAAAAATAAAATAAAACATTTCGGATTGACTAAAATTTGTACTGAAATTGATTGAACGGTTCATATCAGAATATTGAACTATTATTTATAAACAGAACAACAATATTGTTCATCATACAGCGGATAACCATTGAATTAAAATCCAATAGTTCATATGAACGTCCGTAGATTTTGAATCTACATATGCTCATAAATGATAGTATGTATGTCCTAATCTTTCAGTATTATATAATCAGTTAAGCACCAAGCAAATATGTTTTTGATTCCCATTCTTTTGGTGAAATATGGAGAAGAATGGTGTGAGTAGTTGATAATGCATCTTCCTAAATTATTGCACTACTAGTAGAAAGGATTTGGTAAAAGGAACATAAAAAGAAAAGAAAAAGGAATGGGAAAAGAGAAGCGTGTACTACTAACAAATTTAGTTTGGTTTGTTTTCATGTTGTTGATTTTTCACTCAAAGAGGTTCCAAGATGAGTCCTTGTGCTTTAGTTTCAGTGTTTCACTCATCTTCTTTTGACTAATAAGAAAGAGGTCCCATTTCTATATATTAAGTTAGGGCCAATGCTTGCCTTGAAAAGTGAAATGAAAAGGTGATAGGTACGTCTGGTGACCTAACAGTATGCAGGCCAAACAATGGAAGGAAATGATTTTTTTTTAATAAAGAAATGGATAATTTACAATATATATATATATAACGTTACATGTACAAGTTCATACACACACACACACGTGTGCATCGCACATGAAAATAAAGTGGGGTACATGAGCAATATATAAGGCGGTATAAAACGGGTTAAAGTTACACAAAACTATCAATATAATGCTAAGAGAAAAATTAAGAGAAATAAAATGGGTTTTATAAAAAAAAAATCATCTGTTTATAATCATTATATCTATTTGGGTGTTAAAGATTTTCGATTTAATTCTCAGTCAAGTCTATGGACAAAATATGAATTATTTATAAATATATATTTGATTTACAAAATATTTAAAATAAATAAATAAATACAAGTGTAAGCATATAAGTAACGATAAGAGTTAAGGACATGCATTATAAAATAATAATGGGGCTCTAAAACACTAAAAAAGGTTTGGTGATCCTAAATTGATTAAAATAAATAAATAGAAAAAATATTAGTGATATGATTTAAAGGAAATAACACGAGAAGAAGATGATTTGCCCGTAATTACTTTATAAATCATGAATATTAGAGGTCTTCCATCAAATCCACGTTTGGAAAAGAGCTCACCTATATCATAAAGGTGCTCAAAAAATTAAAGTTGTTTATATAATTATCATATGATCCCTTAAACTTGAGTCTTTTTTAATCTTGTCTTCCCATAAATTGACTGAATTAAGAATTTTAAAATATTTAATATGTTGAGAATGACTTTGGCTTTTACATTCAATCCAAATTAATTTATTTTTTTATTTTTAATAAAAATATATTTTTAAAAAATCTTAAAATAATTTATGAGACTTTGGCATATAAGTTTGATAGTTTATGTACAACAACTACATATATTTTGGAAAGGGGGAGAGTAAATATAAATTATTACGCCAACATCTCAAGCAAGGAGAAGGGGAGAATGAAAAAAATAAAAGTGAAACAAATCTTGAATAAACGAAATTCATTAACGTCTCTACACTTTTAAATATTATTATCATGCCTAACAAAGGGATCACTTATTATTTTAATTTTTTTTAAAAGGAAACAGAACTTTTTTCGCTTCATACTTGAAATTGAGTCATTTAAGAGAAAGCATGAATATGGTGGGAGGAGCATGAATTTTAAGAATATAATCATTAAAATTTTTAACAAGTTGAATAAAGAATTTGGACTAATGGGTTGATAGTAGTGAGTGTGAGACAATTAAGAACTATTGAGTTTGAGTTTCATTGTACATAGTCTAATAATAAATCCTTATTATGGATACAGATTTGCTATCATAAAAATATTAACAAGTTGAAGGAACTTTTAAAAAAAAAAATTGAATGGAGAGTTTGAGAATATTAAAGTAATGATAGTTTCATAACTGCCGACACATTTCTTCAATCAATAACCAGATAAATTTATTTAAAAATAAGAAGAGACCAACTAAATAATAAAAAACCATTTGTCTGAGCCCGGGTTCGAACCGGGGACCTCCTGTGTGTGAGACAGGTGTGATAACCAACTACACCACCCAGACTTGATGTTAAAGTCGCTCAATCTTGTATTAATTAACTATATATATATATATATTTAATACTTATTTATCCTTAAAATATTTGATATAATATTTATCTTTCATATAACCTTTTTGGCCTCTCTCATCTTAGAAATGAAGTAAATAAAACTATAATTTAAATCATATTTTTTTTTAAAAAAAATACACAATTAAAAAGCAATACCTCCATTAGTAACTTCAAACGTATATATATATATATATAAACATCGGGATACAATAAATAGATATCACTTGACTTGTTTAAAAATATTAACGTTACCCCGCTCCCCTTATTCATCGTCGTCATCATCATCATCATGTGTGACAAGAATCAATTATGTTATCCAAATCATCAAAAGTCTTCATAATGGGTGACAACCACCAACCTCAAGAGCATTCACTACCTCAAATACTCCATTTCAATGACCCAACACATGGCCTAGCTTTTAACTGTGTCACGGACCAAAAAATTCAGAGTGGAGTACTAACAAAGTTCTGATCACTAGTCCACATCTCTAAGTATATATATATATATTCAGAAATATATATAGGTCCACCTGCACGCCCATTAAATACACAAAATCCTAATCCTAATCCTTAGTCCACGTTATAAATGATCCTTCAAAGATGATGTATTTATACTTCACTTGGACGTAGTTGTATGACATGTATGTGAGTGAGAAATGTACTCTTGGATAAGCATTCAATGTGTCACGTTGTTTGTTTTGAAACCAGGCATGCATATGTATTTATATTTTATAAGCATGGGCCTTTGCTCAATTTATTAGTATGGGCTTACTGTTGGGATTTTAATGGGCTGGATTCTTCGAAGTAATTCACGTACTTTGTTGTTATAGAAGAATTTTATAAAGTAATTTGAAAAAATAAAATTAAAGTTGAAAACATGTTTTCTGTAATATTTGATTGAAGAGTAAATTAACAAGGACCACTGTGAACAGAGAAAACAATATTATGCAAATATAATTAAAAAATAAATTTAAAATTAAAATTATGAGCAATTGAGAATTTTACCCTGTGACTAGATAGAAATGATATTATCTTTAATGGCATTGTTGCTCTTGCTTATGCTTTTATTCTAAGAATTGAACATATGCTCCTGTTCTGGATCTCAAATTGTGCAGATAATGTCAAGGAAAAACTGGATGATTCCTCGAAGATCATCCGTCGTAGTTTGGAGTTTCTTGGACCACAGTCGGACGGGGGATCGTTGCCTAGTTGGCTGAGGAGATATAGGACTCACCTACGGACTAGCTCTCCACGGATGTTGGCTTGAGGAGGCCGTCTTCCTCACTTTGATGTTCTGTTTTGCTATGTTTTGTTGTAGCTATTTTGTATCACATCTTGTGTTATGATACTCTTTCTTCCTCCATCTTGTGCAGAGAAGGCTTTTATTGTTTCTGACTTTTGACTTAATTTAAGTTGTTTATCCACTTTTTCAAAAAAAAAAAATCCCACACAAACAAACATCCCACATTTTAAAAAAAAAAAAACTATCCTGTTATACTTAAAAGCAAGATTAGGGTAAAAATGAGATAAAATGATAATTAAAAGGCAACTTTATATATATATATATATATATTGATGGCTTTTTTTAAGGGTACATAAACAACCAATGTTGTTTTTAAAAAAAGATAAAAATAAGAGGATTTGACAAATGCAGTGAAGATAAGCTTAAAGTTTATGGGTTTCCCATATGAATGGGCCAAGTGATCCTAAAAAACATATGCTTGATCTTGAAATTGACTAATTTTCATGTATCGAATCTTGAAGACATATGCTTTGTTATTGTCAGCATATTTGCTCTTTTGTATTTATACTTTCATTATTAGTGAATTGTGTGTTATCATCTTTCTCTTCCATGCAACCTCTATAACTTTCACTTATTCTAATATATGTGGTCATTTTAATGTATACATTGGATTGAAACCAAGGTGAAATTTGGAAAATTAAAAAAAAAGAAGTAGAGTAAAAGATAAAACTACTGCAACTCAGCCTTTGCCTATAATATAACAAATTAAATATATTGTTGAATTCCCAAATAACAACAAGTGGAAAGAGCATCCTCATAGAATTATTCCTTTCATTACTAAACAGTGACATTGGAGAAGTGACATTAAGGGATGACAAAACTTGAGGCCGTATTTGATAATAATGTACACAATGACAAGCATATATAGTTGTCCCAAAAGGAGAATATATCATCAGGATATAAAGCTACCATTGTGTTCAATGACACAACCCTTCTCTTTTGTTTCAATGCAACCACTCTTTCTCAATTTTGAGAACACATAGAACATTGAGAACAGAGAAAAGAAGGGCAAATATTAGAAAGAAGTGCATGGGTATAAATATATATCATGAAGAATAAATTCCAAGAATATTTAATGCAATCAAAGTTTGTAATCCTAGTTAAAAGACTATGATGTGAAATTTTTATACTTGTCTCAGCGTAATGTTCGTTGAGATTAAGCAAGTTCAAAGATTAATGGCATTGATGCTCTCTGTGTGTATGTTGATTACAATGTTAGCCAACAAAGTCTAGGCATCCAATTCCAACCATTATTGAAGATGAGCGTTCTCACATAACAAGGACCTTTAGATTTCAGTTGGAGAGAACTTGAACAAATGGGAAAGCAAGATAGCACTCGGCACCAACAAATACCCAAGTGGAACTTATACAAAAGATGAAGATTTCCCTTTTTTTTTTTTTTTTTTAAATAAAGAGTATGATGATGAGAATCTTACTCCATGACAAGCCACTGAGCTATTAGTGGCATTGTAACAAGTCAGTGATTGGTAAAAAGGAGGGTTTTGAACTTGAACAGAAATGCTGCAGCACTAGTGTTTATCACTGTTTTTAAGATACAAGCACGGTTCAAAATACTGTTTAAATGAATACAATGGTCCTTGTGAGTAGTGCTGTATCTCTTCCCTCCAAAACTACATATAATAACAGAATTTATTAGCTCGGTTTAATTTTTAAAAATTTTCTAGAGATGCATGTGGCAAAACTTTCATCGCCTCATGTAATATTTGACAAGGTTAATAAATTGTTAAGTGGTCAATAAATCATTTTAATTAGTACACCACTATATTTATTTGTCTCTTAACAATTTTTTTTTAAAAAATAAAATTTACTTCATATCAGCACTCATATACGAAGCAGTAATATTATAATTTTAATCACATAATATTAATAATCCCAAGGATATATTAGTAAATTTTTCATAAGCATTGTTTTATCTATAAATTTCATTTCAGAATTCTAGCTTTTTACCCAACTTTTTTATTGGACCTATATATATTATTGGGAGACCTTAGACCCACTTTAAAAGTATCCCAATTTTATGATCAACTTGGATCAAACTCCACATCTATTAAAGACACTATTATGATATTTTTATCCTTCCTTAAAGAATTGTTCTGTTTTATCCATTAAAATACTTATTTGTTTTTTTTTAATATGTAACTTATTATTGTTTGTTTTCTTTGTTTTTGTTGGGCTTGGGCTGTGACTTTCTCGGCATTCGCCATTTAAGTATATTTAGTTCAAAATTTAGGAATTTTAACATGACAAAGAACCGCTAGTCCTAAAAGACAATATGACATAGGAAATGACACACTGGGGTAAACCAATTACAGTGCTACATATCATTGTATTGGCTTGGCATGGCACATAGAACAAAGAATAGTAATCAAGTTGGGCTCAATCCACCTACGAGGCAAAATTTGAGTTCATTTGAGAAGAGTAAATTTTGTCCTAAACAAATTGAGAGCCTTACTTATTTAAGTCTTATTTATAAAAAAAAGTACAAGAAATTAATTGTAAAGTATAGAGTTTTTTAAAAATTATATAGAAAGAATATATTAAAGTTTAGTCCTCTTGTAGTGAAATAAACTTTCATAAAAATTTTTATTAAAATGGAAAAAATTATATAAATATTATATAAAAAATAAACTTAATCTATTATTCCAAAAGTTTTTTTTTGGTTTTGTTTTGTAGATACCATTGCACAGCTATACAAGAACTCACCTCTCTATGAAACTAATTTTTTTTTGTTTTTTAAATTATGATCTAAGTCATGAATAAAATTCAAGCCCTCAACAAACCGTTTACAACCAAATTTGTAGATAAAAAACAGTAAATAATTTATTTAACAAAACAAAAGAAAGAGGCGGGAGTTGGATAGAAATCAAAATGATCTGTTTGTTGTACCACATCTAGTGGTCCTTTTGTATTCGTATTATCCTCGTTGTTTTAATTGAAGTGGTTTATCCATCTTTTCAAAAAAGAAAAAAAAAGTTATATGGCTGTAGTGTTGTGATTTATCCACTTAAAAAAAATTAAATATAGAAATATAAATATAAATGTACATATAAATGATATCCCATACATCTGGCCATACACATCTACTAACTAATCACTCCAAAACTATACATTTAAAAATCATGGGTAAGAATGTGTTTCGTGTTCTCAATAAAGACAATGTTTGGTGGGTTCAAATTATGATGAGTAAATATTGTGATTTCAAAGTCTGGCCTATTGAAATTCCTGCTAATTGTTCTTGGTTTTATAGAGGTCTTTATCGCAATGCATTACTCATTAGACCTTTTCTTTGGTTGAAATCTGTAAATCCTCATTTGGTAACCTTTCTTTATGATCCCTGGTATTTCGAAATCCCTATTGCTTTCAAGCCTACCTATCTTAATATGGATATTGATTATGCTGGTGTTAATATGAATGATTTAGTTGTAGATAATTGCTGGAACCTCAACTGTCTAGCTGACTTTTTTGGTAATTCTCTGAATGATAATATTCTTTGTCAAAGTCAGATTAGTTATAATGATAATAACATTTGGGTTTGGTTCCCTAAATCGAAGAAGATCAAACTTGCTCCCATGATTTACTCTCATTTTAATCAAGCTGCTAGGGCTGAGAATCATTGGAATGGCTGGGGTAGACTGTGGAGGCTTAGGGTTGCTCCCAGAGTTAAATTCTTCATTTGGACTCTGTTTCATAATGTTGTTAAAACCCATGACTATCTTTATAGACTTAATTTGGGTCCTCAGAATTATTGTTGTTTTTGCAATCTGGTCTCTGAATCGGCTGACCACATTTTCCAAAATTGCATTAAAATTCAAGGTCTGTGGACCTTAATCAGTGACACAGTGGGTAGTCCTATTGATCTGTCTCAGGTAATATCTTCAGGTAACTGGATTGATTCTGACTTTACTGATAATGACCTCTTTATTCAATCTGTTATTGCTTCAGCTATCTGGTTTATCTGGAAGGCTAGATGTAACAAAATTTTCAGGGATGTCCAGTTGGACTGTCACTTTGTTGCTTCTCAAGCAATCGGTCATGCTAGGGAGTTCTCTACACAACGGGCTCATCATGTGGGCAGGAATTTTATGACTATGAATTTTTCACACTCTGATGGCCCCATTATGTTTATTGCATCCATTTTTAATGAGGCCCACTCATTTGCTGGCCTTGGAGTTCTTATTATTGACTTGGGTTCTAAGTTTTTAAGTGCAGGAAGCTGTTGCTGTCCTGCTGAATCCTCTGTAGATGCTGAAGTAAAAGCTTTGCACTTTGCCTTGCTTACCTGGATGGGTTTTGGCTTGGAGATTCGAACAGTTTTATCATCCAATTGGGAGCTGGTCAGAGCCATTAATCGAGGTGGATTCGATGATGCCTGGCGTTTGAATGGGCAGATTATGGACATCATTTCATTCATCAATCAGATGGGTAACCCTAGTGTTCAGTGTGTGCCTTCGCGCTGGAACATGGTTGCGCCTGCAATTGCTTTGCATGGACTGCATTATCACGATGATACCTTATTCCATCAGGGAAGAGAGCTGCCTAATTGGTTAATGAAAGTCTTTAGGCAGAATGGTATAGGCTTTTGAGTCAGTTTCTGTTTGTATCTACTCTTTCTTTTTTGCTTGTTTGTTTGTTTTAATTTGTTAGCAGGCATGTAATATTTCTTAACGTTTTGTAAACTTTTTTAATTTTTATTAATAAAATAGCTCTGAGCTCCTTTCCCCAAAAAAAAAAAAAAAAAAAAAAAAAAAAAAAAAAAAAAAAAAAAAAAAAAAATCATGGGTAGGGTTGCTATTTCATTCCGCCCTCAAATTGAGCCTGAATTCTTTTGTGTTTATGTCATCTCCATATTAATCCCAAAAAAAAAAAAATACTGAAAGAGTGACAAATTAATACTGTCAACAACAAGGATTATCAGCATGATGAGAGTCAAATGAGGATGATGAAGAAACAGCCATTCTCAACTGATTGAAGCGTTTAACATCAAAGTGATGAACTTTCATTAAACGCTCCATCTTAGCTTCAAAACGAGACTGGAAAATGGCCTGAAAAGAAGGTTCTTTGGAGGTACTAAGAAAGAAGGCATAGCCAGCCATGAAGTAAGTGGAGGTGAAGAAGAAGCAAATGGGTTCCATAACATCCCATGTGAGTTCCCAGAAAGTGAGCCTCATGAAAGCAACAGTCTGCATCACCAGAAGACCTAGCCCTGCCCACAGCTCCCTCCTCACCTCTGCCTCTGCTTTCTCCTCCATCTCTACCTTCTTCTTCTCCATCTCCTTCAGCTCTTTGCTTTCACTCTCGTTCTTCACTGGCAGCACTCTTTCTATGGCTTTTGCAACCTGGATTTTCAACCAGTGTGTTATTACTCATTTATATTGTAAAATAAAAATTATCTAATTATATATATATATATATATATATATATATATATATACAATTATATATATAATTGTATATATATATATATATATATATATTTTGAAAAGATCGATGAACCACTTCAATTAAATTAATATATATTTTCAAACTAAAAATTTTTGACATTTCAATTCTTGTTTTTTTTAAAATGTTGACCCACAAAACTGGGTGAAGTACTGAGAGTCACTTATAAAAAAAATATTTTCTTAATACTCAATTATTTAAATTGGGGACTGACCCAAACCTCTGCCATTCGAACTTACCACATCGCTATTTTCATTTCCAGTTTTTCCATTAATTTACAGTGTATATATAATAATAATAATAATAATAATAATAATAATAATAATAATAATAATTTTAATATTGAAAAAATATAAATTAAAAATATAAAAAAAATTCATCTTTTTAAGAGATATTTACATAAAAGAATTTTTTTTTTTTTAAAAAAAGGCATTACCTCATCGGGGCGGAGAAAGACGAGGCCGCCCAAAACGATGACGGCGCCGGACTCATCGAGATCCCTGGCGATCTCCAGGCCCCGATCGAACCCTGCTGATTCCCCGCAGATGCGCACGAACTCCGAATACGAAACCCTAGAACTCGCCATCCCTCTCAGCCTAGATCGAACCGATTCCAGCTCCCACACCCTCAATACCTTCTTCGCCTCCTCAACCGACACCGTCGTTGGCCTCACCAGTCCCTCCAGCCGAATCCTGTCCCGATTCATCCCCTTTAACCGTTCCATCAGCTCGTCGCCTACTGGCAACGCTACTCGCCGTGGAGGAGTAGCGGCAGCGATCAGTCTCCGGACGGGGACTGGCGGGCGGATCTGAGATCGTGAAGCTGAGGCCCTTGTGAGGCTGCTGAAGCGATGGGTCAAGGCTTTCCGGAGAGACATTGGGAGCCGAGGTTGAAGATGAATCGAAGAGTGTGATAGGGTTTGATGGTTTGGAGGGGAAATGGAAGCGTTAGGGTTTTATAGATGGTTTATAGAAGGGAGACGAAGTCCGTGTATGTACGCTGACGTCACTGTGTAATTTTACTGGAAAATCACTTCATAGTCCCTTAGAATTTTTTAATTTCATATTTTGTCCTTGCTGTCTTTTTCTGATCACGAACGAGTCCTTAATTAAGGAGCCTCTTTCTTTGTCATCCCTGACCGCTTAAAGTTATTATTATTATATATATGTACATTATCATAATACCAAAATTGCCCTTCCTCTTTATGTTTTGTGTGCTTGCACTGTGTCTTGACAAAGCCAACATTGTTCGGTTCTACATTGATGGAGTACTGGTACCCGACTGAGTTTCATTCTACAGCAATTGAATAAATTATTTAATTTATTGAAGACCTAAAATTCTTGTAAATATTAATTTTATTTTATTCATTATATATAATTGATAAAATAGGTTTTTTTTTTAAATCCATTTAGACATGACGTAATTTTTAGCTAATCTTTTGAGGGAAAGTTATTCTAAATTAACTTGTGATTTTTCTTTTTTCTCAATTTGATACATATGGTTTTATTGTTAACACTTTAATACTCTAGTTTTAATCATTAATAAAAAAAATACCAAAACACATATAATTAAGTTATCTGTTCTGAACGGTTTATTATTTAAATATATAAGGATAAAAATATAAATTTATATGTTTTTAAATACCGCGTCAGTAAAGATTAATTGATTAAGTGTTTTGATATTTTTTTGTAAACAGTTAAGACCATAGAATATTAAATTGTTAGCAAACAAACACACAAATCGAGTGTATATGTACATTATTTTTGTTGCCTAAGTAAATGAATCAATATGTGTTTATTAGTAATATTATTGACCCAAATGTACAATTTAATTCTATTAATTTATTTATCTTTTTTTTTAAAACAAAATCTAAAGCCATATATTCTTAGGTAGAGAAAGATTTTCTTTTTAGAGAAGAGATTGGTCACATTGATTGAGGTACAAACTTGGTTAGCCAATATTATTATTATTTTTTTTTAATAAAGTGGAAAAATTATAATTTTATTTTAAAAAACAGAACAGTACAAATTTGAAATAAAAACCAACCACACACAAGGGAAATAAAAGACTGGTTTTCTCACCAGAGGTGAGAGGAACAACAAACAAAATAAAACAACAGAACAATAAAGATAAAAAAAAACTGAACTGGCGAAGACATCAGTATGAAATCACAGGCCAGCCCGAGCTGAACCAACGGAAGACTACTCTCACTCCATAGAGTGCCAATATTTATTAATGCATATAATTTATCTATTTTCTTTTCTTTTGTTTTTTTTAAAACTTCGTTAGCCAATAACAGAGTGGTACGACAACTTTTATCTTCTCTATATTTTTTAGTACAATGTTGTGCCATCATGTCTCATTATTATTATTTTTAATAAGAAAGGGAATAAATCAGGAAATCCCTTATACTTGTTAATATACGTCTCATTTTAATTATTTTTAATCAATAATTAAATAAATCACGAGTGTATTTGAAATTTTGAATGCATTTAAACCGTGTCTCATACGGTCATACCTGTTATATATATGGACCACTAATTTTATTTTTTAATAAAAATAAATAAATTAGGTATAGTATGTATTTAAAGCGTGTCTCGTGCTTGTTTATTATTAATTTCTCACCTGACAAATTAGATATAATTTTATAAAACAATGCTATTTTCATAAATTATCAATGACCATTATTTTATTTAAACCACCCGCATCAAAATTTTAAGATAGATAGCATGATTGTCTTTTTTTTTAAAAACACTAAATAAAATAAAGCATTCATAACCACTTATTTTTTTCATTAAAATCACCAGTATTAAAATATCTAAATAAATTGAATGATGATAAATGAATTGAAAGACAGTTTGATATATATAGTCTGTTGGAATGATATTTTTATTCCTTAAAATAAAAAAAAAAACATTTGTTAATAAAGAGCTTGGTTGGACTTATGTGCAAGAAATTCATACATCCAAAATAAGATAAAGAACACTAGAATCATAAGCTTTTATGGGGTTAAACCAAATAAAACCAAGACCAAGATACTTAACATTGAAAACAAGGTCCACGATATATATCAAACATGAAAGTTTTTTATTTTTATTTTTTTATTAATAGACGACAAGCACTCCCCACTCAAAGGATTTAAGAATAGTACTGAATCCAGATGTACATTGCATGAAAAATATATAAACAATACTTAAATCAGATGAATAGTGCATAAACAGTACTGGCAAGTGAAGAATTTGAACCTATGACTTTTTTTTTACATTTTGGTGTCATGCTCTTGGGCTATCCAATAGTTGACAATATGAAAGATTTTGTATTTGTATTTTGTGACAATTGTCACTCAATCCATGGACTGTTCTCTAGGCTCGTCAACCAGTCTTCTTTGTTTTTTTTACAAAATAAATAAATTATATTTATTAAAAACAAAAGATATAAACAAATAAGTGACAGTAACTATATTTATTATACATCACAAGTGTAATATAAAATAGTAAAGTTTTTAAATTATTTTATCAACTATCATCTAGATTTATCAAATAAAAAAATGCAGGCCGTGTTCAGAGGTATCTCATATGAAATTGTGGAGGAGATTTCATTTAGGATCTCTGGAGAATCTAGTCAAGATTCTTTCTCTTCCGGCGGGATGTGGGCCAGTGGATGTTACTTTAATCTATATAATAATAATAATATTATTATTATTAATATGTTAATTATAATTGGAAAAAACTTAATAAATATTTACAAACACTTTTATTTGCCTAGAGGATCTTATACTTCAAATTTCCCCATTATTCTTTTTTCCTCTCATCCATCATGTTGAAGTGAAGAGAAGAAACATAATAGTTTGGTTTTATTTATTCATTTATTAATAGATTTTAGTTAAAAAAATATAAATAATAATTATAGGGGTATATCTTCTTTATAAGGCATGATAGTAATAACTCAGTAGGCCAATTTTTGGTTTGTTCACTTTGTGCTTTAAAAAAAAAAAACTCACTTCAGTGGGGATATACAAGCAAAAGCATGCTATTTTTCTTTTTTCAACTATGTGTGAAAATTACTTATTATTTATAAAGAAAACCATTTAATTAATACATCTCATATTCAAGCAATGTTATGACTTGGAATATTATACGGTACGTCAATGAAGCTGGCATCAATATTGGACAAAATGCATGCTTGGAAATTTAATGTAAAAGTAACGAAATATTTTTATTTGATTTAATAAAAATTATAGGACGACAAGTTAATTATGCCATCAAAGAGACCAATTCTCTATTCAATTCAAAACAATACAAGTGGGAGGCGGCACAGGACCATTATGAATTTCCTCACAATTTCCAAACTATGAATTAGTCAATAGGTTGCTTTCAAAATCAGTGTATGAGCGGAAGTGTTTGATTTTAATTTAAAATTTAAATTCAAAAAATTATGTTTCGTTTAACATTTTTACTATCAACCCTATTAATTCTATGAATGCTGTGTGTGATCGGAATATGCAACTAAAAATTTTTTATCTATGAAAATCTCTAACAATTTTTTTCCATTCACTATTTTTCTTTGTAATACAAGTGGGGTATATGTGATTAATTAAAATTTCTATTTCACGAAATTCTCTAAATTTTTTTTTCGTGTAATATTTTTCTAGCATTACAAGTGGGGACAGTCCAATGAGCTGTTTGCTTTCTCACCCCAAGGAAAGATATCTTTTTCTCTAATTTATTAAAGTTTTTTTATTCATTTTTTCCCTATTATGTTATGCTAGTTGTGTTGTTTTCCATTGATTGTTCTTTTTGTTTTTTTTGTTGTCCGGTATTAGTGTTTTGTGTTTGTTTCATAATTGTTTTTCACTTTTGTATTGGTTATTATTTTTATTAAATCATGTTACTCATCCATTTAATTATATATATATATTTCTTGTTTAATTAAATTTATTTTGTCAATTGATTTGGGTGTGAAATAACTAAACTTTCTTAACTTATGGATGATGATTAAGGTATCGTTTTTATTTGAGCTAAAAGGAGGATAAGCATAGTGGAGAGTCTATGAGACTTGTATGATTCTTTGATTAATCAGGATCTCTGGGAGATTCTTGACGTAGTACCGTGAATCAAGGGAACCTTTCCGGGAAGTCGGATTCCACGTGGTCTACCAATTCTTCAAAAGATTCCATGTCCCTTGTTGTCAACTTTAGCATGCTCCCAAGGCATGGGCTAATTTTAAGCCACACATCACTCACTATCAATAAAGGGAATTAAACATTAGCCAATGAGAAACTTACAAAATCCACATAAATATATATATTTTTTTTATGTGTATATATATATATATTCTGGATTCACAAGTGTTGGAAGATGATTGCATGGAAATTGCTTGGTTTTTGCTTAGGGTTGAAATATTTTGATTAGTACCCATGACGGTCACCAAATAACATTTTAATTTTGAGCACTTCTTGTAGAGATGGGAGAAGCTCCTTTGTAATCAAGGAGACTATAAAAAACTTCTTTCTTCTTAATTTGAGGGTGTATCCATGGACAAATGATTTTATGAGTGATTATTTCTTTAAAATTTTGTTTTGGCTTTTTTACATTTTTCTCCATCTCTAGTTGTTAGGGGTGATTCATATACTCCCTTTATTTTGTTTTATGTAATTTACTTACATAAGCTTCCACCATTTTTACTGTATTATAGTTCCTTATATTTGTACTTGTAACAACTATATATATTTCTAATATATTTTGCACAATTTACTAATTTTTACATTAGCATGAAATGAAAATAACCAATAAATATGGAAGGCTTATAAAGGAAAATGTAACTTTTAACCATGAAAAGCATTTAGTGACCTAAAACTACACTCAAGTGATGACTTAGAAAGTCTCAAGGCATAATAGATATGTGGTGGGTGATATTAACTTAAATCACAAGTTAAAGAAGATGTTGGATACTTTGTCAAAG
This sequence comes from Dioscorea alata, assembly GCA_020875875.1. NCBI lineage: Eukaryota > Viridiplantae > Streptophyta > Magnoliopsida > Dioscoreales > Dioscoreaceae > Dioscorea > Dioscorea alata. The sequence goes on along the minus strand of CM037023.1, from coordinate 481,754 downwards.
AAAACAAAAAATGTGGGATCTTAGTGGACAAATCATTTACTTAATTAAAATTTAACATGTTAAATCACATCAATGAAACATTTACAAACTAGTTCTTACTAGTGGAGTGGAAATTGGAGGTGACAACATTTGCACAAATTAAAGTGGAGAGGTAATTATTGCATGATAAAAACTGGTTATGTTAATGTTTAATGTTTATGTTTATGCCTATGCAACAATGAGATGTGTGAGGTTTCACTATCCATTTCAGTTCATGATGCTCTCATTGAATTGCACTTACAGAACTTCAAGACTTTGGCGGGGGGGAATGCATCAAATGCATCTTGGTTTCTATTATTATTATTATTTTTTTTAACTTTTTGGTTTTTTATTTAAGTAGTTGGTGATGATTCATAGACATGTTTGAGACAAATATATATATATATATATATAGTAAGTGTGGAAAAGAATTTTATGTATTCCAGTGCCCTTGAAACCTTCGAGAGGTTGCGATATGATGGACTGAATAAGATAGCTTTATTATGAAAGCTGCTTTTTCCAAAACAATGCTTTTAAGTGAAAACTACAATTTTATTATTATTTTTTCTTCTCAAAATTTTATTATACAAATTCATATAGCTTTAAAATAGATAATCAACACTGCATCAACATTAAAAATTGCAAAAAACCTAGCAAGGGATTTGGCTTCCGATGGTTAACTTAGTACATACCATTCTCAAAACTGCGAAGATCCAAATTCTCATTAATAGAATAACTCAGTGTTATATCCATTGTAAAAAAAAGGTCTAAATTAAGGAGATCCACTTTTCCTTTTTTTCTTTGCAGTGGCAGTAGATGTTATGAGTGTAGTGTTCAATCACGCATTTAGATCCAAAGTCATGGTAGGTGTTCAACTAAATCAAACTGAAAACATATGTCACCTACACAACGATGATGATCTAATCATTTTCTCAACAATAGGACAAGAAGATCTTCCTATAATTAAATTGATTTTCTATCTCTTTGAAGGGTCTTTTGGTATCTGCATCAACTACTCGAAAAGCTACCTATACTATACAAATTATGGCTATCAACCAAACATCACCTCTGCAATGACCCTAAATTACACTAGAAATTGCCTACCTATTACATACCTGGGGGTTTCCATTTTTTGGAAGGCGACCAAGACGTCAAGATTGGATGAAACTTGTTAGAATGGTTCGATGTAGACTTACTCCTTGGAAAGCAATTTACCTCTCCTTAGCTGGTCGTCTAACTCTTATTAATTCGGTCTTATCCACAATTCTAGTTTTCTGGATGTCGGTGTTTAAACTCCCAACATGGGTGATAAAAGAAATTAATAAGATCCGAAGGGACTTTCTTTGGAAAGAACTAGAGTCTATATCAAAAGGAATTAGATTGGTTGCCTGGATAAGGATCTACAAACACCGTAACATGGGTGGTTGGGGAATTCTTCATCTTCAGGAATTCAACAAAGCTTTAGTGGGAAAATGGTGCTTGGTGGAAGATTGCTCAAACAAGTTTCTAATAGATGGAGGAGTCAGTAGCCCGTTATATCCTCAATTTCAGAAAATCCGATGTCCAAACAAAATCTCATTGTTCTGTTGGCTAGTGTGGGATGATAAAATTCTAACTCTCACAACCCTATTGAAGAAAGGTTGTAACTTCCAAAACACCACAAATACATGTGTTCTTTGGCACAAAGTTTCTGAAACAGTGGAACACCTCTTTCTTAACTGCGAATACTCAGAGCAGATTTGGTCTTTCTTTAAACAAATCTTAGAACTACACTAACCTCCACCAACCATTTCTAAGATCTGGACCTCCTGGCTACCATCGTTAAATTCTTGACAACGGATCCTTTGGGACCTCAATTCTAGAGCCATAATTTGGAATATATGGCTAAAACAAAATAATCTTATCTTCAATTACTTACGTACCTTTTTATTATGCTATTATTAAAATTTCTAATATAGTTCTTTCTTGGTTTTCCACAGCTACAGATCCTCAGCAACAATCGTTAAATGAAGCATCTCAGAGGATTAAGCTCTCCCTGAATTTCATGAGCGCAAGAGTCTCAGATCATATCAGCGATACATACCATGCATGACTTAGCCTTGGAGCAGTTTACTTCCCCAGACAGCTTGGGCAGGCCTGTGTTGCCAGACGGTGGTCTTCAGCAGTCAGCTACCCTATTCTCTTCTACTTTTGCTGTTTTTACTGTTTTATCCTATTCTTTAAGAGTGCCTCACTTTTGGTGAGAGACTCCTGACTGTTGCTTGTTTGTGGTGTATTGTCCTCTCTATGTGGGTCTTGTCTACTTTTCTCTTTTCAATGAAGTTGTTGTTTGTCCAATTTTATAAAAAAAAGTCACATCTTCAATGGGGGGAAAAAGTTAATAAACATAAGAGAAATATATAAAGCATTTTAAAAAAATTTCTTTTATATAAAGCGGATTACTTAATTTAAAAAAAAAAAGGTACAATAGTACAACAAACAACATAGAGAAAAGTAATACAAAGGAGGACAAAATAAACATAATGAAGCATCCATTGGCATCGGAAGTACAAGAAGAAAGAAAAAAAAATTTAATTATCTGAATAGTCTATTTATTTTTTTCAAATGTGCTCTTTGGTGCTCTTTGGGTCTTTATACTTTAATCTGTAATATTTTAGTCCCACTACTACTTAAATTGAGCCATATTAGTTCTTCTAAACCTTAAACCCTAACCCTAATAAGGACTAACATAGTTCAATTTAATAAATAATTGGACTAAAAAGTTATAGTTTAAAGTATAGAGACCAAAATGATACATTTGAAAAAGTATAAGGACTATTTAGAGAATTATTCAAAAAAAAAAAAAAGATGACCCTAGAGAGAGAAAAAAAAAAGGTCACCTCCTAGAGAGCCATCGAGTGTACTCCTTAATTCTGACAGAAGAGAGGTACATTTATACATGAATATTTTTTGTTATGTAACTTTTTTTTAATGATAGTATTTATATTCTTGTAATTGTTATTTTTTTAATGTATTAATTTATTTTTTATATTTTTAAAATTTGTTAAAATTTTTTTATAGGTGATTTACCCATTTTATTAGAAATAAACATAAATTACAAACTAAAAAAACCAAAAGATATGATTATTCAGAATTCACCAAACACTTTTACAATCTTTCCTATATGAATACTACTTTTTTTTTTTTTTTTTTGATAAAAGAATACTACTTTTATTTCAAAAGAAGACACGTATCAATTATTTAAGATATACTTCTGTTTGGGAAATCAAAAAATGCTGCATGTTGAAGTCAATCAAGTAATGCACTGTTTAGCTGAATTAAGACTACAAACAATGCTCCTTAAATAATGTAAATTTTTACCATAGCTCCACAACATGATGTTTCATGGCCCCTCTCCTGTTTCCCTTGAAAAAAAAATCTCTCTGGTACAATATTCATATAGCTTGAAAAACTATAACTTTGTTGGAATTAAAAACAAAAAAACAAAAATACATAAAGAGAAGTAAAATATATTAAAGGTTACAAAAGGAGGAGGACATCTAATAAAAGAAGAACAAGAGGCAAATCATAAGAGTAGAATCTAGACAAGAGAATATAGAAACACATTGAACCCTTGTGCAAACAAACATTGTCCCCACAAATGTAAAGGAGCAGTCACACAAGATTAACTACATAATAACCATGTTTTTCATCAAATCTCTGGAATCATTTTCACTAAATCTAAGGAACTCTAGACTTCTATCCACAATATCAATCAAATCCTTTAGCTTTAGTTTTTTCTTAAACTATTGAAATAAAAAAATGTAGTTAATTTTAATAATAGTTGTTATAGAAGACACTTTTTTTTTTTTTGGTAATTCAAGGAATATATTGATCCAATAATAGAAAGAAAAATTCAAGGAATAGAATGCTACTCGTGGCCATGATTTCCAATTTTTTCCTTTGTAATCTTAAATATTTTATCAATACATCTAAGAATCTGATTCCCTCAATTGGTTTAATTATATATCAAGATATTATCTAATTATTATAATATAAAAATAATTCCCTTACATATCATTTCAACTAATGACAAATATCATTTATTTCCATATTGCAAAAAAAAAACCCATGTTTAGCAAGTTGATTGATCCATTACCATATTTTCATTATCATTGTTATGTATAATACCATGTTTAGATTTAGCAATTTTATTTCTTTCATTATGTATTATTATCACGACTAATTATTATTATTAGTTTTTTTATAAACACGAACAAGTTATCAATGTTCAACCATTACATTGAAAGAGAGTTGAATTCTCAACTTGACTATGAAAATTATGCGGAAAAGTGTCATGAAACTAAGCAAAGTCCGGCATCTTTTCTTGGTGACATTTTCAGGGGAATGAATAGGCCCCCAAATCACCATGTTTCATCTGCTTAGGAAAACATGGGCTGTTGGGCCATGATTTGCCATTCTTGCTTTCCTTTGATTAAACAATTATGAAGGCTTGTTAAACAAAACAAAAGCTGGTATAGAGTATGATAATATCAGTCACCATGATTAATTAACAGCAGACAGTAAACACTAAAAAGAATTACTTCCTCTTAATAACTAAAACTCTCAATTTTCTTTACAATACCAATAAGTTTCAAAAACTCATTAACCATATCCAAAAATCATGGGAGCCAAATTCAACAAAGGCTCAAGAGTATTAGGAGCAAATTTCCTGGCAAACAGAAAACAAAGACTTGTATTCTGATGATTATAAAGACAAGTATGTCCTTGTGTGATTTTCCTAAGAAAACCTTCAGTTATGTCATGCTTTCCAAACGTTGCCGGGTGTGCACCACCTCTAGACCAATCCACAAACGTGACAGTCCTGTTAGCAATCAAAGCTGGTGTTTCAATGCTTAGCATTGTTGGGAAGTAATGTTCATCCACATAACAAGATGGTTTGCAAAACTTCTCAAACTTTGGGTAGTACTTGTGGTCTTCAACTATAGTAACAGCTAACTCACGGTTCACTTCAAACCATTGAGCACCTTTACGCCATTGGTCTGCTTCAACCTCTGGTGCCATGTTCCAGTTGTACCTACCTCTTCCATGTGGACTATGTTCATCAAATGATCCAACAAAACTATGTTGAGATTTCACAAAGTATTTGTAGATGGTGCTGAAGTTTACTGTTGGGACGCAAGATTCAGAGACCAGTACAAAACGTTCATTGGAGAAATCAAGCAGTGCGTTTGCTAGCAAACGTCTCTCAGCATCACACATGCTCATCTTCCCCCACTCAGCAACCTTAAAAAACAAAGAAGTTCACATTCAAATATATATATATTTATATATAGATATGTTTGTCAGAAATAAAAACAGAGTGGGGATTAGTACCTGACTTGGAATTTGGCGGTTGTGAAAGACAGAAGAGGAAGGGTAATCAGGTTTGTAGGAAGGGAGAGTATGAACATAGATTGAGTAAAGAGTATGAGGTTGTCCTTTGAAGAACTTATCCCAGAGAGGAAGGAAAGGCAAAGGACCTCTGGTTAAGAACATGAAAGCAACCTTGGGGACTCTTTTGAAGGGATAGTTATGTACCTTTGGGACCAAACTTGCACGCCAGAAAAGCTGCTCATCTGTCATCTTGTGCATCAAATTCAGAGGAGGTCTGATCCACTTTTCCAGACTGGTTTCTTCTCCAATACAAGGTTGGAACCTGGTTATGGATTGCATGGCCAGGCTCTTGTCCCAGAAGTACCTAGCCATGCTCATACACACTATTGAGAAACCAAGACCCAAAGCTAAGAAAACTAATACAATCTTAACTATTGTCAATGGGAGAAGCTTTCCTTTAGCCTTTTGGATTGAATCTTTATTATTCTCTATTGATCCCAACGATGTCTTGCTTTCTTTCATCACACCACCACCACCTCCTGAAACAATCAAAAGATTCAAAGACACTCACCTTTTTTTTTTAATATATATTTCTCTCTTTTATTCCTCTTTCATAGCAACTTTTGGGAGGTTGAACAAGAAGAACAGATTGCTATAACTCAATCTTGGTGGTGGGCTGGTTTAAGGATGAAGGACCATGGTTTTCTATAAAAGAATTAAATTAAAAATGACATGATAGTCAACCATGGTAATGGCGTGGAATAGTTGCGTGTCAAGGACTTAGTGAAGGTATGTATGAATGGTTGTTGTCCAATTAAAAAAGGGTTGCAATGAATCCGGGAAGTCCGTCTAGACTTAAGGACCATGAAAGTAAAGGGGGTCCTCTAACTGACCTACTAGAACTTAGAGAAAGGCAAGTCAAAGAACACGTTGAGACTCTTATCTCATACCTAACAGAATTGGGTTGATGGTTCTCATCTTTGGGAAACAAAAAGAAGGTTAGATTGGTTTTCATTTGCACGGTATCATCATCATTGATTCATTCTTGTTCTTTTATTTGTAATTCTGTTCTGTTATTGCTCGTGCGGTTTGATAAAATAAATATAGTATGTGATTTGGTTGAATCTAATTGATTTGTTTACTGTTTTTATTTTGATTCCTTTAAAATCTCTAGTTAAAATTGATTTGAGTATATTTTATAAGATTTAGGTTACATATGTATAATTATTTGTTTACAGGCGTTGATAATGATCCAACAGCTATTATTTATATAGATAATTATTTGTAATTGTTTCGCACATTTTATAAATGGATCATAACCATTGGATAGTAATCCAACGGAAGATATTTTTGTACAAAATAAAAGAAGTAAGGTATCTTTTATAAATGGATCATAACCATTGGATAGTAATCCAACGGCTACAATAGACGTCTATTTATTTCAAATTTAGAGACATCTCTATATATGTCTTATGAGTTATTAATAAGAATTATTATTTACAAGATATGCATATTATTATTAATAGATACTATAATTTTTTATATGAATCCAAAGAGTCCTTTTAAAGTAATTTTTTGAGTAGTTTTTAATTTTGTTTAAAGGGGATAATAATTTTGTTTTGTGAAACAAGTAGTATTCAAACAAATTTTAGTATGCTTAATTTTATTGATGAAATTATTGTTTATTAAGTTAAAAGATCATATCACAAAACTAATTAAGTGCTTAACAAGTATTCAAAGTGTGCCTTGCTCTTTAGCAAATCTCTGGGGGATGGTGGCACGCGTTGTAGGGTAGGGAAGTTCTTCTGGTGTAATGCCTGCCCCAAAAAGATCAACCTTTTTAATTGGTTAGTCTGGCAAAACAAAATCCTCACACTCGAGATGCTTGCTAGAAGACGATGCAATAGATTGCCCACTGACACATGTGTTATGTGTCACTCGGAATCGGAATCGGTCGACAACCTATTCATCCGTTGCCCGGTTGCTACACAGTTGTGGAATTACTTCATGCATATGTTCAAGCTTCATCGTGTGCCTTGCTCTTTAGCAAATCTCTGGGGGGAGTGGAGACTGGAGAAGGAGCTTATCGTCTTCCAAAAAATCCGTGGGGGACTTAGTCGCGAAAGCTTTAATTTGGAATATTTGGCTTGCCCGAAATAATTGCATTTTCAACTGCAGATACTTGCCTGTGAATCTTATTATCATGAAAGTTAATAGGCTGCTTTTGTCTTGGTTCTCCGTAGCAAACTCTAGTGTTCCGGAGAAGTTCGAGGAGGCGATCACCTCTGTCAGAAGGAGTTTGGAGTTCCTAGGTCCGCAGGCGGGAGATCGAGGCCTGACGAGAGCCATGTCTCTACGATGGGGTAGGAGGTTATTGTGTGTTTCGCCCTTTGAGGAGGGCTTGGCGGTAACCTCTGTATCTTTCTTTCTGCGTTAAATAGATGTGGTTTATCCACCTTTTCAAAAAAAAAAAAAAAAAAAAAAACACAAGTATTCAAAGTCAAGATTATGAAAATTTGAATTTTTAGATATGACAAAGTGGTTTTTTTCGCTCATGTTTCATGGCGAAATGGTTTGTCTAACAAGTAAACATAATGATTACCTTTCCGCTCATATATATTCTATCAAAATCAGAGTTTTGTTTCTGTGTTTTGTTTTTGTGTTATTTCACTTCTGGTGATCTGCGCTGTTTTCTGTTCTCTTTTGTGTTGTTGTCCTTCCCTGTTTTCCTTTTGGTAATGATATGCATGGTAAAAAAAAATCACCATCGTCTCTAGGCTTCTTCAACATAGAGTACAATAACCCTTCAATTACTTTTCTCAAAAAAAAAAAAAAAATAACCCTTCAATTCTCACAATGCTTCCATCTATGCATACTCTTCCCTTGGTAAGTAAGCACTGAGCAGATGAAAATGCCAAAAGCTCTTACAAAATCAAGGGATTTATCTACTAGAGTCAATAAGCTATAAATATGTGATTTATTGTTCGAGCGGTTTGATAAAAATAAATATAGAATGTGATTTAGTTGAGCCTAATCGATTTGTTTACTGTTTTATTTTGATTCCTTTTTTTTAATAAATATTTTGATTTCTTTTAAATTTCGTTAAGATTTATTTATTTATTTATCTATTTAAAGTTTGGACCAGGCCTAGGACTGGGATGTTATGCAGCTTAGGCCATCACATTGGGCTGTGGAATTTGGGTATATTTTATATATGTCTTATGATGCAGTATAACATATAAGTTTGTTCATGAGAATCATTATTCACAAGATATGCATTTTATTACTAGTAGGTATTATAATCTTTTACATGAATTGAGAGAGTCTTTTTAAAGTAATTTTTTGAATTATTTTTAATTTTTGTTAAGTGGGGATAATAATTTTGTTTTGTGAAATTAGTAGTATTCGAACAAATTTTAGTATACTTCATCTTCCGTATTTGGGTAAGGTTTTATAAAATTTAAGTATATGTTGAAAATTTGTATTTGTGTAAGGTTTTATAAAATTTAAGTATATGTTGAAAAATTTTATTTATGAAATTATTGTTTGTTAAGTTAAAAGATCATACCACAAAACGAATTAAAAGCTCAACAAGTATTCAAAGTCCTGCTTATGTAATTTTTTTTATTTAATTTTATTTTTTTCATATTATGCATAAACTAATTTTAATAGGTAAAATGGAGTACAGCTATTAATGGTCTATGTGATATTCAAGTCTCTAGAATCTTTGAGTTGAGGGTATATTTTTAGAGGTGTGAGTAGTGGTTGTGTGTGATGGGTAATCTCAATACCCACATATATGAGGATTTCACCTTTACTTACTTCTCCGAAACTTATCTTGTTGAAAAAAATTATATACAAATTACATCCACTAATTAACAAGAGAAATTTAGCAACCTATATTTTCAATGGTTTGTATTTTATTTCTAAAAAAAACAACAACAAACGAAATAAATCATTAACATATTGAATATAATTAATAGTCTACAGTTCTTTGGCTCTTGCACATCACCGATCTTGGAGAGACAACCAACAAAGGATTCGCCTATCATTCCACCCTGATTGGATGATTCCCTCATTGGTTATCTCTAAAGGGGCATTAATTTTGGTTATACTTTCATTTTTAATAGTCTTTATCCACCACCACTAATGCATTTATAAATTTTACCACCAGAGAGGCGGGGCAGGTGAACCCATCTCTGCATACCACGATCCCAAGCGAGTCCGAAATTTAAGATTTGCTTGCCTTCTTCTTTTCTTCGTCTCTCGTTTCCCCTAGAGAATTTCTCTCTCTTCTCTAGGGTGTCTACCCCTTCTCTTTCCCTTAGCTTTTGTGCTCTTATCATTTCTTTTGATCTGTTGTACTCTGACTTTATTTTTTTTTTTTTTGTACTTATTTTTAATTAATGAATGTGGTTCATCCACCTTTTCAAACTTTTTTTTAATTATTCTTTACTATTCACCCTTTAATGGTTTTTTTTAATAAAATTAGGGTTTAACAATTTTTTTTTAAAATAAATTAATGGTCCAAGGATGCTAATAAAGAAATAGAGTACATAAGAAAAGAAAAGGCCAAATAAGAATGCAAAAAAATTCAAAGATGCATAATTATTTGCTTCTTGATATGCTTTTTAATAAAATTTTAGTCCGGATTTGTTGTGTTGCACGAGAACAAGTGGATGTCTAGGAAAAGAAGGATGAAAGAATTGTGCAAAAAGGAAAGTCAGACACTGCATCTAAACATGTACTCATATCATAATATTGTTGACAATATTGTTTCTGTTTTAGATATCCAACTTGTTGGTTTCTTAGAGATGTATATGTGTGTATTTTATAAAAAAAGATAAGATAAAACTAACAACAAGAATCTAGCTCCATTTTATTTTATTTTTTAAAAATCTAGATCCATTCGATGAATAAAATAAAGCAACTTTATCTCAAACGAATATATAGTCTCTTTCACATTAATTTTGAAAAAGTAAAAAAAAATAATAATAATTGGTGGCTTCAATGACTTTATTTTCTTGATATTGACAACCCAAATAAACCAACATCTCGTTTGTCTTTATCACAATTACAAAATGAGTAGTGAAACAATCAAATCACATGGGCATGTTCAAGGGAAGATGATGGCATTATTTCCTTTCTCACGGTTTATTGCTTAATAACTCGATTATGACCGTGATAATCAAAATGTTTTCACTTCAATCACAAAAATTATATATATATATATATATATATATATATATATATATATATATATATATATATTACAAAACTTGAACAAGAACAAGTCATATATGGTGTGTAAAATGAATAGAATTGATCTCTCAATAAATATTTGTGTCTTCACCATATATGTGTTACAATTCAATCATAGAACTTCAACCGAATTAATATTTTATGAATAATAAAAAATTTATGCCAATAGACTAAGAGGCCATTGTATATTAAATGCTATTATTTGATGAATTATTTATATAATGCAATAATTAAAATTTTTTACCATCATTGATTAATTTTGATGTGTGTTGTAGTATTAAAAAGAAAATTCTTTTATTTGGTTTCTATAATCCCTCCTCTAATTTTTTTATTCTCTCCAATATTTCGGCTTAGAAAGCAATTAAATCACAGTAAATCAAAGGAAAAAAAAAATCACAAAAGCATTGATCATGACCAAAGAAAAAACACAGCCCACAAATACAATTCCAAGGACACCATCAAATGTCAACGTTCTTCAATCAGTCCCTCCTCCTTCACCAACAAAAGAAAAAAACAAAAGAGGGCAAAAAAAGCAAAGCATAGAAACACAAACACTTAACCAAAATTCACACAAAAAGAGAAAGACAGAATGAACACTGCTAAATGTTACCCAAAAAAAAAAAAAAACAAGAAAAAGAAGAAGAAGAAGAGTTTCTCTTCAAACTCTACATGCCTGGCAAACTATATATGACAACATCAAACCGTATTAATAACAAAAAAAAAGAGAAAAAAGAAAGACTCATTGAAATCAAGCAACAATCCCAACCCTTCTCTTATTAGTCACAACAGCACAACTCCTGCTCCTAGGATACATTCCATGCAACCCTAAAGCACCAACATCATCACCAAACTCACAAGGCTTGTCCTCATCTATGCGTCCAATTGCCACGCTCTGGCTCCGAGGAACCACCCCATCTATGTTGCTACTACTGCCCTGGTTTTGCACCGGTGACCTACCGAGACTCCCTCGAGAAGCCACACGGATCAACTCACTTATGTCCTCTTGGCTATGCGTAGACTGCGAGTGAAAACTAAACCCACGCGGCACGGCCGAGACAGCTCGCACAGGGTTACCCATCATAGAACCATACTGTGACCGGCCCGCGCAACCAGTGAAACATCGCACGTAGAAGTCCCGCGCGCTGCGCAGGATCCGGTACGGTGCTTTGAAGCACTTGATGGTTGTCTTTTCCTTGTTACTTTGGGCTTTGGTGGTTGTTTTGTTGGTACTTTGTGGTGTTTGGTTTTGGTTTGTTGGAGTTGAGCTTGTAGTTTGGTCTGTCATGGTGCTGGTTAGCTTCTTGATGATGATGAGACACTGGAAATGATGGAAGGTTTGTGGGAGAGAAAGAGAGAGATTTGTTTTGGGAGAAGGTGAAGAGGTTTATGGTTGGGTTTTATATGGTTTTCATGGAGGACTTGGAATTGAATTGGACCATTTCAAAGGTTTGTTAGTCTGGGTCATGTGTAACTTGGAAACGGGGAAAGAGTTTTAATCGAATCTAATTCAAATGCATGTAACGTATTGTGTCGGTTGGGTTAGAAACTTTGTGTTGTGTGTGTCGTGTGTGTTGACATGATCTTGTGTTGTGTGGATGGACATGGATAGGGATTTGGGTGGGGTCAGTCAAGGTATTGCCGCGCATTCTGGGTCAGTTGGTAAGGCCAAGTCAGTCAGAGTTGGATCACTTGAAGCTTCACTGCTTTAAAATCTTAGGGTTTTCGTATAGTAATATATTAGTTTTATTTATTGCCACCTATCTCTTTATTTGTTTATTTATTATTTTTTATTTTAATTACTTGTAGAGCTGCAATTACTTCTTTTAATTAAAGAATGAAATATAATAATAATAATAATAATAATAATAATAATAAAGAAATGTCCAAACTAATTTCTTTAATTATTTAAATACATAACATTTATTTAAAAAAATAAAAAATATTGCATATTACCAAATCAATATTTAGTAAAGCATAACAAACAATTTTTATTTTTAAAAAAAGTAACATTTTTTTTGCCATAAAGAATCCGCTCTTTCTCACGATATTAGTTGAGTTGAGTGGTTTACTCATATTATTAAAAAATTAAAAATCTCATAAAAAATATAATTTAAAAGAAGATTATGAGTAAAATATGGTTTTTATCATTCCACACAGTGAGAAGCAAGCAATAATACTCTCACAAGACTTATATAAAAGGTCATTGTCCTGACAGGGATCTAATAATAGAAAATTATACCTAAGTTAGTAATAGTTAAAATTCCAATTGAGCTCTAAATATCATATATTAAGTTAATAATGTAAACATAAGACTAATATAAAAAAAGTTATTTAATCGTCCCAAGTCCATAATGTAACCAAGTTGATAATTAACAAGACTGAGTCAGTATAACATTGCCAATTGCCAATTAATCAATCATCCATGTCACTGATGTCAGCCAAACTTCTTTGATTAAAATTGAATTGTAGCAAAGTTTATTTATCAAGTTATCATTATAAAACACTAATTAAACACCATTAATGACAGGCTACCAATCAATTTCCTGGTACACATCAATACATGGATAATGACTAAGCAATATATATAGTTCTCATGTTATATATATATATTGTTTTGACTTTTGAGTTGGTTACCGTTTGTTCTTACGTTATATATACAGTAATTCATAATTGTAAGATAGCTAAATTCCTTATGATTTCTTTAATATCTTAACAGCTTGCTTGCATGAGAAAATAATGATGTATTGCTATAATTAAAAAGAAATTTTAGTATCTTGGGAAATAAGCATTAATCATCAACGTAACTGGGAGGTTTCAAACATGACCAATTCTATTCCACCGAAATGGGAATAATAATAATAATTGATTTTGATTTATATTTGATTAAGACATAACATGTATTTAATTGTTAAGTATATTAAACATATACAGGGTCAAACATCATGCCGTTAATATTTTGTTGGTCAATTAATAGCTGTAAATGATTTTGTAATTTAACAAAAAAAAAAAAAAAAAGAGAAAATGATATAGACTATATATGCCAGTCAAATTGAAGTAGTTTTTGTGCTTTATTAATATTATTTGTTTAATATAAGGTTCAGTGTATTGAACAAGACCAAAATTTTTTAAGTTTTTGGATAACAGTCTTGACAAGTTAACCAGTTTTATAAAAAAAAAGTTTGTTAATTTGGAAAATATTAAATGACTTGATTATTATTTGAGTATCAATATTAACACTTCCACAACATCATTATTCATGAGCAAGATAAGATTGGAAAACTGTCTTTTAATGAATTATTGCTCATAAAATTTATATCATTATCAATTGATAACCCACTCACTCACCATGGCCGACACAATAATATATTAGGTGACTTTGTGTTTTCTTTAAAAATAAAAAAGTAAAAAAATAAAAAAATAAAGTTTTGTCATGGCTTATACACACACATAATGAGATAATTAATGAAAAAGCACCACTACAATAGGACAATATTGACATTTCATTTTCCTCCAAAATTTAAAACAAACATCCATGATTTGCTACATTTATTAAAAAAAAATAAAATAACTTTTGTGATTATGCTAATAATTAAATAAAAAACATATAAAATGATTAAACATTCAAAATAAAGTAAAATGAATTGTGCCAACGATAATGTATTAAATTCTTTATATAGAGTATTTGTCATCTTATGAATTTAAATCTTAATTAAGATAGAGTAAATGCATAGATAGATTAAGATACTAATTTTTATTAATATACATCTCTGATGTAGTTTATTCGTTTTGTCAACTAATAATTAATAATAATAAAAAGCATAAAAATGGGTTGAGATGTTAGTTTAGGTTAATATGTTTTTAGATGAGTCGGGTTCAGATATAAATATTTGACCAATTTGTTGAGTCATTCATTAAACCAGTGAATTCAAAATTTTATAGAATGTAACCCATTTAGACTTCAAAGCTTTCATTTATTTATTTATTTTAGGAAAAATTAAAAAATCATTATATAAACAGTGGACCAAAACAATAAAGGGCATAAATATTTGGCATTAAATAATATCGGTGGTGTTTGGTAGTTATTAATGTTATGAAGTACAATAATTCAGCTTTCAATTTTCTTCATCTAAACACACACTATGGTCAACATAATCAGGCCAATACCTTTCCACTTAATAATAATAATAATAATAATAATAATAATAATAATAATAATAACCTTAAAGTTATAATAAAAGCTGATACACAATTAATCACCAATTACTTGTGTTAATCAAGTAATTAGGATTAACGGAATAATCACATTTAAATACTTCAGCTGATCATAGGTCCGCTTTAACTAATACATACAAATACTCCAAATAAGAAAATTTGTTAAAACTACTTTACCAAATTATTTTTTTTTATTTTTTTTTTAAAAAGTGGATAAACCACTTCAATTAATAGAATTTACTAAATAAAATTTATAAAAAATATTATTAAAATTTCAAATTACTAAATAAGAATTTGTCAATTTTTTTTACTTTAATTTTTTTTTTTCATTCTCTCTT
Organism: Dioscorea alata; assembly: GCA_020875875.1. Taxonomy (NCBI): domain Eukaryota; kingdom Viridiplantae; phylum Streptophyta; class Magnoliopsida; order Dioscoreales; family Dioscoreaceae; genus Dioscorea; species Dioscorea alata. The sequence continues at coordinate 466,548 of CM037023.1, read as the reverse complement.
TTAACTAATATTAGATAAGTTAAACATTTACATTAGAAATAAAAGATAAATGTTGAAAAAATATATCTAATATTTTATAGATTTTTAAATAAATATATAAAAAGAAACAATCAAAACTACTATAAAAGGAAATATTAAAAAGACCCTATGGAATACGATTGGAAAGATAAATAAAGGTATCAAATGCAAATGAAATTTTTTAGAGCACACCATGGATCAAAAATAGTCCCCCCTCCTTGCAACTGAAGTAGACTTGTGTCTCTAGTCGGTTGATTTCACCAGACTCGATGTCTCGTCTTTAATTTCTTTGTCTGCCTTTTGTTTTTCACCTATCTCCCTCACCTCTGATGAGGGTTATTTATTCTAGTGTGTGCATAAATTTTTTCTTTTAGTGCTATTGTTCAATTTTTTTTATTTTTTTATTCAATAAATCAGAGGTTTATCCACTTGTTAAAAAAAAAAAAAAACTCATAATAATAAGTTGCATTGTCCAACAATTCAAGTTGCTTTGAACATGACTTTCATGTTATGCATTTGAAGAAGTGTGGAATTTATTGCCCTTTCGGATCTTCTTCTAGATGGGCACCCAATTTGATTGCCGGACGGGTCAAATCAGGCCACAATAATTTGGTCTCTTTTTTGTGACTTGAGAGTCCCTGCAAAGATTTAAACAAACATACAAGCCATTACAATTATTTTTTTTCCTTTGATGCCCTTAGATTTTAAGTTTAAACTTTAACATTCTTGCTTGTACAAAATTATTATTATTTATATAATTTTTTTTTTCCCGACGAGCTCATTGTGATCTAGCAAAATCAGCCAATTCTAACAAGCTCATTTTCACGTCTAACAAAATGAATTTGTCTGATCTTGGGAGGAGCTCATCAAAATTGACGAAATAAGCTTGCTCGCATGTTAACCATGAGAACTTGCCTTAATCTCAACTAGAATCTATCTAGGTTAGAGGTTTGCTCTATGCATGAGCAATCGAGCTCATTAGGACAATCGGGGTTGAAATAAAAAGTAAGGATGAATACCAAATAAGGGTAAAAATAATAATTTAATATAAAATTAATTTTAAATAAATAAATAAATTACACGACAATAACATTAAAAATAAAAAGAGAACAGACAGAAGTCCCAAGATAAAAAAAATACCCAACTCACCACGAGTGACACCCGCAAGAGGAAAAAATTAATTTAATTATAAAATAAATTAGATTAAATGAGAATGATTTTAAAATTTAGAAATTTAGTGATATTGAAAAAGAGTCACAGGACTTGTAGGGAGTATTGAAGTTTAAAAAAGAGCTTATATAAATTTTAATTTTTCTTTTCTTTTCCCAATAGATGGCCTGTGGGCTTAGCTGGTGTTGACATTTAATACATCAATGGACACACTTGCCCTTAATTAACGGACACAATTGCCCTTAAATTTTAGTGTCCTTTCTCATGAATTCAGTTCTCTGAACAAAAGTTCTCTTCTGCCTGGTCAAATAATTAATTAAGGGGTGGTGGTATTCTTGCCTATAAACAATCTTGCATTGACTTTTATCTTCTAACACATTGTTTATTAGTACAAGATCTTGTATTTTTTTTCCTGGTAAATACTGTATTAAGTAGGTTTATAAATAAATACTTGCCAAGTTACGGTTGCTAACAAATGATTCAATGAATGTATTCTCAAGTTTGTAGTAAATGTAATAATATTATTATTATTTTAATAAACCCTTACTACACGTTTATTGATGGTGGACATTGGTTTCCGAAATTGGCTAAACACCACTTGCTTTGTCTTGTGATTACCCATTGTGAGTGGATGAGTGATGCTAACATCTCACAGTTTCCTCAATTTGGTTGTTGAACACTCTCTCATGTCTAAGAACCACAGCAAAAATAAAAAATAAAAAATAAAAAATAAAGGCTAAACAAGGGCCCTTAAAAAACAAGTCCAACCAAATTGAAGCCCATATATGAATAAGAGAGAGACAGTAAATAAAAAAAATAAATAAATTACAACAAACTCAGAAACAGAGACTTCAAACATGAACACAAGGCCAAGAAACATGCCAAGTATTCCAAGCAACTTGAACCACACAAATCCATCAATTCAAAAACTAATCCATTAAAGATCATGTTATCAGTCTAAAAAACTAAAACATGTCACCCATTCCAAGCAACTTCAACCACACAAATCCATCAACAACTAATCCATTCACTATCATGCCATCAATCTAAAAAACTAAGCACCGGCACATTCAATCTCAGAGAGAGAAATAGTCAAGCAAATGACATCCATCATTGAAACAGTGAGTATAATTAACAGTGGGAAAAAGAGAAAAAAAAAACAAAGAGGAATTTCACAAGAATGAACAGTCTATTCCTCATGGTTGCTTCACTGTGCCTTTGCCACAACTCAATTGCTGTTGATCTTCACCCACTAGTACTAGTACCAGGGAGTGGAGGCAACCAGTTAGAAGCTCGTCTGACATCAAAATACAAGCCATCAACTCTTATTTGCAAGTTGTCAGCTCTGCAGACCAAGGGTTCATGGTTCAGGCTCTGGTTTACCCCAAGTGTTATTATTTCTCCTTTTACACAGTGCTTCGCTGAGAGGATGATGCTTTACTATGATCCTGAACTTGATGACTACCATAATGCTCCTGGAGTTGAGACAAGAGTTCCCCACTTTGGCTCCACTGAAGGACTTATGTATCTTGACCCTCATCTCAAGTAAGCTTAATTAGAGTAACATATAATATGATAGGGGATTCAGTATTTTATATGAGAGATGAATTACATCAATCCTACATTGAATAAGGTGAGGAGATTATGTACTTATATGCATTTGATGCTTTTTAGACAACTAATTCCTCACATGGATTGTAGTCTTCTTCTTCTTCTTCTTCTTTAGTACTTTTAGTTGAAAATGCTGAATATTGATGATATTTCATAAAGTAATCTTACTTAATTACATACTCTGTTTTGTAGGCACATAACGGAGTACATGGCCACACTAGTGAACTCCTTGGAAGAAGTAGGATATGAAAGTGGGAAGAACTTATTTGGTGCACCATATGACTTCCGGTATGGCCTTGCAGATGAAGGGCACCCTTGTCAAGTTGGCAACCAATATTTGCAGGACCTTAAAATGCTAATAGAATCAGCATTCGTTTCCAATGGTGAGAAGCCAGTGATCATCGTCTCTCATAGTCTTGGAGGTCTCTTTGTGCTCCAACTCCTCAACAGGAGTCCTTTGTCTTGGCGCCACAAATACATCAAACACTTCATTTCAGTGTCAGCCCCATGGGGTGGGGCTGTCCTACAAATGCTCACCTTTGCTTCTGGTTACACTCTGGGTATCCCTGTTGTGAACCCTTTGTTAGTTAGAGAAGAACAAAGGAGCTCTGAGAGCAACTTATGGCTCATGCCTTCACCCAAAGTCTTCGCTGCAAAACCTCTTGTGGTCACTGAGAAAAAGAGTTACATGGCATCAGATATATCTGAGTTTCTGATGGACATTGGATTTGGGGAGGGTGTGTGTCCTTATAAGACAAGGATTGAACCATTGTTGGATAGTTTGGAAGCTCCTGGTGTTCCAGTGACTTGCATTGTTGGTACTGGAGTTGAGACACCAGAGATGTTGGTTTATGGGAATGAAGGGTTTGATGTGCAACCTAGGATTGTTTATGGGGATGGAGATGGGACTGTGAACTTGGAGAGCTTGTTAGCACTTGAGTCTCTATGGTCAGGCTTGAAGGGGCAACAAGTGTTGAAGGTGATTAATGTTTCTGGTGTTTCTCATATGTCACTTGTTAAGGATGAGGTTGCTGTGAATGAGATACTGGCTCAAGTTCAGAGCATCAACTCTATCCTTTTGACCTCCTTTGCTTAGCTTTGTGTTTGGAAATTTTGAGTTATATATAATTGGGATTACAACATACATAATTGTGATAGTTTTATTTTTCTCTGCTGATGAGATGTGAAAATTTCTATTCAAACAATTTTATGAAGAAGATGCATAGAATTACAAGAACTAGATTAAATAAGGATGTTTTTAAAATATAGGGGCTTAACGGGTATGGGGAAATGGCGAAGTAATTGTATAGTGTAATGGAGTGTTTTTTAAAAAAAAAACTTTAAGTTTATTTTAAAACGGGAAACAAAACAAAAAAGGACAAAGATAGAAAACAATAATACAACAGCAATTGGTGGGTGTGATGGAGATTGATGAAGAGTTTATGGTAATTTCATTTTTTTATTTTTCGTATCTAGTGGCCTGGTGGGCTTAGCAAGTGTTCCACATCCAACACATCTGTAGATGCAGTTGCATGGTGAACTTCAACACATTTTTTCCCATGCCAATTATTTGAACATGAGTCCTCTACAAACAAAATTCCTCCAAATTTGCATTGTTTGCTCTTGCTCTTAGTTTTAATCCACTTTAATTAAAAAAAAAATTGCATTGGTTTGCCTAGTGTTACTGGTCACCATGGGCCTTGCATGGTTTGTGCAAAACACTGTTCTGTGATTATATTGAAAAGCCGTGATAGGACAACCAAGTCTCGACGAAAGAACGTGGAAAAGATAGATGGAACGATTTTTCCAAAAAAGTGACAAAATAACTCAAAATATATTAAAAAAATGTGTACAAAATAGAGACAAGGAAAGGACACCTAAACCCATATAAAAAATGAGACATCTGACCACCATAGATGGTGAAAGGACACCTAAAGAAAAGTAATAGGGTGTAGCAACTATGGCTGAAGAGTTGGAGCAGAATAGACCTGTCCATGGGCCGGGCCGGACCGGGTTCGGGCCGGGTTTTATATATAATAACTAAAATTCAACCTCGTCCAAGCCCGGCCCGGCCCGAAAATTCGGGCCTTAACTTTTGCCAAAGCCCGCCCAAATTTAATAACCTCTACCCAAGACCCGCCCAAGCCCGCCCAAATAGATTTTTCATCAAATAATATATAAGTTATAAAAAAATTAACAATAATATTAATATGCGAATATGACAAAATATTATTTTACAAAACACTTAAAAATTAAAATACCAAAATACAAATATTTATACAATTACAACAACTAAAATTCAAACCATTATAATCAATGGTAATCAACAATAAATATATATTATATAAGTATATATAAAAATAATTAATAAATAATCAATGGAAATTCACCATTATATATATAAAAGTATAAACAAAACTAATTAATAAATATATTTTATAATTCGGGCCGGGCCGGGCCGGGCCGGGCTTTTAACATTGAAAACCAAACCCGCCCCATTTTTAAAATGGGCTTCTTTTTTTGTCCAAAGCCCGGACATCGGGCCTTATATACTTGTCCAAGCCCTCCCATTTTTCGGGCGGGCCTTCGGGCTTGGGCGGGTAGCCCGGCCCTTGGACAGGTCTAGAGCAGAATCAAGATTGAGCAGGCGCTTCAACAGTTAATGGGGGTTGTCATTTGTCCATCATGGCAGAGGAGGAGCCAAGGAAGTCTAAGTTAAGTTGATTGTCATGCCCAAACCAAAAGAGGAGTACATTATCAATCTTGATTATAATTTAAAAAAAACTAGAAATATTGATTAAAAATATGATTATTTTTCTTAAGCTAAATGTTCAAAAAAATTGTTTGAAGGAGTCCATTTAAACATCTCTAAGATTGGGGCCTAAAATGGACCTGAGAAAGATTATTGTAGGTTGGAGTGGCAATATTTTGTTCGGACCGATTTTATTCGGTTTGGAATAAAATGGGTATAAATAGAAATTATACTAGTACAGATCGGTTTCATATATAGTCTGACTGTCCGGATTTCATTCCAAATCGGGTCTGGACCAAAAAAGTTAGACAACCGGATCTTAATAATTTAAATTTTTTATATGCACAAACAATGTTAACACGAAGATCCCAAGCCCAAATTTTTTTTTATTACTGATTAAATTAATATAATTATATAAAATATAATGATTATATTTCAAAAATTCAAATTATATATAAAAAATCAAAAAATGCATTGGGCCATGATTGCCATCACACATGCCTTGCCATTTTCATCTTTTTTTTGTTCACGTTGAGGATGCTCCTGGAAAGTAGTTTTTTTCTCAACTGAGGGTGTTGCAAAGGAATCTCAAGGCTTCATCTTCATCTCCGTCTCCAGCTTTGATATTTCTAGGTATATCTCTCTCTTTCTTTGATATTTCTTTATTTATCTCTCTAATTTTTTTTATGATTATCTCCATATTTGTGACTATTTTAATTTCTTTTTTTTTTTTTTTGACGAAGTGGATTAGTGTTCTATTTTAATTTCTTTCTCTATTTTTTCTCCCTATCCCTCTCTCTCACTTTGTTTTTGTTGCTATATGATAATATTTTGCTTTTGTCTTAATCCAACTAGTTGTAGGCCATGGAAAAATGAAGGACTTCGATGATGGCATTGATGGTATGTTGAAGGTGGACTTTGTTACCCAAACTTTAAATCAAGTTTCAAATGAAATCGAGATTGATTAACTTTGAAAATTGTATATTTGGAGTTTTAAATGTGATTTTGTATCATTAAGACATGGATCATTGGTATTATTTTTAGCATGCTACTGAATTTTATATTCTCAAGACATGAATTTCTATGTAACACTCCAATCTCTTGGAGTTCCAAAAAAAAACAAAAGACTTGCTCGCTCCTCAACAGAGGCTGAATACAAAGCTATTGCAGCCACAGTCTCAAAGATTTCTTGGATTCAAGCTCCATGTTAATGTTGTGCCCCAGTCATTTATTGTGACAATCTTAATGCGACCTATACATGTGCCAATCCTGTTTTTCCATACACGTATGAAACACTTAGGATTGGATTATTTTTTTTTGTTCGTGAACGAGTTCAACAAGGTTTGTTAACTGTCCGCCAATTAATTTCCAAGATTGGTATGCGGAGATATTGGAGGGAAGTTACACTCACTGGTTTTTCAAACACTTAGATAATGTTATTTAAAAAGTTTGTTTAAATCAAATCTAGACAGTCAAATCTGTTGCAACTATTTCTATATTTTCTTGAATGTATTAATGTAAAGCTTACATATGAGAATGGAGAAAAGGCAAAATAGTGCGCGCCTTCTTATCCTAAACTCTGTTACTCAATTTTTGATACTGAGCACTTCATTCACCCTAGATCTTTTAAAGTGTTGATATTAGGTACTTGTTTCGCTTTTTAATATATTTGTGGTTTAGCCTTTTTTTTTTTTTTAATTTTTTTTATTTGGTTTTAATTTTGATAATATGCCTAACTCTCTTAAACAATGTTATTGATAAACAAGAAGAATGCTTGAAGACCAAAAATAAACAAAGGGGCCTTACATAAGAGGTCCAACCAAATTGAAGCCGAGATATAAATAAGAGAGATAATAAATAAGTAAATAAGGAATAAGAAACAGAGACTTTGAAAGGTTGCATGAACATAAGGCCAAGATACATGCCAATAATTCAAAGCAACCTCTCAACCACAAAAGATCCATCAATCTACAACTAATCCATTTACTATCATGCCATCAATTAAAAAAAGTAAACAACACCACTTACAATCAGATAGATAGAGAAAGACAGAGACACAAAGCGAGAGAGAGAGAGAGAGCTGAATAGTAGTAGTCAATCATATGATATCCATCATTGAAGCATTAACAGTGGCAAAAAGAGAACCAGAAAACAGAGAGGAACATCACAAGAATGAAGACTCTGTTACTCATGCTTGCTTTACTGTGCCTTTACCGCAACTCAATTGCTGTTGATCTTCACCCACTAGTACTAGTGCCCGGGAGGGGAGGTAACCAGTTAGAAGCTCGTCTGACACCAAAATACAAATCATCAACTCTTATTTGCAAGTTGTCAGCACTGTTTACCAAGGGCTCATGGTTCAGGCTCTGGTTTAGCCCAAGTATCATTGCTTCTCCTTTTACACGGTGCTTCGCTGAGAGGATGATGCTCTACTATGATCCTATAATTGATGACTACCACAATGCTCCTGGAGTTGAGACAAGAGCTCTCAATTTTGGCTCTACCGAAGGACTTATGTATCTTGACCCTCATCTCACGTAAGCTTATTAGAATAACAGATCATATGATAGCGGCTTAGTATTTTATATGAGAGATGAATTAAATCAATCCTATGTTGAATGAAGTAGGGAAACTCTGTATTTATATGCATTAGATGCTTTTCTGGTGACAAAAATATAAACTGTGTATAACATAGATTAAAATAACTAATTCTTCACATAGATTGTTATCTTCATCTTCTTTGTAATCTTCTTCTCGAGTGTTTTTAGTTGAAAGTGCTGAATATGGATGATATTTCATAGAGTAATCTTACTTAATTACATACTCTGTTTTGTAGGCACATAACGGAGTACATGGCCACACTAGTGAACTCTTTGGAAGAAATAGGATATCAAAGTGGGAAGAACTTATTTGGTGCACCATATGACTTCCGGTATGGTCTTGCAGCTGAAGGGCACCCTTGTCATGTTGGCAACCAATATTTGCAGGACCTTAAAAAACTAATAGAATCAGCATTCGTTTCCAATGGCAAGAAGCCAGTCATCATCGTGTCTCATAGTCTTGGAGGTCTCTTTGTGCTCCAACTCCTCAACAGGAGTCCTTTGTCTTGGCGCCACAAATACATCAAACACTTCATTGCAGTGTCAGTCCCATGGGGTGGGACTGTCCTACAAATGCTCACCTTTGCTTCTGGTTACACTCTGGGTGTCCCCATTGTGGACCCTTTGCTAGTTCGAGGAGAACAAAGGAGCTCTGAGAGCAACTTATGGCTCATGCCTTCACCCAAATTCTTTGCTAGAAAACCTCTAGTGATCACTGAGAAGAAGAGTTACATGGCATCAGATATACCTGAGTTTCTGATGGACATTGGATTTGGGGAGGGTGTGTGTCCTTATAAGACAAGGATTGTGCCATTGTTGGATAGTTTGAAAGCTCCTGGAGTTCCGGTGACATGCATTGTTGGTACTGGAGTCGAGACACCGGAGATGTTGGTTTATGGGGATGAAGGGTTTGATGTGCAGCCTAGAATTTTTTATGGAGATGGAGATGGGAGTGTGAATATAGAGAGCTTGTTGGCACTTAAGTCTCTATGGTCAGGCTTGGAAGGGGAGCACAAGTTGAGGGTGATTAATGTTTCTGGAGTTTCTCATATGTCACTTGTTAAGGATACGGTTGCTGTGAATGAGATACTAGCTCAAGTTCAGAGCATCAACTCCCGCCTTTTGACCTCCTTTGCATAGCTTGTGTTTCGATAAAATGACTAAGCAACGCCTCCTTTATGTATGATTGCAAGTATTTGGTGGTTCAGTGAATAAAATAAGGAAGATGACCAAGAGTAAAAAAGTTGTACTTACCAACAAACATTAAATATATATTTTCTTTTTTTTTTAATGAATATTCGGCTTGTAATCACAAAAGTGCGAGCAAAAAGTGCCGAGTACTCTAATGATAGCTGAGTCCCTGTTAGAACGTTTCACAAGTGATAAAAATTTAAATTATAAATGAGGTTACATTATTGAGAGTATGAGTAGTGGTTGTGTGTATGTAATTTCAATACCCACATGTATACGGGTTTGTGCACGTTTTTATCTTTCTTATAAACTTAACCACTCATCTTAAATTAAAAAAAAAAAAAAATTCTATTGAAAAACTTGGTTCTCTCTACATCTATCTACATGGAACACATTCAACCATCACTGATTCTCACCTTTCACGTGAGCGGAGAGTCAAAACTCACAGCATGACTCTGAACCAACCAAGAGGCCTTTGGCCGAACATTATATTTCATTTTCAATTATGGTATCTGAGAATTCAGAAATTGAAATACAACCAAAAATTCCTAAATATAATCAACCACTGACTGCTTTGAAATAATGATGTGTTTGACTATGTTGGGCTGGGCTTGGCTGGGCTGTGAGGTCCACTAAGAAAGAAAGCAAGAAAAAAACCAAGTGGGAAGTGGGAACCCATGTCACGCAGGGGGTTTCCTAACAACATAACAGCCAAGTCAAGAGAGTTCTCTTTTCAGTGAGGCCTTTGCTTTTCTTTATTCATTGCACTTTTGTTTTATATAACTAGCTACCTTTTATAAGATACATAGAATAAAGAGTGCGTTATGTGTTGATCAGTGAGGTCATGGTCAAAGGAACCAACCAAAAACTAGTTGGCAACATCAAGAAATGCTTCTCTGACTAGTCACCCACAATTTCCCTGCCAAATCTTGTGATCTCTCTCTCTCTCTCTCTCTTTCTCCCTTAAATCTACACACATTTATAATATATATATAGTCATGATGATACATTGTTAGTGGAGTGCATCATGTATGTATTTATTTTATAAATGACCTCCAACTTCTAGGTGGTATAGAAGAGAGTGATAATCTAAAAGTGAAGAAACACATTAATAGAAGAGTGTGGGTGAGCTGCAGTGGATGTGGACGTGGTCTCAAGCGGACAATATGAGAGTGTAAGGAGTGTCATGGAAATGTATGACATGATTGTGATGAGTGATAACCATGTTGACCCAAAGTCTGGGCCAGCCCCCTCATCAAGACCCTGGTCTGGTCTGGTCTTCTAGGCTTGTTAACTTGGTCCCCTCTCATTCAAAGAGCAGAGCTACCTGTTGAGATAGCCCGGTTACTATTCAGACTAGACAGAGAATGTCTATTGTACATACATGGCTGCAAGTCTTCTCTTTGTATCTCATTTGTAATACTTTCATTTCATTTTATTTTTTGTTTATTTTTTTAAATTTGTAGTAAAACTTATGAAGAAAAAAAAGGGAATTTGTTTACACGTGGGAAATTGAACAATCTACCATCACTAGTCATACCTTGTGTCCTCAATTTACACACATAGTTTGTTCTCTTGACAACTTTAAAACAAATTTATCAAAATTATTTGAATATTTACTTTTTTTTAATGAAGGCGAAATTTTTTTAACTATTTATATTTACTATTTATATGAATAGAAATGTCTATGTAGCAAATTGATGGTTCAACTCTCTCATAAAACTTGATTTATTATTTAGCGGGTTTATTAATGATGTTGACTTATCTATATATATAATAAATTATATATTTATTATTTGAATAAAATGTATATAAATCCTGTAAATAAAAATAACTAAATATTGGATCATGTATATTTTTTTATAAAATAACATTAATTCAACATATTTCCTTTGTTCATTTTTACTTATCATGTTTTGGAGTTTTTTTCTGTTTTTTTACTTGTTACATTAGAAATTTTGTGCAATATTAAATATTTTTTAAAATTATTTTTTAATTTGAATTTACTTGTATAATTTTTAATAAATCACAATCAATTAAGTATTAAATTATATACTCCGCTAATGGAGTTTTAAATAGAGGTATTTTTGTAAAATAATAGAAATTTTTATAAAATATAGATGATCAACTAATTTTAACAAAAAAATTTTAATTGATATAAATTACAAGTAAAAAGAATGAAAAGAGTATTTTTTAAATAAATAAAAAATAAAAAAGAAAGGAAAAAATCTCAATAAAGAAAATACGGAGTAATAAACACTATATAAAATAAAATCAGAGAATTGTTAAATCAGGTGGTAGAGGGCCAGGGATGAAGGCGAAGGCGAGTCAAAGGGAAAGGACCGGTAAGAGCATTGGAGTTTTCCAGTCAAAGGATGACGTGGCACTTTTCAAAAGGTTCAAACCCGAGTGGCGTGGGGCCCTATGCACTCTATGCCCCTTATCTTATTCATTATTTTTCCAATTATTTGATTTTGAACATTAAAAAAAGCCTGAAAAAAACCAGCTTTCCTCTTTTTTTATTTCCCTTTTAAAATTGTCATTTAATTATTTTATTTTTACTGGCGGAGTGCTCCGAGATGTGTGCACTCTCGTACGCCGTGTGGTTTCGGGAAGGGCGTAGACTAGTGGGACCACACTCACACACGGACCCAAACCTGGTTAAGTGTTAAACTCGCTTTAATTATGAACACTATAATACACTCATTACTGCTCTAAATCTTTTTGAATTTCTTTTTATTACCCTTCTTCTGGACATGTTCAGTGCTTTGCCTCAACATGTTCAGTCTTTTTTTAATTTTTTATTTTTGGTATTATGTTGGCAGACCACTCCAGTCCCAATAAAATTGCATGTAAATTTGAAGATTTAACCAATAATAATACAAACAAATGTGACCTTTGGTTTGTATACATAATTTTAATAGTGAAGGGATGGAACAACTATTGAGCAACAATTGAAAGATAAGAGTAGTGAAGAAGTGGAAAGCCAGGGGTTAGGTTCACCTCTCAAGTCACATCAAATACACTGTAATCCCATATTAGGTCCATCAGCAAAAAAAAAAAAAAAATTGCTTCCATGCTCTGAAATTTCTCAAACAAGTTTGGAATCAAAGTTGGGCACATTGCTTTAACTAACTGGATTTGTTTTACTTGTGCCACGACTTTGCTTTCGGAGTTTCTTGATGGGAATCAGTACTCAAAACAAATAATAATAATTTAAAAAAAAAGTAAATTTAAATAATGAAATTTTAGTGATGTAGGTACAATTAATAGATAGTGAAGTTAAGTAAGCCTAGCTTCTTCTATGGATATATATATGCTTCATGGTTGTCACATTAAGAATCCAACATTAATAGTTTTCTTATATTTGCCTTAATAATTAAATTAACTAGTTTAATAACTACGTAGTCACTTAATAATATAACTTCAATCCAATCTCACCTGATTCTCCATTATCCATAATCTCATACACTAAAAGACAACGTAACGGAGCAAACTAAATATCAGTCAAAGTTAACCCCCACTCCCTTCTTAACTCAACTTGCACGTGCGATGATGCGCGAGAGTGACGAGAAGGAGATGACCGGTTACATCCGGTGACCACCCACTTAGGTCCCCACCTCAATAAATGGTAATATTATAATTAATTCATTCATTAATAAAATAAAATAAAATTCATACAAAGACACACGCACATCTCACATCTCTCACTCTCTCTTTCTATCTCTAAAAAACCTCATCCTGAATGCTGGGTGAAGAGCAGATTTTCTCAGGCCTTTCTTTTGTGCAAATCTGAGCTGGGCTTTCTTGGTCTATGATTTCAACTTTTTTATGCTTATTGTTTTCTTGTACATAGAGAGAGAGAGAGAGAGAGAAAGGAAGGAGATGAAGTTGGAGATGGAGATCAATAATGGTGATAACTGGATTTTAGAGAAGAGGAGAAGATTATGAGAGAATGATGATGGTGATGATGATGATGATGTTGATGATGACGATGAGGTTTGGCAGTGGAGCTCCTCCACCTTCACCTCCATTTCCATTTCCTCCTCGCTTTTGAGTGCTGGAGCTTTACTACTACTACTACTACTAGCTTTACCATATCTCTACTCTTCCACATTGTGAGTGGTGTTGGTGGAGAATGCCGCAGTATCAGCAAGTAGCGCATTCATGGAGGTTGGAGGGAAGTGGTGGCCAGATCTTAGATCTGGAGACTGCGGTGAAAGATGGGATACTTGGTGGTGGAGGAGGGATCGCGGCGGGTGGTGGGGAGAAGGTGGATCTGAAGAAGATGATTGAGGAGGTGGATGCGGCGGCGACGGAGGACATCCCTACTGTCTTCATTTGCCCGATCTCGCTTGAGCCGATGCTGGATCCGGTGACGCTGTGCACTGGACAGACCTATGAGCGGCCGAATATCCTCCGATGGTTGTCGATGGGTCACCGGACGTGTCCCACAACGATGCAGGAGCTCTGGGATGATGCGCTCACTCCGAATCGCACTCTTCAGCAGCTCATCCATGCTTGGTTTTCGCAGCGGTACCTCCGGATCAAGAAGCGGTCGGAGGATGTCCAGGGCCGCGCTGCTGAGCTTCTTCAGTCGCTTAAGAAGGTTAAGGGTCAGGCTCGCGTGCAGGCGCTGAAGGAGCTCCAGCGTCTCGTCGTCGCTCACTCTTCCACTAAGAAAACTATTGTCGATTCCGGCGGCGTCCAGTTGCTTTCCTCTCTTCTCGGCCCGCTAACTTCCCATGCCGTCGGCTCGGAGGCGATCGCCATTCTGGTAAACCTCTCCCTCGACTCTGATTCCAAATCCAACCTTATGCAGCCAGCCAAGGTCTCCCTCGTCGTCGATATGCTCAACGAGGGCACCATCGAGACCAAGATCAACTGCACGAGGTTCATCGAGATGTTAATGGAGGAGCCAGACTTCCGTTCCGAGATCGTCTCCAGTCTCAGCCTTCTCGTTGGCCTTGTAAGATTAATCAAAGATCGACGCTTTCCCAATGGTTCATCCTCCGGCCTCGGCCTCTTGAAAACCATATGCGCGCACAAGCAAGTGCGCAGCCTCGTTGTCAGCGTCGGTGCGGTGCCGCAGCTCGTCGAGCTACTCCCTGAATTAACCCCCGATCCACTCGAACAAGCCCTTCAGATTCTCGACGACCTCGCCGCCATCCCAGAAGGTCGGTCCGCATTGAAGGAATGCCCGCACACCATTCCCAACTTGGTGAGGCTTTTGATGAGAGTTTCCGAAGCTTGTACGCAGTCCTCGTTGTCGATATTGTGGGCAGTGTGCAAGCTTGCCCCGGACGAGTGCGCGTCTCTCGCCGTCGAAGCCGGGTTGGCCGCCAAACTCTTGCTAGTTTTACAGAGTGGTTGTAATCCGGCTCTGAAGCAGCGCGCCGCCGAGTTGTTGAAGCTTTGTAGTCTCAATTACACTGCCACTCTTTTCATCTCCAAGTGCAAGCTCACCAGAACCATTCAGTGATCAACTGGGTACATAAAACTACATAACATTGTGTTGCTGGTTTGAGAGTTTTGGGCTCTTCTTGTTGTGTATACTGATTACTGAATGAATACTCACCTCACCATTTCACTATTTCACCATTTCACCATTCAATGAAGAAGAAGAAGAAGAAGAAGATTATGTGGTGAATTGGTTGTGGGTGATAAATACCCAGGAAATGTGGGAATGCTGCTGCTTAAGCTGCTCTTTCAATAAGCATTGTGAGGAAAGGAAAACAGAGGATTTGGTAGCCATTTTTGGTTGTGTCAAAACAACAACTTTCAGTGGGGTTTCATCTTCTGAATTTGGGGCATGTACATCTTTTCTTTTTTCCATGTATTTCATAAATTTCCATAGTGAATTTTTGTTTGAACAGGAGGGAGAATCAGAGAATTACAATTGCTCTTTTGGTTTTTCCAAATTAATTGATTTCCCAAATCCCTCACATCCAGACTTCAGAGTGAGTGGGGAGTGGAAGTTGCTTGTGCTGGTATTGTTTTGCTACTAAATCTTTTGCTTATATGAAAAGTGAGAGATTGTGGTGATGCATAGTAATTGCTACTTTTGGAGTGGTCAGTAGTCACCATTGACTAGAGTCAGTCATGAATAACCCCATTGAGGCTTTATTTTAGAGGAGATCTGTTGACAAGACCAAAACCATTCATGTGGGTAAGATAATGAGATGGCTAAAAGAAAAAAATAAAAGGAAAGGTGGGCTGGCTGGTTGGCTTGACTAGATATTGCCATATGAGAAGATATATACAAAAGAGAAAAGATGAGTGCTTGTGCTAGGTGCAATGGTGGTGCTGATCAAAAGATCAGATGGGTCCTTGTATTGGTGGACCTCCAGTACATTGGGTGGCTGTGATTGACTCATCCCATCGCTTCTGACAGTCTCCAGCTCTCTCTATCTCAATCTCAATCTCTGTTCAATGAATGATTGATCATCTCTAATTATTTAACTCTTTTCTGAGATGGAAAGAAACACTGTGGTAAGACCGGTTCATCATTTTTATCCCTGGTGTGCATTTATAACCAAATTTGAAGCAATTGTGGGCAATTCAAAAGTTGAAAACATCTTAATTTCGTTTCATTTTATTTTATTTTGATGGTGACTGGAAAATTCATGTCGTAGGCCATTTTAATGGTCTTGTCTTGGCGCTGTTTTTGTTTGTGAATGGACCTGTGCTGGGTTCCACCATCTTCTTATATACATACAAGGACTTGGTTTTGCAGGACATGGGTCCTCCATTCCACCTGTGCTTGTTCCCGCAACCAACAACGCTGCATAGTGCTCCCATTCTGCCTTTTATTGGATCCACACATTTCTTCCCTTGTAGTTTTGCTCTCACTCTTCCATTATATTAATAATAATAACTAGTAAATTAGATAGAGTTATCTTGCACAGCCACTTGCTAGTTTAAACTTTTATTTTAAAAAATAAACTACTAATTCTTCTAGTTTAGACTTTAGAGGTGATTGTAGGATGCGTGCCATATTTAATTAGAAGGAAAGTAAGTTACTGCAGTGTAATGGAGTTTGTGTATTTGATTTGTAGCAAATTGAGCACCTAAGTTGAGTTTCTATCAGTATATAATCTATTTCTGATTTTTTTTTTTTTTTAAAGAAGTTGATAAACCACTTTAAATTAAAGCAAACTTAGAGTTATAAAACGAACAACATAGTCCACTAGCAGTGGAGTAACAATAAAACATACAAAATAAAAAAAAAAAATAAAAAAAATAAGGGGCCTCTTCAAAGCCCAAAGGTGCAACAATAAAACATACCCCAAAAAGAAGAACTAGGGGCCTCTTCAAAGCTCAAAATGCTAAAAATAACTAGCCCGTTACCTTATCTAGATCTTCCTCGATCATGGGAACTACAATAGCTTCTACAGTACAAGACCCGATGAACTCCAAACTGCGCCTAACAATAGTCATGGAGTCGTGCAACTTCTTTCTTGAACCCTATAGGACGACTGTGAACCAAGACAAAAGCAATCGATCAAGCTTTAAAATACAAGCATTAGCAGTCAAGGCAATATCATTAAAGTTTAGATCAAAATTTGTAAGTTTTATTTTGGTTAATAAAACCTTAAGTTACTACAGGAAAGTACCCAAGTTAGTTCAGTGTTTTAATATATTTTTCAAAAAGCACCTAGCTTAAAAGAAGTAGAAATTAATATTTTCAAAATAAACAGACTGTATACTTAAAACTAATTCCTCATATTGGTTATCTTAATGCTTTCCTAGTTTGATGCACACTAGCGTGAACTGACTCCCTTGGTAAGAGAAGCCTGACTTTCTTTCAAAAAAAGAGCAGTCACATCCACTCATTGGCGGTACAATCCAATAGAGCAAGAGATAGCCTTAGGATCTTATCAGAAGGCCACATTAACTTTTCTACATTTCCCCTATTATTTTTTTGTTTTATACATATAGACTAGATGTTATTATTATTTTTTTTTAATTTCTCTGCAACATGGTTTATTATATTTTATAAAAGCTTGATCAAATCAAACCAATAGGTATTTAATCAGTGACAATCACCCGAGGCTTTAAGAGTTGTTGGTGTGATAATTTTATTGTCTAAATTCAAAATCTATTAAATCTAATAGTGATAATATTTAAAGTTGTGGATGCTGATTAGCCATTCGAGCCCCATATCACCAATAAAGGCACATGGTCAGATATTCAATTTCCGGTCTTACATATATATGTGTTTAATTGCGTATGCATTTATCATATTTATAAAAAAAACAAACAAGTGGCAGACTTGGTACATGTATGTGACGAAATACACTGCACTGATAAAAGGAGATGTTTTGAATATAATCAGAAGGTGGGCGTGAGACATGTTGCAGCATATAAATGACTTGAGCCATCACAATTTTGGACAAGTATACGGGATACCTGATCCTCTCCGATTCCTATTGGATATGATCATAAAAGAGTATACATACATATATAAATATAAAGTACTAAAATGCCTCTTGTTTTGACATTTGGAGATTGAAATTTAATGTCTAAAATAAAGTTAAGATGTGTTTGATATTAGTAATTAAGAAATCTATGATCCTTCAAACCAAATGTTTTGATGAATTAGAGGTAAAAAATACTACCTGAATATCACCTTAGACACCAAATTTTTTTCATGGAGGTTGGGCAAGATGTTACTTGAATGAAATTAAAATAAAATAAAAAATAAAGAAAGAACTACCAATTATCAAACATGTATATGGATAAGTAATGAGTAGATGTGAGTCAGTGATGCATCCAAAATCAACAAAATAATGATGTGATCTTAATCAATGAATGTCATTTCCTAAAATCTTCAAAAGTAAGCATCATATCATACATGAATGGTGAATAAATTGGAGATCTTAAATTTAGAGAAGGGAGATCTAATGTCTCTATCATGAGAAACTTATAAACGAGAACACATTATATGAGAAACACTAATGGCAAGAATCCAAAGTTTCCCATCACCGGAGAGATTGCACTTCACTAAACGATAGCATTAGTAATATGTTATAGGTCCCCCAAATTTCCACCCTGAGAGAGCTTGGGAAGCATGGGAGGGATGTAATTAAGTGAATAAATATGATCTATCCACAAGTACATTGTAAATGCCAGCCAGATGATCGATGGATATAAGTTATTCACCCAAATAATCAAATATATATGGCTAGAAATAAATAATCGAATCTTTCAATTACTTGATCTACGTTGTTATACTGTGATTATTAAAATTGCTAATATGTTTCTTTAGTGGTTTTCTGCCACTATAGGACACCAACAACAATCTCTAAATGAAACTTCCCAAAAGATAAATCGATCACTCAAGCGTGCTTCAGATTGTCCCAGTGATTCTCTCACAACGTTGGACACCACCACGGTACCCTCAGTTGGGAAGTGATTCACCCCAAATCCTCTTTGTGTAGCTTTGACACCTTCTGGAGCTCTTCGTATTTCAGCTGTGGAGTCTTCCTTTTTTTCTTCTCTTTTCGTTTGTTTCCTTCTGGTTATCTTGAAAATGCATGACTGCTGGTGATGACTTTCTAGTCTATTTGGTTTAGGACTGGCTCCTTTATTTTTCTTTCAGTTTTTTTTTTTTTTCTTCTGTACCTATTCTTATTACTTGAATAAAAGTATGGCTTATCCATTTATTGAAAAAAAAAAAAACTTATTAGGCATTTGATCTGTTAATTTAGTTGTGCCTTGACAAATGATGAGGTTCTTTCTAAGCTTTAGCATTCCGACATTGCCACAGATTTTTATATATATATATATATATATTTATGTATTAGGAGAGACTCAAACCTTGTACCATTATGTATAGATGCATTGGACTCAAATTACGGTGAGATGATTTTTCCATCACTTCATACATGCAATGTATTCTTTTTATCTAATAATTAGAGGCTCACTTCACTACTACATGCACTTCTTCCCACTTCTGACTTCCGGGCTTGATTCATATGCTATGTCTTTTGTTGTTTTGAGTCATGCCATAGATCTTCTTCTTCTTCTTCTTTTTTGACTTTTAAATTAAGTAATCATCTATTTATTGTATTTATAGAAAACTTATTCAATCTATTCCCAGACCAACATTAGCCTGTGTGCGATGTCAAACAACAATACTGACATCATTTTGGCAGCTGACAAGACAACTTCTGCAACAGCAAGCAGCACAGTGAACAAGTTTTCTTGTCTCAGTGCATAAATCTAACAGGATACATACAATCGGCAAAATTTAGACCCATATCTTTCTCTCTTGACATTCAATTTTGTGAGAAATATTTGATACAGGAACATTAATGTTTCCGCTGAAATATATAGGTGTGTATGTTTATGTATATATATTGTTTCCAGACTCTTGCCTTTTCATTTTCAAAACTTGATTAAAGCTCCATTGTCTATGACCTTAAGTTTAAGATTTTTCTCAGTTATAACACGGCAACATGAACTCATGTAAACAGCCATCTTGCTTTCCAATGTACTCCATGAATTGCTTTGAAGAAGAGGCCTAACATACATGTGAAATAGCAATCAATGTTTTTTGTTTTTGAGAATGTCAAGAAGTCATGGGCCTTGTGGCAAAAATGAAAAACTATCTACTAGCATTTTGTTTATTTAATATTTTTTCAAAAAAAATAAAAAAAAACTTAACCATAAACTGTTAGTGGATTTTTTTTTTGTATTTCTTCGTATTTTTGCCCCGATTGTCTATCTACTTTATACCGTAACTTTTTATAATGTATGTGATTTATCTATTTTGTTTTTAAAAATCACTCAATCAGTACCATCACAACAATGGGTGAATGGTAGAGAAAATTTAGAAATGTGATAATGTTTTGTGGAAAGTCTAGGATACATTTATTGATCATATGTCATTTAAATAATTTATTATATTTTCTTTATTCTATAGTTGATCTAATTATTGTAAAAACATATGTGGAGCAACATAATTTCTAATTGTATGCATGTGATTACAAAAAAATTTACTATTATTTCGTTTGATTTTTTTTTTATAAAATACTTTTTATAATTAGGATTTTTCATTGTAATTCTCCGTGCTTCCAAAATAATAAAATTAGATCTTTATCAAGCTATGTGATTTAGTTAGATAAAAAATATATGAACACATGCACACTTTTAATATATGGAAGAGAAAATTAATGATTTCTTAAAAAACTCCTAATGGCATTTGTGATAGCAATATAGAGATAACTAATGACTTTCTAATGGGACAAATATAGAGCAAAGGGGACAAATACAGAGTAAAGGTGCCAAATGTTGAGACAAATACAAAATAAAGATGTGGAAGAGCAATGAGAGTCCACATATATAATTTTTTTTTAAAATTTTATTAAACTACCGTGTGATTTGCTTTTTTATTAATTTGGGTGGTCTAAATTATTCAAAAAAATGTGTCAAAACATCTAATTCCGTTAATTTAAATTATTATTTTTTATTATTTATATTATTAAAATATATACTAATTAAAAACTATTGAAGTTTACCTCTGATTATAACTTAAATGATTTTTAAAAAATATACAAATAGATATGAATGATTTTTACTAATATATGCTTTACTAATGTAAAAGAGAGTAAAAAGTTAAATTTATATTTATTTTTATACCATAGACGAGGTGAAGCATTTAATATTTTTTTTACAAACAATTTGGGTTACGAGCTACTAAACCATAACCTCAAATTAATAAAAAGACAATTCATGAAATTGTTTGTAAATTTTTTTTTCCAATTTTGATCACTGAGATAGTTGCAAAATATGGATCTTTAAACAAATAAAGCGGCATTATTTTATCTATTTTCAGACCAGCCTTTGTTGATGATGTTGACTGTTCCTAAATGGTCAAACTCTCAGTATTGTTCTGGTCACCGTTCAAGATGTCAGTCTTATTAGACTTTTAAATTGGTTTTATATTCATAATTATACATTTATATATATATATAATTAAATTACAACCTGGCCAAAAAAAGGACGTGTTCATGCACTATCTGATGATGTTTTAGTTGAACTTAGGTCCCATGAAACATTTAAAAAAGTCCTTTTCAATTAGTAAAAAAATAAAAAATCTTTTATTTGAGTACTTATCCTATGGAGGCCGAATTGATATTTATCCATGACGTCCTCCAGTGCATCACCTTTTTTTTTCAAAATTTTCATTATTATTTTTTTTGCTTATTACAGAATAATATGGGTTCTGTAAATCATTAATAATAAAATTAAAATCATGCATCTATTCTCTTAAATTACCAGTGCTTCATTTTATTTTTTATCATATTATATATATAATAACTACTAATATTCGGTAATTATATTTACATTAGAACACCTAAAAGTCTATAGTTTTTTTACAATAGTATCCAACCCCTGTTTTACACGAAGATTGTGAAATAGACAAACAAATACCGTTATATTCAAGTTATTGCGGCTTAACAACTCCTCAGAGATTATCTTATAGGGTGAGCTAATTGGTGTGATAGTAATGACTTGCATCTATGTCAAAAATGATATATCAAAACACTATAGCCCTATAATAGTAGATCTCCCCAATTTTGTAACGTTTGAAAGATAGAAAATACAATTCCTCACATAAATGGTGGAACCATGAATATTTGGTAGGAGACTAAAAACAAAGTATATAAAAAAAAAATTCATCTAACAAAACAATTATCTCTGATAGAAATAATGTGAAAATATACCAATAATTTGAATATATATATATAAACCACAATTTGAACATTTTGCCATTGTTGGTACTTAATGTTTGAGATAAATAAGTAAGGGAAGGTAGTTGCATCTACCAATGATGTCTAGGTCCTTGAAGAGCGAAAAAGATGTACATGATTTTTCTATTTTCTGAAAAGAATAAAATTAATCTCTTAATATAGGCAACAAAACTATAATTTATTTATAAAAAACTGTAATATATTTGATGTGGCATCTCATGAACTTTTTTTTTTTATTTTATAAATTAACATACAATTTTAAATCTTTATTAAAATTTCTATAATTTTTAAAATAGAAAACTCCAATTTAAAAATAAAAGTCACAAACAAGATTTGAACATCCACACTAACATATAACAAGCCCTTAAACCATACCCACTAACTATTCAAATCCATCCATATTTTACATTTAGAACATTTACATTAATCATTATGACATTAGTCTAAATGTAAAAAAACTCTTATCTTTCAAATATGGGTAGTTTTGCCGAGCTGAGGGATGGCTTAAGCCACTCTCGCCTCCCATGATTTCGCCTCTACTCACACAACAAACTAATAAATAATAAATATACAATATTTTTACAAAATTACATAGTATTTATGCAGTAAAATCAAGCACCACCTCTCAACTCAAGCGTTCCATTGCGCCATACAGTGTATGGCTAAAGCTCATAAACTTTATACATAATCAACGCAACAATGTCCAACATCAATCCTTTTCATTGAGAGAAACATAGCTTTCACTGACATTACCCCACACAAATGAACAAATTTCAACTCAATAATTCAAAACCATAATTAAATCATTAGACCACTAACCAAAAGCATTAATCATCCCCTATTCTAATTATCTCCTTAATCAGAGTCTAATCTTTAATGTTAAAGTACTAGCTACAGACACAGTTGAGGAGTGACGACGGGCGGCGGGGCCATATAAATAGCCACTTATTTTGACCATTTAGCCACGTGGGCGACGCCCTAGCCGCCACGCTGACGTCTAATCACAACCCTATATAAACTAACAAACACCCTCCCATATCCTGCCCAACTGTCTCACCAAACTAACTCCAAGCTCAGCATACCCAAAACCCAAAACCCAAAACCCAAATGGACTCATCTTTCCCTCCACTCTCTCTTCACCTTTACACACCGGAAACACACTCTCAACCACCACGTCCAACACCACCACCACCACCACCACAAGCACAACCACAGCCACACTTCAGTTCAACACTTCATTCCATTAAGAAGCCGCCGGTGAAGTCTTGGCGCCGGCCGGAGCAACCACCTCCAAGAGTTTACCGTGTTGAGCCACGTGGATTCCGTAAACTGGTGCAACGACTCACCGGCGCACCATCAAGACAAGCTGGGTCACGGCCTCTTAGAGACACTGCACCGTTGCCGGCTCCACTTGAGTTGGCACCCAGACCTTTGCCCCAGCCTGTTCAGAGCCAAGTTGAGCTTGGTGCTGGTCCTTTGCTGGATAACAATGGCTTCATGGGGTTCAATATCTCTCAGCCGTTTTATTCTGGCTGGTGTTTGTCTCCATTACTCAGCCCTGGAACTTTGTCTACTTTGGACCATGGCAGCAGCCCTATACTTTGAGGATATATATACTTAATTAGCATTCACTGGCGTTTATTTATTGTATTGTATTATGCTAATTAATGATCAGCTTCCTGTTTACTTAGGAAGTTAAGATTACAATGTATTATTGCATATTGCTAATGTTGTTTTATTAGAAATAAAATTGTAATATTGCTAAACTACGTGCATGTAATGAAATGTCTCACAGGTAAAAAAGGATTAATTATTGTATGGGCTTGATGAGAATTCAAATCGTGTACGTACTCTAGCTAACTACTTGTCGCAATGAAAAAGGATAAAGAGAATGATGCATTGTCAAAGTTTTCATGTGATAAAAGTCTAAATGATTTAGTTACCCACTTGAGTTTTGTTTGGTTGCAAGTGTGAAGTATGTGCTAGTGTTCACATGTTACCTGGTTGAGTCACATATAAATATATATATTTAGTTTGAAAACCGGAGAATATGGAGAAAAATTCGGAGAATTTTCTTTTGTAACAGCTGTTCCCTTTCCAATATGAATTTGGTGTTGAAGATCAAGTCAAAAGGGATTTTTATATGTTATAACTTACTACAAGACATTCATTTAAAAGTTTTTCTTATAATGTTTAAGTTTTTAATTTTTTATATCACAATCTTTCTCTAGAATGTCATTATTTCTTTCGCACATAATTATTATATTCCTCTTAATTATATTCCAAATTTTTTTAATTAATAGATTTGAATTTCTTCTATTTTACTGTATTGTTTTAATGTAAATATTATTGTCAAATTAATTTTATTGATGCATTAATTTATTTTAATTTATCATAAATTAAGAATGATAAAACTACAAAGACAGAAGGCAAGGTCTGGATTGTTTTTATTTACAATGTATAAGTAATTTTTCTTATAGTTATGTTGCACGTGTATTTTATTTTTGCTAGATAAAGCTCAAAGAGATTATATGGTTCACGACAAATCAAAGAGCTTGGGCCAACTTAAAAGCAGAAAATCAGTTGCAAAATCATAGAAGAAATAAAGTCACAATTACATCAAAATCAATCAAAACTTTTGGTCATAATTGATAATGACTAATATTCAAATTTAACCATGTCACACAATTATAAACCCCACAAAAGAAAAACAATGAACTACTAAATAAATATATATAATAAAATATAATCGGAGGTTTTTTTTTTAATAAAAGGGATAAACCACACTACTTCATTTAAAGGAAAAAAAAATAGAACACAATAAAACGACTATAAAGAAATAATAACAAATAAAAGAACGAAATCAAACACAATCCACTAGAAGTAAACACCAAGAGTCACCGGTTGGTTAGAGGGAATGGGAATATGGGAATGGAGATAGAAATAGAGAAGGGAGATTGAGGATGGGAACAAAAGTCATGTTTGATTTCAGTGAATGTGGATAGAAATAAGAGAGAGTATAGGAGAAAATTTTAGTAAAATTATTTTTGTACTCTCTAATATTTTAATTAAATAATATATATTAATTGCAAAAGAAACAATTAATAAATAGTTTCAATTTCTATAAAAAAAGTTTAAATAAGTTATTGATGTATTTATTTTTTCTAAATAAAAATTTTAATTTAAACATTTTAATTAATGAATACAATTTAATTATTTTTATTTAAAATAAACAAATGTTAAAAATTAATTACTTTTAAATCACTAAAATTTTAATAAATCTAATATTTCAAAAATAAATACAAACAACAGTAGTGAGATTTTTAATTTCCATCCAAAATATTATTCAAAAATTTAAAAATCCGCTCAAAATATGACATCCATTCAACAAGAGGCACGTGTACATATAAACTTAAAAGAGTGGATTGTATTTTTAGCTTCCAGCGTTTGGGCTTTAGCAGCATTCATACATACTGTGGGCTCATTTTAGATTGCTGCCCAAAATTGTTAACCATTCACTAAACGACACGTGTACAAATTTCAAATCTAAAGTGGGGCCCAGCTTGGTTTCGGATTTAAAGAAGCACGTCCCCTTGCCGGAAATCGCTTGATGGCGTGGTGGGCGAGGTCGCTTTCCACCGCCACCATGGCCGCCGACGACGACGATCCCGAGGCCATGGCCGGCCGCCATGAGAGCTACCACACAAACCTAGAGAAAGGAGGAGGAGAAGAAGGATCGGAGTGTTCCACCCGTGGAGTCAAAGAGGACCTCACGGAGCTCACCAAAGCCCTATCGCGCCAGTTCTGGGGCGTCGCCTCCTTCCTCGCACCGCCGACTTCGTATACCTCCGCCGTTTCACTGCCCTCCTGCCATTCGGACCCAGCTGAGGTCTCAGAGTCACAGCGAATCGCCGGGATCCGGAGCGATTTCGCGGAGATCAGCGGGAGGTTTAGGAACGGGATCTCTAGGATCTCCAGTAACAAGGCAGTCACTGAGATATCGAAGATCGCATCTAGTTTTCTGCCATTTGGCTCCGATGATTCGGAGGACGAGCTTGGAACGAGTGAGGGAGGCTGGGCAATTGGGGTCACTGCTGAGGTGCTTGCGTTCGCCAGGAACATAGCGATGCATCCGGAGACATGGCTGGATTTCCCTTTGTACGAGGATGAAGAAGAACCTGATGGTTTGCTCTTGTTTTCCTCCTTTTTAGTTTTTATTTATTTATTTATTTATTTGGTGGCTTTTGTTGATACCAGTGAATCAAATTTAGCTTTTTATTCTGAATTGTGATTAGTTATTAGTAAATTTCTGATTCAATTGCGTTCATTGCACTAAACTATTGGCATTAGTTTGAATCAGTGGGGTTTGGATTGCTGGGAATTTCGCCAGTGTTATACACTGCTCTGGCTTATTTTTTGAAAAGGTTGTGTTTTGATGTTTTTGTCTTTATTTTGGGTTATTGTATTTACTTAGTTATTTGAGGATAGCGTGGTTAATAATTTATTATAATAATAATAATAATAATAATAATAATTATTATTATTATTATTATTATTATTATTGTATATCATTGAAATTTTAGTGTTGGTTGGACGTCCTAGATTGAGAATTTCTGGTATTGATAATGAGATTTCATGTTAAAGTATTAAGTCGTGTTTGTATTTCATGGTAAAAGTAAAATTGTAAATGGTAGATATGGGAGATTCTAGTTTATTCGAGGTTCTATTGACCTTGCACACAGTCACTTTACCCTGATTATTTGCACTGAGTAATTGATTTTTACAATTAGATGTGAAGTTTAACGTTGAAGTAGTACATAGTCCCTCAAAAATGTATTGAGTGGGAAATTATATTAGTTCTTTAGTTTGATGGGTTGAGACCACTTTAAGACTTCATAGTCTTGAAAGAAAGTGAAAAGATGGAATTCAAAATCGAAATAAGTTGGGTTAGTTTTATTTCAAACCTTAACTGGCCTTAAACCATATGCTTTAGAGAATTTAGTAAGGGGATGCATCTCAATCGGAATTAATTTTTACAATATGAATTGGTACTTTGTGTTTTATTCTGATGCTTCCTTTAAGGCCTTATATTCGGATTTGACATGTACTGAATGTTTCTTGAAATAGGTTTAGTAATACTTGATTTTGACACCCCCAACCTTAGCTTAGCGATTGGCAGAGCTTTGATGGTTCCCATTTACATGTCACATTCTCCCCTTTATATATTCAATGCAAAATTTGAAGTATGAATTAAATTAGGATTTGTTCAAATTTGAGTAAACCCAAGTTCCTTGGCTATAGTTTGGTAAGTTTTGAAGGAATAACTATCTCTTGCAACATCTATTGGGAGTGGTTTGAGATTGAGATGAATGACTAACTAGTATTATACTAGAACGAAGCAGAGAAATGCTTAGAGCATCATTTACAGCCTTGTTTTGGTGTTCGTTTTGAAATTTGCTTAGTAATCCTTGTTCTTGCAGATTTTGACATGTCTGATGCCCAAGAAGAGCATGCCTTGGTTGTTCAGCATCATGAACCAAGGCTGGCCGCTCTGAAAATTGAGCTTTGCCCGACCCATATGAGTGAGGGATGCTTTTGGAAAATCTATTTTCTGCTTCTGCATCCTAGACTTAGTAAGCATGATGCTGAACTTCTATCAACACCTCAGGTATGTGGGCTTGTTACTCGTTTATATCCATACAATATAAATTCTAACCAAAACCAATCCCATGTTATTCGGTTGTTCAGATATTAGCAGCTTATCTGATGATTTGATAACTATGGTGAACTTGTGTCATTTTGTTTCTCCTTGTAAATGTTTGGTCAAGCTTTTTATTTCTCTACATGTCCTGAAACATATCACTTGATTGTAAATATCAAACATCGAACCTTTATCTTGTCAAACATATTCTTTCTCGTCCACTTGGGCTTTTAAGCGGAAGGGATGAGAATCCATTAATATTACCTAGCTGACCACATTACTAGTCAAGCAAAATGCATTCAACATTATGCCATATAAATTATATTTGTGACATGCTCGTTGTGTAATCCAGTCATCTGGTTAGAGATTGACTGTATTATTTTAACTACCGTTTGAATTAAGAATCCAGGCTATCTACTTCTGTTCAAATGAAAGGCATTTCATAGTTTTTGGTTTACATGTCATTTAGTGTTTTAATTGGTCTGTAACTTGCACAGGTTGTGGAAGCCCGAGCAAGATGGTTGCAAGAATTGCAAAATCAGTCAAGGCCAGAGTTTTTGAGAACCAGTGAAGGTTTAGCTTTCAAAAAAGAGGGTTTCGGTTCATTTTTACCTGAAGAGAAATTGTCAACACAAGATTCATCAAGCACTCCTTATGCACAAAGACCCTTGTTGCCTGAACTTGGAAAAGCCTCCAGTTTACCTATCACTGACTTTGTGTCTGAAAAACACCCAACCAAGATCATGGGGATAAATAGTATTGATAAGTCGGTGATTGTGAAACAGTCACAAGTCCGAACTGGAAATAAATGCCTTCCTTGTAGTGCTTCCGAAAACTCTATCTATGGTGATGATGATGATGATGAGGATGAGTGGCCTGAAGAGGAGACTGGGGAATGTAACAACTCACGTTCTAGGAATATTACCTTAAGAATTGAAGATGTCTCCTTCAGTGATCTTGAGGATGAGGATGATACTTAGTGACATTTAGTGAAGATATCTATGTACAGTTTCCCCCATGGGCTACTCTTATATTCTAGCAAAGCAAGCACATCCTGACCAGTCTGCAGCAGAAGGTAGTTGAAATACTTGTGCTTCTGAAACGCTCCCTGGATGCTTGAAGGCAGTGATCAGTGGCCCAAAATTTAGCCAAAACAATCTATGGCATTCTCCAGGTGGATCGAAAAATGAGATTGTCACAAGATTTACATAACAGATGGTATTTACAATATAAAAAGGAGCATAAGAAAGGTCTATTTTGCTAGCTGCCCTTAATATTCACAGAACTGTTCACAAACTATTGCCAAATAACAGAAAAGGTGTCCTCTTTGTAAGCCTTCCGAGCCTGCTCAACCATGCCTTTGTCTCATGATCTAATGGACCCAAAGTTGGAGAGACGCTCAATGTGATACCAGAGCAGACTCCCTAAAGATAGTCTCGGCTTCTCTTCACTGCTAGCACTGCTACCATCACCGTGGTTCAACGAGGCTAGGTTGTTGTTAGTGCTGATACGACGAGACTGCATTGGCGATAAGCCCTTCACCTCCAGATCAACACCGGCACCAATCTGCTCTCGCAACGCCTCCACCCTCCTTTCATCCACCACTCCCCCGCCCGACGCATCGGTCACATAAAATGATCCCACCATGGTCTGCCTCTGCAATCTACACTCTACCCTTGCCAAAGACAACCCATTCTCTCGTATTGCTCTTGTGATCTCTGCTATCAATCCTACCCTATCTCTCATGCAAACATCCAACCTCATTCCCTACATACACATTAACACATTAATGATCAAACTACCAAAAAAAAAGCAAACAATCAATAAATAGACAATCCAATAACAAAACTTCAACTCACATGAGATACCCTGCGTTCAATCGCTGCTACCAAACACCGAGTAACTCGTCGTCTCTCCACCTCCGCATCCATAGTACACCCATCTACTCGCCGGATATAATACTCCTGCAAAGCAACAGGTCCATGAGAGCTAACAGCAGCATGAAACACAGCATACTGCATGTCCGTCAATGCACACACAGTATCAAACAACAACTTGGGCCTGTCTCTACTCCTAACATTCACAACTGAATACCCCCTCTCCTTCCAACTATCCACTGACACTTGTGTCACCATCCTCGCCGCACCTGATCCAAACCCCATAGACTCCTTCTTTCTCTCCTCAATGTTAACCTTTGCAAACTGGTCCCCTTCAACCGGCAACGGCAAGGGACTTTCCTCATAGTCCCCATCCTCCAGCATCAACTGGTGCAACCTTCGCTCACTATGGACTCGACCAGGAGTAGGCCCACTTAAACTAACATGCATTTTCTCACCGGGCCCACGATGGGCCCCCACTACACTCCCAACCTGCTCCTCCACATAGCCCAAACGTTCACGGCTTACAATGGGCCGGGAGGAGGTGGTGTCCACAAGAGTCATGATGCAAGCAGCACGTGAGTTGTGTGTCCATGCCTGGGTGGACAGCACGTGGCAATCTAGCTCAACGAGCACGGCGGAGACCTCCGACAAGAGCCCTGGCCGGTCCGCCGCCGTGAACTCCAAGACCGTGTGTTCTGCCGCCAGGTGTCCTGGGCCCACCAGTCTCCCTAGACAAGTCCTGACCTCTCTGGCACTCTCTTTCCTCCCAACAACCAGCGACTGCATTACATCTAAACCTTTTTTCAGATTCAAATAACAATGATGATACTTATATATATTATAAAAAAAATAAAAATAAAAATTGGAAATGGACTGACCTGTTGGATATAAAGGATGAGTGATTGGTCGGTCAGCTTTTTCCCTTGGTGGTCCGTCACGTGGAACACTGTATTATCAACCATGCCCATCACCATCACCATCATCATCAAATATAACAAGTGTTCAAAAACCAAATTAAAACAAATAGAGAGAGAAAAAAAAAAAAAGGACTTGCCATCCATGAGCCATCCACCATCAGAGGAGATGTAGGACTTGGAGATCACAAGATCCAGGTCAGTGAGCACCTGGACCATCTCCAGAAGTATCCCAGGCCTATTTGCACTGTCCACCTTCATTCATACATTCACAAACCCCCATCAATCATGTCTATATATATATATATATTTGTACCCAAAGAGAGAAAGAGAAGAGGTAGTACCTTGACAAGAGTGCAATCATGGCAAGTCTCGTTGTCTATACACACCCTGACATAGTCATATACACCATGAAATTAAGCAGCACAAAAAGACAGATGAAAGAGAGTTGGTTCTGAAAAAAAAAACCTGGGTGATTGAATGCGTTCAATAAGAGAATCAAAATCCGGGTCAAAGTATGCTCCACCACCACCACCACCACCACCACCAAATCCATCCCCCAGCGTCATCCTCATCCCTGTTAACATTACCAAAATATTATAAATAATCCAACTTCCTTTTTTTAGAAACAAACATAATTGTTTTTCTCCTTCTTAAAAAAAACAAATCTTGTGCAATATTAAACAGCAAATCAAGGAATATCTACACCATAAATGCAAGGAAAAAAAGAAAAACTTTGAAACACTGACCTTGTAAAGAGATGAAGAAGAAGAAGAAGAAGATGAAGGAGGTCCGTGAATACACAAAGGCAATGAGGTAGCAATACTTATAATAACCATTGATTGAGAGACAGAGAAGGATGGTGTCATACATGGCAGCAAGAGCCACGTCGGCATGGTAACACGACACGTGCCATGGGCCCACTAAGTGCGGCGGCTCGGCGCCTAGAGACCCGGACACGTGTGCGTTGACGGGGTGCTAATTTTCTCCCCAGTTAGGGTATTCAAGAAGCAATCTCCACCGTTCAATTTGATAGTCATCCAAGTTAATCATTGGATACAACTACAAGAGATCTAATGTGGAACGGAAAAACTATTAGTATATAAATTAAATTATATAAAGTACATATAAATCATCAAATATAATGCAGAGTGTCCATCTTCTTCTTATTTTTTTTTCATTTGTTTTTTATTTTATCACTTGAGTTTTCAATATGTTTTATTATTAATAAGGTACAGCGCGTATGTCGCCATTGGTACTTATCAAAAACGTTGGCAATTTCTCTTTTGTAACCATGCATTGTAAGGATATTGAACTACCTAAACAAATCTTTTCTTGTCGTTTTATATAATGTGTTTGCAAATTATTTATTAATTTTTCATGCTTTTATTTTAAATTTTAAATGTTCAAGACCATCATTCGGTTTTGAAATGGGTATTAAATTCAGTTCTTTAAATTAAAAACATGTCATTTTGGTTTTTATTTTAAGATTAGCATTGACATTGACATTGACGTTGATATTGACATGTTCTTATAAAGGATCATTGAGTATGAAGCAATATATCTCAATTAGAAGACCACTATTTCTAATTATTTATTTATTTATTTAACTTAATATTGTATTTTTGTAATAATTCCTTTGAAAATTGAGCCATGTTTTTTTTCCTCCCATCTTGATCCTTTTTAAGAAAGAAGAAACAAGTATAAGTTCAATTTCCTCAAGGATAATTTAATCTCTAATGACAAAGTTGAACATGTTTTATCTTTAAAGAACATTCTACTTTCACTCCGCACCTTAAAAATCTAAGTGATTTTAGCACTAACCAAGCAATTGCAAATGCAAATTAAAAAAATCTTAGTTTTTTTTGGTGTCTCACTTTTCTTTATTTGCAATATTCACTTTTTATTTTAATTATCCACTATTATTCAATATATATATATATATATATATATATATATATATATAGGATATTATTATTATTAGCAGTAGTAGTTGTTGGCATTCATATCCGTTGGCAGGGCATAGAGGCTTGCAAATGTAAACAAAAAAGCTATCCTTGACCATCTTTAATTGTAATAAGATTATCCATGACTATCAATACCTGATGAGGGATTGAGTGTGTGAAAACCTTACCTTTTTTTCAGGATTAGATGCATGAATGACTTGTAACTATATCTTCAACTTATTATAGTTTAATAAGACAGCAACCACAGATTACTGAATTGATTCAAAGAAGAGATTGTGGGACTTACATTGTGGAGCAAGCATGCTTATTGCCTTAATCTCTAATCATGACATTGTGAAAAAATTGGACAACAGAATACAGTTAAATGTAAAAGAAAATATAAAACAAAAAAGGTCAAGAGAAGTCTGAAATTTGCAGACTCAGGTGGGGTGAGCCGAGTGGTCTCAGATGATCTAGCTTTGTGCGGGCTAGATTTGTAGAGTGCTTCCCCCTGAGTCTCCTAGAGACCTCTGGATTTCATCTTAGGAGTGGTTTTTTGTTTTTTTGTTATTTGTTCTCTCTGTTGTTCCTCTTCTAATATACTCTGGGCTATGTTTTGCTTTTGTTCAGTTGTTTCAGTCAATATTTTAAAAATCGGACCGGTTATTGACCAAGTTAGGCAACCGGTTTACGGTCCAACAGGTTCAACCGGATTTAATATTTTTCATATAAATAAATTTTTAAAAATTAAAAAATTAAAAAATAAGTAAAAATTAATTAAAAAATTAATTAAAAAATAAAAAAATACAAAATTACATATTGCAAAGTTATATTACCTTTATAAGGTCACAAAATGTTAACTCTACATAAAATTGAATTTTTCAAAGTACAAATATATAAGGATACAACCATACAACAAATATTCAAAAATAAATAATTAAATAAAATATAAGTATACATCAATAACAACAACAATAAAAACAACAATAAAAAATGAGGAATAAAATAACATACAAGTATATAATATCTTTCTTTTTGTTTTTTAGGGTTTAGGGTTTAGGGTTTATCCGGTCCAGTTTTTACAACATTGGTTCAATCGTTGGTGACTTGCATCGTCGTTGGCGCCATGTGTTGTTGCCTTAATATGTAATTGCTTTGTTTTCAAATAATTGTGATTTATTTACTTTATAATAAATAAATAAATAAATAGATGCATTCAATTTGCACTTTTATTGATGTTTTTCGGCTTAACTTTTCAACATAATCCTTTCTTTGGTGGCAGTAACATTGATACATAGTATCAATTGGTCCCATGATTCTATTTTATTTTTTCAGTGGGACATATATGATCATGCCAATTGTTTTTGTTTGTGTTGATGGCAGACATTACTGACTAACAATAGTATTTTTTAATTAGATAAGAGGTGAAAATAAATAATAAGTCTGAATTGACATTCGGTTAGCATTAAACATTTGAAGTGAATAAAAAAATAGTATGGTTGCTGAAAATATACATTCCCAAGGAACTATAAGACACAAAAGAGATGCTTTGTGGCATTGCAACATGTCAAAGCACAGAAAGAGATAAAAAAAAATCAATAAAGTGAAAAGTTTAAAGAGCACATTGGCTTTTAGTGATAGTGTTCAATTTCAATTAATTAATTAAAGATGAAGCACTGAATTCAATGTGTGTAAAGTTCTTTATGCAATCTCAACAAAGCAGACAGCTATCTATCTGGAAAATAATTAAGTGATTTACTGAAAAACATGCATATAAATTTACTGAAACAGATTGAAAACAAAAACAATGAAAATAAAGACAAACCCAACTGCTTTTTAAATGATTAAAAACTTAAAGTAAGTAACAAATAAAGGGAAAGACAGACAACAGTGTGATGACTTTCAATGAGTAAAGTGAATAGTGACCAAACTACAACAACATGTGCATGATGTTTGAGGTCATGATATGTAAGCAAAAGCATCAAGCTAAAGAAACCAAATTTTGCAGTTGAAGAAGGGAAGGAAAAGAAGTTCATAAGCATGACATCATTCAATCCACTAAATTACTTTTCTATCTCTCTTTATCACCTTTTGTGGGGCTCAATCTGGGAAGGAACTTCATTCTAGCACGCAGGGACTCCATGAAAACTCACTTATGAAAGAGAAAAGTGAATAATTAGAAGAACAATTCAAGTGACTTGATCTTCAACTATAACTGTCATCTTCTTAACAAGAAGAGTTAGATATTTCATTCTCTTCTCATATTAAGAATTGAAGGTTTAAAACCCTCTCAACTCAAAGATTGACAGTTAAATTTTTGTGGATTGACAGTATTTATTCTTTAAAAAAAATATTGAACTAAACTAGGTAATTTTAAAAAAAAAACTAAGAAAGAAAAAATTTGCAAAATTACTTTAGATATGCATGGGATTGTGATTGTTGTTTTAAAGTAATTTTGTGTTTTTTGGCTTCTATATGTTATCTACTTTGCAGTAAAAGCAATTGTTTTGGGTGTTTTAACAGAGTTGTGGTTTAAAAACTTTGATTTTTTTTTGGTTTTAAGGTTTGCATAGCTGCATGACACTTGTTATGAAATTGATGTGCAAATAAAGACAACATTTCGTACATTGGTTTCATGCCACATGTTCTTAAAGTGATTTAATAATGAAGATGATATTTCAACCATAGCTCCATTTCACCGTGAAATTACTTTCATTTGTCAAACGAGAGGTTGGGAGATCAAACTTCTTGTCCTAATATTATTGATTGAGTTGAATGTTTTTGTCTACTTTATCAAAAACAAAAAGCAATTATTTTCAAATGTAGTTTTCAAATTTTCTTAAAAGATAATTAATTAATTTTTTCTTAATAAAAACAAACAAACCACTGCTTAATTTTGTTAATTAATTAAAATTTCCTAATAATTAAATAAATTTCAATTTTGATAAGGGTGAATTAAAATCTTTATCTTTTGTGTTTTTTTTTTATAATTCTAAGGAGTTTAATTTTCCGTTAATCTCAAAATACGTTTCTAAAATGTTAATACATTGTGAGATAATAATTAATAATCACTACAAGTAATTTTGATTTTCAATAAGAAAATTTCTTAATTAGTTAAAGATTGAGAAAATAAACACAATTTTGATCACATAACTTTAAAAAAATTATCCAATTAGCTTAATTAATTTTCTTTTGCAAATTATACTAGATTTTGAAAAATATTTTTTTATTCTTGCCATCAAAATCAAAATATCTACCTCTTAATGCGCGTGCGTGTGTGTACATATATATATATATATATATATATATATATATAGAAAGGGTTTGTTTGCGCATCAATCATGATAAAAAAAACTGTTATTTTATAAACATATTTTGTTACTAATGACCAAGCGATTTTATTGGTAGTCTGGTCTTAATTAGAACATTTTATAAGTAGAGATATATTTTTGACGTATGAGTAGTAATTGTTTGCTGCTGATCTCAGCATCTATATATGCGTGGGTTCTGCCCCCAATTGCTCTATTGATTTTTGCTATTCATCTTAATCTTATATAAGAAAACCAAATATTTAAGTTATTAGCAAGTCTGCATCTGAGAAGGTGACAATCGGCGAGAAAAATACTGCTGAATCAATGATTGCTAGAGTTTCAGATGCTAGATCATCACTCATCATGGCACCTTTAAGAACTTTGAAGAGAGCGGGTTTTTTTATTTCATGATCAGCTTGAGTGAACATTCATGTCTTTTTTAGCGGCCTAGCCACTCATCTTGATAAAAAAAAAATTTATCACCTAAAAAAAATCAGTCTCTTAAAACAATTGCTTCAATATTTGCATAATAGAGATGGCATGAAACATGCTTATTTTTTTATATGAAGGAACTTTCTCAACATGTTGTACTCTTATCCTGCCATCATCTCACCGGGACGTGAACATCATAAAGAAGGCTATGCTAATAAACCAAAATCACGTTGATAGCTGCACGGAACACATGCTATTAGACTTATTTCCCATTTTTCATTTGTTTTTTACTATAAAAAAAACCTAAAATAAAAGTTTTTGTTTCCTTTCTTTCTTTGATGTTTAGTTGTACTTTTCTTTGCTTTTTTGTCTGTTCTTCTGCTTTTCAATAAATTAGTGGTTTATCTATTTTTTATAAAAAAAAAAAGTTTTTTGTGAACAGAAATATTTTAGCATCTAGATCCTAAAGTCTATGAATTGAAATCCAACTCCGGAACTCCTGTGCTATGATAAAGCCTCAGATGAGCCAGCTTTTTGATGCGACAATGATTTGGAGTCATTAAATGCAACTATATTTCTAAAAATCAAGAGAGTGAGAGACAGTGTGTCTAACCAAATAGCCCAAGAGAAAAACACAAGGTTAGATGTGGTTAGAAGTGATAAACCTAGCTACCGGGATGGCTTCCACGTCAGGTGCTATTTCGAACCTGCGGTTTATTGATGTTCGAGTAAATGAACATCAGTCCCTGCTATTGCTGCTCAACAAACCAGTTTTTTTTAATCAAGTGGATAAATAATAATTATATTAAAATAACAAAAAGGAATAATGGTTAGTGGTTGAAATAAAGTGAGAAGTTTATAAAGTATATAAGGAACGTCCTTGTACAATGGCTTCAGCGATAGTGTTGAATTTATTGATGTCTAAGTAAATGAACGTCAGTTGGCTTCAATTGCTGCTAAACAAACGGTATTTTTTTTGTTTTGTTTTGTTTTGTTTTTTTTTTTGATAAAGTGGATAAACCACAATTGCATTAAAGAAAGAGAGAACGAATAAAAATTACAGTTAGTGGCTAAAACAAAAAGATAAATTTTTGGAGAATTGGAAAATAAGAAACTTCTAATTGATTTTATTTTTTAAAATAATAATTAAAATTTATAAATAGCGGTACTTGGCTTTATTGTGAAAAAAATGAGGGTGAGACAGCCCAAATCTCTCATCTGCAACTGAGCGGCTGAGGGTGAGACTAGCGATACATTCAAGAGGTTTCCAGTTCAAGACTTATGAGAAACAATAATGATAATAGGTCATTGATTATGGGTGCAAGTTCCTGATGTATATATCGTTTGATGTTTTAGTAAAATAATAATAATTAGAAACATTTTTTTTTCTCAAAAATCTATTATTAAAATTTTTAATCAATTTTTTTTTAATCAGCTGGAGTTTTTTATTAATTTATTTTGGTCACACAACTATATTTAATAATTATAATTAATTAAATAATTAATTAAACTATGATTGTAATAAAATAAAAACGGAAAAATAAGACCGTAGATGCCACTGGAAAGTGACAAAAACACCATGATTGCATTAAACAAGCTTGTACATCAACAAATTAAAAAGAAAAACCTCCATACATAAAAATAAGATAAAAGGAAGGATAATAAATAAAATGAGATAAACAATTTTAAAAAAAATTCATATTAAGAGATTTTTCATTATGGGGAAAAATAGGACTAAAATTAGAATGCGGAGCAGCACAGATGTGAAAAAATCAAGTATGGACGGCAAGGGAAAAAAAAAGAAGTGGCGAGGAAAAAACGCCATAATTTCGACTTGACTTTTGACTTCAAGAACTAGCTGTCTCTTCTAGTGGAGCCAATGGCGCCATAATTGTGGCTAGGATTTTTTAGTTTAAAAACACACACTCTCTCTCTCTCTCTTTCTCTTAGATGAGCTGAAAGCACTATAATTGCTGCTTGACTTAGGGGTTGTTTGGATAGGCTTCTCATAAGTGCTTTTAAGCCCAGAAGTGCTTTTTTATAAGTTAAGCACTTCTGGGTTTTAAAAATCATGTTTGTTTGGGCTTTTGGACAGAAGCAGAAGCTGTGAAAAAGCTAAAATTCAGCTTTTTTTAGAAGCTGGCCAACAGGTGCTTTTTAGAAAAGCACTTCTGAGAAGCTGTTTTTGGGGGTGTAAAATTACTAAGTTACCCTTGATAAATGAATAATTCCCTCATTATTTCCATAAACAGTGCTTATTTTAGTAATTTGCTATATCCAAAAGTGCTTTTACAATTCACATTCAAATAACTTCACACATATAAAAGTGCTTTTGACTCAACTTATCCAAACATAAAATACAGAAAAACACTTAACTTACTCTGAAAAGCACTTTTTTCAAAAGTGCTTTCACAAAACTTAAAAAAAGCACTTCTACCAGAAGCCAATCCAAACAAGGCCTTATTCAGTTTGAAAGTTTAATTTAAACCCAATTAATTTATTAACAGAATGAGTTTTATAGAGTCCAGAACAGAGATGTTTTACAGCAACGCTTCCAAATTGATTGGAGTGTGATTCCTGTGCACTGTAAAAGAAAAGTCTATCAGCTGCTGTTTCGCCATTAACCTGCTTGTTCAGTGATCTGATCTACCATCACTTCAAATTTGAAAGAAAAAAGCATTTTACACTGTCTTCAATTGATATATATTTATATGATAAATATTATACAACTTTCCTGTAGTAGAGAAATAGAGTTTCCACAAATTATCCAGAAAAACATGACCAAAGTTCAGTAAATGATAAAGTTACTTATTAAACAAGCAGAGAAGAAAGAAAGACACAAGGTCTGCAGCTTAGTAGAAATTACAGGCAGAAGTATAGCTTAAAACATCATATGATCATTGATATATAATAGAAGATGAAACAGAGGGAGAGGACAAACAGCTATGTCATAAGAGCAAACACACTAGTAGTAGATAAGTTAAATATAGGATCTGGGATCATCAGCACATCAGTGCATGCTTATAATTATAAATGCCTTAACAGTAGGCCACACAGTTCTTCTCACAATCAATAGTGCAGCCACCACCACCTCCACCACCGCCATAGTTCCTCCCAGACCTACTGTAGTACGTAAAGCATTTTGCTGGGCAGGCCAACCTTTTCTTGTAGCAAGGTCCTGGCTCCGAGCACACCACACTCGGAATAACAACACCACCCTTGCTGTATCCCCCGTTCGGTCCACCATATCCACCACCATAACCACCACCATATCCACCACCACCACCACCACCATAGTTGCCCCCCAAGTTGTTGCCAGGTTTGTAGAATGAGCGA
Organism: Dioscorea alata; assembly: GCA_020875875.1. Taxonomy (NCBI): domain Eukaryota; kingdom Viridiplantae; phylum Streptophyta; class Magnoliopsida; order Dioscoreales; family Dioscoreaceae; genus Dioscorea; species Dioscorea alata. The sequence goes on along the minus strand of CM037023.1, from coordinate 426,925 downwards.
GGGTCCGGAATGTAGCCAGACCCAGGCCAGCCCTGGCTGTCAGGGGTGGTGGATTCTTCGGAGTACCTGAGTTTCTTATTCAGCTCCCGAGAAGAGCTGGAAGGCAGCATGGCAGCAGCTAACAGAGCAGCTATCAAAAAGCTGCTGATAGTGTTCATCATGGTTAGTGTTTTCGCCTCTCTCTCTCTCTCAAACAGTATACCTATTTGATAACTGATACTCCACCTATCTTTTTTTGTAGTGTATGGAATCTTGCTGCCTTTGTGGATGTCAGGAATGGGGAATTTATAGTAGTGGGTTGCGCCATCATCGGCGATGGAATGGACAATTGATTACTGGGGGCCAACGCATGTGATGTGCTTACTGTTTACTACTGCTGGCTTTGCAGTTTGCACTCACCATCCACTAGAGATATGTTTTTGGCTCCCTGGCAGGCTGGTTTTGCATAATAGAAAAGCATGGCTGATGTCCTGCCAGATTAAATTGTAAGCAATATAAGAAAATTACCTTCCAGATATGCCATTCAGAATACGACAAAAAATCCGGGAGGCTGGAACTATAAAGAAATAATCTGATGATTTAGTTTGTAAATATAAAGCCAAGAACATAGAGGAAAATTGTCAATTAATACTTTGGCTGGATGATGGATATCTAACATACAAAGTATGTGAATACTCAGAAGGGTTTTTAAAAATTAAAACTAAAACTGAAGAACTAGATAAAGCTCTACGCAAAGTGAATGGAATTAAGAAAGATAACACAAAATTTCAAACAAATTGCAAGGGGTCACCCAACAGCTGCCCGCCAAGTGCTTCAGTGCAACAATAGCAGACTGCACTTTAGTCAAGTGGCATATGGCTAGTGGAACTAGATGACCACTCTCCAAAAAATCACAGTAGTGAACAAGAGTGTGCGTGTACTATAGCACTCATACAGTGGCACACAAGAGCAAGTAGCAAATCAAAACAGTGCGGTAGTTACTGCTACGTGGTCATGCCCTTGCAATGTCGGAAAGCAGTCTATGCGACTGAACCACGCAGTGTAGCCACGTTGCCTTCAAGGTCTCATCTCAAACACAAAAGAAGTGAGTGCGTTGTCATCATCACTGATTACTGCTCCTAATCCTAATTAATTAGTGCCCTTGGTGCCATTTGGATATGAACTTTCTTACGCATTACCTTCAATAGGAATTTTGATTTAGTTAACCACTTAACATACATGTACTTTTAGCCACTCCTGCCTTGTCTCTAATATATTTTCCAATTGGGCCGGTGGAGATTTCACATCACCCGTGATGGCCCAATAATCAAGGCTAAAATCTCTATAAAGCTTAAATTCTCAGGCAATATATATATATAACTTAGCCGAAAAGAGAGATCACAAAAGCGCTGGAGTTAATCCAGCATTTGGGAAAGTGCAATCAAGTCGATGAAGATGACATTATGAATAACAATTTCTCGTAATCTCAATAATTACCGGGAAGAATTTCTTTCCTTCCAGCACATATTCCCTTGCAGTCCATTGATGATTTTTCGATAAAGATGACAGATTCCATCTTCTAGAGGTTGACACAGAATTCACATCCAACCTTTTGAGTTTCTTTTCTAATCAAGAAATTAACTCATTCCTGTTTCTATTCCTCACTTCATATATGGAGTGCAGTTGTGGTGACTGGTGAGCCCCCTTAGAGGTCCCTCACACTCTAGGAGGGTGTTTTTGTTTTAGTTATGGAGCGCAGTTGTTGCTTTTATATGTTCCATGTCTTGGTAGACTTTTTTTTTTGTCTTTCTTACTTACTTTTACTTTTATTGCTAATCATTAATGCACTCTTGAATTTTTTTTTACTTCTACTTTTTTTACTTTTATTGCTAATCAATAATGTACTCTTGATTTTTTTTTTTACATAGACGACAAGCGTTGTTAAAGGGATAGGTAGGTAAGGAGATACACCACTGCATGTGATTTAACGACCCCTAGAGATGCACCATGTGAGGCGAATTAACATGCGGGGCAATGAACATTTGCCACATGAACTAAAGATGATATATCAAGAACTATAACCCCATAATAATAAATTCATTTCCCATGTAACCTGTAGAAGTGAAGAATACTATTCTTGATTTACTTATTTTCCTATTCCTAAGAAGTGAAACAAAAAAAAAGAGTTAAATAATCCAATTTTCTCCTAACTTTCCCAAATTTAAAATCTTTTCTTACATTCCGAAAAAAAATAATTAGTAAGGAATTATACTCTCATGTAATATCTTAATTTAAAGGCCTTTGCATGTCGATACTATAAGTATCGGCTTGACCTTTCATAAATGGGGACAAAATGAAAACGCCCATACTCCGTAGTAAAGACGCTTGTTGTCTACTTGTGATTCACACACTTCTACTGTAGTGCTCCAGAAGATTCTCCTATTTCCTCTCAAACCATACTAATATTATAATTTGGTAAGACTATTAAATCATTTATTTCTCTTGATAATTGTTTAATTCTTATTGCTACACACGCCACTTTGCCATACTTTTCTATGTTAATAAATGTAGCTTATTCTTTACAAAAAAAAAAAAAAAAAAAAAACCTTGCAAGTACAATAAAGAATAATACCAATGAGTACCTTTCTCTTGATGACTTAATTTTGAGCATTTACCCTGAAAGTAAATTTGTTCCCTTGTCATCTTGTGCATTTTCCTAGATCCAAATTTCCTTCAGTAGCATGTTTATTATGGGCATCAGACCAGAGCATTAGTGTTGACAGGAGGGCGATAGTTGCCGTTTCCACCCGCAGTCTGCAAGGGCCAAGCCCAACAGGTTTAGCGCCTGCCCCTTTCATCAGGTTCACCTCCTCCTCAGTGAAGTCTAAGAGAAAGCAAAACATGATGATAGTAAGTTTCACACCTAAGATTGACAACAGTCACAACACCATGTCAATCTATATAAAAAGTCTGCAGGCCGTGACTTGATGAGAGAAACTATTTTCTTTTCCATGGCGAGTTGCTCTAACTTGGTAATGATTTTTTATTTATTAACCAGAGATGCTCACAGTATTTAACCAGTTATATCAAAGTTCAGGTTGAGAGTTGCCTGACCATGCTTGAAACATACAAACTTGAAATGGTAGGAGAGTGAAGAAAGTTGTGCAAACAAAAGGAATCGATACAAGCAATAATACCCTACCATTTATTAGAAGTGCCATTGCAGATTTGAGAGGATTGCATGATGGTTGATGATAACAGAAGGGTCTGAGCTGCACATTAAACTACATCGAAGAACAGTTAAAAGATGTCTATTCTGGTTCTTTAGGAGTGGCCAAATTTCGCATTTGCGTGCAGAACTATTTGCAACAGATAGGAAATGCATAGTTTGAAATTTTCAGCCACCCGTTATTTGTGTTTGCTCATAACTCATCATGGTGAGGCACCGGAGTCATAATAATTTTCACTCCCTCTCGAGCTTGATCTTTATGGGCATTCTTTAGTTCTTTGAGAGTTAAGCTTATCTCCCTCTAGTCCCACAATCCAAAATTATAAAGCAGGCATAACATCAATAAGAACGTGTCTCATTTCACCCACATGTTCCATTTATGGTGACATATTTCTTAAAAAATAACTTGGAGCACAGTCTCAGTTTCCTTTTGTATACCCTAAAATAGTAGTCAATTTACTGCTATAATTAAAATTATGGAGAAATACTCTTATCCAGAAATAATTAGAATATCTCTAATTTAATAATTCTATCATGCTCTCTTAGATAACAGAGAACATAAACGACAATAGTCCCCAATACACATTTTGTAGTGCTACACACCAGGGGTTTTAAACCATATTCAATGCATCGGATAAAACTCAAAACTACTTTTTATCCCAACTATATTTGAACTTTGCCTTTAACAGAATTGATCATACCTTCAACAGCTAAAAAGACTTCACTTCAGGGGCAAGAAAAGCTATTAAGTGCACTTCATGATTTGCTTTCTCAAAATTTGCAAAGATCAACCATAGATTCTGTATTGTATTTGATTCATGGTTAGAATGACTAATTTGATCTTCTCAACTCTTCATTAGTTTGAGTTTTTACACTAGAAGTACAAAACGAATTAGCAGTTAGGTCTTAGAAAAACTCAAAATGCAAAATCTAAACTAAATTCTACGCCCTATACATTGTCTTCAACAATCAATCATCAAAATATTCCTTCATTCAAGTCATCTAGTATACTATCAAAATTTCAATTGCCCATGTTCCAGCATATGCACACGAGCACCTATTGAACTCACATAATGCTATGGTTAGGATAAATATCTACTTGGCTAATACAGACATCCACGTGTGTGGGTGCCATACGTGCCAAGAAGTATATCCATTTGTGAGTGTGCCCAGGCTAGAAGAAAGTTGGAATAACAAGTGGAGGATGTTACCTCCTTCAGGTCCAACAACCATTAGTCCAACAGCCTCCACATTAGACAAGGATAGGACATTCATAACAGGAGCAGCTTCTGCTGCAGCCAAAAATGAGAGTTCTGATTGAGCAACCTATAATCAAAGAAAGCATAGGTATCATCAGCGCAATGTGTGAGGAAGAAGAGCTATACCAAAAGTTTCTCATCCATGCAGGCACAGTTCATGTTATAGACTACAATAATAAATGTTCGCTCAGGGTCATGATCAGTTGTTAAAAACAAGCTATATGATAGCCTAAGATGGCCTTAAATTCAAATTATGGCATATAAATTTTTCAACTAACCTACTATAAACATTAATTCAAAACAAAGAATGATGTGGCTTTGAAAATGCCTTTGTTGAGCAATATCAGCTGCCAGTGGCCTATATGTGAGGGAGAACTTACAATAGGCAAAAAGCTCTTAAATGTCATAGGAGGGTTCAAGACCATCTCATGTAATCTTTGACCTGTACAAAGAGCAAACCATACAAGTAAGCATAACTGCATAAAATTGTTCTGATTTTGTATCTAAATTCTAAAAATATAATGCATCTCGACTGTTTCTACGCAGCTAGAATATGCCCAAAAGACACGAATTAAAGATAAAGAAGAGAATTTTCAAAGAAAATAGCATTCATAGATTACATTGTTTGACTGCAGCTAGAACAACTCTTTCCAACCTGTCTACCCTATTTTCCGAAATTGAAGGAGATCGCTCAGTCAACAGAGGCGTTACACTGCTAGCTCCCAGTTCCTTAAATCACAAAAGTGGATAAGATAAGCCATTGCCAACCAGCAAAAAACAGAGAAACAAAATAAATGTTCCAGATGTACAGAGCGCAACATACAGTACACTTCTCCACAAGCCAATCAGCTCGGCCACCTTTCAAAGTACCTAAATCAGTGAAACACAAAGCGCCTCACAGCTTCAAATCCCTGTAATGCCAATTAAACTAGCAATGCTTTGAACCACACAAAAAGCCAAAAACTCACCAAAAGCTGCATATACATGCCATTGAACTCCCTTCAAAGGAACAATTTTTTGGTCCTCAACCGAGATAACATCCAACCAACTCCTATGCAAATTGTGTATGTAACCTTCAACAAGACCTCCTGCTCCATCAAACAGCTCCACTCTGCACAAATTCCTTCAATCGTGAACCGAACAATAAAAATTTTAACAGAAAGATAACAATTCATTCACAATCAGTGAGCATAGTTGAGGAAGACCTATCACCAACACGCAGACGAAGGACCTTGGTCATGTGCCAGAACTCATCGCCCTGCACCTGGACAATGCTTCCCTATCTCGGCATACGACGTTGAGAAAGCTAAGTTTCAGCTCTATAGATCGAATTTGGATAGAGACAATGATGAGTACCTTGGAAGAAGGAAGAGACGGGGAATGGAAGCGAGGAAGGCCGCCGCGGGACTGGTTGTGTGGGATTTCAGTGGATAGAGCGCGAACGGCGGTGGTAGTAGAGAATGTTCGCCATGGACCACGGAAGATGGCCGGAAGAGGGGATCTGAGAGCTAGGGTTCGCATCCTCACCGATGAACAAAGCTCAGTGATTGTGATTGAGCCTCGCGGCGGGAGCTTCCCACTGTCGCAATGCCTCGCATCCCTGCTTGGATAAAAAACGTTCAGTTAATTTAAAATTATTATTATTATTATTATTATTAGTCTTTGAAATTTTTTGTTTATTGTAATATATTCTTTTAACAAAAAATTACCCTCTACCGTCCCTCATTTTTACAAACAAGTTCTATTTCATCTCTTCCTTCAAGTTTGGAAATTCAAATTCTATTTGACAACATACAAATTTAAATAGTTTCGTCAAATAATAAATGGATATACAAAAAAACTATAAAATAAAACTAAAAACTGAAGGTGATGTAAAAATAGTAAATCCAAGTTCCAAAATCAAAGAACAAAACTAAGCAAAATAATAAATGGATATAAAAAAAACTATAGAATAACTTTGCATAAGCAAGGTATTATTTTGTTTAGTTGCGCACTAATTTGCACTCCCCAAGATTTAGGTTGCAGGTTCGACTCCAGGGGAGTGCAAATTAGTGCTCAACCAAGCAAAACAATATTTGTGCAGAGTTCTTTTTTGGGTCTTACTGAGGTGGGCCGCTCTCTCACAAAAAAAAAAGGTCTTTTTTGTGAGAGACTAGGCCACCTTAGTGAGACGCAGAACAGAACTCACCACAAGTCAAGTATTGTTTTGCTTAGTCGCACATTAATTCACACTTCCCCAGAGTCGAACCCGCGACCTAAGCCTTTTGTCTCACTTTTAAAACAATATTTGTGCAAAGTTCTGTTCTTGGTCTCACTAAGGTGGGCTGGTCTCTCACAAAAAAACCATCTTTTCAATTAATGAGAGACACTTACTTTAAGTAAGACAAAAGGCTTAGGTTGTTGGTTCGACTTCAAGAGAGTGTGAATTAATGTGCGATTAAACAAAACAATACCTGGCTTGTGATGAGTTATGTTTTAGGTCTTACTGAGGTGAGCCGGTCTCTCACATATAAAAGGATAAATAGATATTTATTTGGGTTTTAACTTTAGAATACTAATCATGGATTTTATTTTTTCATGCTATGAATTCACGTACAGTAATTATTAAAATCATTCACATGTTATTGGATTGGATTTCTTCAGCTAAGGACCTGCTCCAAGTTTCGACGGAATCAACTCAAAAGTTGAAGCGCTCACTTGTCTTCCTGAATGCGAGGCCAGAAGGAAATTCTAACGATATGAAGTAGTCTTCGCCTGATCTAGCCGACATTTTTTACAGTTTAAGTAAACCTTTATCACCTCATGGTGGACTCTTTCCTCTTACCTGTGTTTGCCTCTTTTTTAATTTTCCGTTTCCTGTTAATTTATCATCTCTGGTGATGAATTTTCTCTTTGGTTTCTAGTATGTTGTTTTAAATATTTTTTTATGTTATTTTTATTTTATTTGCGGTTATTCTATTTTAATAAATTTGTGGTTTCTCACTTTAATAAAAAATAAAAAAATAAAAAACATTGTTGGCAGGTTAGATTCATTTGAGATACCGTTAAAGGATTCAAGATTCACATAAAAACATTATAATCGTCCAATCATCGTGTCCAAAGGGCCTAAGTTATCACCACCCGTGCCCATACTCCTACTCCTACACGCACACGGAATTAAAAGCAAAAAGATCACGATCTTTCTGAATTTCAAAGCTCCAGAACGGTACACTATACTCCCCAACACCCAATCATCTTAACTCATACCAACCTTCTACACCTTTAGATCCAAATCCAACGAACCAAGATACTGGTTACTTGATCAATATCACCCTCCGTCTATCATAAACCGCGTAACGCTTATAATGGACCGCAGGTCATCATATCAGGGCCTTCTATCTTTTCCCGGGAACTTCCGTAACAGATCTGTGCCCAGGTGGGACCCAGACATTTCTTATAAATACCTGGACCCCACCCGATCCCTTCTCCTAGCTCTTCCCCTCCGACGACCACGAAGTCCACGACCCAAACCCTAGAGATTGATCGCCGCCCGCTCATGGCCATGCGACTCGCTGAGGCTGCTATGGATTTCTCTCACCGTCGCCGGCGTTGGATCCTCGCCGCCGTGGCCGGATACGCCGTATACCGCGCTTACCACCTCCCATCCGTGGCTCGCCGTCGCCGCAAGTTCATTGCCCTTGTTCGCAACCTCGTTGCACTTGTCAACGCGGTTGGATCATCCGCCGAGACCTTAGCTCTGGTTTCCTCTGAAATCAACCTCTTCCTTCGCTCCGACTCCGGTGACCTCCCCCTTCCCCCTTCGTTGGTCCAGCTCTCCAAGATAGTCTGCTCTGACGAGGTCTCGACCTCCGTTTCCCGCATCTCCGAGGCGGTGACCATCGGGATGGTCCGAGGATTCTCGAAAGCCTCTCCGGGTTCGGCAGACGGGCCAAATTTTCGGATCGGGTGGTGGATAAGCTCTTCTCCGACTCCGGAAAGGGGTTCGCTTCGGTGGTCGTCGGGAGCTTTGCGAGGAATCTTGTGCTGGGTTTCTATTCAAGTGATTCAGGTAATAAGATAGCCGGGGATTCAAGGCTGGAAGCGGTGCCGGAGTGGGTTCATTTGATTTGTGGAGATAAGTTCAGAAATCTCATCGCCGATTGCATCCAGAGGTTTGTGAGCACTGCCGTCACGGTTTATCTTGATAAGACGATGGAGATAAATACTTACGACGAGCTGTTCTCCGGGCTAACAAATTCCAGGCATGAACCAAAGTTGAAGGACCTCTTGATCTCGGTCTGCAATGGTGCTGTGGAAACCTTAGTTAAAACTTCGCATCAAGTCATCACCACTTCAAATTCGAGCTCCTCTGTCAGTAAACCTGAAGGATTTAAAGCAGAGGAAGATGTTCCATTTAAGAGAAATTCAGTGAATGAGAATGGTGAGGCTGGTGGTGGTTGGGTAGATAAGGTTTCATCAACACTGGCTGATCCAAGCATTACGAAATTTGCTCTGGATGTTACTGGGAGGGTGACATTCGAGACGGTGAAGTCTTTCCTTGAATTTGTGATGCGGAAGTTGTACGATGGTGCGAAGAGAGGTGTCAATGTTGTTCATGAGGAGGTCTTGCAATTGATGAAGTACATTTGTGCCAGGTCTATGACAATTGTGACCATATGCATTACATTGTGCATGCACTTATTGGTCGGAGCAAAGCTTCTGGTGCCAGCATAGCAGGTTATCATCTTTTCTTGCCTAGTTCCTTTATTCCATGAAAAACATGTAAGGGTTCCATTTCTTAGTTTGCTGATAATCAATATAGATTACACTGTCGCATAGACTAGGAGAACGTAAGAGAGGAAGGATGCATATATATGTTTACTAAAGCATCCCTCAACCTCTCACCAAATTTATGGAAAAATGTTTGATCTTTTATTTTCACTTTTGTCTGTATAGAAATCTCAAACTTTTATTGGAGTTTGATTTTATATTTATATTTATAAAATTGTTGGAGTTGGCTGTGGTGTGAGATAATGTGTTTCTTTTCACTTGCTTGCCCCTGTTCTCTTTACTGTACTAATTTTGAATATTGATTAAATATCATGAAATATGTCGTTAATATTGGGTTAATATTCTGCTTCATTTACTGCAGTTGGCATACTGCCTATGCCAAGTAACTTCATCTTGGTATATCAAATGATAAAGGGGTTTATATTTTAAAGCGAAAGTTCCATGGAGGTAGAATTTCACATTTTTTTAGCTGTCTAGTTGATTTGAAGGCTGGGTCCTTTCTAAATGAAGAGATCACTGACTATGGTATTGTATATAGATCAATATGAAACGGCAGGATTGATATGTCACAGATCATGTTGATTCCAAGTGCTATAATTTTTCCTTTGAACTAATGGAGAGAAACTGTGTCCTTACATATGTAATAAAGATGTCTTTTGTTGTCAAATTGTAGTTGTTGTTGTTGGAAATTCTGAATGTCTGGTTCTATAAATTTCAGCTAGTCATGTATTCTTAAGGAACTCTAAAATTTCACATCTAGAACTTGGTTCTTTCAAGGTTCTGACATGAAACTGAGTGTCACAATTTGATGTTGCTGTTTTTACTTTAATTTTCATTTTTATGACCTTGTGTACCTTTTCTTTTTATCAGACTGTTTAAAAACTCTGTCTATGTTTTCTTTGGTCTTGCTTGACAGAGAACTTTGTATTTTGGTATTGGGAAATCAGAAAATTGGGCTGGTAAGAAGATTTTTTTTTCTTCTTCTGGATCCTGATTTCCTGTTTCGATAAGAGATTATAGATTAATAGCAACGTAGAAAGATAACAATGTTCTTTCCGATTCATGTTTATTTAGATATGTTTGAGGTGATGTGTATTTTGAAATTATGTTGTATGATTTATTATGAAATAAATTGTTGCTTGTGTTTTCTGTGGAAATATAAGCTTTACAAATTTGAAGCTATTGTGCTCTTTCTTTCTTACATATACTGTTCTAACTGTTTTGATCACATTCATGATCCTATCAATAACTGCCTTCGTATTGATTGTGTGATATACATTTTGGTGATATATGAGATAATGTTTTCATTTCTTTTTTGCTTAAAATATTGGTGATAATGTTGAGAAATATTTTGTGCATCCCTTGATATGTGTGGCAATCGGCCATATGTGCTTAAAATGTTGCTTCTCATGGTTATCGATAACCAGTAACTTGCCAAAATGAATTGTTCTGCCATTGCAGGCTTATTATGTCAGTGTAATGGAACTCCTGCACTGAAATAATTTCGATCCTCCTATAACTCATTATGTGAAATTACTGAATCTGATTGGGTTTCGCCTTTTCCCCCTTTTTTAAGGCATCAAAATATAGATATTTCATTTGCTTGAATAAATAACAATGTCTTGCATTATATTTATGCCAGTTGCATGAACTGCTGTTGAATAAAAAACAATTCCTGATCCGAATTGTTTGCCCCCTCCATTACTCTTATTGTTTCATTCATTAGATTTTGGTGTGACATCTCATCCACATTAATACAAGAGCCATAGCTTAAGATAATGAAGATGAAGCTTTACCAGTGGTGTTTAAGAGTGTTCCCCCTCTTCATTTCAACCCATAATATATTCCATTAGCTCCAATAGCATTCATCAGGTGCTTGTTTTATCTTTATTGACTCAATGAATCCAGATTCCCAGTATCTTGCATTAGAGGGAATCTAAAATGGAAAAATCTTGAATGTCACAGACACCTAAAATGGGGAAGATGATATTGCATAACTGTTAATCATATAGATTAGTCTTCACCATCACCTTCAATTGAACCTGTGAGAAGTGAGAACCAGACATTGATACATTCTTACTAATTAGGTGGAAAATACATTGCATACAGCAATAGCATTAACTTCAACTTAATTTCCCTTCTCTTCCAACTGTACTTTCACCTACTAATAATGCTTTGAATTTATTTTTTCGATTCCTTCTGTACAAGATATTAAGCCACGACCGCATTAATAATGAAGCAAATCAAGCACAGTTTGTTTGTTGGACGTTGCAAAGAGGCATCAGACATGAAAGTTTCTTTGGAGTCATCCGGAAAGATTGCAATGAACATGCTACCAAATTGGTGACTATTTTTAGTTTCTTGTGTTTAGTCTATATATATCACATCTGAAATCATGGAACTAGTACGAGTTAAATACTTTGATAGTCAATAACAACATTTGTTTGATTTGGCAACTGGGGAATAAACAAGAAGATAATCTACTTGAAGTAGGCAGAATATTGGAGCTTGTTCTCCTTCATCCTCAATTACATCTTGATTCAAGAATGTACTTAAGGTTCCCTTTTAAAAGGCGAGCTAATTTCTCACCAGATCAAGCAGTGAAGTCTCTCCGTAATTTTTATCTTTTACGTTCAGCACGCCATTTATATACTGGCCTGGAAGAAGGATTGAGTACCTCATCTTCACGGAGTTTGCGTTTCCGTCCAGGTTTCTGATACAGAAGAAATTATGACTCATGCAAATTAGTAACTAGGTCTCAATAATTCTGTTACAAAAGAAATTATCGCTTTTAAGCATAAAGCAAAGACGGGCTGTGGGACAGTTTATTTGACTCGAATAAACCATCCTAGAAATTACCTGCAATTCCTTCTGCAAAGACATGTCATTATACAACTTTTCCAACTCTTGGACCCTTTTCTTCCTTTCTTCAAGCTCTTTGTACGACGCAGCCATTTTCCTACAATAGAAAAAAAAAAAAAAAAAAAGAAGAAAATGGGTCAGAAAAATATTCTACAGTTGATGTAATAATCAGGATAACAAATTATTACAAAAAGCTAGAAAGAAAATGTGTGTATATATACACACAATAAGGAATTGTTGAGTGGAATTTGGTTCACCTGTTAGCATTATAACATGTATAAACCTAAAGAGCTAAAGTGAAATTAGAAAGAAAATAGTTCATTAACCAGTGGGATTGCTAATATCCACGAAACCACCAATGGATCAATCAAATAGGCAATTACATTATTAACACTTGCATGGCCCCAAGCGGCAATGAACACCAAAGTTCCATAACTACAAATGCCTAGTGACTTTGAAGGAAAAAATTGCATTTGGAATAAAACCATTCACCTGGTTTCAGATACCTCTTCATTTGGGTTCATTCCACACCATCATAATATCAATATGTAAGGCTAGGTTCCACATAAAAGTTCAACACACGGTCAAATGCTCCTTATAGATGACAATAAAGGAATACAAACATTAAACCAAATTAATTCTCGAACCAATGATGCTTTAAACTCCATAGGGTTTTGCATCTATCTTCATTCTGTACCATAATAATTAGGGATAAAACATTGCTCGCGCTTTCAATTCTTTAGCAAGCTATCATTGTAGGAAGAGTATGACTCTCCTCAAAACAGGATTGAGGGAAATCTAATTATCTGAGGTCCCAAAATTTGCCACATTTCACCTACGTAGCATACCCAAATATTCCAGTGGTCATTTATAGGTCATCAATAATATTCCCAAAACCTGGTATATTTGAACACATAAAACTCCAACACCTGTGCTATTTGAACACATAAAGCCATAATTCAACCATACACTCCCAATAGAAAATTTAAAAGAAGAAACATTAAGTGAAATTTAGTTTATTTCCTTCTCTACATATCACATAATCAGGTTTTTCAGGCCATAGCTACACCATTTCCTGCATTTGAGTCTATCTTCCCATTTCCCTGGAAGCTGGGGAAAATACCATCACAACACCAAAAAGAAAGAAACTTCCATAAAAATGGTGCGTGTAGATTTACTCCATATCTAACCATCACATCCAAAAATATAACAAGTGCTCATGCTTACATCAACAAACACATTACCTCATCATCATCACAAATCACAGATAAGTAATCTCCTATTCCCAAAGATCCAGCAAATAGCCTACTATTCTAAAACAAACTCCATAAATAGCAGCTATGAAGGTATAAAAATGAATGCTTAAATATAAGAATTGTTTGTGTGACTCATTTGGTAGGTTAAATAGGATGAGAATAACCAGCCAAAAGTTCTCATTGCAGAAATTTTATTGGGAAAAGATGAAATGAAAGGTGGTTTCATAGATGACTAGTTGACACTAAGTAAACTAAACGAACCATTAATAAAAGCAGCATAGATGATTGTTAACCTTCAAAGTATAAATGAAGAAACAACATATCAACAAAGACATAATGTCCGCACATATAATAGAAAGTAATCCTTAAAAGCACCCTTTATTTTTTTCACCATTTAATGTATGATAAGATCACAAAGCAAAGAAAAACTCACTTTTTAATCCGTTTCGGAACATCTTCAAAAACAGGCTTGCTATTTTGTGATGGCCTTGACTTAATTTCTCTAGCTTCCTCCCTGATGTAGCACAAAATAATAGGATCATGTAGTAGCTAACAATAAAAGAACACATATCAAAACATTCGATGGAAAGTAAATATTCACTTGCAACCAACATCATAGAATAGAATTATGGTAAAAAAGGATCACCAGTAATTTGAATAATACCCTAATCGACTAAAAGAAATTCATTATCATATTTGCATTGTCAAGGAAAATCAACTGAATGCTTCGCAACCTTTTTTTTAAGAATAATTAAGGAAAATAGAATGGTCAATATCAGCAAGTGTTGATGTCTATTAATGTAATCATAAAACTGAGCCAGGAATAAAAAAACCATTATCAAATTGTTTAAGACAAACTATATTAATCGTCAGATAAAAGAACACTACAACATACCTGTCTTCAGCAAAGTAAACATGTTTGTTTGGGGGCTGATTATCCAAAAGATGAAGTGCAGAACTTAGTAAATCAATTTTCTATAACAAAAAAAAAAAAAAAAAAAGAAGTTAAAACTAACATCGAACTCATCTAAGTCCCAAAAACCCAATCATGACACAAAACACTTGCTGACCTTCTTCTCACTTTGAAGTTTTTGAAGAACATAACCAATATCTTGTGTTTTCATCACCATAAGTTCCTCTTGTGTATACTTAGTCTCACTCCTAAAAACAAATGCACCACCATGACAGTAAAGAACTCAATCACATAAATACACACAATAACAGAACACCGCCATGAAAGTAAAGAAATCACTCATATAAATACACACATTAACAGCACAAAATCAAACAAACACATACTTGGGTCTATGAACTCCATCAACCATCCTACTGTTGATCATGGCAAAAGAGAACTCATCTGGGTTTTTGAACGCTGCCTTCTCCCTCAATTTCTATACTCCGAGCATAATTAGAAAAACAAAAAAAAAAACAAGAAAAACTCTTCCTGAACCCTAAGAAGGCAAAAGAAAGTACCTTCAAAGTCTCCTCTTTCTGATGGAAAGATTTAGCTCTCACAACATAGTCCTTGTGCTTTTCAAGAATACCAAACTTTTTGCGATTATGCCTAGAAAGATTGTTTCAAGGAAAGCATGAAAAACAAGAGATTACTCATCAATCGAGCAAAGGACCTAACCCTAGAAGAAAAAGCATGGATTTGGTAGAAGGACTCACGGCTGAGCTCGCTCCTTGTGAGCCCTTCGACTGATGGCGTTCCTCAGGGATGACATGGTGGCCGGATGGAGACCAGAGAGCTTCGCCGGCGCCGGAGCAGATGAGAGGCGGTGAGAAGAGAAGCCAAAGGTTGGAGCTTTTTTTGGTTTTGCAACCTAGGTTTATTTTGTCTATTACTACTTTCAAAGTTTGATATTATGTTTTACCACCCTGGTTTCCAAAATTACATCTAACCCCTTCATTAGAGTTTGTCTAAAATAACATATAATGGTTTTATTTGGATGTGCATTAAAAAGAAGAAAAAAGCATAAATAAACTGATAAGTGATTGTATTATATTATATTATATTTACCATGTACTTATATTACATTTATCTTTAATTTAAATAAATTAAATAAATTTACTCTTTAATTATAGATATTATTTTCAAGTAATTAAAATTTTTGAAATCCCATAAAAGACGATTTTAACCTTACTCTAATCTCACCTTGGATCTCTCGACCCTCAACTGGCATAATATAAATTAAGCATCCTTTATATTTTTAAAAATAATTATATTATATTATTATTATTATTTTTTTGGAAAAGATGGATAATTACATGCATTAAGAAAGAACGAAAGATACAACATCCACCAGAACCATCAACAAACAAAACAAATCTACTAAGTACAAAAGAAACAATAAAACCCAAAAAACCGAAACAACTAGCCTAAACACCCTTCACAAGAATCTAATCCATGCAATCCCCACCATCACTAGGAGCAGCTCCACCGGTGTAACCATCATGTTGTCCCGAGAATACCAAGCTTCCAACAGTCACTAATGAGATTAATATTAATTTTATTAAATCATTCATTTTCATTAATATCAATTAAAATAATTTTTTTTAATAGCATTCTACCTCTTTTCCAGTGTTACAGAAGATTTAACGCCATAAATCACGAAATCTGTACAACACAATCCCTATCCTTATCTTACATTGTATAATTGTAATTGCTGAAATATCACTATACATTGATTTTATTTATTTATAATATCTTTCCAAGATTTTAACCAGAAGATAAAAGAGAAATTACCATCATTAATATGTGTTTCTTTTAGTTCACTCCAACATCTCATAATATTTTTTTTTTCCAAAAAATATAACATCCTAAATAATTATTTTAGTTTTCTAAAGAATCAAAAGTTTTTATAAGTGCAAGTAATTTAAACCTCATTATGAATGAAGAAATCACATGTTTATTATGTTGGGAAGATTGTCTTCACAACTTTTGTAAGGTTTTCCTAAAAAAAAAATATTACATGTGATAAATATAGAGAAATATAATGGGTTGAGTGATATAATAGGTGGTCATCGAGTCATTGTTTAAAATTTTTAAAGATATTATTTTGGGATGTCTACAATATAATGAGTATGGCGAGGTTCATACAATAAAAAGTTAGATAATGTTGGATTTTATTATCAGTTGTGAAAGAAGAAGATTTTTTATTTTATTTTTATTTTATTTTTAAATAATCTGGCCCGGCCCAAACAATTATCCCAAGAATTCATATGGACCTTTCATTTGCATCATCAAAGCTTCGTTGATCTCTACTCTGTGTGAGAGAAAGCATTAAGCATACCATATTAGTCCGTATTGTGTTATGTTTAACAAGTAAATTGAGTTCTTGTGGACCTCCTTGGTTGGTTCCTGTTGATCCATTTCCATCAATTGGATTAGTAGTTGCAACAGTCATCCTTTTCAGTGGGCTCGAGCATGTAAATGAACAGGACATTGAAGGCAGTATAATGCATGGATCAATATGAATGAGCAGGGTGTGATATGCCATAAGAACAATGTTGAGTTTGTTTTTTGTTGTCAAATTCTAGTTATTGTTTGAATTCTGAATAATAACTCATTCTATAAATTTCATCTAGACATCAGATCTTCATGAATTGTTAAACTTCGTATATAGAGCTTGGTCTTTTGCATGATTCTGATATAAAGCTACTGAGTACTACAATAGAAATTAAACCTCATAATTTGATGTTGCTATCTTTACTTTTAACTTTTTGTCTCACAATTTCTTACTGTAGTTTCTCTCTTTCTCACTGACTGTTTAAAAACTATCTTTATGTTTTCTGTTGCCTTGCATTACAGAGTAACTAACCTCTGTATTTTTGTCCTGTTTTGGCAATTCAGATTTATTGAGATATATATGTAACATTTACAAAGTATGCTGTATGATTCAAGTGTCCTGATGAAATAAATTGTCAATTGTGTTTTGGATAGAAACATATGCTTTATATTAAATGCTGCTCTGTGTTCTATTTGCTGTGATAATGAGCATATTCATGGCCTTATCAAAACCTTAATTCCTTTGTATTCATTATATCATATTCATTTGGCGATATCGGCATTCAGATAATGTTGTTGTTTCTTGATATCACGTGTACATAAAATGGTGTTCTTGTGGTAAGTTTGGCACAATGAATTGTTCTGTCATTGCAGGCTTATTAGTGTCACTGTAGTGGAACTCTTTCACTGAAGAAATTCAATCCAATTACTACTCATTATATTATGATAATTACTTAATCAAATTGAACTAACTTTATTCAGTTTTATCCATTAATTGTTCAACATCATATCACATTAACTTTGATATTGTATTTGTTTGAATGAGTACAATGTCATGCATTAACTTTACTCCTGTTGAGTTAAGTGCTCTTGAAGTTAGAACTGGAGATGTCCAGCTCCTCCAAGTTAATCATTCTGTTTGTGGATTTGATTGAACATATCCATATCTAATAACTTGTAAGACATAAACAACTCCAGATTATTAAAGATGTTAGTCCCTCCATCAGCCTAATTATGTCATTCTAAGCTTTTAGGGTGGCATCACAATCACATTAATACAAGAGCCATATATATATAAATATATAGCTTAAGATAATGAAGATGAAGCTTTACTAGTGGTGTTTTAGAGTGTTCCAGCTATCAACCACACCACTGTTTTAATACACTCTGATTTGCTCACCAGACTACAAAGTGCTGTCATTTTCACAAACACTAGAGCCTTAACCATTTCATCTGGTGCTTTGCTTTTCACTACTGTAGTGGTCTAAATTGACTCAATGAATGAATCCATATCATCTTGCATTATGGGGAAGCTAGAAAGGGATAAATGGAGATAAAGGCAGTGCCTAAAAAGTCTTCAATATGATCACTATCCCCCAAAGTGGGGAAGATAATATTGCATAATTATTAATCATATATGTTAGTCTTCACCATCACCTTCAATTGAACTGAAGAGCCTCAGAACCAACAAAACTAGACATTGATAGAATCCTAAGTCTAATTGAGCATTCATACTAATCAGGGGAAAGATAGTTTAATTTCACTTCTCTACATATAACATTAATACACATTCCATTTATCCAAAAAAACAAAAAACACCATAACACCATCAAAGGAAACTTGGTCTTCCTCTCCATTTATTATCGTTTTCTCTTTGTTTTGTTATATTTGTTTTTATATATAATTTTTTTATGTGAAATTAGTTATGCTCTCTTTGTGCCTTAGCATTTGTATGGTCATATTTGGTTTGTTTTTCTTTATTAATTGTGTCATTTTTATGGGATATCACCATTTGTCATAATTAACATTTATTTTCTCTTTCTCTTACTTTATTCTAATGATGTTGTGATTTTTTCATTCTATTTAAAAAAAAAAACCAACAATGATAAAAATAATAAAAGTGTGGACGTTCCCAACCAGCAAAGGACAAACTAAAACAGTGATCAAACATACAAACTTAGAAAATTGAAATCCTGCACGTAATAAATTATAAACAAAAAAAGGATGACCCACATATAAATTGGAAAGTTTGTCACCACTGATCAAGAGAACTCTCAATTAAACAATGAAAGTTAACATGTGAACACCATGCATGCATTCACAATGATTATGAAAGAAAATGTTTTCATCTTCTTGTTTCCATCCACTAGCATCTCTCGTGTTGCTTTTCTCCATCAAATACAATCCAATCCAATCACTTGGGACCCTCCAAACTCTCTTTTAAAAATATCATCATTCATGTTTTACTAAAAACCACATATTTACATATATATATATATATAAATAAGGGAGTACTATATATCTTTGTCCTTTTCGTCGGTTAATCACGGATCCAATCCGTGTATCACAAGGTTCCATTAATTCCATCTTTTTCTGTGTGCCTCTTTCTGTGTGTGAACATAAAGAACGTTGGTTTTAAGTACAATAAATTTCTAAGCTCTTTATCTTTCTTTTTCAAAGAAAATTACCTTAAAATTATATATCATAATCAAAGATATCTTCAAACCAATTTTTAACTACTCTATATGTGTTCTTTCTCTCTTTCTGCTTCTCTTCAATAGAAATTTAAAGAGTTTAATAAAATTCAATGTCAATGTTTATATATATATATATATATATATGTACACTTGGTGGGTTTCTATTGGACGTGGTGCATACGTACAGCTTGGGAACAATTAAATAGCAGCCGTTTTATTTGAACGACAAAGATTGACTCAAGAGAGACTGACTGCTTGACATGAGAATGCAAGACACTGTTCATACATATACTTTTCCTTTTTAAAGATTATAAATTTATCATGACATAAAAAATTCCAAATAGTGTGATGGAAGAGTTACCTAGAAACTACCAGCTTATAGTTCTAGAATACATATATGGCACATCAAGGAAAGTCCGGCCATACACATGAACTAATAATTAAAAAAGCAAACCCACAAAAAAAAAAAAAGTCAACTTAGCATTAGTAAGAGATGCTAATGACTACCCTACCTATCTTTTACCGCGTGGGCTTAATTTGTTTATTCTTTACTTTTTTAGCTGGATGATGATGTGGTTCTGACTTAATGATCTCATTTTTGAGTTATTCCTTGCAGGAAATTAAAGCAAAAGCTCAACAAACTCTCATCATCTCTGATGCAAATAAGACAGTACTAAGATTAATGTTTAACCATAATCTTAAATTCATCACATAAATCAATATTGTTCATGCTGATAATATAATCTCATTCATATACATACACATATAACCAACGTTACAAAAATTACAACTATATAAATATATATATATACAAAACCAAAGAAGGAAAAATTGCAAGTATTTCAGACATATATAACTATATATATCACATTCATGTTCAATGAACATATATAGTGATACCATGAGATGATAATATTATATGTAATCACTCTTAACAAATAAATTAACACCCCCTAAAATACAAGATATATATAAATCCTGATGAAACCCTAAGGCTTCTTTCCTTGGGTGTAAATATAGTCAATGTGAGCACTCAAAGTCCTCCTCATCAAGCACTCCTCATCTCCCACTCCTTCACAACTTTCTTCCACTGCCTCTGGATTGGCCTCCTCTACCACCTTAACAAAACACAATTCATCACCAAATGATCCTCATGAGTATATATATATACAACTAAACAAGAAAACAAAGTGGCTAAATATATATATATGTACCTCTTTTGTTGTCTTTGGATCTGAAGGAACCGGCCTTGCTGAAGATTGAGTGATCAGTGAAACAATGAGCAGGAGAGACAACAGAAGAACAGTGGTATGTTTCAACATGTTTGCTATGTATTATCTTACTCAAACTTTAGAGAGAGTGAAAGAGGAAGAGAAAGAGAGTTTGGGAAGAAAAGATGAATTGAAGAGATGGGATAATTTGGGTAGAGCGTTGGGGGAGGTTGGGTATGAGAGCTAGTGGGTTATAAATAGGTGATAACTGATAAAGAAGTGGTGTTGAATATGTGTGAATAAAAATAAATATAATTTGGCACTTTTTGGGGGTTTCTTTTGGAAAATTAGATGGAGACCCTGACCCTCGTGTGCATCGCTAGTAATAGATGCGTTTACTATTTGACTTTTCAATAGGGGTTGGGTTTGGTCTGTTGGTCTTCTTGGAGTTGGTGTGATATTTAAAGAACACGAGGGTTGAAAAGTAATTTTTTAAAACTCAAGACAGAGAAATTCATTTATGAATTTTATTTCTTTTAGCTAACAACTAACTAACCGCTCTTAATTCCTATAAAAGTTTCCAAAGTTTACAACCACCGGTACTGCTTCCGGCCCGTTAGTCGGTTTATCCCATTTTCTTCCAACATTTTGTCCATATTGTTTTTAAAAAATTTTAAGACTTATAAAAATTATTTTTTACCCCTTAAGGAATTCAAAACTTCCCAGTCAGCCCCTGCAAGTTTTGAATACCCTAGACAGCCCTTCCTTTATTGTTTTACTTTTTTTTTGCCCCCTGTAGATCACTTAGACTGGGTCCATGTTGTGAAATTCTTTATTTGCCCTTGAACATTGTGGGAAAAATCCACCATGGATTCTCTTTCCTCTACTTTCATCTGCCCCCTTTCCGCTTTTTTCTCCGGCCCTCCGTCGACCCCCGTAGAGTCCTCTCCAACAACTTCACCCGCGTCTCCGAGCTCCTCCCGACTCCGAGCTCCCCCCAACCCCATGCCCCATCATTCATGGACGTATACCACCTTGCCTCGCAGGTGGCGCCTACATCCGCAACGGCCCCAACCCTCAATATCTCCCTTGCGGTCCTCACCATATTTTTGACGGCAACGACATGCTCCACTCCCTCCTCCTCCTCGTCACCCCCTCTTATCTCCTCTCGCTTTGCACCACCAATGGCGACATCTCCACTCTCGTCCGTGAAGACTTCTCCGGCAAACTCTTCATGGGCATGACTGCTCATCCCAAGAAAGATCTTACCATCGGTGAGATCTTCGCCTTCCGTTATGGCCCCATCACTCCATTCCTCACCTACTTCTGGTTCGACAAGGACGACAACAAGCTCGCCGCGCATTCCCATCTTCTTCGTTCGTGAGCCGTCCTTCCTCCGCCGACGTTCCCGTTTAAATTTTCTACTATCCTTGCCCCATTCCAAGTTTCTTGTCTTTATAATGTTATTTTAACATAAACCTCATTTCTTAAACAGAAACTTCTTTTTTTAAACGGAAACCTCTTTTTTTAAACGAAAACCACATTTCTTAAACTGATACTATTAAACAATTAAACAGAAACCTCATTTCCACTAAATTTGTCACGCCCCGAACCCGAAGCGTTGACAAACGGCCGCCTACCTACAAGGTCGTAACCAAGTAGGCACGCAAGGCCTCAAACCTGTCTCACAAATATGAACAATATCTAACAAGAGTATTTATTTTAAAACAAAAGAAACCACAAAGTTTGTAACACAAAGAAACACATAATCAAAGTTTGACATCACTCTTAAACAAAGGCAAAAGAACTAAGTTCACATCAAAGGAGTTTTATTAACTCGATGAAAGCTAGACAGTGACTTGCTCAACGACTCCGCTAAGCTGTCCACCACTCAACCTTACTCCTGATCTGAAAAAGAAATTGAACAACTTAATGAGCTTGGAAGCCCAGTAAGTAACCACTAAAAATATCGGGATCACAAAAATAAACAATAATTTTAATAGCATAAAAAATGCATAGTGATATAAAAATCAATATGAAGCCCAGAAATCAAAAATAATTCACACAGATTTAATTTTAATTAAATAAGTATCATATAAGTCCCCCAACAACTAATGCCAAAACAAAACATCAGAATTCATTTATTTAAACTCGGTGACCCGAGTCAGATTATAGAGTTCATATGTTTACCCTCGGTGACCCGAGCCAGAATATCAGAAGCCGTTATTCTTCACCGACGGAACGGTGGGAAACTGCAGTTTCTATGTCAGATACGTGTCGACACGGTCAGTGTTTAACCTCCAGTGACAGAGTTATTGCACAGTTAATTGGGGACTACGAGTTTTTATAGCAAAAATATGTCGGGTCTAAAATTATCGTCAATGCAACAATACTGAAATTCAATGATCCCGTTTTCTAATGAAAATAATTCCAATTGTTTCAAAATAATATAATGATAACATCTAATAATAATGTTTAGAAATTTAAACAATCATGTGACAACAATAATCAATATTTAACAAGTATATAAAAATAATTCATTAGTTTATATAGTATGAGGAATTATGGAAGCTGTAATTCTGATACAAAGTGAATAAATAAACCAGAATTATAGAAGTTCACAAAAGAC
Source organism: Dioscorea alata (assembly GCA_020875875.1). NCBI lineage: Eukaryota > Viridiplantae > Streptophyta > Magnoliopsida > Dioscoreales > Dioscoreaceae > Dioscorea > Dioscorea alata. Next base: position 403,742 of record CM037023.1, on the reverse strand, counting down.
AAATGCATCCATGATTGTTAAATCTGATTAAACATAAATACATAAATAAATAAATAAAACTTTTCCTACATGATCACGTATGTCATAATATAGGAACAGTAAACATTTTAATATTTGCTAAATAAAATTTAACTGAATTAAATAATTTTGTAAACTATTATTGAAAATAAAAAAAATTTGCATATACATATATGTACAGATTTATACATGGTTTACTTACCCGTCTAACGCCAAAAACTCGCCAAAAATTAAATACACCTCGAATTTAAGCTTCCACGAAATACCCTATATTTGAGAACATATTCCAAGGATATCAATAACACTGACCACACAGGCCTAAAAATTATACCAGTCTAACCTCACTCATTAAAAGACAATTTTCTCTAAACTAAGTCTTAAGGACAACTATAACAAAGTTAAGCTACGGAGCTTAGATATGAGTACTATAATCTCTAATACCAGTTTTATAGGTTTAAGATCCCAAAAATAATCAACATCATCAACATATAAAAAAAAAAAAAAACTAACTCAATACACAACATCAACCATTCTAACATATGGATTTAATATAAACACATAAATATATAGTGGACGCCAGCACACAAATAAATGCATAACAATGGCCTAAATAAATAACATATATATATATATATATATATATATATAAACACTAATGGACGCCAGAACTCCACTGGATATATATATATATATTAAGCAATTATGTCTTAAGCAATTAAACCCAAACTTTTTCCTAAAACCTATGAAATATATATATTAATCAATTAAACCAAAAACTTTTTCTAAAACCTATGAAATCAAAACATATTAAAACAATGTGCATTAACATGGTCAACACTCAACAGGAAACAATCAAATCTTTTTTTTATTAATATTAGTTTCGGTATCTTTAGAATTAATCATTAAATTATTTATTAAATAATCTAATTCTTGTACAAAAACTGGTAAAATAACCAATGATGTTTGGTTGGGATTTTTACAGTAATCCCACAACTAAAACAATAACTATCAAAGTAAATGTTGATGTACTGGCATGATGATGACTATCCTATCAAAAGATGGAGATAAACCCATACATTTTAAAGTCCAGCAGTACTGTTGCTTTGAAAACAAAAATCTATGAAAAGTATGCAGACCTTTTCTATCATAAACAACAGCATAACATTAGTATAAGGAAAGAAGAGTAATTAATTTGTTGCATGCATGAGTATTTAATGTTTATTGTCTCCAAGCATGCATTAGTTAATGTTTCTTGTTCCAAGAGTGCATGACTTCAATCTCTTGTCCCATTCCAAGTTTCTTGTCTTTGTAATGTTATTTTAACAGAAACCCAATTTCTTAAACAAAAACCTCTTTTTTTTAAAACGGAAATCTCTTTGTTTAAACGAAAACCTCTTTTTTTAAACGAAAAAGGACATTTCTTAAACTGATGCTATTAAACAATTAAACAGAAACCTCATTTCTCATCTTCAAGCAAGGTCTAGGGAAAGAAGAGTAATTAATTTGTTGCATGCATGAGTATTTAATGTTTATTGTCTCCAAACATGCATGAGTAGTTAATGTTTCTTGTTCCAAGAGTGCATGACTTTAATCTTTTGTCCCATTCCAAGTTTCTTGTCTTTGTAATGTTATTTTAACAGAAACCTCATTTCTTAAACAGAAACCTCTTTTTTTTAAACGGAAATCTCTTTGTTTAAACGAAAACCTCTTTTTTTAAACGAAAAGCACATTTCTTAAACTGATGCTATTAAACAATTAAACAAAAACCTCATTTCTCATCTTCAAGCAAGGTTTAGGGAAAGAAGAGTAATTAATTTGTTGCATGCATGAGTATTTAATGTTTATTGTCTCCAAGCATGCATGAGTAGTTAATGTTTCTTGTTCCAAGAGTGCATGACTTTAATCTCTTGTCCCATTCTAAGTTTCTTGTCTTTGTAATGTTATTTTAACAGAAACCTCATTTCTTAAACAGAAACCTCTTTTTTAAAACGGAAACCTTTTTGTTTAAACGAAAACCTCATTTATTAAACGAAAACCACATTTCTTAAACTGATACTATTAAACAATTAAACATAAACCTCATTTCTTAAACAGAAACCCCTTGTTTTAAACGAAAACCTCATTTATTAAACTGATACTATTAAACACTACATAATGCAACCATATCAAATTAAAGGGGAAACATACAAAGGAAAAACCGCTTCCTCTATCGGAGTTCGTCGGAGATTCGGAATGGAAGGATCCAACCCAAATCCGGTAGCATCCGATGCCCTCGAGAAGAAGCACGCTTTGATGCTTGAGTGCCTCGAGAACCTCCGCCAGGCTCGCAAAACCGGATCCGGATCTGGATCTGAAGCCGCCCCATCCTTCGAATCCGTGGCCTCCCTCCTCTCTCGATTCTTCGACGCTAAGCGCTCCATCGATGTGGAACTCTCCTGCCTCCGTGTGCTCAATCCCTCTGCCAAGCCCGTCGTGAAGCCTCAGCTAGAAGCCCTCTCAGCCATGATCGCCGACCTTGAGCGCCTCATCGCTGATAACTCCTACTTCTTGCCTTTCTATGATGTTCGCTCTTCTCTCAAATCCATTTCCGATTTGAAAGAATCCCTAGATGCCCTCTCCGCTGAGCTTGTCCCAAGGAAGAAGTTCTCCTTTAAGAACAAGTCTTTGAAGAAGCCTTAACCTGTTTTGAGCCACAACTTCCCATGCAAGGGACAATTTCGTCCAAAAAATTTAAAATTAACTCTATTAATCACTGTTAGATGCTTGGGGGGGTTTAAAAATCATTATATTCAAAAGGAAGGTGTTTTTATGGATATTCAAATTTAGAGGGAGAATCTGTGCATATTGCAAACTTTGGAGGTGTTTTTAGTAATTTCCACAAAAAAAAATTATAAAAATGAATAAATTACTACTTTATTAAGAAAAAAAATAAAAAGACAATACAGCGAAAGAAAAAAAAATACAGTTTCTTACCAGAAATGAGGGAAATAAGAAAAAAAGAAAAAAAGAAAAAAAAACATAAAAATTAGACAAGAAAGGACTTGAACAGCGAAGACTACAGATTGGTAACAAGGCCTTCCAAGCCAAGGGAGGGGTAGAAGACTACTCCCAACTGTCATTTGTCATGTGTTTTTGGTCACTAATGATTTATATAAAACTAATTGATAAAATAATATAAAATTTTTAAAATATAATGTGTAGATATAATTTGTTAATTTTTATATAGTCCTTGTCATCTAGATGGTCAGAAATTTTATTTCCAAGAGTTTTCAAGAAGAAGGGATATAGATGAAAATATGGAATTCTTTTCAAATGAAAATTCTCTTCTCTAAGAACAAGTTAATTGAGAGATTTCTACGCGTTTCATTTTCGACATTGAATGACTTAAGTTTTTGGTATGAAAACTTTCACTAATCTTATTAGACAGGAATGTCTTGTTTAATTTTCAGCAACTTGCTCAAGATTTGATATTATGAAAAATCTTCATGGAGGTTGCAACTAACAGATAAGTTCTCATAATTAACTCTAAATTATAATGCTAGATTCTTTGACTTTTCAATTAGAAAAAACCAGGAGGCTTCACCCTTCTTTATTTATTCAGTCTCAAGCAATATTTATGTCTTACTAAAAAGTTCATTAAGCTTCATGGTACTTACCTTAATTTCTTTTAATATAATTAAATATAAACCCTGAAATTAATTATAATGCAACTCAAGATAGCATTGAATCTTGCCATGTTATAATGATTAAAACTACAAAATTTTTTTAAAAAAACTTGGCATTCTATTAGTCACTCAGTCACTGATTAGGCACCATAATGAGGAATACTAATTATCTATGAATTGTTTGACATTTTTCTAGCATGTATACTGTATACATGTATATATGTGCACTAAAATATTAGATATGTTGGAAGGTTCAATTCCATCACTATCCCTTGATAAGTGGATCAAGTTGGCATGTTATGCATTTTTCTCATTCTAGTTTGTTTCTTTTTCTCTCAAAAGTCTCCTCTTATCCCTTGAAACAATTAATGCTATTCTATTCTAGAATATCAAAATGAAGTAACACAAATATCATGTGTTTAATTTAGTGGTCTAAATCTAGGAGAAATAGGCTAGTCATGAGGCATTGAACACTAGATATAGAACTTTGAGTTTTGAGCTATAATTAATTTGTATATATAATATATGCATGAAAGGAAGGTCAAAAGCTAATATGATAGAGGGAGTGAATTTTGGTGGGTGATCCCATAACATGCTCATATTTGATTTGTTTTCTTGGATTTGACTTCCAAATATAAACTCCAATTGTTTTTTTGCTGTACCTCATCAGCACTTGCGTAGGCACACTATAAAATGTGTTAAACTCTTTGTCAGCTTTGGGATTGACGCTAATGAGATTCTAACTAGTTGTGCTATAGCTACCTCAGTTTGTTTCAGTATTTCCTTTGGATAACATACATATATTGAACAGGTTTTGAGAACCCAGTAAGTTGACCATTTTTCTTTTTTTTCTTTTGTTAGTGGTGATGCTCTTTAACCTATTGTATACTATTTTTTTATATATAAAATAAATAAATCACATTCATTAAGGTACTAAATTTTTGTGCAAGATATTTGTAATCTCCTATTAAAAAAAATAGATTAAAATCTTAACTCAGCTAGAATAAAAAATACAAATGTATGTCTTTGAAATATTAACTTGATACCTATGCACACTATTGAAGTATCGTTTGTTAAAATAAAAAAAATAAAAAAATTATAAAAATAGTGACTAAAGGATTACAACAAAAGTGCACCAAATTAGAGGGGAATATATACTATAACTAGAAAATTAGAAAGCTTGGACATCAGCAAAAGCCTCAAGGTAGGCGCCAACTTAGCATTAGGGGTTAATAGTAGCATAAAGAGAGTGCAGTTTAAATGCTTGCTTTTCTTTCTCAGTCTCATAAAGGAAACCATAACAAATAAGCCCAAAAACAAATTGCAGGCTGCTGCTTAACCTCATATTCTTATCAGGCCCATGCATGCACTGTGGATTAATATTTTATGGCCAAAGTTTGATGTTCTAGTGGTGATTGGTGAAGTAATTACTAATTAATGCATCTCTAAAATCATTGATCGTACATTTGTAGTCTTTATAGTTTATAGTTTTTAATGCATGAATGCTTCCTGTTCTAGTAGTGCTGAGGTTTGGAAGATATATGACCATGAACATTGTGCTAGCTCCTTAAGTGCTTCTTGATGTCATTCTCTTTTGCACTGAGACAAGATTTATATATATTGCGCATGATATGCTGTTCTAAATGAGTGCGGTTTCCATTTGATACATCTTTTTTGTCCATGATTAGATATGTATAAAAAACTACACTTTCAACTCATGCTTCATGATTTATATCCTGTTGATGCATATGCATTAGTTGCAGCTTTTGCCATTAACTTCACCTCCCTATTTATACGTCAACTCATGATATATATATATACTTAATTAATTTTAGTTGGTTTGAGTTAGATTAATCCTTGGTTAATGATCACTAAATTAATTAGTGTCTATATATACAGTGCAACTGTTTATGAAAAGCAAAATGTGTGAATTCAATGAATTCTTTAGTCAAGACAATGAAAAAGATAGAAAATGCTTCTTTTTCCATGTTTTGTTTTTTAGCTTTACCTTTAAAATCTTTTTGACGATTCAAAAGAATATTTTTGCCAATGTGCTAAGCATTTGTTCCATCATCAAAGATGAAAGATGAAGAATCAATTTGGTGCAGTCACAATCATTTAATTGGTATTATTTGATTATGTTGAACCTCCAGAAGTACTGTCGGTTGGAATTCAACTGATTAATTGCTACTCATTCAAAAACAGCAAAATTTACCAACATTTAATTACTGTTTATTTGATAATAAACACTGTATTTAGTCTAAACTAATTAATACTTGATATTATCTTAGTTTAATACAACCCAAGGTATTAAGCGCGCGGGCGCTTGCATTCTCAGCAGAGGGATCGAGATGTCAGGGTATCCCTTGCTAAAGAAAATTATTATTAATATTATTATTAGTATTTTGATGAAAGTGAATGAACCACAATTTATTAAATAAAAAAACAGAATAAATATAGGAAACACAGAAAAGAGACAAAACAGGTTAGAGGGTCATTACCGGTGATTAAACAGGTTAATCTAAAATTATTATTATTATTGTTAGTATAAAAGGGATAAATAATAAATTTATTAGAAACTTAGCAAACAGGTTCATAGAGTTCAGAGTTAAAAAAAAAATGAGCATTGCAAGTACAGACAAAAAGCAATACATAGTAGAGATGAATATAACAAAGAATAACGGCAAGATAAATAGTACTCCCCTAGGTGTAGAGAGAATCACTTCTTAAAATATAGTAAACACAAATAAACTACGTACATACTAGCTAATAAGACACTGAGATTAGTGTCAGGGTCACGCTTATAGACTGTATATGAAAACTAAATACCTTTCTTAACCACATTGGACGAGTCTTGAGCTTCTGCCTATTTAACCCGAGGAGATTATTGAGTGCGACTTATTATTATTATTATTTTAATATTTATTTTTTAGTGCAATTTTTTGGATTAGTTTTACTTATATTAATTAATTAATCAATTTTTTTTTAGAACAAGCCACTCCCTTTAAGTGATGGGAGAGTAAATCGATCTCTCCGCAACTAACTGGGAAGGGAAGGAAATTATCTTTCTTTCTATTGTAAAGGTAATTCTTATACTAGTGCGTATATATATATATATATATATTAAGAAAAGATATACATTGATTAAAATAAGACAAATTAAGCACACTAAGATATAACGACACTCAAGGTGGTCCAAATACAACACAACACTAGATAAAGCTTTTCTAAAAAAAACATGCTCCCCTGTGCTATCTGGTCCCTGCCTCCTCACAGGCAAAAGTATGGCTCCGCTTGATTAAGGATTCAAATTAGTTTCTGGTTTTATGAAAAATACCCTTCTTTAAACTAGAAAATAAAAAGGAAGTTAATGTGAGAAATAGCACAAACACGTTTTTATTACCAGAAGAGAATATTCTAGTGTTTTAATTATGTGTGTGAGAGTTTGAGGAGTACTTGTCTGTGATTATCTTTTGTCTTATGATATCTTTTTATTAATCAATATGGTTCTTTCTTCTTTCAGTGTATGCAAAGAGAGAGAGAGAGAAATAATGCTGGTGTGCGCTAACTGGAGCCACTTGTTAATTAATTAGTCAGAACCAGTTGCTCTCATAGAAAGTGATAGAAGAGTGTTGAACCAGCCGACTGAACTCTAGAAGGAGTTTACTAATTAACCTAAGAATCTTATTATCTTCAATGAATTAATTTACTTCTCCATTAACCAAGAAACATTTAGAATATTCTTGCTGACATGAAGAAAGGTACATAAAACCATTCACACTGCTTTTCTAAACATTATCTAATGAAGGTTGGTGTGCTTAATTACTTCTTTTTAATCCATCCTTCATTGTCATGTGTTAATTTTTCTTAGTTCATCTGATCATAATTCTTGTAAACTCTCCTCTAGGTTTCCAGCTGATACTAGAATCAAGACTATGTATATATATATACATCATGGAAAAAAAGCTTTTGCTTTGACCATGAGCAGCTAGCCACTACCTGCCCACCAAACAAAGATTTATGAAAACACACATGTGAATCAAGCTCCAACCTGCAGCTTTTGCAAACTGATCATCAACTTTATAAGTCTGCTTTTGTTTGGCTTATATATATATATATATACACACACACATTATTGTTTAATGTCTCAATGTTCATACACATATGGACCCCTGTCTAAAGCAAAGACAGGCATCTTGAATGACTAAAACATCCTTTCTTAAATCCCAACCATGCATTCAAGAAACAATGGCATTCTCTTCCTTTTTTTCCCCCACATGTTGTCCACCCACCTCTCAAGTCTCAACCGTGGATCTCCAAACAGTCTACAGAGCTTCTTCTAATTGGAGTTTGACATGTGGAATTAAACCAGATGAAGAACAAGTGCATCTCTTCATGTGGCTGCCATGCACGTAGAAAGAAAGATGCTGCCACCTCTTGTGGCGTATTCACAACCACTAGCTTTAAAATCCTTTATATATAACAATTCTTGAAGATTATATAAAGTTTTCTATATTATATATGTATATATATACCCTTTCAGACTTTCAGTATAAGTAAAGAAACAAATGAGAGAAGAAAAAGGACAAGCTTTTGATGAATTGTTTGGATTGATAATTCAGAGCCACCTGTTTGCTTAACCTAGTCTTCTCCTCCTTTTCTTATATTTCTTTTGGAAGTGCATCATTCTTCAGAGTTACAGGAAAGCCATGCGTCCTACGTAAAGCCTCTCAAACCCTATAATTTATAAACAAGTACATCTCAATCTTTTCTCCATTACCTACACTTGGAAAAATAGATTAAAGAATGAACTTATGATAAGTCTGGATAAATTATTTATGTATTTTAAAAATGAATTATTTACTGTATATAAAGAGCGCCACTTCTTCAATCTTGATCAATGATCACTGAGCACAAAACACTAGATAACATTGCATGCATGAGATAATTAACAGTTTAACACATGGCAATGACTTTGTCAAATCTAATTAAGTGGGACCATAGTTATATATATATATATAAATATCTTAAAAAATCACCACTAATAACCAAACAACAAGTTGGGTTCGCACGCGCGGACCAAACCGATCAATTACCAGCACTCTTTGTGCGCACGTACCGCACAAACACCCACTTGTTTCTTAACGATTAAGCTAATGTTTCTCTATCCCCGGTCCCACCGGGCCAACGTCACACATCCCAAAAGATCTTTCCGTGCTCCACAACAAAAGTCACCTATTTACCGACCCACTTCCAAACCCTTCACACGTGTCACAGTTACTAAATGTGCTTCCTTGAGTGGTGTCACTAATAAACCCCATGATTTACGTCCACTTAGAAATGGCTCTAAATTTAAGAGGCTTTGCTAGTGCCTGCTGACTCAGAGGGACCACCGTATGTATACGGTGAAGCTATAGCTTGATGACACGTAGATAAAAGTCATTGTTAAGTGGGACCCAGAGAGGAGCCGGCACCGCCCTTAAATATGAGTCCCTTCCTCCTCCTTTCTTCCCTTTTCCCCTACTCTCTACTCTCCCTCCTCTCTGAAAAAAAACCGGTTTTTTTTTTCTTAGTTTCTCTCGGTCCAACCCAAAACTCTGGTCCGCAGCCATGCAATTCTCTCAGTTCGACTCCATCCTGACCCAATCCCTGCCATCCTTGGAACCCGGGTTTGGATTCACCCCTTGGGTGTCCACTAACCCGAGCCCAATAGAGAACAAAACCCAAACCCATAGCTTTTCTGGTTCGGATGGGCCGGCCCGGCCCGGTCTGTCGCCGGTCGATGACCGGCGGCTCAGGCGAAAGATATCAAACAGGGAATCAGCCCGGCGTTCGCGCATGCGGAAACAACGGCATCTCGAGGACCTTCGGATTCTAGCGAGCCGGCTCCGGTCTGAGAACCGGGAGCTCGCGAGCCGGCTCGGAGCCGTGACTCACAACTGCTTCTTATTCCGCCGAGAAAGTGAGAGGCTCCGCACCGAAGCCACCTCCCTCTGCCTCCGGCTCTCGGAGATACGCCGGTTTCTTCTCTCCCGGCAGCTTCAACGGCTCTCTTCTCCAGCCGCCGCCCTCATGTGTGGCGGCGGCGGCGGCTTCGTCCCGGGATCAGCACAGACAGGATCATCCATAATCGCTTAAAATATCAAGAACTCAGGGACTTAATCATAAAATCGGCCAAATGATTAACAAACGTGCGAGAAGAGACATGTATCATCTCCATATATATATATATATATATATATATTAATATTAGTTTATATATATATATATATATATATCAGGCTCTCTTCTTGGCTCCAGTTATCTCCTCCGTTGAGGAAAAACCACTAGTGGTTTCTGGTTTTGTGGGAAACCGGTGGGTTTTAAGGGGCTGTTTTTTAATAAAAAAAAATGGTAGTTCTCATTTCTTTCTAAGGTGTGCTCATGAAATTACGACAAAAAAATCGGACCTTTTTGCATAAAGATCTGTCATGACTTGTGATAATCCAGCCGCGTTTTTTGCCTCGTGATCGTAAATTTCATGAATGAATGGTTGTCTGCTCTCTACTTCAATTTTTCTCGGGAAACACCCTGGAAGTATTGATATTTAAGCAGGGACCCTCACCATGGGAAATCTTTGCTAATGATTGTAATGGCCGGCCTTTGTCTCAATGTTGACTGCTAATGGAAACGTGTCAAAATTTTCCTCCCTTGATCCTTTTCTTATTATTCGGATCTTAATTGCTTGTAAATATTTATTGATATTGATCATAAATACAGTAAAAAAAATAAAGAAAAAGGTTTGGTTTGTGGATTTTTACTGTTGCTTACGTTGGCTTATAATTACTTTACTCTGTCACTTTCATTCTTTTTATATGTTGAAAACTTAAAAATAGTACATCAATCTTCAGTTGATGCCAGAGTAGGTTGTCTATGAGAATTAATTAATGTATAAATTAAGCCAATTATAAATACTAAATAGAGTGAGTGACATGGGGTGATGGCTTACAAAAGCTTCACTAATTGATTAATTATTAGCCAAGTTGTATAATAAAACATATGAATGTAATTTTGTGATGTCTGTTGAAATCATTAGTCATCACCTGTGAGCAATAAATATCAGTTTTCTTTTTGGCAAATAGTACAAGACTAAGATGTCCTGCTTATTTTCAATTTAAATGTGGTACATGCTTGTTTGTTTTTTAATATTTTCTTTTTAATAATATTGTTATGTTGTCAAAACAATATATTTAATATAATAATTTATTTTTTTAATATAGATGAGTATTTTTTTATAATCTTGGTAATATGTTCTTGATATTTAATAAATATTAGAGCAAATTAATGTTCTATCTCATTCAGATTATTTTTTTTTCTATTATATATATATATATATATATATATATATATATATATATTAAGCATGCGTGATTACTCCAATCATAATTGAGCTCAAAATTATAAAACAAAACCAATTTATTTGATTAAACTTGATTGTTCTAGTCACTAGCTAATAGCTATCTTATCTTGATACTATTTTTTTTCTTTTAAATAAAGGTGGATAACATTTAAAGCAGACAAAACAGTGCACTTGATATCATTTTTTAGTTAATTAACTATTTAAATTAAAATAAAAGACTTAGAAAGGTACATAAAGAAGTGCAACAATACCACCCCTAAGAGTGGAGATGCCAAAGAGAAATAATAGCACAGCATTGGATACAACAAATAGGGATGACAATAATCCTCAAATTCGATTCGACCCGACTCGAGTTTGATGGGTAAAACCCAGTTTGACCGGGTTTCGGGTTGGGTTCGGGTAAAACCCGATTAATTAACAATCAGGGATCTAATGTGCTTGTGGGTGTATTCTCTCATTGTGCTCATTAAAGCAATGGTTTTAATTAAGGGAAAGTAGTTGTCTTTGTATTAGTGGATCCTTCTGATACAACTGAGGGGGACATATGGATGAATATTCATGGCATATTAAGACAACCAAGTTTAACTAATCTCTTGTCTTAATGGTTGCTCAAATTTTTTAATTCTATACTACTTCTTTTCTCTTTCTTTTTTGCTTTGTAACTAAGAATGGGAATTAAAGACATAATTTGACATCCAACCTTCAACTCTTCTTTAGATGTGTGGTATGTCAGGATTGGACCAAAGTTTAATTAAACTAAAAGTGTACTTAGATGTAGCAATTACTGCTAAATACCCATCTAATTAACATACATATTTAATCTTAAAGTTCAAAAGTGCAAACCAACTAAACTAATATGATAGAATCTTGTGTGTAAGCTCGCCATTGTGTGTTTTCAGATTTTAATAAAACGATGAAGAAAAAGGTAATATATGAACTTGATATATCAACATTGCTACATAATTTGAAGAACAAAATTTCATTATCTTTTACTGATGTACTTTCACTGTCTGCTTGAGTGTTGGATTGTTTGCTACCATGAAACATATATAAGATTGTTACCAGTGCATTACATTTATGATGCTTTCAGTTTGAGAAAGACAAGAATACATTTTCATCTGTTTGGTACAATATAATTGTCTTAATTATTTTCAGCTGGTCTAGTCTTTGGTATCAAATCATACTTTTAATTAGTAGTTGGTGAAGTGAAACAAATGGAAGTTGATGAAACTTCACAGCAAAATTGCTTACATTGCCATTGAATCACTCAACCTTTCTTTCTTTCTTTTTTTCTTGTTGCTTTTCAGTTAGAAGGAGAACTACCAACCAGGCAACCACCAAGGAACTAGTCCTGTGGTAGTCTTTTCAATAAAAAATGGAAGGAAGAGTTGCAGTGTCAGAGGGATGTGTATTGAGCTTGTTTGGAGAAAAGGAAGACCTGAAGAACTGTACCACCAGCTTTGAATAAGAGAATTAGATAACAATGTTAGCTGATCAGTTCAATATCTCATTGTCTAAAATTTGGATCCATTGCCATTCCACTGATGATGAGACTCTACTGAACCTGCTATTTCTCAATCAAAGCACTGTAATTTGTTCCTTCAATCTTAATCTGGGATTTAGTGGTCTTGTTAGGTTGGCACTTGATGACAAGATGTAGCTTGTTTGTTACTTAAATAGATGTTTGTCTTGTTTGTTTAACAGCTCTGATAACAAAAACAGAAGCAATTAATTTCTAGACTAGCAAGTTTCAGACATAATGTCATCATCTTCTCCTACCCAGCAGCATCATAGACGCCTCTTTGAGCTGTTGGAAGAGCAGCAGGAGCCATTCATCCTAGATGTGTATCTCATGGAAAATGGTTTGACATGCAAGGCATCAACAAGAACAACACATGTTTGCTGGCCAAGCCTTGCATGCATGAAGTTTCAGAGCTTTAAAATTCATGGTATTAGAAAGAACAGAGGCTGGTTGCTGAATTTCATTCTTAACAAGTTGTTGCATGGAAAAGCTCTGCAGCAGAAGGATGGCAATGGAGGAATGTTTAGTGTTGTTGAAGAAGTGGATGAAGAGGTGGTGAGCTCAGTTGAAGAAAGCTCTCCATTGCACCACATTATGAGTATTAATTACTACCACATGCTTGTTTTGTGTATTTCTCTTTAAATTCTTTGAACTCAAGTTGCTACTTGCTTTTGTTCTTTGAAACAGCAGCCAAGCAAGAAGAGAATATTACTGCAAGAGAACCTCTAGACAAGGGAAGGTTGTCAATGAAGTGATGATCTTTTCATTAGAGAAGAAGATGAGAAGTTTTTCAGCTTCTAAAGAAGAGTGGAGACATTACCAGCGTACAGCAAGAGAGATTGGAACTGAAATAGAAGTTCTCATATTTGAAGACATCAGTGAAGAAATAGTCCTGGATTTATTGGACTTGTTTAGTTTAGTATGTAGTTAGTTGATCTTGGCAAATGCTAACATTACATGAAATAGGATGTTTTGTGATTAATTCAGTCTCTTAATTGCATATCAGAATCATAGTTAACATCTCTGAAAAATCAACAATCCGTGCAGGAAGACACTCTGACATTTCAGGTGTGTCTAATGTAGCAGAGCACCTGTTGTTTCACTCAAATCTGAAAAGTAGCTCAATAATTTTTCCAAAAGGGTGAACCACTTTCCAACATACTGTCATTTGCTGCAACATCGGACTCTCTGTTTTAATCTTAAACTATGAAAATTTTCCTTACATTACTATCCCTCTCTTTTGATGAGAACTGTTTCCATGCAGAAGAGTTCAAACAACTGTACCCTCATTGCATCAGGACACAAGCAAAGACATATCTCTAGCATTCAAGAACTCAGCAGAAGTTACTTGGCTGAGAAGAGCACAGTTTATGCCACAATTGTTTCAATGAGCAGGGCAAGAACAGGAACAAATTCCTTGACAAGGCCAGGTATTTAAGAACATCATAAGAAGAAAAGCAGGAAGCTGGAAAGATGCATCAAACCAACTCATCACTTAATAGTTTCATATCAAACGCAAGCCATAACTGTTGTCATTTGCTGTTCAGGCATGGCTTATAAAAATAGTACATAAGATAAAGGGGGCAAAATTACAAAGAAAGAACCAGAGAATGAAAAGAGTTCTGCAAACTCAAACTAAATAAAAGCTCCCACATCTCCATAATCGATGCTTTCATGGTTCTGTTTCTAGGCATTTGTCTCTCTGCAACTTGTAAGCTTACAGAGAAGAAATGGTGGAGACATTCACAAGGGTTGAGCGAAGAAGGTCATCACACAGGCTGTGAGCATTGTCCTGAGCTTTGTGACTCTCAGCCCTGGGACTACTTCCAGTGCTACTAGACAAAGACCCAAAGCCTGTCTTCTGTAGAACACCAGTTGGGGATGAACCTATCCGAGGGCTTGAATCCCAGCCATCAGTTAAAAGGTTTAAAGACGATGATAAGCAGTTCTCACCGGAGTCTTTTGCAGCATTGTTATTGGTGTTGCTAAGGACTTCACCTAAAGGCCCACCAATGGAAGACTCCCAAGAGATTGGTATCCAACTAGCTTGTCTTTGGTTAGCCTCATTCAAAACCCCAACACTTAAACCCATAGGAACAGGATCAAACTCACGAGCTAACTTGAGTGGTGATAGAGTAAGCTTTTCTTGGTTGGGAGATGAAGTCGAGGATGAGAAGTCCGAAGAAACCATAGGGATTGAAATGGAGAGTTGAGTCCTATCTGATTGCATTTCTTCGACCTCAGGCCAGGTGATTGCTGAACGGTCAGACTGGTTCTTGGGCCAATCATCAAAGAAATGACGAAGGGAGTGAGTCTGGGACTGCTGATCATTGAGTTCCGGGGATGAAGCAAAGTTGGATACGAGTCCAAAGTCTGCTCGAGAAGAGGATCCTTCAAAAGGATTTTGATGTTTAGGAACAGAAAACAAGGTGTTTACAGGTTTTGGATTTGCAGAAGTTAGCATGGAGAAGCCTTGTGAATCCAGTGCACCTCTGCTAACATTCTCTTTGCTTGTAAGCATCCTGCTAAAGTCAAGACAATTAGTTTTTCTTTTCCGCTCACTTGAAATACAAAATAAAGACGATGATCA
This sequence comes from Dioscorea alata, assembly GCA_020875875.1. Lineage (NCBI taxonomy): Eukaryota > Viridiplantae > Streptophyta > Magnoliopsida > Dioscoreales > Dioscoreaceae > Dioscorea > Dioscorea alata. Next base: position 388,548 of record CM037023.1, on the reverse strand, counting down.
AACACACAAATGAAACAAGAGCATGACAGTTTCTTGCCTTTAGTCGCATAGAGAGATTGTGTTAATTAAGCAAATGAAAGACACTTGCATCCAATAGCTCTTCAAAATCAATACCTTTCTACTCAAAATGATCACAAAGCAATGCACAGAGTATAGGACTATGATAACAAAGGCCATCTGTACCACTATACAAAACAACCATACCATATAAAGCGCTACATGTGCAGTAATGGCAGTTTGGTATTTTACCATTATGAAGCTTCAACTGATTGCAATAATGCTTGATAAAATCCATTGCAATGTATCAATCATGCCAACACCTTTTGAATGAATTCAAGTTCCTTCATTAATGGTATGACATAGCAGCTAATTATCCGACTAATTTCCTATAAGTTCAAGAGAAAGTATTTTTTACTTGTAAGACTAATTCCACATACACACTTGTTAAATCAGTTAATATAAAATAGCAAAGAAACTCACTTGGCAGGAAAAAAGAAATGTGTGGACTTGAAGGAGAATAAAGAGTTGAATCTACCTGCCGAGCTGCGAGGCAGAAGGATTAGCAAGCCGTGAGTTTTCAGTGCACTGCTTTGCAATGGTGAGGCTGTTAGATGATCCGCCGCAAGGAACAGCTGAAGCTGATGATGGTGAATGGGCGATGACAGGCATCGCTTTAGCGGCATGGCCATTCTGGCCTTCCACATGCTTTCTTGAACGATGGCGGCCCCGATTCATGTGTCGCTCACAGTACTTTCCATCAGCAACTGCATCCCTCGAGCAACGCCATTTCTTCCCGTCGGTTCGACGGCACCTTCCAGGCTCTGGATCAGTATTTCCAGAGAAACCCAGATACAAGGAACCCCACCCCACTGCAATAACCAGCAACAATAATAATACTGCATAAAATTTCCATCCAGATGGCTGTTTCATTTATGACTGGATAAAACTATGAAAACCTGCAACTTTTTTCCAGGAGAGCACATGGCAGATCAGTATATCCAAATGAACAATGCAAAGAAGTATACTAAAGCTCAAACCATATAAAGAAGCATGTAAATGCTATAACACTATCATATTAACCAACAACAATAATAATACTGCATAAAATTTCCATCCAGATGGCTGTTTCATTTATGACTGGATAAAACAATGAAAACCTGCAACTTTTTTCCAGGAGAGCACATGGCAGATCAGTATATCCAAATGAACAATGCAAAGAAGTATACTCAAGCTCAAACCATATAAAGAAGCATGTAAATGCTATAACACTATCATATTACCAAATAAAATCAGTGAAAGAGTGAAAGAAGCCACTTTTACTTCATATGTTAGCCTGTTTATACTTGGAGTCAGTCAAGAGAGAGAGAGAGAGAGAGAGAGAGAGAGAGAGAGAGACTTACAAGGGTTGGATCTATAAGATTCAGATGAGAAGGCAGGAAACCCAGAATGGCAGAGGCTTCTTCTGATGGGGAGGAGGAGATTGGATGGTATGGGGGCATTTGCATCGATGTACTTGTAGATCAAGGCCTGGTGTTCCAGCTCCATCCACTGAGATGGGGTGAAGGGACCCCTAAGCCCTGCCAAAACCCCATTAATATACTTGAGCATCCAGAACAACCACCCCTGAAACAGGGAACACATGGAAAAGAACAGAACAGCAAAGATCTAGAAAACACAAGAAAGAGCTCATTAAAACGCAGATTTATCAAAGTTGAGTTCTTTCTCTCTATTTCCCCCATCTCTTTCAGCCAAAACACAGGAAAAAGAAAAAAAAAAAAAAAAACCAAGGTCTTTTTTTTTGTTGGTAGAAAAAAGAAGAAATGGAAACAATAAAAGCAAAAGATTCAGTGGTTGCTGGTCTATCTTCTCTCCTAAAACTCCCTTCACATCTCACAAAAAAAAAACATCTTTGAAGACAAGACTAACCCAAGAGAAGCAAAGGAAGAGGAAAAATACAACTTTTTCGTTGACAAGACTTGAACTAAAGATCTGAAATACAACGAAAAGACGCACTCATAGTTATTGATAAGAATCAAACACAAACACCAAGCAAGCAACAAGGAACATTTTTTTTTATTTATTTATTTCTTTTGTCCTCAAAGACACTCGAACAAGTTTCCGTGACATACCTGTATTCCTGAGGTAAGCTGGTGAAGAGGAAACAGAAGGAAATGGATGATGGTAAAAGGGCAAAGGCCCATCACTGCTAAGAAGCAAAGCATCTGGCTTTGATGATGAGAAGCTGAGCATTTGCTCCCCATCAGAGGAGAGGGAGAGAGAGTGAGAGTTGGATCTTAGAAGAGATGGAGGTGCTGCAGCAGCCTTGGCTGCAGCTGTCAGCATTGCTGCATCGTTAGTCCTGGCTATCTTGAGGCACCTCCAATCATGCTCATCTGGACCACCAGGCCTCCCTTGCTTGAAGAAGCCATTGTTAAAGACGCCTTTTTGGCCTTTGGTTTCAGTGTCTAAGGAGGTTAGTGAGGAAGAGAAGAGTCCACCACCCTCAGAGGACGCACCCACCAACCCTTCCATGCCCACTAACTCCCCAAGGTCCATGTCATTAACCACAGCTAGAGACTATGACGAGACAGGGGAAGCAAGGACTGCATATGTGGTTTCATGAGATGAAGCAGTTGGCAATGGGAAGCAGAAGACGGTGCTGGGTAGAAGGAGGAGCTGAGTAGACATTGTTCTCACTTCTTAGAGCTCACAAAAACAGTCTGCTTTTCTTTCTTTTATGAGAAGGAGGTGTGTTTAAGTGAGAACAGAGAGAGAGAGAGAGAGAGTGAAATGGGAGTGCTGCTCTTTCCTTTATCTTTAGAAATGCCAACAAAATATCTGCTGGTCTTTTCTTAGGAGGCATTAACATTTAACACTTCCTCTTCTTCAATTTATATTAAAAAAAACAAAAAAAAAATTATCTTTTAACACTAGCCCTGCTAGCTTGTTGCTCTCGCTCTCTGTATAGATTTCCCTTGATTTGTGGGTCCTTGTGTCTGATATTGCCATTGGAGGCCAGCAAGAGGAGTGTCTCCTTTGGTTTTCCTTATTTCCATTCTCTCATCTCCAACACTCTCTCATAGTAGCTTCTCATTTTTGTTCTGTTTGTACTGTTACTTAAACCATTATAGTGAAAAAATTAGTCCACTTTCCATTTTCTCTCTTGCTCTCAAATTACAAACAACAACAAGAACAACAAGAACATCTTCATTTTCCATCTCTTGAAAGAGACTTAGTACTCTGTACAATCATGCACCAAGATGCATAGCCATGTGATGCCATACCAAACATAAGACCAGAGCTCACCTCCCTACTGTTATTACCAACTCATAGGCACACCCTTGCCACCACCTTCTCCCCCTCCACTCATTCTTAATTTTCTCACATTATTATATCATTATTATTATTATTATAAACTTACTTATATAATCATTTGCTTATATTGTATTTATAGAAAAGATTAGAGACCATACTTAACATAACTTTGCCAAATATATCATCAAGAGTTAATAGACATAAGTTTCCGAATGTTGGAAACAACGACACAAGGACATATTTCCCTATCCATTAATAAATTTATCTATTTCTTATTATGATTTATGAGTGTGAAAGGTGGGTAAGGTAGGTAAAGAGCTGTCATGAGCTTTTATTAGAAACTCTTTCTTGCAATTAACTTTCTCTTCCTAGTAATATGGTAACACTCTACATCTCTCAAGTCTCAACCACTAGTAATATATTCAAATCCAAGTCATGGACTTATGGTTGATATTTTGTTGAATGGTTGTTAATAACTCAAATTCAGTATATATATTGTTTAATGGGGCACAAAGGGAGTGGTGATCCAAAAGAAGGAATGAGACGGAAAGCAAAGCATGATGACCGTCCAACCGGAAGAAGGGACCATCAATCATACGGCTATCCAGCGCTCAATTTGAATGGTTGGGATTGGGTTTGGGGTTGGATGGGTGGTGATGATACCTCCTTGGAATCTAACACCGAGGTTTGACTGCGACGTGTCAACGGAATCATTGGTCCACGTGGACCCCCTTCCATCACTCTCCGTTCCAGCATTCATTTTTAGTCTTTTTTTTTTTCTTTCCTTTGTTTTATTTTATTTTTATTTATTAGTCTTTATTTTGGTGTGGCTGTTAAATATTGATGATTTTTTTTGTTTATTTATTTTGTTAAATTTGCTTGAGTCCTTGAATAGCTTCCTTGTGGGGGACACAATGAAGAGGCCACAACAATCAAATTTAAACTATTTCCGCGTCACACCTAATCCAAATTTAATGAGTCTCCTCCGTGTCAAGATTTTTTTTTTACCAAAAAGTCACACCAACATCTAAATTAATAAACCAAGAGATAATTATTATAAAAAAATATTAATTTTTTTATTTATTAATGATAATATTTTACTTTTTATTTGGTTTCATTTAAATCTCCAATTATTTTCTTTATATATATATATATAACTGACAAAACACATAATACATGGTTAACAAAATATTATGAAAAAATTAACAAATCAAGAAAATATTAGATTCTTTTTTAAAGTGATCCTATTTCCTTCTCTTTTTCTTTGAAGTTTCATATGGTTTTCCTTTTCTAAAATGCAACTACTTTGCAGTTTGCACTATATATCTATACATATCATTTAGTCATCTAAGGTTCACTATATCATTTTATTTGAATTTTTTTAAAGGAATTATAAAACAAGAAAAGAAAAAAAAATTAAGTCATCCAATAATATATGTATAAATATACATTGATACACATTTATGAAAGACGGATTGTACTTTGTACTGTGATGCATATATATATATATATATATATATATACTGGTATATCCATTTCTCTGAAGAAGATATGTTTATGTTCATGCAATGCAAGCTTTGTAGTGTGCTCAGAAAAGAGTACATGATGCATCTGTTAGGGTTTCACTGTCTCAAAGTTACGTTGGCCTAACTTGCAGGTTCCTAGTAATGATTTAATTAAAGAAAGGAAGGGATGCTATGTGTGTCGTATGGAGAAATGAGCCCCTTGGGAGAATTCAAACCAAAACCTTATCTCATGTCTTTTCTAGGGTTTCATAATGTGCATGAAAGCGCACACACTCAAGCTACTCAGAAAGAACAGTTTCATTGTGTTCCCCATGCCCATGATGTCTCTTCATTTGTCTTCACTTGGTCAAACTTTCAAATTCTTCATGCATCTATATATGTATATCTCCATATAATTATATTCATAACCAAACCCTGTCCTATGTATATAATTATATCTGTTCTGAATTATAAACAATTATATGATCAATATTATCATGGAAATATCACTTGCTAGACTTCATCAGCTTGTACTGATCAAGGTTCCAAACTTTGGATGCTGTGTTCTTTGCTAATTGTCTCAAACTCCAACATATGTATTATATAATTAGCTTCCCTTTCCAAGGTGGCGGCGTATGGTAAAAGATAAGCTATATATATAGTTACATTCTCCAATGGCTTGAATCCTAAGTATAATATAATGACTGCTCAAGTGGAAATATGTGGTGCCTCTGAGTTTTACATATAGTTTTGCATGCATGTGTGCTTTGGAAAGAGCCCTGCCTCATTGCCTTGCATGGGGACCAGCCATGGCTTCACTGTGTTGCACTTCTAACTTTTCTCCACATTCTATGTATATATATATACATAGATCATCTCTTTTGCTCCACAAAGCCATGTGGATGCCACCATGCATGCAAAGCCATGAATTGATTTAGTACTAACTCACAGTGATATATATATATCTATACTTATTAAGCCTTGTTAGGGTTAAGTAATTCCACTTGTTATTCTTAATGTCTTTTCATTGCATCTTAAGTATGTCATCAGTGTGCTGGCAGAGAGAAGAGAACAAAAGAGAAGTCCAGCCAGTGAGATTGGGAGGAACCCTAAGAATGATGCTTTCCTTATTTTACACATTCCTAGGAGGACATCAAGATGCCACCCACACGCACATCATGCCTTGGATATATATAATTACTAATTAACTAGATAATCACATCATAATCTTCCTTTTTAAAAAAAAAATATATTTTAATATGAAATGGGAGGGTGGTTTCTCGTTAACCAAGGTTTCAAGCACGCCATGTCCCACATGCAAGGGTGACAACCTTGATTAGTTAAATGATGTGACTCATTTCTTAACAATTGCATGAATGCAGAATTATAGTTAATAATTATACGTTGATGTACTGAAACTTTTAAAGATAACTAGAAAGGAAGAAAAAAACACATTTAAATGAATATTAAAGTTTGGAGTACACATCACTTCATGTTCTTTGGCTTTGGGATTTGAGCATGAAACAATCCAAAAACATGGGTTGTCTCAAATAAAATAATGTCCAAATTGATGTGCTTTATGTGCAATAATAGTACCACTCTTCAACTCCCATCTCTTTTAATATACACTCAATCAAAAACCCAACCCAAAGCCCATGATGATAAATGATAATATTGGGCCTAGCCCAAATATAGGCCCACCACAGTTTAAATTTATTGAATTTCTTATATGAAGGAAGTTGTTTCCATGCATGGAGTTTTCTTTTCGAATGTTTGTGGTTAATAATAATAATAATAATAATAATAATAATAATAATAATTAGTTTAGGTTCATCTATTTCTGTGTTTTCACAAGGCTATTTTAGTTCTTAAAATTAATATAAACATTGGTTAAATTGTTATTTTCTTTCTCGAGTTTGTTTACAATACGGGATATATTGTCTGCTAAACATAATATTGTTATTTTATGTTTTCATTATTAGTACGAATGATTTTTATTAGGTTATATTTATTTATTTATTCAAAATTTACTTTTTTTTATGAATTTTATTTATCTTAAAATCAGTATAAATTAATTAAGATGAAGCTAACTCGCTTTTTCTTCTGTTTTTTTTTATCTAGTTTCAAATTTATTTTTTCATAAAAAATATACCTTTAGCAATAACATTTCATATATAAACAAAAATATGGAAATCTCAAACTCAAATTCAAATTCAAATTAAAAAAAAAAAGAAAAAGAAAAAAAGAAAAAAAAAAGAAAAAGATAATGACCTGATTGTCTCTACAAGATAAAGAAGGGTTCATGTTCATTGGCTGAAACAGAAGCGGCAGCCATGCTTCTCCTGAGCCAAGCTCCCAATGGTGCTCTCTCCGCCCGGAGATGCACTTCTCGTCCTCCTCTCCGCTTCTCCACTTCCAAGACTCCTTTTTTCTCCGGGCCCCAGCCCTCTATTGCTCCTCCACGGCGCCCGCTCCTCTCTTTCTCCACCTCCAATGGCGCCGCCAGTGAACCAGCACCGGCCTCCACCAGTCCTGTCTCTTCCTCAACCCAAATCGACGAGACCGTCTTCGTTGGGGATGAAAAGGTGCCACTCGAAGGCGTAATCCAGTTCGATAAGCCCTCTGGACCATCAAAGTTGCTGTCTTGGGTGTGAGTCCTCTGTCAAGTTTGGTATTTTTTGTGGCTTTTGGCTGGATTTGGATGGTATGCGAACCGTGTTGTTCTGGTGGCTGCAGGCAGGTGGGGATTCTGGCCGGCGGCGATGTGCTGTGCTTGTTGCTGTTTGCGGCTATTGGGTGGTTCAACCATGGGATGTCTGTTGTTGATTTCGAGACTGCTCGGACTGCAGATCCCTTTGTTGCTGGATGGTTGCTGAGTGCTTACTTTGTAGGAGCTTATGGGGACGATGCCAAGGGAGTCAATGGTCTTGTCAAAGCCATTGTTGCCGGTGCCAAGTCCTGGGCGGTGGGAATTCCGGTAATTTTTGTTTTACTTTATTCTGTGGACTGATTGATTGAGATGAAATGTATTTCATTTGTTAGTTTCTCTTCTTGTTGATCTGATGCTTAGGAATTTACTGAGAACTATACATTGTAGCTTGCTGTAAACCTTCATGAAATGGTTAGGAATGGAGATGCTTGCAATGCCATTGATGAGACTAAGGAAATTGTTGTGTAATTTTAGTTCTTGGATTTATGACATCTGTTATTGATCTCATGAGCTTTTTTTGAATATTTGTGAATCAGTCTAAGGTTGTTTAGAGCATTATACTGTTATCATTATTTGAGCAAGTGGTGATGGTGTTACGAGATATCAATATTTACTATTTATCATGTGAATCGTTGGGTAATGTTATAGTAGGTCCTCTATTTGAAAAGTGTTGGAGAAAATTTCAAAAATAAGAACAATTATTTTTAGTATAGTTGAGTATTTCTTGTTTGCCTGGCTTCTGACTGATTCTGGAATCACCACTATTTTAGATTCAAATTAGAGCACAAACCAAGCGGTTCTGTGGTTACATTCGTTTTCCATCATGCTTTTGATGCAAAGACATGATCCCTAGCGGTTGGAAAGGTTTTTTTTTTTTTAAATAAATGTGGATAATCCACTGATTCATAAGAAATAAGAAGTGCAAGCAATACAATGACGACAATGACAAACAACTAAATCAAACATGGAATTAACAAAGATGTCATATCACATCCAAGAGAAAACACACAAGAAGAACAAGGCTAAACATGAAAATACTATGTGTCCGCCGGGGGTGGAGGGGAGAAGCTAACACGAGAAAAATAGAGGCGTAGAAAACAGACTTTCAGATAGCTGGGTTGGGAGTGTAGCTTTGTGAGGTGGAAGTGGTCAGCTCTCTTTGCGCAGGATTCAAAGGTCGTACAAACTGGAGGCTCCTTCGGTTGGAAGTTCTTAATGGCAATATATTTGTGCAAGCAAGATATGTTAATGCCTCACATTGTGTTATGATCTTTCTATTCCTACCATGCTGCTTGGAAATTTCTTGTAAGGGTGAGGCAGAAGAAACTGAGATGCTTCTGGGGATTCACTAGAGAGAAAGTCAAGTAGGTATAGAAGATGGGATACATCTGAATGTATGAGAAATGTCTCAAAAGTGAGCTTTTAATATGGGTAGTATTTAGGGAATTTTCTAGAGTTATGAAAGAAAATATGTAATATGATTCCAAGTTCCAGGGTAGTTTCAATTGGGTGTGAGTACGAGAGTTGATGAATCTTTGAATTTGTAACATACACATAATTGAGAATGATGGCCAAGTTGGTTGCTACCGTAATTTGGGTTTGCTCCCTATTTCATACTTTGCTAAATATGCCAGGGATCATATCTAATCTCTTAGTCCATGAAAGAGTATCATATCCTTGTTATTTTTGCCTTCATCTCTTGTATACTCGTTATGATTAAAGTTTTTAATTTGTTTGCAGTTGGGTCTTGTCATCAGGGCAGCAACATCAGGTCATATTCCACCAACACCATTTATTTTGGTAACCATGGGAAGCACAGGAGTTCTACTGATTGGATGGAGAGCTTTGATTTGCAATTTCCTTCCTAAAATGCAAAGCCGGAGAAGTGATGTATACAGGCGTGGAAGCCCGTTTGAGCTTTTTGAGGTAGTAAACTTGATTTTCCAAACGTTTCATGTATGCAAGCATCATATCTACACTTGTGATCATAGAATCATATTTTTTTTCCGAACCAAACCAGTTTACAACATAATATTCTCAGATGAGACAGAGTATTGTTGATTTAGTAATTACTATTTAAAGAACCATGTTGCAATTTATGTGTGCTTAATGCATAATGTGATATTTTGCACTAAAAATTGTATGGTCACCTTGTTGCAGCTTCTGACATCCCTTAGTGAGAAGGTGGTGATACAAGCTGTAAATGGGGTTTGCAATTTTGATTTCCTTTGTTCTATGTAAATGATGGCATTCCAGCTCAAAAGACCATTTCTTTGACAGAGAATTCATCTTCAGTGTTCTGTAAATTTGTTTGCTGTGTTTGTAAGAGTTAAATGTAATACAAGGCAAAATTTTCATCATTAGCAAAGCCTCTTCCCATGCAATGTTAGTGAAGGATACTTGATGGAGTTATTATGAAGAACAGAGTCCATTATTTTCCTTCAGGCGCCATTGCATTCTTATGTTCTCACAAGATGCTCCAGGTCATGTCATTGGCCTTTTCTTGTTTATTATTTTTGACAACTTCAATCTCTTCAACCCTTCTTTTCACTCTTATCAGTCATACCTTCACAAAAACAAACAGCTGGAAAGATAAGAAAACCCCTCCCTGTTGACTCCTAAACCCATCAATCTCCTTGTACTATGGCATAGAAAAGCAAATGTACAAAGTGAGCAAAGGAGATGGTAAGTTCTCATTTCAAAGAACTTTGCATTTTTCTGGGCATTGCTATGCTATTGGGTTAGTGTTAATCTATTTCTTAAAAGTTAAAACCCCCACCTTAGCTTCCCCTCTTGTACATCATTAATTTTTCTGCCAACAAACAAAGAAACAAACTAACAAAAAAGCATCCAAGATAAGGAAGTGACCTAACCTTTACTATGTATGAGTATGATCATCAGAAACATTGGTTCCTGGATGGTGACTTCTCATTCACCTTCCAAGGAGATCCTGGAGATGAAAGTGTAAAAATTTAAAGAGCACATGAAGCATGAAGAAGGTTGGAAGGAGCTTTGGTAGGCCTTGTGACCTCTTTCTCTTTCTGGTTGCAAGAACTTTTTCTTTTTTTTCTTTGATTGTCTAGGTCAGCTCAGGTCACTATCCTTCTAGTGTCATCCAATGTCTTCTAGCTAGCTCTGTTCTCTTGTTTCCTTTTCCTCCTTCAGCTCTATCTCTCTGCTCTCATGCAGGGGATCTGGGTTGGATTTTGTTTGGATTTTTGTGTTTCCCACGTGAAACCATTGTTTTTTACTATTACATGCAGCCGTTATGTTATGCGGTGGCAGCATTTCATGAATGGATCTATTTTGAATTAATGTTTGGGGAATGGGCTGATGTATAACAGGACAGTGCATTGCCTGTTGAACAGTACAAATACTATTGGAAAAAAGTTATACTAGTTTCCTTTTGCTTTTAAAAGAACAATTTTAGTGCCTAACCTACTTGTAGGTATGGTATGAATTGTCAATTCACTTGTTTTGTCTTTGTCCCGGCCTCAGTTTGCTAAACTTGGCACAATATTCCACTGATTTCTATTGAGCATTATTAACAAAAAAACATACTCAGGTCCACTAATTTATTAATATCTTTGGTAAGAGAGTGATGAGAGAGAGAGAGAGAGTGCATGCAGTACTGGGCTCCAAGCTGACAAGACTTCATTCCGAGCAAAAGGGTTGTATGGAGTTGGTGGATGTAGCCATGATTGACACAATCAAAAAGGGGAAGAACATCAATGTATTGATTGTTGCATGTAGATCTCACTCCACTACCAACTTTTCTCAGAAGCCTAAATGATTTTTTGCAGGAATTATGTGGTTTGTGAGCACCATGCTCATTGCCATGCATGCATGCATGCATGCAAAAAACTTCAAAGAAAAAGAGAGATGAGCACAGTTTGAGATCATTTGGAACAAGTTGAAATAAACCTACTCATTTATCAGCTGGGTTAAATGAGAGGCTAGAGCAGGGACTAGTACTGCTGTGAAGTGACCTGGTTTGACAACTGTCCTTGCTGACAATCTATCTAACATCTAGTGTCATCAAACTACCAAAGAAAAGCAACCTTGCTTTGAGCCATTGATCATGGATGTGCACTATTATGCATTTCTGCATGTATGCTAGTCATTGTAGTAAAGCAAAGGTTTTTGGTAGGGTTTAAGTCTTAAAAGCAGTGAGAAATGAGAGATGATGATCAGGTAATATAGTTTTCTTTATTTTTTTCCTTTTTTTTTTCTTCCTGTTCTCCTCTTCAGCTGCTCTCCTCCTGACATCTTGGGAGGCCTTCTCATGAATATGGAGGTCTCTGAAGAATCAGTGAAGCAAGCTCAACCTGCTCCTTCAGCTGCTGTATCTTCTGCACTACCATTCAGCTTCTTTTTCCCTCCCAATCACTCAACCAGTTCTCAGATGACTTATGGAGTTGAAGAGCTCTATTCCCAGTTGTCTGTAATGCCACTGAGGTCCGATGGATCTCTGTGCATCAGGGAAGCACTCAGCCGGTCACAACAAGAAGGTCTGCCTCTCTCTCCATCTTCTCTTTCTTTCTTTCTTTCTTTCTTTCTTTCTTTCATCTCTAATTAAAAACTTCATGCAGTTTCTCTTGTTTTTGTTATTCAATTTTATGAAGAAATAACAGTGAAATCTTCTTTTCCAAAACTTGAAGATCTCTTTAATGGAATTAATGGCTACCCTCATCAAAACACTGAGCAGCAGACACAGCAGAGAGAGGGGATGTTCTCTGGACTGGCAAGTCAGGAGATGTTTCAGCAACCATTGGGAGAGGAATTAGTGGCAGAAGCTGGTATTTCAAGCCTGAAAAACTTGGCTACCCAAGGATTGGGTTATGAGGACTTGCACTATTTGAGCTTGTCCATGAATCCTGGACCTCAATCTAGCTATAGCATAGCTTCACAGTATCTCTCTCCTCCTGCTTCAGCACCTCAATTCATAGCCTTGAATTCAACCAAAAAGAGAGGCACAGGGAAAGGGGTTCAAAAACAACCAGTTCACAGGAAAACCATTGATTCATTTGGCCAGAGAACATCACAGTATAGAGGTGTTACTAGGTGAGTATTTAGTCCTTTCAGTGCATGTGATGCTATTGTGTTTTTGCTGTCAAACATGTCTGTGCACCAGGCATAGGTGGACTGGAAGATATGAAGCTCATCTCTGGGATAACAGTTGCAAAAAGGAAGGCCAAACCAGGAAAGGAAGGCAAGGTGTGTATGTTTTAACTATATATAATGACTTCTTGTTTAATTATTATATAATGTGGTGATTGATTAATTACTGATGTTTTATCTTGTTTAATTGGCATATATATATGTTGTTTGGCTGGGGAATGTAATGAATCATCTTCATCTACTGCTTGACAGTTTATCTTGGTAAATTCTGTCTCTTCAATTTAATCCAATTCATCTGCAAGTTTTCTTTGCAGTTTACTAAAAACATTTTCATTGTGGATGAAGGTGGTTATGACATGGAGGAAAAGGCTGCAAGAGCTTATGACTTGGCTGCACTCAAATACTGGGGACCTTCAACTCATATCAACTTTCCAGTAAGTCTTAATAATTTCAACTTTTGAGAAACAAAAGTGCCAGTGAGTTTTATGGAGTTTTTGATTTCATGCAGTTGGAGAACTATCATGAAGAGCTTGAAGAAATGAAGAACATGAACAGGCAGGAATATGTGTCACATTTGAGAAGGCATGTTCCTCATTCTTCTCATCTACTACTTAATGATGCGTTTACAATAATTACATGGTTCTCCTTTTCTTAATTTTCTGCAGAAAAAGCAGTGGGTTTTCAAGAGGAGCATCTATTTACCGTGGAGTAACAAGGTTAGTTCCAACTTCTTGAAAACAATAGTTATCTATATATATATGATCTAAATTCTTTCTTTTGCATCAATTTGATTGTGATTTCAGGCATCATCAGCATGGAAGATGGCAAGCCAGGATAGGCAGGGTAGCTGGAAACAAAGATCTTTATCTTGGAACCTTCAGTGAGTTCTCACTATATAGCAAACTTTCACACATTTGGTATTGTAGACTGAACTCATATTTGATTCCAATCTTTGAGCAACAGGTACTCAAGAGGAAGCAGCTGAAGCTTATGACATTGCTGCCATTAAGTTCCGCGGAGGAAATGCAGTGACAAACTTCAAGATAACAAGATATGATGTAGAGAAGATCATGGCAAGCAGCACATTGCTTACAGCTGATCTTGCCAGGAGAAGCACTGATACTCCTGTAAAGAAGTTGCTTCACTTAACTGATCAAGAACATACTAATGGTGATGGTGGCTCAGATTGGAAGATGATCCTTGAACTTCATAACAAGCCACATCCCATGTACATCAGTGCCACTTCTTGGATTCCAATGGCTGATCAGTTGCCATGGTTTATTGCTTGAATTAATGTAGTTTTGCCTTTTGGAAACATCACCTCTATATATGAATATGAATGGGACCCAGATTGATGTTTTGGTGTTCTTTTCTCTTTCGTATCTTTCATGCTTATTTAAGTACATTTAAAAGGTGGTGATTAACAGTTAATTATTTACACATTTACTACTGATCAAATTAATTGTGGAGAGGAAGAGATGTATTATTTTTGGAAAATTTTGTGAGGATGTGGATGAAGAAGGGGCCACAAAGCTCAATAATAGTGTTTTGGAATCAATGGGATCTCCTCCATGCATCTCAGGCTTTCTAGACTCCTCTCTCACTCCCATTCCAAAGCTTCATTTTGGAAGCCAATCCAAATGGAGATTTTCATCTTCACGTCCGCACAACCTTCACTCCCATGGCCTCTGTTTTCGTCTCTTCTTCATGGTTTCTCCAAAGAACCACTTCTCCTCTTCATTTTCACTCAAAGATACAATCTTGGAACCCGAACCATGGCCAAAGCTTTAAGCTTTCTGTTGTTAGGAAGATACAGAGACCGAAGTTCTCGGCTCAAGACCAAGAAGAGCAAATCAAGGCGCCATCTTCTCCTTCCACCTCCTCTGTAGCTCTGGTTTCCGAAGAGGAGGTTGATGAAAAGCCTGCAGAATCCACAGCTGAGGGTAACAGTGAGGAAGATGGGGACAATGATGAGAAGATGAAACAGCAGGAAGTGGATTGGAAAGCTGATGAGGAGTTCAAGAGCTTCATGGGCAATCCATCTATTGAGGCCGCTATCAAGCTTGAGAAGAAGAGGGCTGATAGGAAGCTCCGGGAGCTCGACCAGGAGTCTGCTGGCAATCCTATTGTTGCGTTCTTCAAGAGAGCAGCAAAGGAGAGCTTGGAGAGAGAGAAAGAGAGGTTGGAGCAAGCTGAGGAGGCTTTCAAGGCATTGGATCTGAATAAGGTGATTCTGAATTCATCTAAAGGTGCGAGTTTTACCTGTTTACTCTCTCTGGGTTCATAAGAAGTTAACTTTTAGATGTGAACTTGCAGTTGAAGAGCTGCTTTGGCTTTGATACTTTCTTTGCTGTGGATGTCCGGAGATTTGGAGATGGAGGGATCTTTGTTGGCAATTTGAGAAAGCCTATTGAAGAAGTCTTACCAAAATTGGAAAAGAAGCTCTCAGAAGCAGCAGGACGAGATGTGGTTCTTTGGTTCATGGAGGAGAAAACTGATGACATTACCAAGCAGGTAAATGAGAATGTTTTCCAAGCATTAAGTTGAGCTTTGTATAAATTTTTTGAGTAAATATGGATTCTTGTTCAATTTATCCAATTATAAAGCTACTTTTTCTGCCTTCTAGTCTTATTGTGAACTGGAATTGCAATTGCAGCATGTATTCTTGATATGAGTTTTTTTTTAATAAGATAATGCTGTTCTTCTTCCATTTGTCAATCCAGGGAGCTAGTGTTACTGTCCTCTGGTCTTATTTTGGATTGAAAGTGCAATTGAAGTATTTTTATTCATGATGTGATTTATTCTTGAATATCAGTGATGTGTTTCTTTAATTTGCTCAGTTCAAGGAGCTACTGTTACTGTCTTGTAGACCCAGCGTGAATTCTAATTGCATTTTGAGCTTGTCTTGATGGAATGAGTCTACACTTGAATATCAATACTGTCATTCTTCTTCAATTTGTTAACCATATAGAGTTACTGTTGAATTGGAATTGCCAATTGAAGTATTTCCAATTTGATATGCATCTTCTGAAACTTGTTTTGCTTGGCAATGTTTTTTCTATTTTGTATAGGTATGTATGGTGCAACCAAAGTCAGAGATGGATCTTCAGTTTGAGTCTACAAAACTGAGCACTCCTTGGGGATATGTCAGTGCCATACTTCTCTGTGTTGCAACCTTCGGAACAATTGCATTGATGAGCGGATTTTTCCTTAAACCAGATGCTACATTTGATGACTATGTAGCTGATGTTCTCCCTCTTTTTGGTGGCTTTCTCTCCATCTTAGGTGTCTCTGAGGTAATGTCTATATTCTTTTACTACTATAACACATGACAAGATTTAGCATTGCATAGCACAATTTATAGAATACAATGGTTAGAGAGGAAGGATTATTTTGCTGAATCCTGTATGAAAATTGTTGATTGCTTTCTCATCTCACAGATTGCTACAAGGGTTACAGCAGCTCGCTATGGTGTTAAGCTAAGTCCGTCTTTTCTTGTTCCATCTAACTGGACTGGGTGCTTAGGAGTGATGAATAATTATGAATCCCTATTACCTAACAAGAAAGCTCTCTTTGATATTCCTGTTGCCCGCACTGCAACTGCTTATTTGACATCACTAGCACTTGCTCTTACTGCATTTGTGGTTGATGGTAGCTTCAATGGAGGAGACAATGCTCTGTAAGTTTTGAAGTTTATTTTAGATCAAAGTCTTGTTTGATCTTGAACTGGTAGTAGTGATGTTTAATCTTTTTCTTCCTTTTCAAGATTTATAAGACCGCAATTTTTCTACAACAACCCTCTGCTATCATTCATTCAACTAGTGATCGGGCCATATGCGGACGAACTAGGAAATGTATTACCAAATGCTGTTGAAGGAGTTGGAGTGCCTGTGGATCCGCTCGCCTTTGCTGGACTTTTAGGTAATGCTACTCAATGCTTGAAGTTCATCGCATTGTTGCAACTGTTACATAAAGTGCATTGCAACATGCAGGGATGGTTGTGACATCTCTAAATTTACTGCCATGTGGAAGGCTTGAAGGAGGGAGAATAGCTCAGGCATTGTTCGGAAGAAACACAGCTACATTGCTATCTTTCGGGACATCTCTTCTCCTCGGCATCGGTGGGTTGAGTGGCAGTGTTCTCTGCTTGGCTTGGGGATTATTCGCGACATTCTTCAGAGGAGGAGAGGAAATTCCGGCCAAGGATGAGATCACACCTGTGGGAGATGATAGGTTTGCTTGGGGCATTGTCTTGGGCCTTATCTGCTTCCTGACTCTCTTCCCAAATGGAGGTGGCACCTTCTCAAGCTCCTTCCTTAACCCACCATTCTTCCGGGGAGACCTCTGAAACTTCTTCTCCAATTTCAAGCTAATCAGCAATGCACATATAAGCAAATATGTTTTTATCATATATTACTTTCTGTACATGCAATCATCCAATGCACTGCTCAATTATCTGAATGAATCAATTATGTAACAATGATTCTATGTACATTTCTGCAATTGCCCAATCAATTATGTGACAATGTACATACTCAGCTAATCAATTATCTGTATACAAATTGTGACCATTGTGAAGATCCCAATTGAGGCTGTTTTTCTCTTATTTGCATTTTAATCATTAATCATTATAAATAAAATAACAGTTTTTTTAAATAAAAGTAGAAAAAAAATAAAAAATGAATAAATCATAGCTTTATTGAAAAAAAATAAGCAAGTAACATAAAAAAAAAAAATCATCTCACTGGAGATAAGATACAAAGCAAAAAAACAACAAATAAGAAAAATAAACGTAAGCTGGGCAAACAAAAAACACTCTTCGGATCACAGTCCAGCCCAGTGCCGTCTTGTATATTTATTATTATTATTATTATATATAAAATAGCAGTTATATATATATATATATATATATATCCTCAATTTTCTTCAATTTTTATATATATTGGGCCAATATTTCTTCAATTTTTTGTCACTAGAATGCTTTTACAGAACATTCTCTGGAGTGTTGAGAGTGTTGGTTTATCTCCCGCGGAGCTTTCAAGCTTTTCCTTACCTCGTTTTCATGGCCGCCGCCGTCTCCTCCTCTTGCTCGCTGCTTCGATTGGCTGCCTTCTGGCCCGTGGATTCCTCCCAATGGAAGCGTCATCCTTTCGTTTCCTTCTCTAACTTGCCTTCCGACCTAGACCGGACTTCGTTCCGAGTTTCCCGGCGATCCCCATCTTATCCCAATGAGGCGGTTGTTGCTGTCCCTGACCCGCGTGTTTGGAGAGGAAATCAGGACGATGAAAAGGACGATCATGGGGAGAATGATTCCGATGATGATGAGGGGGAAGACCGGAGTTTGGATCTATTGGTTCAATTTCTACATAATATGTTTCGGAAAATCTCCCGCAGGACCAGGAAAGCTGTTAGATCTGTTCTCCCACCTTCTATTTCTACCAATTTGGTTTGTTCTCACATGGATTTCCTAATTCATTGTTCTTGGATGCATATGATTCGAGAAAATTATGGTTTTTTTTTTCTTAAGGTATTGGATTAAAATTTTGATTTTTGATGTGTTAACAGGTGAGGTTTTCAGTGGATGGGGTTTTGATTCTGGCATTGCTGTGGATTACCAAGGCATTTCTTGAGGTAATCAATGCACAAACTCAATTTTTGTTTTTAGCTTATAATTTTTTTTCACAAAAATCAAGAGGTTTTAATAAATTGTGCTAGTGTTTGAGTTGTTTAATTTGTTTGATCATGGTCTTCTAAATAGCTTAGTTTTGTCAAATATACAGACATGTTGCTTGTTTGTTCATTTAATTAACCACACTCATGAATGTTATAATTGGTGGTGAGACATTTTCTATCGTTATGAGAAATCAAATGAGTTTAAGGTATCTCAGTGCTTGTTAAGATTAAATGTCAGAAGATCTCCACAACTCATGAATCTTATGTAGACTCTGTTTCTAGGGATAATATGTTTATTAGTGATAAAACTACCGAAGATAGAGATTATATCGGAATGTAATGTAAGGTATTCTAATCTACTACTCGGCAAATATATTTTGATATTGCTTTCAAAGGTCGCAAGTAAAAGTTATGTAGATTTTCATAAGCTACTTAATTGTGTTGGAAAAGGAATACAATAATTCACAAGAACCAAGTTTTTGTAAGAAACTTAAGCTCTTCTGATTGATTAACTTTTTAGTTCTATTGCACCATGGAATGAGGAAAAGGTTTTTGGTTCTTTAAATTATTTGAAGAACGTAATTTTTGCTGATATTTCCTTCATACAACAATATTGTTTTTTTTTATAGAATATTTTCTATCAGATAATGAAATTAGCTCTTTTTTGTGACTGGTCTATATGGATTGTGGACTATATCGTTGCATTTGATATATGTATGCGCATATCATTTATTATGAAACCCATTGAAAGACCTGCCAAAAAGAAGCTCTTTTTCATAGCATTTTTTTTCTTTTATTTATCAAAACTATGAGTATGTGAATTGCTATTTCATCACCGGTAGATCTATGTGGTCGGGTGATAGATCATGGTTTCTCTTGTATGTTCCTTGAAAACTACTTTAGCCTCCTTGCAAGCTCCATTATCTTATGTGAGTGTCTATGTTGGGACTATTGCTTGTATGTATTTCTTCAACATTTCAATCCTTAAGAACTGTACAAAGTCTCTATTATCTTTTGAGTCTGTCAGTCACCCTCACAAAGGCAGTATATAAAGTCTCTTTGGTTGCATTGTTTGTAGGTGGCATGCACATTGGGTACATTGGTGTTTGTGAGCATCCTTCTCGTCCGGGCAGTATGGTCCGGTGTATGTTACATGAAAGAAAGCCAATATTATGGGTACATGAACAGGATTTATAATGATGATGATGCCTGGAGTGGTGCACGACCAGCAACTTGATTCATTATTCTAGTTTCTCTCAACAAGAAACAAGAATACTATTCTACAGGACACTTATGAGCGGAAGGAATAAGTATCTTTTTATGAAAATAAGAAGTGGGCAATGATCTGAGCAGAGCTGGGTGGCACAGTATCAGTGAAGCAAAGCATGAAAGAGTTCCAAATCCTTGGAAGGAGAAACTGTTATATTTCATTTGTCTTTTACATTGTACCATAGAGATGTAAACACATTCTGATCTTACTGTTAGAACCAATACAAATTAAAATTTTGTTTGAACAACTTCCCAAGTTTCTCTTTAATACTTTCATAATTGTTATGGAACTTTTGACGCTGTTATCAGTTGATGACATTTTTTTATGTATTAACCAGCAAATTCTAATGAATGAGCATCTTCTGTTATTCATTGTTTAAAGATGATGATATTGCATTTTATTTAATTACTGCCAAGAAACAGAAATTTATATTCCAAGATCTTCTGAAGCATCCTGGAAGGTCTCCAGTGTGCTTGCAATTGAGCAGAGATGAGACAGGAGGATCTGGGAGAACATTTATAAAAGTAACACATATATATAAACAATGCCTTAATGGGTACTAATTCAGCTAATTTGTCCCCAGATCTTACAGGATGATAAAGGGATAATGCTGTCATTTGAATATTCTCCTACTTTTTCAACATTTCATGATACTTATTAGCTGTATTCTTCATCCATGCATGTGAACTATTATAGCTATTTAATCAAGCAATCTGTCTCATTGTTTGCATACGCGTCCATTAACAAGTGAAACATATAATTGGTGAGAGTTGGTCCCAGTTTTCATCCCCTGCTTCTCTTCTGGAAACTAATCAGAAAGTAACAGACCATGCCACATCTTTGTTCTGCCTTGGATTTAGCAGCAAAAGTCACACCCAGCATCCAATCCAAGAGATCCTTCTTTCATGTCATGCATGTTCCCAATGCTATGAATTGTAAACCTCCATAGTCTTGGGAAACAGCAAATAGCGTACATACATGATACATCTATGGACAACAAGAACACATTTTGTTCTCGGAAGCACAAAAGAGCCACATCAACCAAAATATCATACAATAATATATGATATCCGTATTAAATAAAATAAATAAGAATAACAAACTTCCATGTCATGATAAAAGAGATAAGAAAGTTTAAAATATCTCTCTCCACTCCACTATGAGTTTTGCTATGCATTCACAGTGGATTAGATGAAACACCCACTCAACCTTGATTGATAAGTTGATAACAGGGTCCAAATAGTAAGTATAAAAGCAAACGGCCGGGAATAACCCCATATGTTGCTTTCTGGGACTGGGACACTCACGAGATGAGTCATGAGTGTAGTTGTAGTACCAGTGGCCGCACTCACTCACTAAACCTCTACACCGGCTCCACGCGCATGAACTCAGTCAGACTCATGGTCACATGATCCTGACCCTCTTATTCTAATGCACTTCACTCCCTTTCATTCAATACACCAAACCATTTATTACTCCATCTCTTTCATTGCGGCATTTCATCAAACACTCACCAGGCAAGGCATCATCATCAGCAGTCCTTCCTCCTTCCATGGCGTTCCCACCGGCGGCGCTGGTGGCGCTCCACCTCCTCCTCCTTCCATCGCGCTCCTTCTCCTTCTCCGAAGACGAGGCGTGCCTCTCCAACCTCCACCGTTCTATGGAAGACCCAACCAATAGCCTCCACAACTGGACGAGCTCCACCTTCTCCTCATCTTGCAACAACGGCCAGTTGTCCTTTCTCCAGGGCATCACCTGCAACAACGGCCGCATCTACAAGCTCTCCCTCCCCAACCTTTCGCTCTCTGGTTCAATATCTCCTTTTATCTCCAACTGCACCAATCTCCAGTCCCTCGACCTCTCCTCCAACTCCCTCACTGGGCCTATACCTCCTGAACTCTCTCTTCTCCTCAATCTCGCCATCCTCAACCTCTCCTCCAATCTCCTCTCTGGCTTCATCCCTCCTCAACTCGCCCTCTGCGCCTACCTCAACGTCATCGACCTCCACTCCAACCTCCTCACCGGTCCCATCCCCGACCAACTCGGTCTCCTCGTCCGCCTCTCCGCCTTCGACGTCTCCAACAACCGTCTCCAAGGACCCATCCCTTCTCTCCTCTCCAACCGCAGCGGCACTGCCTTGCCTCGTTTCAATGCCAGCTCTTTCACCGGAAACCGCGGCCTTTACGGTTTCCCCTTGCCTCCCTTGAGAAACCGAGGCCTTTCCGTCCTCGCCATCGTCGGGATTGGCCTTGGCAGTGGCTTACTGAGCTTGGTTCTCAGCTTCACCGCCGTTTGCATTTGGCTCCGGGTCACTGAGAAGGAAAATATGATGCCTGGTGAGGATGGTAAGATCTCTCATCTCATGCCTGACTATTGATTTCCATGCCTTCTCTCCAAAAAAATCTCATCTTTCTTCTCCTCCTCCTCCTCCTCTTCTAACAATTTGTATTTTTTTTTTTGGTTTTTAAAACAAGTTTCTTATTAAGGAAGGTTTCATAGAGATGCATATGTATACCCACTACAATGAAAGCTAATCCAGTTGCTTGGTTTGTGATTTTCAGAGCTTGTTATTGAGTTCTTGTTCTTTGATTTTCCCTTCTTTTTTTTTATTCATCTGGATCTGAACTAATTGTTTCAACCTTTATTTTGTGTGTATTTTATCAGAAAGGAGAAAAATTAAAGAATGCATGACTGCTTTGCTTGTAGATAAACTTTAATTTATTATTATTATTATAATTATTATTATTAGTAGTAGTAGTAGTAATATGAGTGATAATATCCAAAGTTTGGGAGTATATGATGACTCCACGCCACCCACTTTCTTTTTGTTCATCTGTGGCACTGACAAGCGTGCTGAGAGGCAAAAGAGAATGGTGGGGGCTTTCAGAGGAAAAACAAAAAAGGTTACGTCTTAGTGTGAGCATCTGTCATGCACGCTTGAGAAAAAATATGAGTGGTTGGGTTGGGTTGGGTTGGGTTGGGTTGGGTTCTCCTCCCTTTCATTCTCATAAAAACTTTGTTTCTTTTCCTCCTCTTAATTCTTAGTATCCTATTTACTTAGTCAATTGTACTAGTTCTCCAATGAAAATAAAGTTGAACTCAATGGAAAGAAACATTGACAATGAAATGAGGGCCTGTTTCCTTTCCTTCAGTTTTGTTCTTTTTTTCTAAATTCATAGAATCTCATTCTATACTCAATTGCGCATGTTAAATGGTTGGTTTGCCCCAAAACTTAATCTGAAAGATTGAATGCATGCCTGTCTTGTCATCTTTGTAAAAATAAAAATAAAAATGGTTACTTATGAGGCAATTTTAATTTAGATATATTGGTACGTCTTCTAAATAAAAAAAAAATTTACACATCAATTGGATAAAATATGATCAGAACCCCTTGAAATTGATCTCTCGCTTTTAGATATTCTCTTTTTCTTTTTGTTGTATTTTTCATGCTTTTAATGATAACGACAACTAAAATAATGTATTTTATTTTTTGAATAATAATGTATTTTATTTTAAATTAATAATTTTTTTACATGCATATGTACACTCATGTCTACATTATAAATGAAATTTAATATTATATCTTTTCACAGACTTATAAAAAGAACAAAAAATAAATATTCTAAATATATAAATAAGGGATAAAAAGGTTATAATTTATTAGAATATATAAGTAACTTTTAATTTATATATAAATAAATAAACATAGATATATTTTAATTAGATCATTGAGTCTTAAGTGACAAAAGATGAAGTCTCTTTCCATGGCATGGCTTTCAAGAGGAGCATCCAATTCTCAGGTTCACCCACGGGAGAGGAGCGCCACCTGAAGATCCAAGCTTCAGATCAATCTGTTAACTAACTAGTCTTTTTCACCTTTTAGGAGCAGATCCTCTCTTTAACTTGGGGTTTTTACGAATGATAAGGGTACTATTGATAGTCAGGTCCCTATTAGAATCATTTATAATTTGTGAGAGTTCGAATCATAAATGAGGACATATTTATGTGAGAGTAAATAATGATTATGTGCAAGTTGTTTTTGCGCCCATATGTGTATAAACTTCAACCCTCACTTGCTTCATCAAAATTTATACACGTCCTTATCTTTCTTAACGGCTTAGCTCCATACCTCGTAAAAAAAAAAAAATCAAAGATTTTTGTAGTTCATGTTTTAATGTCTTCATCACCTGTTTTTTTTTTTTTAAATAAAAGTCGTGTTTTATTTATTAATGTTTTTGAGCAAGTTCTATATATATATATATATATATATATATATATAATTTATTTATTTATTTAAAAAAAATCATAAATAGTAAATATATCACAAACCGAACACAGCGTTGAAATTGAAAAAGAGATGCAGAGAAGCACCTCCGGTTCCTGGACAATCGTCGAACACCTTGTGCGCATCCGAGCGAAGCCTCCATCGTCCCATCTCATCGCTATCCAAACCCTCACCACCTCCGACCATGCTCTCCATGACGACTTCTCATCTGACGTCGAGAACATCTACCGTATCCTCCGCAAGTTCCACTCCCGACCCGACAAGCTCCACCTCGCCCTCCACGACTCCGGCGCTCCTCTCCGCCCAGGCCTCGTTGAGCGCGTCCTCAGCCGCTGCGGTGATGCCGGCGCTCTTGGCTTCCGCTTCTTCACCTGGGCTTCCAAACAACCCGACTATCACCCCTCCCCAACGATGTACAAATCCGTAGTCAAGATGCTCGGCAAAATGCGCCAGTTCGGCGCCGCGTGGGCACTGGTCGACGAGATGCGCCGCGAAGCCCCAGACTTCATTACCCACGAGGTATTCATCGTTCTCATGCGGAGGTTCGCTTCATCCCGTATGGTTAGTAAAGCAGTTGAGGTGCTCGACGAAATGCCCAAGTATGGGTGCGAGCCAGACGAGTACGTGTTTGGCTGCCTGCTCGACGCGCTGTGCAAGAACGGAAGTGTTAAAGAGGCCTCGTCTCTCTTCGAGGACATGCGCGACAGGTTCCCTCCAACTTTGAGGCACTTCACTTCACTGCTCTATGGCTGGTGCAAGGCCGGAAAACTCATTGAAGCGAAGGTCGTTCTCGTGCGGATGCGTGAGGCTGGCTTCGACCCTGATATTGTCGTCTATAACACCTTACTGAGTGGCTTCGCCTCAGCGGGGAAGATTGAGGATGCATATGATCTTCTTCGAGAAATGCGTCGAAAAGGCTGTGAACCGAATGCTGCATCTTACACAACTCTGATACAAGCATTGTGTTCGAAAGACCGAATGGATGAAGCAATGCTTGTCTTTGTGGAAATGAGAAGATGCAATTGTGCTGCGGATGTCATCACCTATGCTACATTGATCAGTGGGTTTTCAAAGGCTGGAAAGATCGATAAGGCGTATGAGTTTGTCGATGAAATGATAGAACGAGGATGCAAGCCGAATGCTAGTGTGTACTTGAGTGTGTTCTTGGCGCTGGAGAAGAAGGAGAATTTAGAAGAGTGTTTGGAGCTTAAGCTTAGGATATTGAAAGCTGGGTGCTTTCCTGATCTTGGTGTGTATAATACTGTCATTAGATTGGCTTGCAAGATTGGAGAGCTCAAGCAGGCAATGGTTCTTTGGGATGAAATGGAGGCCAGTGGTCTCAGCCCGGGGCTTGATACGTTTGTTATAATGATTCATGGATTTCTTCATCAGGGTTTGCTGATTGAAGCCTGCAAGTACTTCAAGGAAATGGTTGCAAGAGGACTTCTTTCAGCTCCGCAGTATGGAACATTGAAGGATCTTCTGAATTCTTTGTTGAGGGCTGAGAAGATTGAGTTGGCAAAGGAGGTGTGGGAGTGCATTGTGAGCAAAGGCATTCAGTTGAATGTGTATGCATGGACGATATGGATACATGCATTGTTCTCTAACAAGCATGTCAAGGAGGCCTGCTCGTATTGCTTGGACATGATGGATGCTGGCCTTATGCCGCAACCGGATACTTTTGCAAAGCTTATGAAAGGGTTGAAGAAGCTGTACAATAGGCAAATTGCAGCAGAGATAACAGAGAAGGTCAGGAAGATGGCTGCAGAAAGGAATGTCACATTCAAGATGTATAAGCGACGGGGAGTCATGGACTTGGAGAAGAAGAAAGCTAGGGCGAAAGCCAAGGCGAAGAAGGATAAGGGGAAGAGAGGAGCTTGGAAAGGCCGGTCTGCAAACAGTGGTGGCGGACGCGGCCATGGCCGAGCCAATCTGTTAGATATTTACAGCGAGGATGATGTACCTCAAATGCACAAGGGGCATTGTAACAACCTACAACTCCGGAGTTCATCTTCTGTTGTTGAATAAAAAAGATGAATTTATCTGTAATTCTTGCATGACTGGTAATTTATAATAGCAGATGAGCTTGTCTTGATTTAGAACATGAACAGTAGAGCACTGCAACCAAAACAAAGATGATGAAATGAAATAATGATCATCATCAAGTTCTACAGGAATCTCCACGGGAAAAAGAATCCTTTAAGGCAGAATGTCAGAATGTAGTTGAGAATATACCCATAAAAAATGGCTTTGTTCATGATGTATATTGTGTCGCATTAGGACCTCCTAAATGACCAACACATTCATCTTGAATACCCGACCGATGTATGGACCATTCCAAGTAGCCCACATTGTTTCCGAGAAGCACATGACTGAGATGCAAAATTCGGTCATTATATATCACCTTGGCTTGAATGGTGACATTCAGTTGAAATCTATCATATATTACCAGTATCATGGCTTTTTTTTTTTTTTTGTTCAGTCAACATCTGTTCTTTCTCTCTAATTTTATGGCATCATAGGATGCCATTACTTCTTTAAATTTTGCTTCTGCAGCCTCTGTAGAAAAAGAACCCAGTAAGATAACAGGCATAACTTTTTTTTTCCTAAACAATAAATGGTCTGAAACTAACGAAATTTTAAATTCACCTTTATTATTCTGATTTTAATCAGGGTGGTACTGCATTGCTTTTGCCCTGAAGGCAACCTGCCATATAATAAATATTACACAATATTCAACAGAAGCCACAATAACGCTCGCAATCATATGTTAACATATTAGAAACAAAGAAAACAAATGAAATGCAGGTAATACCTTAATCTCAGTATCAGAATATGGAGTTTTCCTCGATCTGGAAGAACGGAAAAATAAAAGATCAGGGATACAAATGAACCTGTCTAATATTGCTCAGACTATGCAAAATTACTGCTTCTCAAAAAATAACATTGCTTCATGTTTTCATTCTGGTCTTGCATTATTTCTACCCATTTGTTCATGATATATGTCACAATCCCTTAGAATATCTTATACTAGACTATGTCTACGTTTACCTGTAACTTATATTAACTTGAGCATTATGCAATACCTGTCAAGGCCCAAAACTGAGTAATGATGTGACATGGAACAACTGTTATTATCCCATTGTGGAGATCTGAAGTTGGTTCTCTGGTGCTGGTATGAGGTATCTGTGTTCCAATACCAATCATCCTGTGGAGATTGTTGATATGGTCCAGAGGCATTCTCCCTCCATCTTTCATAACCCCTCCTATGTCTATCTCTTTCTTTATTGAACATGTTTTGCATGCGCCTTATACGTTCCTAGACATTTACACGCAATGGCAGCATGAATAGAAATAAGCAGACAATGCAAAGGTTTCTTTCAGACAACTAGCTCATTGCAATTTCCTTGGATTGAAACAAATAACTAAAAATGAAAATGTCAGGTCATGAGTGAAAACAATATTTGTAAGTATAAAACCCCCCAAAACTTCCAAAAGAAAATTTTGATGCAATCAAAGAACACAAAAAACAGAAATTAGATGAACAGTTGGTGATCTTAAGCGATAAAACAAGAATTATAGGTGGGAAAACATGATCAATGAATATCAGAAAAAGGGCACAAACCAACCACTCGTTCCATTTTCTGCTCGTACTCCTCTTGCATTTGACGCTTAAATCTTTCCCAAGTGTCTCCCCGTTTAGTCCTATGACTTGAATTCCGTGATGAAGTTGATTGCCATTTCAGCTTTTGGAATGCAGAATAAAATCATAACCAGAAAAGCTGTTCAGTATCACACCAGAGAAGTAATACTTAGATGAACACAAGAAAAAACTAGTGATAACTAGAAAAGGAAAAGTAATGCGGAGATATGCTGTCATGCAATGAAAATAAAATCTACTTCTGAAGCACAATAAAAAAAACATCAAAAGGGAAGCTTCTCCCAATCACCAACATTTGTTCTGTTTTCTTAGATATCATCATATAGAACTTTTCATAGATACCTGTTCTTTAATAAGAAACAAAACTCACACCAAGCACTGAATGAGTTCTCATGTTTCACAAAACCAGAACATAAAAATCAGAGGGTAACTGAACAGAACTACTGAGAAACAAGATAAAGAACATTTCTTGCCGTATATATGTATATTATTTCACAGAAAATCAATTCCAATGGATACCAGATTGATACTATTTGCATCATAAGTTGACAGGAGAAAACAAGTAGAAAAATAAGAATGAGTTATACCTCAATGTTGAACAAATCAACAGTTCTGCGGACATGTCCAACCTGTCAGATTTATACCTCACAAATAAGTGAAATTAAAATGAATTGATGTTCAAAGAATAAATAAATAAATAAATGAATTGATGTCAGGGAGTTCCTAATCAACTGGAAGGAACAAACCCATGGAATAAAACACGAAGAATATATCTCAAACAAAGAATTAACTCAATCAATAATATTACCATAATCAAATTATGCAGACAAAAAAGAAAGGAAACAACCAACAAATTCGGACCTTTTGTCCATAAACAAAAAAAAAGGCACAAAGAAAATTTTGAAGTAAAGATTGAAACTTTGTCGCCGAGAAGAGAAGGGATACCGCGAGGATGGTGGCGGCGGCGCCAATGAATCCAAAGAGGAGGATTCCCCAGGCCCTGGATAATTGTTCTCTCTCCGACCATGGGTTCCCCTCTCCGTCCTTTCTCCCGTCCATTGATCTCCGTTCTTCTTCTCCTTTTGCTCTCGCCACCAAAAAATCCAAGACAAGTTTTATATTCTTGACTATTATAAATATATATTTATATATTTTAATAAGAAAATCACCAAATATTAATTTTTGTCTAACAAAATTCAATATTTTCAATTGGTTTTTGGGAAAAATAAGATTACCTTCTTTGACAAAAAAAAAAATAATAATAAACATGACTATTATAAATATATTTTTTTAAAATAAGAAAATCTTCGCTTTCGGACCAAATATTAATCTTTGCCTATTAAAACTCAATATTTTCAATTGGTTTGTGTGAAAAAATAAGATTCTCTTCCTTGAGAATCTTAAGAAAAAAGAATGTAATAGACTTAAAATAGCTACTTGTGTAATGTGTCACTTGAGGATTGAATCTATTGATCATTTCTTCATTCAGCGCCTTTTAGCTAGATAGGTGTGAAAATATTTTGTGAGACTTCTGTAACTGTCTAATCTGTCTCTGTCTATACGATTCATTTAGGGCTTTTGGAAGTCGTTAATGAGACTTTCGAGTAGGGACATGGGGGACTTACTCGTAAAATCATTTGTGTGGAATATTTGACTTGCTAGAAATTATCGTATCTTTAATGCTATTATCTCACCTGCACATGTGCTTATCTTGAAAATTAATCGTATGTTTTTATCCTGGTTCTTAGCAACTGCCGAGGAAGCCCAAAGTGAAACTGGAAGATCCTGTTGCTACCATTCAGTGAAGCTTGGAATATTAAAAATACTAGGACTAGATGGAATTAGAATTAATACAAACGAGTAATACTTAGACGAGAAAAAGTCATGTCTGATTTATATATTAAATCCGGTTTAAGGAACATTAAAATAATTTATTTTTCAAATGCAATTTCTATTAACCATGGCCTTATCTAAAGCTGAGTACATATGGGCCCAATCATGTTGGGCTATATCCAGCCCAGTTTTCATTTCTGAAAATTTTATTAGATTTATAGAATCAATTCTGTGTGTTTTGTTTTTTTAATAAAATGAACCAACTACAAATTTATTAAAAAAAGAGTCCCAAAAATAAAAACAAAAACAAAAACTAAAAACAAAAACAAAACAAAACAAAAATTAAAAAAAAAAGAGACTATTCTTACTAATAGAAGATTTGATATTTTATTTCCCATCTAAATTAGAGATCAAGCTTTGTAATATGTGGCTTGTCTACATTTATTCTATTTGACATGTTCTTACACCTCTCCAAACTTTCTAAAAGAATTCCATGCATCTAAGAAAAAAGAAAAGCCGTTGTGAAGATGGTTCATACTATGCTTTTGCTCTACTTGTGCTTTGAATGAATATATAGCCACTTACTCAAGCAATCCAGCTATCTAACCAACATAGTCAAGAGATGGACCTTTTGGAGGGCCAACCTAAGTAGTGGCATTTGGGGAATATGAGACCTCTTAATTCATGCTATCTTTTTGAAATGTATGACCTGTGCAAAATAGTGAGTTTTTAATAAGTATATTCTTCTTCCTCCCAAATTAGTTATAATTGGGATTGATCATTATTATTATTATTTAATGTAGGTTTGAAAAACCAATGCTTGAGAAATTAGACCCAACCATTAAATGTGGGTTTGATTTCAATTTCATAAAACTCATCCATTGTAGGTTGTGGAAAAAACAACTTTCAGCAACAAAGTATGAAGAATAGATGGGATGATTTACCATTGGTGTGGACATCCTCTTGGAAAATTGTTTCCTTTTTTTATTCTCTTCTATTGTTATTGTTGTTAATATCATCTATGTTTTTAACTAGCCCATTATCTATTGTTGTGGTTTAGCTTTCCTTATATATATTTTTTGTTTATTATTATTATTTTTTAATAAATTCATGATTTATTAATACAAAAATAAATAAATGCAACTTTATTTTAATAACTGCATGTATTGATTAAGTAATACTTAAAAAAAGTAATCAAAAAATAAATGATTATGTGATATATATGTGATCCTAGATTTACAGTAACTATCATCAACTATAATTTTCTGCCTTTTTCTTACTTCAAGCTAATTATAAGGAGACCGTGAGTGATTCACGCATATATTATAGTTAGTTCATTGATTGGAAATTGATCTCAAATCCTAGTCATAAGTCCAAATTTCACATTAGTGAATATTCTTGTCACTTTGACTTTACAATATCTGGCCCTTTTTAAGCCTGGTTAAGTGAGCTATTAAAGATAAGTGGCCTTTCATGTAATTTAGTAGACCTTTTATATTTTATTACTTGAATAATTTAATGCTTCAAGATTATGTTAGTATGTTATGTTCTATTCTCTTTTTGTTGCATCATCAAAGCAAATAATACAAAAATTAAGATAACTACTCATGCAATAATATATGTTACATCAGCAAGTTAAAAAATTTTAATCATGGGTACTCTTTAGTATCTAATTGCTCTCTCTAGGTTAGGTTTTCGTTTATGTGACTCATGTTTTATCAGTCATGTACATATAACATCAATAATTAGTGGTATGTTGTTCATAGCATGTATGCATGAGTTCTTATATATATAGAAAACATCATATCTGTCCTGCGATAAAGGACTGCCAGTTATTGAGAGCTGAAATAAAGCATTTGGTAAAATTAGAATTTAGTTAACCCGGGCTTATATGTTAATTTGATTATCAAATGTTTTGGAATATTAGTAAAATTTTTATCTAATATATTTAAAATTAGTTAGTCTAATGGCAACATTCAATTATATATCTTTCTAATACAATGGAATTTCTCTTAAATTTTAATATTACTTTAGTTGTACATTGTCCAAACTAATAAATAAAAAATAAATAAAATACAATGGCACCCCAGAAATTCTTGTTTATTGTTTTTCCAACTTGTCGTGATTTCTATGTCCTGGAGACGAGACCATCAATCCACTCAAGTTCAATTTTGTGTCTCTCCTCTTACTTTTTTTTTTTTTCTTATTTTAACAATAATTGATTATAATGCAATTAAAATAAATAAGAACACATGGAAAGCTCACCGGTATATATATATATATATATATATATATATATATATATATATATATATATATATATATTTGAGTGTGTGGTTTATACAACAACAATCATTAGTCCCTTACTATAGTACTGTAACTGTTTACATATATGATTTGTATACATTGCTCGCACATTTTTTGCCAACTTTGTGTGACCTCTGCATGTGCTGGTCATAATGAGCCTGTATGACTTTCTAGCGATATTGTGCAGTCTCTATGCGAGCGTATAACCCTGTAGGTTATATATAATTTTTACAAATACAATTCTAATCCCTCTTTGTGATCATAAACTCTAAATCGATAAATGCAAAACAACCCATGCAATGACACCAATTTCAGCGTGAAAAATCTTTCAAATTGAGAAAAAAACCACAGGACTCTTTAAAGCCACTTAACATGTTTCCACTATATTAACAATGGAGTTACAAAATTTCTCTTTAGCTAAATAGAGGTATACAAGCACAATAGCATGAGTATTCATTAGGAAGAGACATACATCATCTTCACACAAAGATGGAAATAATGACTTGAAGGAGAGATAAAAAAGAGATCAAATTAGTCAATTTAGAGATCTACTTGCAAGGATGTATTATTCAAAGTATAGGCGAAATCCGACGCTAGATGTCATCCGATCCTCTTGCAAACATCAAACTTTAATATCTTCTCCTGTTCTCCTCTTCTCCTTGAGTTCTTCCCTTCTCTCAATCTTGCTACAGTATATCACACACTCACTTTCCACAATTATACAAATGAGAGATTCACAAATAAAATCTCCTCTTGAGATTACCCTTTTGTGCATGCTCTTAATTTTCCATTAATTGACATAACTTTTTTTTTTTTCCTTCATTAAGTGGGAAGGCCCACTTTATTAGTTTGTTGGGGCCCCAAATATGGCAGCACCCCAACAATCCCAACAATTTATGATTGGCTATAAGAATTTTTTTTCCCCTTCCATATTATTCTACTGAAAACCAAAGGACTATATAAATTATGTTTTTGTTAGTTCCAAGCTTAGACGAAAAAAAAATAAAAAACACTGTATTAGGTAGCTAACAATCAGCAAAAATAGCTACACTAATCTTTTCCTTCTATATTATTCTATTGAAAACTAAATGACTAAATAAACTATTTTTATTAGTTTCAACCCTAGATGAAAAAAAGCAGAAAGTCTATATTAGGTAGTTAACAATGGTTAAATTTTGATTAGAACTCAAAAAACATAATATGTGTGTGTGTGTGTGTGGTTGACATGTTTTTATTTTTAACTAATTTTTTGGTTTATCAATTTAATAAAAAATAACTAATAGTATACATAGTTTATAAACTTAACTTTGAAAATCAAATTTGGTTTATTCCACTGATCTCTTTATTTATTGCACCAACTAGCCATTGAAACCTTTCTCTTTCAATCATCTTACTCAAGATTTGTCTTATTTTGAACTCACCAGCTCACTCTTGAATTTTCTTCCTCAATAACTTATCTTTCAAACATGTAGCCCTAAGTACAGTTGCAAGACAGTGACTAGAATTTTCTCATCTTCATGAAAAATGCACTGGCTAGCTTCTTCTAGAAAATCTCTAGCTACCCAGGCCTTTCTCCGCCTATATTATAGGATTAGGGTTCATTCATATGTCAGGATCTTTTCATTATTATGCCACTTGAAGGAAACGTACAATAAGTGAGGTGAGGGACAGAGATAACATCTCATTAATCGCAGTGATCAAAATATGACTATTAATTTTAGTTACTGTGAATTAAATATCTGTCCGCATATGTAAGTGATTACAGTGAATATTGAACAAAAGGAAAGCTAGGTAGGGATACTTGGAGATGAGAGAGAGGGGACAGAGTCATATGGCCCCCATGCAGGCAAAACAAGTGGGGACTTAAAGGGACCTCTCATGCACAAAAGTACAAGTCAGGAGCCATATTTGTCCGGCCATGAGGGAGAAGAAGGTCACTGTTGAAGGACAACTTGTCTTCAAGGTTTTCAATTTAAGCACCACATTACTTCTCCTCCATGCTCATGTTCTAATGTTGTTCCTTTGACCTATAGATATTGCAAGTCAAAATGTGAAAGAAAAAAATGAGAATAATTACATGCACAGTTATTCAGATTGATCTTAATTTTTATTGTGTCAAGGACTAAACCAAGCAAAGAACATCATGCAGTCGAATCAAGCATGAAGAAGATAGAGAATATAACAGAGATAAATAAAATTAAAAAATTAAAAAAGTAAAAAAGTAAAAAATATAGGGTTTGAGATAGGGGAGAGGACCTACACCAATGAAGAAGAAAGCAATTGATATGCATGGCCGGTCACCCTAGTGGTTCTAGAGCATGGACTGAAGGTGGCAAAAGCATGTTAGCTTGTCAACAAGGGTTTCACCAAATTGGTCCCTGAAGCCATGAAGTTTGTTCTTGAGCTTGTTGAGGAGGGGGCACTCATGTGGAGACTAACTTTGTTCTACTGCAAGACCACGTGGCCCCCCATAAAACCATGCAACCCTAATGCAGGTGTTGGCCATGGCATGAAGAACCACAACCACATGGTCATTAACCCGGTCCTTCATGAGTCACAGCCAATAACCTGGCCTAGTGGATATGTTGCTCTTTTATTGCTCATCATGGGTGTAGGTTTCATGCCATGCAACAATGTTGTGCCCATTCATTGAGTTGCTAGCATACTCTTGGGAAATTCAGGACATCTTCTAGCACTTCATGTAGCTCGAAGTAAGAGCTCATACCATGTGGGTTGCTCTGCCATCTTATCTAATCCTTAACCTGCTTTTGTGTCTCTTTTTGGAGGTTAATTAGTCCCTTAAGACAAAAGAAATCAGTTGATTCAAGAGATTGAAGATGGACGTAGACTACTGAAAGTTACATGCAATGCAACATTATTATATATGCATGTCACCAATCAAATGCAAATTATTAGAATATATAGTTGGACCATGCATGTCATTTGATCACATCTTGGCTCCACAACTCCTCTCATTCAATCAAATATTGCAACATTATTAACCATTTAACATTAAATATTAACCATTCGAGCTGAGATGCAAGCATACTTAATTCCCAATTGTCTTCGAAGTTAAACATTTTACTTGAACAAGTCAAGGCATGAACAAATTAATTGGTCTTGCTGAATTAAGTTCGTCATGGAAATTAATGATGTTGAAAGTGACTTCCAAATGGGCTCGAGAAGCATCTCAAACTCCAAGTCAAAAGGCTAAGAGGTATAGAGTTATTCTAGACAGCAAGCTAGAAAGTTCCAAAGGAATGAAGATCAACTCTTGAGCTCCAATTAGTGTCAAAATCCTTCATTGTACTCCTTTGGGTCATTTTTCCACAAAAATCTTTTAGACGAATGACTTGCGCCTTCCTCTGATAGCACCAATGTTGAGTCGATTTTTTTAATCAAAAGTAACAACCCAACAAACTCTACCTATCTATGATCAGATTTGTTGAAACATCCCCAACTTTTCTGTACTGAAAAAGGTCTGCAATTGTCCCCAGGTTTGAATGGCTTTGGTCGAGTTCATATTCCAAACTATGTGATTAATTAACAAGAAAAGCCCAGGCAGTGCTCAATCAGAGAGGTGGCCCATGCATCAAATATGGTTTCTCCAATTAGTAAGCCAACTAGTCATTGAATACTGTTTATCCTGGCAAAATAAATATAAATAACCTCAATGGCAATTTACTTTTCACCGGATTGAAGAAGAATTAATCCTGATATATATATATATTACTTACTTCAATGAAGCTTAAGTCAATGCTACGACAATTGAAGATGAGATTGTGACCTGAGTGTCTACTCAGGTATGGGTCTTGATCTTGATGGGCAATATCTTGATGTGCACTATGTTAGTATGAATTGAGAGGGACAAGTGCTGGCTAGCAAGAATTTGGAACGCAAGTTGCTGTAACTTCACTCAAGTACTGACCCAAAGTTTCTGACTCTCACCTTGAGAATGAATTTATTGAAATTGAATGGGAAATGGAATTGATGAAAACATGGAATTAATGTCACCAGCATCATGACCTTGTGAAATACAAGACAGGTATTAACTCTAGCTTGTATACATGACGAACAAGCTAATAATATACCAATAGGAGACATACAATGTGTGGGTGTGTTGGCTCACACATCTGACCTGCTATCCATTCTACTACCATTTGACATGGAATTCTTAGATTTTTGTCGGCACGTTAGCGTTCTCATCTTATTTTTTTAATTTATTTTCACCATAACATATACCATGTGTTCTTTCTCTCTCTCTCTCTCTCTCCCTTCTGGTCAAAAGTATCTTTTCATTCCTTAAACAACTAATTCTCTATATATATGGCCATATCTCAAACCCCTAAAGCATCACCAAGCAATTTCATTCTCTTCTCTAGCTAGCTCATCTCTCTATACTTCATCTTTCTCTTGCTCTCTATCTATCTATCAATCTATCTATCTCAATCTCTCTCATATCATCATGTTGTCTAAGAAGGCCACATGCAACTCTCATGGGCAGGACTCTTCATACTTCCTTGGGTGGCAGGAGTATGAGAAGAATCCATATGATCCTATTACCAACCCTTCTGGGATTATTCAAATGGGACTTGCAGAGAACCAGGTTAGCACCATGCACTACCACATATGTGTACCAGATATTTATTCACTCTCTCTTCTCTCTCTCTCTCTCTCTCTCTCTCTCTCTCTCTCTCTAACATGAAGCTTCTGTTTTCCACTTCAATATTGCAGCTCTCCTTTGATCTTCTTGAGTCATGGCTAGCCAGCCATCCTGATGCCATTGCTCTAAAGCAAGATGGTGCATTCCTGTTCCGTGAGCTCGCTCTGTTCCAGGATTATCATGGTTTGCCAGCTTTCAAGAATGTAAGTTCCTAAAAGCGGCTACTAGCTTTTTTTTAATAATATATAGATATAAAAAAGATCAAGATGAAGACATTCATCTATTGCTTGACAGTGTTCATTAAAGACATGACAAACCTTGATTATTCTCTATAGGATAAAGTCCACTTACATGTTTGCTTGAATGTTGGCAGGCATTAACTGAATTCATGAGTGAAATAAGAGGAAACAAAGTGGGATTTGATCCTGATAAACTGGTCCTCACGGCGGGAGCTACCTCAGCTAATGAAACTCTCATGTTTTGTCTTGCTGATCCCTGGTGATGCATTCCTCCTTCCCACACCTTACTATCCAGGGTACATACCAATATTCATCTTTAATCTTCATATACCTTCACTAATTCTTCTACAAGTTTAAAATTATATTTGAAGTTAATTAGATACATATATCTCACCAAGTTTATTATTGCTTGTGTGTGTCTTCACAGGTTTGATAGAGATCTCAAATGGAGAACAGGAGCTGAGATTGTTCCCATTCATTGTTCTAGTGCTAATGGCTTCAAAATAACCAAACCAGCACTAGAAGAAGCTTATCAACGTGCAGCAAAGCGAAAGTTGAGAGTCAAGGGAGTTCTCATAACCAACCCTTCAAATCCGTTAGGCACCACAATGACCAGAGATGAGCTTGATATCCTCATCAACTTCATTGCCTCCCAGAACATCCATCTTATAAGTGACGAGATCTACTCTGGCACCGTGTTCGACTTCCCGGGATTCATCAGTGTCAAAGAGGTGATCAAGGGCAGGGATGATGTCTCTGATAAAGTTCACATAGTGTGTAGCCTCTCCAAAGATCTTGGTTTACCAGGCTTTCGAGTCGGTGCAATATACTCTAACAACAATGGTGTCATCGCCGCAGCCACGAAAATGTCAAGCTTTGGCCTAATCTCTTCTCAAACTCAATACCTTCTTTCTGTGATGCTCTCTGACAAGGAGTTTACAAGCAAATACATTGCAGAGAACAAGAGAAGGCTTGCAAAGAGACAACAAATGCTCATCAATGGACTTGAGGATGCTGGCATTGGTTGCTTAAACAGCAATGCTGGCTTGTTCTGTTGGGTGGACATGAGGCATCTTTTGAAATCAAAGACATTTGAAGGAGAGATGGAGTTGTGGAAGAAGATACTCTATGAAGTAGGCCTAAACATTTCCCCTGGAGCTTCATGCCATTGCCAAGAACCTGGTTGGTTCAGAGTTTGTTTCTCTAACATGTCTGAAGACACTCTCAATCTAGCAATGCAACGTCTCAAGTCCTTTGTCGACTCCGGTCGCCATCGAACAGCTCGATCAAGTCATTCGATGCCATTTTTCGCCAAATGGGTTCGCAGGCTATCACCCTCCGAACGCAAGTCTGAACGCTAGTGCTGATGATACATCTTCTCCTCTTCTTCCTTTATTTATTTATTTATTGCTTTTTTGAAATTTCATTTATATGGTTAATCTTGTATATTTTTTTTTCTTTTTCCCTTTTTGTTTTTTCATGAACCAAGTGCACTCAATCCATGACAAGGATTTGAAGTGGCTTAGGGTTTCATGTGCATGAGAGTAGTCTTTGATTAAGTCTAAAAGTCAGAAAGAGTCTGTTTTTGACTGCATGCAGTTGCAGTTGTAAGTTGGTAACTGAAGTCATTGTCCAAATTGTCAATCTTAGTGTGATCTCCAATGTTGTATATTCTACACACATTGCATGTTACTGATAAATTATACCAACCATGTTTAATAAAGTATGAAAAATATATAGTTATAGAGCAATTAATGGTGAACCACATGCATGACACAATACAATACATGTTTAATAAAGCATCAATGACTTGGTTTTTAATTAAGGTGGAACCCCCATGATACCCCCCCTTTGCATTAAAAATGTTTGATTCATTCATCTTCTCCAAGAGATTTTGCGGCAGGATCATCGCATGTCGGCGAAGCCTTTTTCCGTGCTTGCCTTTCAATTTTGAACCGACTTTTTACTGTCATTAAGCTTTGTTTAATCAAGCACGTTCTTTAATGGGAAAAAATTGAAAAGGTAACTTGCAAGGAAGCAGGGTATCAGTCTTGGTTTCCACAAAATGCGCCCTTCCTACTATTTCTTTATGATCATTTTTGGCTCTTTATTAGGCTGTACATCTTTTTCAAAGGGCATGCTTGTTTAATATTTAATAATCAAGAGATTTATAATCTACTTACATATATATATATATATATATATAGGATGAGATGAGTGAGATTTTATATTTTGGAGTTCTATGTAGGACAATATAATTTTCTGTTCAACAAGCTAGTGTGGGAACTCAAGAATGTGAGTGGGCATGGTTTGAACTGGTCAGCTTAGCACACAGAATTAAATCTAGTCACTTTATTGCTTTGCAATATTTTATTATTTGTTTCAGGAAGTATACTTGCCTCTCTTTTTTTTTTAAATGGGCATAATTTATTTATTTTTTAAAAAAATATGGTTTAAATTAATATTTAAATTGAGGGGCCGGTTACTTCGAGGATTTGAAGGAGCTTCGACTTCCATTGATTGCTACTCCTGAAAGGTCTAACAATTAGTAGAGTGATAGCTTGAATTCAACTATTTGATAGTTATCTGTTCCATTTTGTTTATGTTTCATTTGATTTTTATTGTTTTATTTATTTTGTTTTGTTATTTTGTGTCATTAGTTTTGTTATAGGCTTTTCCCATTCACCTATAATGGATTGCTACCTCTATTTTTCATATATTGTTATTGTTTAAGTTGTTTTTTCTTATCATCTTATAATACTTCTTTTTTTAATAAAATTTGTTGTTTATTTATATTTTTATAAATAAAAATATATATATATTTACTAACAAAGTTAGGATTTGCAATATATTTTTTTTCTATGGAGCATGTTGCAGTGAGTTATAAAACATCTTTTATTCTACTTTGTTGTTTCATACATATGATTGTTTTTGACATAATTTTTTTAATAAAGTATAATTTCAAATCTCTTTTATTAATGAAATTAGCAATTATTGAGTTTATTGAAGATAATGTTTTGTAATGCATGCTCAGTGATACGAAATAACTCCCTAGCTAGTAATGTGTGTATACAAAGGTGACTTGAATTTGCGTATTTTTTTAAAACTTATTTTATTCCTTTATTATTATTAGTATTATATATAAAAATAATGGATAAAAACCATGTTTGGTAAATACATGATTTAATTTTCTCCATGGTTTTTGCTAGACAAACAATGGAAGAAGCCAAGAATTCTCTTGAGCACATTGTTTTCTCCATGGAGATTGTCACCCTAGCTAGCTACTCTTTGGCTACCAAAACATAGCTTTCCCAAAAGCCTAGAAACCTGCTTTCATTGAACAACTTAACTTATAATGAATCTCTTGATTAAGATGGCATGCAAACCTTTTAAAAGACAAAATCCCCAAGAAAAAATTGTGTGCTTTGCTGAGAAGAGTTTTTCTTTTGACTCAATCAGACTTGAAAAGCATAGACACGCTAATGTGCAAAACAGGTAGATAATGTCCTGTGAGTTCTACATTAGAATATATAAACCAGCTAGTTGTGTGAAGATGAGTCCCTTTGTCTCAACCCAGGAAGACTCCTTCATTGGCTTTGCATTAGTGACAAAGAGGCAAGCATGGTCCCATTGCATGACCCTTGTGTCTCAATGTGGTTTGGGATTCTAGCTCAGGTGGTGACCTTTTAACACGTAAGTGTTGTTGCCTTATAACCACTCTAGGCATTATTGGTAATTAATCAGGTTCTAGAATTCTATGTGATTATTAGATTCTACTGGTGCAAATATTTCTTTGATTGGGATCTGGAATCTTGCATGCATATAAGACGTGGTACTTTTTGTCTTCATTTCAGCCTACTTGATGCTTTTCACTAACCACTATTATTAATTGGTTATAACTAAAACTATAGCATTAACACAAACAGTTAATTTCAGTGTCTATCATTTTACATATATATCTATGCGTACCCATGCATGGACGAGCTAGTTGAATGAAATTCAGGCAATATTCCAAGGGACACACTTACGTGACCCATAACAAGCCTCTATATGAGGACCCAAATCAAGTATGGCTCAAGTTTGGTCCCAAGCAAATTAAAGCAATGGCTGAAAACCAGATGGATTAATACTGCATGGAGTTCATGCTCAATTTGTTGCGGTTATACACGCAGCAAAGACACAGGCACATTGGTTCACATGGGGCAACTACTTAACCAACAAAATGTCCTATAATGTGGGATGGCAAGTGGGCAACTACCTCTCTAGTCTCCATGTGAGAGTGAGACCCTTTTCACTCTCCCAGTGCCATTGACAAGGGCCACATGCCAAAGAAAACAGAAGACCACCTGCATCATGGTGGTCGGCCAGCAGGGCTCCCCGGGCCAATCGCCGGAGGCTCCTATCATCATATATAATTGCCCTGCCATCAATCTCTGCAACACAATGGCCCCATTCAAGCATGGTCTCTCATTTTAGAGATTACTGCGGATGAACACAATCACATGCCACTGTAGGACCTCTGCTAATCATTTTTTCTGCTATTAATGCCATCAACATTGTTTGATTCATGTTGTACATTCTTTTTGAGGGAATTTCTGTGAATCTCAAGCTAGTAATTATCTGAAATAGATAGATTTACAGGACATGCTATTTAATCAATGTCATGGGCATTAATATCAATGTCATGATGAACTTCTAAATGAGTTTGACAGTGATTCAATATTCATTCATCAATCTCCATTCTCCATCCTCTAGTGTCTTCCACATCACCCATCTGAATTGCAGTCAGGGTGTTGTACAATCTATGAGACACTGTTTCCACCCCTGTCTTGAACTGAAACCTATATCACATCATCCCAAGTGATTAAACAATGGTTGAAAATCTTTATTTGATTAGCATCACTAGATATTAAATGTCTGATATTTACATGCATACCTCTGACCACAATATGTAATAGTGCTGACAGGAGTCACTGAAACTGCAGTTCCTGTGCAAAATACTTCATCTGCATCAATTAATTCATCTATAGAAACCAACCCTTCTTCAACCTGTGATACAACATTAGATTGTTCTAACAAACCAAAAATTACTCCTGACTAGAACTCTTCAAAGAAACAATTCTGACCTGATAACCATGGTCACGGCCAATCTCAATTATACTTTTTCTTGTAATCCCTGGAAGAATAGTCCCTTGTGTAGCGGGAGTTGAGATTATATTTCCCTTAAAAGAAAATTATCAATATATGTTGTCATACATAGACAGGACAGATTCTGAAATTAACATCAGTAATGAAATTCATCAAGAAGTACCTTCACGATGAATATATTGCAAGTTGTGGCCTCTTCCACATACTTTTTATTCACAGAATCCAGAAACAGAACATCTGTGAATCCTCTATATTTAGCTTCAACTTGTGCTTTTAAGCCCTATAGAGTGATACAAGGATTGAGAAAACAAAAATTTATGTACTATTAATTAATGTCCGTGTGGCCAAAACATTAGCTCACACTAGCTCTTGTTCCTAATAATGAATGTTAAGAAAATTAACAAAACAAAGTCTTCTCACCGATCCGTAATTACTGATTGTTTTTACACCACCAGTTCCACCAGGAGTTGCTCGATGAATTTCATCAGAAACAGATAAATTTACTGATGGCAAACGATCCTGTAAATGAAGGCCATATACCAAATGCTAGTTCAATTAAACATATAGTGATCATGATACACAAGAAGTAGTAGTGACCTTGAAGTATTTGCCAACGGGAACTGCAAAGACCAAGAACATATATTCCGGTGAAGGTGCGAGACCAAGTATCGGTCCACTACCTAATAGTAATGGCCTAATGTACAGAGATCCTTTCCCATATGGTGGCACCTATCAATAATGATAATTTAACAATTGAAGAACTGAAGTTCCTGATTAATTCTCAAAAATACAGCAGTAAAAGTGAAACTTTGTGACATAAATTATACCCATCTCTTGTTTGCTAATACTGTCTGC
The DNA here is from genome assembly GCA_020875875.1 of Dioscorea alata. Taxonomy (NCBI): domain Eukaryota; kingdom Viridiplantae; phylum Streptophyta; class Magnoliopsida; order Dioscoreales; family Dioscoreaceae; genus Dioscorea; species Dioscorea alata. The sequence continues at coordinate 345,963 of CM037023.1, read as the reverse complement.
TTAACAGCATGAACAAATTGTTGCACTGATGGTGATACCATGCACATTCTTTCAGCACCTCTCTGCATTCGAAGAGCATTTTCCTCCGGCCTGAAGAGCACAAAACCATTACCCACTTTTTTCCTGTAAGCCTTGAGTCCTTCCAATAAACCCTGATTCAGTGAAGCAGTAAGAATCAAGCATTTATCAAAAGCAGAAACAAATACAAGACATTAATTTGATTTGGTGAACCTGCCCATAGTTTAGCACTCCGGAGGATGGGCTCAATTTGATGTCCCCATAAGGATTTAGTTCACCAGATGTGAATTTTCCACCTTGACAGCTTCTCATCACATACATATAATCAGTTTTCACAAGATTGAAACCAAGCTCATCCCAGTTCACATCAGCATTAATTCCATCCTTGCTTCTGTTATGTTTAACCAGCATGAATTTTATTTATTGATTGTAACTCATTTGAGCATTCATCCGTGAAATTTTATTGACCTGTCTAAATCCTCAGGTGCAGCTCTAAACGAAGATGAATGCAACGTTGCAAAAGAAGGATAACGTCCAAGCTGCTAATATATATATGTATATAATTATCATCATACAAAAAAGAGATCATTCCACTAAGGAAAAAAAAAGGATAAGAAAAAGAAAAGAAAAAACTAACCCTGAGTAATGGTGACACTTGAAAACTTCTGAGGAGCTTTGCCATTGGAGTTGGGTGAAGAACAAGATGAATTTGCATTCCTAAACCCACTTCAGGAAGAAGAGCAGAAAGAAAACAAGAAACTCATCTGCTACAAGCTTTTGTTATTCAAAGACAAACAACAGTGAGATAGTACATATGGATTAGAAGTAGATGTAACTGAAGGATGACAACTAGAAAAAAGAAATGCAATTTCAATTTGGCAGCATTTGAAGCATGTGAAAATACGTGTTAACTTCCATGCTGTCTCAATGAAAAGTGACAACTCTGAATCATATTACTAGTAAGTATTAACTTTCATTGAACTAATTTGGTTTATTCATTATTATGACAGTGGATCATAAAGGATAGATGGATGAATGATATCTAACCAGAAAAACATCATGGTCAGCATATGATCCAGCACCACTCTGTGTCCAGGGGGAGATACAGGTCTTCAGGCTAAATTCTTTCATTTGAGTTTGGTAGAGCATTTGTAAATTTTTTTTTTACTAACAATATGGACAAGCAACTCCTAACTTACGCACTTTTTATTACTATACCTTAACTATATATTTTCAGGGAGTTAAACTATCAATCTTTCTGAAGACATAGAGAGATGCTAATACTTTCAACCCAAACACCAAGTATTACAATGGCTTGGTTTGAGGGAATGGGGATAAGAATAGGAGAGGGTGCTTAAGAAAATTTTAATAAAATTACTTTTGTACTATCTAATATTTTAATTAAACAATTATTAATGGCTCCAATTTCTATAAAATAATTAAATGAGTTATTAATGTATTCATTTTCTAAATAAAATTTTAAATTTATACATTTTAATTTAAGAATACAATTTAATTATTTTTATTTAAAATAAACAAATGTCCAAATTTAATTATTTTTAAATCACTAAAATTTAAATAAATATAATATTTTAAAAATAAATACAAACCACATTGAGTTATTTAATTTTCATTCAAAATATTATTCAAAAATTTAAAAATCTAACATTTCAAAAATAATACAATGTATATCTTATTATTTCTTAATTTGTAAGAGGTAAAAACATCATTATCTCATTAAGGTATGCTCAATTCCCTCTAAAATGAGGGGATGAGCATGAAGGTTTGAGGGCCATACACTCCCCCCTTCAATTCCTCCCCGTGCTTTTTGGTGCATGCCCAAACATAAGCATGCACATACTAGAAAGATTGATCCCTTTACATCTAAACACACCCTTAGTTCACAACACATCCCCACACCCAAACACCCCAACAAAATATATGTGAAAAGAGCCGGTGTTTGGAGAATTAACTTAGTAATTTTTTCATTCTATTTGAAATGCGAGAGTTACTCAAGTTTAGTTTTATAAAATTAAATGAGATATAAATGAAAAGTGCCTTTCCATAAACTAACAGTAAACATAAATTATGTTCACTGGAAAAAAAAAAAAAAGGCTAAGCTAACAAGTCATAGAAGTACATTTTTATGCTATTATATTGGCATAACTAAAGCAAAAATTAGATATATACTAAGTTAACAATAAACATAACATGTCCATATATAAGACAAGATCAATCACATGATGCATATTAGGAAATTATACTGTAGGCATAAAATTGATGATCTATTGAAAGATAATCATAACTTAATTTCGTAATCATATACTAATTCACCAATTTAAAACTTAATGCTCTCCTAGCTAAATGTGAAGAAGCTTATTTTTTTAGACTTGTCTACTGAGGAACTGATCATCCCCTGTAAAAAAAAAAAAAAAAAAACCACTTATCATCAGCATCTAGAGATAAGATATTCATGCATCTTCATTGATCAGTTAATTTAGTCAATACCAGTTGAGTATATTTGTGGTAAAGCTCTAATTGATCTTTTTCGTAGGCATCAACATGGATAATGATGGTAAAGACTTCTGCTTACTTTTATTTGGAAATGTTGTACTGGAAAAATTACAATATCAATATTTATGGCAAGACAAATATTCTAGACATGGTGATTGGAACTCATGTGCATTATGTTATGAGCCAGTACTTTTTTCCCAGCAATAAAATTGGTAACTTTTTTTATATAAAAAAAAAAATGGTGGCCAATTGACATTCCAATATCTTCTTTTTTACTTTCCTTCCACATTCTCAAGATTAGTTAACTGTCTACCTTTTCAAAAAAAGAAAATAAATAAATATAGTTAACTGTGCAAGAGCATATAAAATTGAGCATTTCTCATCTTAACCCAAATATCTATAAGCCTTAAATTATTAACAGATTTTTCAAAAAAAAAAAAAGTGTTCAAAATTCGTCCAATGGAAGTAAAGATTTCTAGAAATATCAGGAACATTTCATTAATGTAAAATATGAGAAATGCCGTATTTTTCTAGAGCCCAAGCTTTCATTTCTCATGAAATAAAAAAAAAGTTTATTAGCATGAAATAAAAAAAAAAGTTTGATTCATGATGGATAAGCTCACATCAATCTGTTAATTTTGGATCCAATTCGGGATTTCCTTTTGTAAGTATTATTAGATTCAATAATAATGGCATTTCCCAACATACCAAATGTGTATATATATATATATATATATATATATATATTAGATTTAAAAGAATTCTTTGCAGAGGAAGAGATATCAAAGAGACATTAAAAACCAATTCTTTCCCAACAGAGTTCAAATCTTTATAATAATCCACAGTAAAGTGGACTGAACTTGTTAACCGCATTTTCCTACTAGCTCCTCCTATTTCATAATGAGACAACCAAATATATCTTTTTGCTCACTCACTAGCAACCATGTAAGCTACTCGTACTTAATAATCCAACCTCAGTACAAAAATGGGTTTTTCTTATAAAAAAATTATTTTTACTGAAGAAATTTTTTTAAAAAAATAACTACACTTTCCGTTTTAAATTATCATTCACTTTTAAAGTTTTGAACAGGGAGTCAGGTCGCAAGTAAAATTTTTAAAATAAAAAATATTATGATGAGACAATTTTATTTTTTTATTAGGATTATTTATTCACATTAATATACATTCTCTTTAAAATAATTTTATTAAGTAAAACAAGGTAAATTTGAGAACAATGTAATTAAGTTTTATAAAATTATTAAATGTAACAAATAATTTTTAAAAAAATTCCTTAAAATGGTGGATAATTTGAAATTTTTTCACTGTATACTTCCCAGATTCCATTGCCACAGATGATATGAAAGTGAGAGCATTTTAATTCTTGCTTTGGTGTAGTTCTGCTTTTGCTGCGATATATTAAATTGAAGTGAGTTGATTTAAAAAAAAAAAAAAAAAAAAAAAAAAAAAAAAAAAAAAAAAAAAAAAAAAAACATTAATGTCATTTATAGTTTCACAAGTGAGTATGAACCTTTTCTTGGATTTCGGCCCACAAAGCCCAATGTATTTATGGGCCACTTACAGAAATTGATCTTCATTTATGAAAGAGAAAATTTGGGCATGTTTGTCGAGCATGTTTTTCCAATTTTTTTTAGTTTAAATGAAACATTTTTACGAAATATATTTTCATACTTATTTTAAAAATACTTTCTTCCATTGTTTTTAGTCCACGGCCATGTGGAAAATAGTTAGATACATTTAATATCTTTTTATCTATTTATTACAGTACAAAATACTATCATGTATTTAAATTATATGTTGATTAGGATTGAAAAAATTATATTAAAAAATTCATATTTGGTTTTTTTACCCCCACAAAAAAATACTTCTATTGCTTTTGCACCTGTGTCCTCAGTTATTCTGCAGAGGAGGGGTTGATCATCTCCTAATTAATTGCTAGTACTCGGCCAAGATTTGGACTCACTTCGCTGTGTTTTCCCAGGTAGCTCCCCCCTCCATTCTATCTGAGGCTTGGTCCTCTTAAGTGTTGAAGGGGGTGCCTATCTCTAGACCTCTGGGGCTTTTACTTGTTAGGGCCATTGGTTGAGTCATTTGGGCTGAATGCAATAGTCGCGTATTCTCTTCAATTGTTGTTGATATTTTTTCCAATATCTATAAGATTAACTCTTTGCTCATTGCTTGGATTAATGCAGCCTTTGATTCGGCCAAGGCTCACCTCGAGGAGTCTCTCTCCATGATCAAATATAGCCTTGCTTTTGAGGGAGAACGGATCCAGACTAACTTGCTCCACCCGCTCTGGCTAGTGAGCCAGTCACGCCCCCATCTATGGCGCCGTTATAGTCTCTACTTGTTCTTTCATGCACAGATGTCTCCCCCGTTCCATTCGTGTGCAGATGTCTGCCCTCACCCCCTCGCTGATTTTTATTTTGTGTGTTGTTTTCTATCTCATTTCCCTATAGTTTTTTTTTATTAATGCATAAACTATAAACATATTAAAAAAAATAACAATTGCATAGGAGATTAGTTAGAAAATAAAATAAAATAAAATAAAGAAGTAAATTATACTTAGTAGTCAAGAGAGATAAAAGAACAAAAAAAAGAAAAAGAAAAAAAATCACTATAACACCAAAGTTTGAAGCGACTTGAAAGTGAGGAGGAACTACTGCAATGACTAATGGGCTATTTGGTTACCTATAAGTAGTTGTAATTTAATTGGTTTTACATATAAAATGCTATTTGGTTTGTTGTGAAATGTGCTTTACATGTAAAAAAATTTACAATTTTGTGTACTTTTATTGTATTTCAACTTAGAGCAAAATTCTTTGTAAATTAAAATGCAGTAAAACATTTGGGTTAAAATTACCCTTCTTCACTCTCCACAATATTTTGTATAAAAAGTAAAAGGAAGCTTTCATGGTCATCAATTGGTAACAAAATTAAATTTATAGTTATTTATGTTTTATTTAATCTAATATTTTATTTAAAAATATCAATTTTTATTTAATTTTAATTATGAAAATATTTTTTAGGCATAAAATTTAAAATAATTGCATGTTTTAATTTAACAAATTATCATTGATTAATTAATCAATTAATTTTCTTACATTAGTGTTAGTAGTTGATAGTAAGAGTTAAATCAATTAATTATTTTTTAAGACATAAATTAGTTATGCACGTCTCCTACTCTGCTAATCTTTCACCTTATTACTTGGAAGAAGGTGCAAGAACTTGAAGATAAAAAATTGAAAAAAAGAAAAGGACTTAATACTTGATTAATGATCACAAGCTTAGAAAAAATCAATATTCTCCGTTGAACATTATTTCTAGACTTGAAGACTGAAGGTTTAGTTCATTTTGTGGGGCCTCTTGAGACTTCCATGCACCTTCTGTGTGCATCATTCATGGCTGATTAATGGCTTCAATTCTTCTGAATGCTCCCTGAATTTTTCTGGTCATTGATGCAAACTTAGACTTCTCAATGGAATTCACATGTAATTTTTTTTTGCAATGTGGTTCATACTTTTTTATTCAAATGACTATAATGAAAACAATATTGATCTTTTTTTCCAAATGCATGTGGGTTCATATTATTGGATAACAAGATTTGGCAGGTGACCAACTTGATTAAACTAATTGGCCAAATGATATGGGGAGTGTTTGTCATTCATCATACCTTTTTCCCTTAATTTAAGTTTGACTTAAGTACAACATTGATTTACAAGTCATGCCTTGGCATGGTTTTGAATCAATATATATATATATATATGTCTGTGTATGAAGATTTGGTCTTTTTGTTTGATTGATCCTTATCTTCTTTTGCCTTGGTTTTGAAGGTTGGTCAATTAAAATAACAACAGCATGGATTCCTTGGAGACTTATTAACATGACTAATGACTAATGGGGATCAAAAACAATAAAAGCATGGCCATGTTATACTTGCCCAACAATCATTCAATAGCATGTGTTATGAATTGAGCTTCGGATTCATTTATCTTATGGTCATCTCCCACGTCATCTTTTTTCACATTTTCTATTATTATTTTTTAATAATTTCTCTCATAAGAAAATCATATTAAAAATAACATTTTGGACAATAGATTGGTGCTACAAATAATGAGTGATTTTTTTAAACTTTATAAATCAAATTAAACTGCTAAAAAAAAAAATGAGCAATTCAACATATGCTTTAAGAGAAAATCTATTTATTATAGTTAATAACGCATTAATTTATTGACATCAACTCCCTTGCTTGTGAGCTGAGAATCAAATTTTGACCCCACCCTCCAAATATGTGACATGTCCATAATTATACTCAAATAATAATAATAATAATATTTATTATGTAAATCAGCCTATTTTTATAAATGTAGCTATGCAAAGATGAACTCCTAAGTAAATAATAGATTGATATTTGGAGTTCATCATGATTTGTAATTATCCTGGAATATCAAGGTTGAATATTTTCTTCCGTGGATTATTTGCTTCTAAGTCCTCATTATTATTTTATTTACTGGATTGTACCTTTAACATTGTTCTACCGGATGTTTGAGAGGTTGCACTCTGAATGATTTGTCTTATTTTCAACTACTTCATGGTTTATTTAAAAAAAAAAAATTATATTTCCCTAATAGAACTAAGCATTCTCCACACCACATAATAATTTATTAGTTTTTATGGTCCTCATAATTGTCACCTGTTTTAGCCAACTAGCTTAATAAAGAAACCATCTTTCTCACTAGTGTTGGTACATTATGGCCCCATATAGAGCTAGTGTGTTTGATTCCAAAAGCCAAAATTAAGTACATCCTATTGCGATCATGATGCTTCTCAATAAATTAAAAGCATATACGTCCTAAATAGATAAATAAAGATATATATATATATATATATATATATAGACCATGAGTGTGATGCATGATTGGGTTGCATGGAAAAAGTAGCACCAATGTGCAATGTAAGATAAGGTATAAACCCATGCATCTGACCACTGTCCCAACAAGCTGAGCCATGACCAGCCTTTGACATCAACTAGAGCTACAACTTGGATTTCATCCGAATCAAAACCGCATTATTTGAAAACTTTGTCTTAATTAATAATAGTATTTATTTATTTATTTATTCCATACTAATCATGGTGTATTTGTTCTAGCTAATATGATTATTATTAGTTTTATTATACATTGGACTGGATCTAATCACACGTGCTTCATTAAATAATTAAATTATAAAAATATATTATTAACACTTGTTCAAAAGACATTTTGACCGGAGTTGTAATAGTTTGGTGAGATCAACTTTTGGCAAATATTTAGTCCTTTAATAGTCTCCATACTATTTTTCAGACAGAATTTAAAAAAATAAAAATAAAATAAAATGAATTTGGATGTTTACTATTAAGGTGGCGGCAACCCAAGGGAGGCCATTAACTACCATTATAACATTTAAATAAGAATCGAAGGAGAAAGAAGATTATAAAACCAATATAAAATTTTTTAGTCAAAACAACTAATAATACATGTTTTCTGCATAATGTAATATTTTTCTAGAATGGAGCATAAGAGGAATGTATATATATATTATTTCTCTGCAATAGAAGAGTGATCGTGTTGGTAAGACTGACAGATTTTTAAGTTGGACAAATCTTTTAAGCGTGGGTACTTATCACTTATTATAAAATAAATAGAAAAGTGATAATTAATATTTTTAAATGATAAATTAAGAATTTAACTGTATTTAATAATAATGGTTGATAGCGGTGGTTAGTCCAAAATTAATAAAAAAATAAATGAAATAAAATAATCAATTTAAAATAATATATATTATTTATTAAAAATTATATGATATAATATTAGATACGTCTATATATCAATCTTATCAAAATGAACATGAATAGCGCATAGCTTTAACCCTACTTATTAATTGCTTAATCAAATAGGCTGTAAAATAGTGAGACTATTATCTTATTTTAAGTTTAAGAAGTATGAGCATTTTTTTTTTTTTAAAAAAAAAAAAAAAAAAAAAAAGTGGATAAACCACTTTAATTAAACGAGAACAAAAGTACAAAAACAAAAAACCAATGCCCCCAGATGGGGCAGAACAATAAAACACTGAAAAAAGAACCACACGTCCACTAGCAATGGACACAAAAGACAGCCCAAAACCGCACAAACATCAGCGGAAGGCAGAAAAGGAACGCCAATCGCCCCCAAGCCCTCGACACGACACAGAAAGACTAACCCATGCTTTGATCAATCGCCTCCTCGGCCGACAATAAGTCACCAAACTCCTTTGAGCATTGCCCTAGAAGGTCCAAGTTTCGCCTGATGGTGGAGATAGACTCACCAAGTATCTCCCGAGAGCTCTCTGCCATAGTAGACAACCACGATAAAATCATTCTGTCACAATTCAGAATAGTAACAAAGGCAGTCACAACATTTGCATTAAAAATACAGTCATTTCTAACAAACCAAATGTTCCTCATAATTGCTTTCACAATCACATTCCCCAGGAATCGAACCGGAAGCGCCATGACTCCCAAACCTGGCGAATGGACCTGGGCAGCTCCGGTAGCTGGAATAAATGAACGAAGTACGTCCATATAACATGAGTAAAAGTGCAATGGAGGAATAAATGATCCGTAGGGCAGGGACCACACTAGCCAGTTGATTATCCTAGGACAGGAACCACGCCAGAACCACCTAGAAATAGTGCAATGCAAACCCCCGTCATTGAGAAAAGTGTAAAACGATTTCACCGAAAAGACCCCATTTGACGTAAGATACCACACCTTTCTGTCCTTGCCTACCCCCCGTTGTTGATAATGTTAGTGCAAATGCACTTTAAGATTGGCATAATTTGACAGCTAGTCAAGGTGACGTGGCAAGCATGATGACATGGCATGGAGAATGATGTGGAATGAAGGATGACATGGCAATCAAACTTGGCTAGGTGAAAAATATCATGGGAGATCTTGGAGAAGCTATTTTTGGCAAGAAGTTACAACTCTCATGAAGATTAAATGAAGATCTTGTTGAAGTTATTTTAGGCAAGAAGATCAAGCAAGCAACAAGATGATATCAAGATCTCATCAAGACCATATTTAGAAGATGTGATTGAGGACTAAATATGGGTGAAGCTTAAATGAAGAAACACCCTATCAATGGAATGATTCTTAAAGACTATTGAAGGCAAGATTTGAAGATCCTTGTTGAAGATTTGAAGAACCTTAATAGAGATGATATGAAGTCTATTAAAGGTATGTTTGAAGATGCGCCTATTGATGGCAAGATTTGGATGATGGATTGAAGATCCTTGAAGACCAAACTTGGGTGAAGTGAAGACTAAGTTTGGCAAGTTTCATGAAGACGCACATAGGACGTGCGCCCCTTGCGAGGGGGCTGTGTGGTGAGGAGCTGAAGAGGGAGGTTAGTTGCTGGTAGGTCGGATCAGGTGATCGAGCTACATCGACTCAGATGGGGTGTCTTGAGGTCGCTTAGCAATGGAGCCAGAATTCAGCCAAGCCAACAGTCAGGGTCAATGTCGCAACATTTGTTACAACATAAGTTGCGACATCTAATTTCGGAAGGTTCCAAAGTTAGAAGCCGCGGAGATTGTAAAAAGGGTATGCGCTATATTTGGGACGTTGAGGCGTCTATATATACTTCCTTGGTCTAGGATTGGGTACGACTCTTGAAAGAGGGAGTAGGGAGGTACCGGACAATCTAGAGAGGGTAGTATTCTTTGTATGTGAGAGAGTGACAAGTGTGTTTTGTACTCTTCTATCTTTTACCCCTTTTTAGTGGATTGTTGATCTCCGGGCATGGCCCCCCAGATGTAGGCAAGTGGATGCCGAACTGGGTTACCAACGTCTTGTGTCTCTTTTTGTGTGGTTTGTGTTTGCTTTTCTTGAGTGCTTAAGTGAGTGAGTGTTCCTCTAAATTCACAAACCCTAACCGGCGGAACTAACAGATAACTTGCTAGTGAAGCTGAGCGGACTCAGGGGAATTCCTGAAGAGGGTGTCAGCAAGTAAGTTTGACAGCTTGTAGACTGTTCCATTCTGGTCATTGGTGGCACCAAAAAGGTCTGACCACAGGAACATTGGGTTCTGGCCATTTAGCCACCGGTCTTTCCAAAAAAGTGTCTCTACCCCGAAATTAATAATCTGAATGATACACCACCTAAACGCCTGGAGGCACCATATTACCCTTTTCCAAAATGAAGAGATTCTCCTTGAACGCCTTGGGAACAGATTCCAGTTGGATCCACGATAATTAAAGTGTATCACATTTGCACCACTCCAATGGTCATTAGTCGCCAACTTCGACCACCACTTTCCCAGCAGCGCAGTGTTGAAGATAGAAAGATCAAGAATGCCCCAACCCCCTGCTCTCGGGACCGACATAGGTTTCGCCGACACACCAACCTACAACCAGAATGACGATTCTTACCAAACCAAAGGAAATCTCTTCTTAGCCGGTCAATTTTTTTTTATCACCTAACATGGCAGTTTGAAAATAGATATCCAATAAGTTGGAATGGCCGTTAGGACAGAGTTGACAAGGGTGAGCTGCCCTCCCAAGGACAGATGCTGAGCCTTCCAGGAGGAGAGTCTACTACTAATTTTAACAATGAGACTATCTCAGTCTTGCTTACGGGGTTATCTTCCTGAGATCAAAATACTAAGATAGGTCACCGGCAGAAGGCCAACTGCACAATTTAATGTTGTAGCGGTCGCATCAGAGGAAGGAATCCCGACATTACTCATGAATAGATAAGTTTTTGCAAAATTCATTTCCAATCCAGTCATACCCTCAAAGACATAAAGACATAAAGAATCAACTGCTGAGCAAAAATTAGAATATCAGAATCTGATTATTGAATAAAAAAGAAAATGAAATAACAACTATTTATCTGAGCGGTGATATCTTTATATTTTAATTAAATTAAAATTTTCTTTAGATCTCGCGCGTATGTAGTCTAATAATTAATTAAGGATATGTTGAAAAGTTGAATTGTTTATTGTGGGGAAAATGATTAGGAATTGGGGACAAAATCCTTTTTCCTTAGAACATACATTTTGTTGGGGCCCTTCTAATCCATGGAAAAGCATCTTTGGTTTTTCAGGAAGGCAGGAGAAGGCCACAAGGCATGGATCATCATCATCATCAATGTTGACCATCCCTAGCTTACTAGCTATTCCGGCCCCACTCCCTACTGCATGTGCTGTTGTGTGCATGACTATGAGTTATTAATTGTGAGTGTTATTGAGTGTGAGTGGGGGCCTAGCTAACTAGCTAGTTAGCTTAATTAGGCCAAAGGCTCTTTGGAAAATTTGGTTGGGAAATGGGAATGGGACTTGGGAAGCAATGTTTTAAGTTTTGGTGTGTTCATGGGTTGGGAAAAGAATAGAATACAAAGGCAGACAAGATGGACCCACTAAAGATATGGTGGATTTGGTGATTGTCATGGAAAGTGATTCGGATCCCAAGTGAGAGGTTGGAATGGAATGTGTATCCAAATCCAATTCACATCCTTTTTTTTTTCTTTCTTTCTTTATTTCTTTCTTTATTACTTGCACAAACAAAATAGCATAAATTATTATTATGTTTTTTATTTCCTTACAATTTTTTCTAATAAAATAATACAATTAATTAATATCTAAGTCGCCTCAGGTAGGTTTGGATCAATAATATATTTTTTTGTAGAGGAGAAAACATGCTTTTGAATATGTCGTTCGTGTTTCTTTATATTTTGTTATAAACTCTTTGTTTCTATTTCTCTGTATTTTATTATTTAATATAAATAGTTTATTTAAAAAAAACTAATAAATAAACAAATATGCTTTGAGTGTTTATGCCAAGTATGCACGCATGTTTGTTAGTAACAAATATATAGATGCATACATGTTAATATATCAAACTGTCGGAATAGGTTAATATATTTACAAAAAGCAATTTAAGTTTATTATTATTTTTATTATATATATATATGTAAGTTATATAAGTTGATGGGTTGGTGACCTAATTGACTTAATTTGTTATTTATATATGTGGCTATGAGTGGACAAGAACACAAGCATGCAATGGCCTTTCCAGACAACATGGTCGGCTAAAACTTGTTATTATTGTATATGTATTGTAGTAATATATATATAAATATAGGAATAGAGCATGCACAACACTCAACCTTATCTTCTTCATCCATTCAATCTGATATCTTTTTCTTTGTATCACTTCACAAAAGCTCTATGATTGCCACACAAGCTCTTTAAAGGATGGGGGAGGCACATCATCCCAAATCATTGGTGGGTCCATCAAAACATCCTGACATCACTTGCCTACGTGGAGTTCTCTAACTCTAGACACGTGTGCAGTCGGCATGCTGGACTGGGCCCACTAGCATGTTGGAAGGTGATGCTAGAAAGGGCATCCACTAGTAGCGTTTCATTCCCTCCCATTACTACTATTTTTTACCTTTATTTATTATAAGCCAGCCACCTTTATTTTTTCTTCTCATTGTTAAGTCCAGTTGATTAATTATTTATGTAGTTAAATCCTCTAATCATATCATTAGATTTTGCCCTGTCGGGCGAGCTCCAAAGTCAATCCATATCTCTTAACTCTAAAGATAAATAAATAGTGCTAATACTTATATGATATATATAGTTAAAAAGTTCATGAATAATATATTTATTATATATATAAATAGCATTAATGTTTGAAATCTAAGTGCAGAGCCCACAGTTGATTCCTTTTCCCCTTTCCAACTAGACATAAAGATAATGGAGCCATCAAACCTTTGCTAGAAGTTTACGTCTTTTGCAGTGTCCACCGTCAAAGAAAGAGACAGAGAGAGAGAGATGAAACTAATTAGATCTGATGAAAAATCATGTCTTAGGACAAGCTTAATTAGCAGCATTGAAAGAAGGAACAAGGCATGTGTGTGTGTCCACCTGCTTGTTGGTTGTAACTAGGAAGTTTGAACACCAATGATCACATCCATAGACTTGCAATTAAGTACTTGTCCTATGATTGGTTCCATTCTTTATGAACCTTAATAATTAACCCATTTGAATGGTGCATTGCACCTCCTGTATATCTCTTCTTCAAGTACTGATGTACAATTGCCTAAGATCCTCTTGGATCCTTGCTTGCTAACAATCACACAACCAGACCGTGTCGGTGGTCTCTACATGATCTTATGTCATATATCTACAAATTAAATTTTTTAATATTTTTTCATATATATTTATATGGTTATATATATATATATATAGAGAGAGAGTATAATAATTTAGTAATAAGTATTAAGAAAATTAGGGTTTTTCCAATTTGTCAACCTATGTATGAAGTGTGCGTGTATGTGAGTGCGAGACATATTCCAACCTCCCATAATTCCTCCCATCAACCAATTCATTGCCCCCACTCATTCCTTCCTTTCCTTTGCTGACAATCATAGGCACCTCTCCTTTTTCAATTCTCTCCCCTCTATATATCCATCTCTATCTCCTTCCTTCTCCTTCCAACCATATTATATATTATTGTTATTATTATACATCAAGTTCATCAACCAAACAATTAGCTCATGGACATGGCTCATCAAAATGATCATCTCTGTGACACTGGCCTTGTTCTTGGCTTAGGCTATGGAAGGAGATCAACTACTAGTTATACCACTACTACAACTGCTACTACTACCACTGCTACTACTACAAGGTCATCATCTCACCGGATGTCACCGGCGCCGGCAACGAGACTCACCCTGAGCCTTTCTGATGATGCTTTGGGTCTGAAGATGGATGCTAATAATGATGGTAAAACAACTAGAGTTTCCTCTCCTCATAGCACCCTCTCCTCCTTCTCCACTGCCTACCCTCCAAGTGTGAAGAAGGAGAAGGACATGGTCAGCGAGGAAGCTGAGGTTGAGAGAGTGCTCTCCTCCAGAACCAGTGATGAAGAGGATGGCGGTGGTGCCAGAAAGAAACTCAGGCTCACAAAGGACCAGTCTGCTCTCTTGGAAGAAAGGTTCAAAGAACACAGCACCCTCAATCCGGTACACCATCCAAACAATATTAATCTTTTCATGAATACCAGCCATGCATATATTTATATATATCTATAGAGAGAGAGAGAGAGAGAGAGAGATCTTCTGATACGAGTTTGTCTTTCTTCTTTTCAGAAACAAAAGCAAGCTTTGGCAAAGCAATTGAATCTCCGGCCAAGACAAGTGGAGGTCTGGTTCCAGAACAGAAGAGCCAGGTTTGTTAAATTAGTATATATTTGTGATTAATTGATTACTACCATGCAGGAGCTTGCTAGCTACCTAGTTCTTCACGTGTATATATATATATACACTCATAGAAACTGATCAAGGATGCATGCATGACATGGTTGCAGGACAAAGCTAAAACAAACAGAGGTGGACTTTGAGCTTCTAAAGAGGTGCTGTGAAACTCTCACAGAAGAGAACAGAAGGTTGCAGAAGGAGTTGCAGGAGCTGAAAGCTCTAAAGTTTGCAACCCCACTCTACATGCAACTCCCTGCAGCCACCCTCACCATGTGTCCCTCTTGTGAGAGGATCGCCGGAGCCAGTGAATCCACCAAGGGACTCGCCGGAGCCGGCACTGTGGCTGGTGTTGGTTCCAGTCCCTTTGTTATAGCTCCAAAGCCTCACTTCTTCAATCCCTTCACTCATCCAGCAGCTTGTTAGCCAAAGGAGCAATATTCCAGTTATCCAGAAATAACACACCCACACCCTGCAGTCTGGTGTTTTTTTTCTTCACTTGGGGCTTGGGAGTTGATAATTAGTCATGATAATTATTAATTATTAAGAAGATTAGCTAGCTAGCTGGTTAGTCTCGCTATTAACCCCCATATGATGAATTGTTAATCTATACTCTTACATGTGTGTGATTCTAGCTAGCTCTATGTGTGTGTGTGTCTTTCTTTGATTAATTTATATGTATCAATGTATAGGGATGGATGAATGAATGAATATATTAATACATAATATTGTTGTTATGTTGTGTATTATTATTATTAATCTTGAATTAATTAGTACAAGTGCATGCCAAGAAGGAGATGGTGTATTAATTTTCTTGATGTCTGAAAAGAGCGTGTTTGGGTTCAGGGCACGTGAATGTGTCTGTGGATCAGGGGAAACAATGGAGGCGAGAAAAGGTCCAAAGAAAGGGAGGAATGGAAAGCGTGTGGGACAAGCAAGGAATGATGGGGATGAACAAGTGATAGATAGATATATCAATAATTAATTATATATTAAATTAAATTGAATGAAATAAATAATTAAACATATATATTGTTTTATTTGAGAGTCATGCCATCTATCAATTTGTTATTCCAAATGAGACTCTCAAGGAAACACGTATTTGTACAATCAAAGGGTTTGCCTCCTTGAGACCCCACACCCAACTTGAATGACCCTTGTTGTCTGGTTCATGCTTTGCTCTTCTTCACTTGCCCGAATGGTTTGGTTTAGATTGGATGAACAATGATTAGTTTATCTATTTATTAATTCTTATCAACAACTAAATAAAACTATCAATGTTCTCTTTTTGTTCTTTTTATAATTGTTTGTTTTCGTCTCCTGAGTCTTTTTTTTAAAAAATAATTTGCAATTTATTTTTCTAAAATATCATGTTTTCTCCAATTTTATTAATAAAATAAGACTAGACAATCTAGCATTAGAGCACTTTTTAAAAAGGCAATATCTTGGCAGTAAATATGTCAATTTTTCACCAAAAGAAAAATATTCAATATCTAATGAGTGATAAATTTAGAAATAAATTATTTAAATAAAAATACAATAATAATAATAATAATATATTGAATAATGAATCATGCTGTTGTTGTTGACGCAGATATAAATGCATGAAAACGTACAAGACGGAGGAGAGTATATGACCCGTGAATGTATTTGAAAACACAGCATAGAAGATCACACAAATGAAATGATCCTAATTCATTAACAAAGGTGGCAATTAAAGGGGTTTAAACGTGGTCAGGGTCCACCATTGAAGGAGTCATGGCTTTGGAGTTACACCAACTCCCCCCCATTAATTCAATGTATATGACCATATATGCCATCGTACAATCATCATCATTATCATCAACCCAATATTATTATTATTATTACTTACTATTCTTTCTTATTATTTCTTGGTCTATGTCTATGGTGGAATCACAACTCAAATGTCACTCTCTCTATCTCTTTTTCACACACACACAACACACACGCATACACAGAAGCAGACTCACATCTGTTGTAATTTCCTTAGAGTCCAAGATTCTTGGCAATATGTATGTGGTCAGCCATGATCTCAGTGGGTGGAATGTTGCAGCACCTAATCATATTCCAGACTTTGTTTCTCGCTAGGTGTGCACATGTGGTGCATGTCTCCAAACATATTGATCATTCAATGAATTGAATTCAAGTGAATATATGTATGTCCATTCAGAATGTGATGTGTATAATTTTTTTCTTTCTCCCAAACCAAATTTTTTTTTCTTCCTCCTGAAATGAACTCATTTAACACCTAACTTCTATCCTTGACTTAGTAAATTTTTTTTTTTAAGTAAATAATTTTTTTTCCTTTTTAGATAATAAGCAACAACCAAGTCATTGAGGGATTTTTTCAAAAGATATGCAAACAAATACCATATAATTGGGCAATGAAAATCAGTCACGTATACACCTAAAATATTTGCAGAAGTTATATTGTGCTAATAAGTCTCTTATACCATGTAACCCTAGAGGAAAGAGATACAACTCATCTCAAAGAATATCCATTCGAAACTCATTTAAAATATATTGTAAACAATATCTTAATTCAGAAACAATGTATAAATAATACTGGTATTTTACTTATTAAAGTACTGTTACAATATCTGCCTATCTTCTTTTTCTTTTTAATATATGTGTGTGGTTTATCCACTTTATCAAAAAAAAAAAAAAAAAAAAAAAAAAAAAAAAATCTGCCTATCCATCTATTGTCCAAGTAACAAGCCATTACACTTAGCAGTGGTTGTCTAAATTTTTTCTTTTCTTAATTTACCTATGTATTTAAATAAAAATTACCGTCAATCACCTTCATCTGTAGTACCATTGCATCATTTCAAAGGAGAAAGATATATCTTGGGAAAAAAAAAAATATCTGCATTCAAGCTTTTAGATATCTAGCTTGTCTTATTCCGTTGATATTCCACGGTTGCTTACAAAGAAATACTCATCAAGCTTTGGAGTAGGACCTTCATGAATTGCCTTTCTTTGATGGTCCTAATCACAAGGTATTAGTTGTTGATGATGTGGTTGCTGTTGATGTTGTTGTTGCATGATCTTATCTTCAATCAAGTGTAGTGAATCTATTGAGATATTTCATATTGGTTTACACCTTGTTTGATAGTAGCATAGAAGCCGCTAATTGAGTCCTAGAGTGTTTTGATGACAAGGAGACTACTTATATTATGAAAAGGATGAAAGAAAAGGACATAATGTCATGGTCATTAATTAGCTAATACATACATATATATATAAGGCAATAATAGATAATGATATTTTTGAACATACATCATGCATATACAAGATCAGGACCACAAATTTTAAGGGCTGTTTCCTTGATGGACTAATGTCATACTTGAACAACTTTATAAAGGTCCACCCAATAATTCCAAACTTGTGAGCAATGCTCTAGACTTTCAAAAGAGCATTATTTCTTAATGGAATCTGAGGCCATGTACAGATCATTGGTGGCATGAAAGCGAGAGTAATATTTGTCATCAAGTCTTGAAAAGGATTTAGAACAAACATTTTGCACAAAGTTTTGCTGTTTTTTGTGGGTTTGAGTCTTGGCTTTAAAATGAAACTATTTATAAGATTAAACAGGTATGGAACTAATATGCCATTTTGATTAAATAGAAAACACGAGTACTTGTTTATGGGGTCCAATTGAAAACATCCCTGTATTTATTGTGGCGAACCAAACAATACATTAACCTAACTTATTCCTTTTTCTTTACTAAGACATTATAGAGTTTAGTTTCTAAAGCAAAAGTTATATAAATCAAGATAATAATCCATATTCTATTATCCTGAAAACTTTAGAATATATAAAAGTCAAGGTTAATCCTAATCACCTAAAGTAATTAATCAGCTGATCAACAAATTTTTTTTTTTTTTCAAAAATTAGCTGATCAATTGAATAGACATAAAGGGTACACTTGCTGACATGCGTATAATTAAACGTGAATGCGCCATGTTTATTAATGAAAAGAAGATGCAGCACATGGAGTAGAAAATAAATTTTGACAAAAAAAGAAAGGTATAAGTTTGAATAAAAGAAAAGATTCGATTTGATCAAATTCATCCCTATCTACTTTTCTTATAAAGACACAATTTATTTATATTTAACGAAAATGATAATTTTTATTTGGTTTAAACAATCTTCTACCACATGACTCATGAATTATACTGTTTAGAATTCCTTGGACATCAATCCGAGCCAGTTGATCAAGATGATATAATAATTTAATTAACAAGGAGCAATATTCTCACTAGATTACTTCTAATTCAAGTCACCCTTGGGTTCAAAGTTTGGTCCTTTTTATTTGTTTCTCTATGTTCTCCATCGTGTCCGTGTTGTGTTTGTAACTTCTATTTTTTTGTTTTCTATTTGTATTGTATAATATTTTTTTTTTTGAAAAAGTGGATAAACCACATTCATTAAAGATAAAAGAAATACAAAAAAACAAAAAACAGATAATATGATGGAGGAGCCAAAGCTCCACAACAGTCATTCACCAGGAGTGGGTAACACCACCAAAGTAACTACATCACCAATAACAGAAAAACACAAGAAAAAACCCCCTGAAGGAAAGAGAGATTCTTTAGGGGGTGACATTATCAGACCAAAGCTAAATCTCTCCCAAGGAAGAGGGGGGCACCGAACGATCCTCCTGCTCTATCATTCTGGAAGTCGAAAACTCCAAACTTCTCTTGATCTTTGACATTGGTTCCTCCAGTTTTGATCTTTTTGATTCCGGAGCTGCAAGAAACCAGAGGAGTAACATGTTATCAATCTTTAGAATAATAGAAGCAGGGGAAAGACAATCGGAATTAAATATGCGTACATTTCTTTCGATCCAAATATAACAATTTTTACTTCTAGTGGACTGTTTGCATGATTCTTCTGTTATATTATTGTATTTTGATTTATTTGGATGAATGTGGCTTATCCATTTTTTTTAAAAAAAAATCATAAATTATAGTTTTTTTTTATGATTAGTTGTAATTGACAATTGTATTGACGGCCATTAATTTATATATTACAGACCGTGGTAAAAGAGTCTGCGGCATTCATCAAATTTTATTTATTTTTTTTATAACAATTAATAACTGGATGTGATAAGATAAAAAAAAAAATTCAAAAGACAATATGCATTTATGAAAATAAATAAACTACATATATTCATGAGTAAAATCTTGAGAAATTCAGAAGACATCAAAGGATTCATACTTTAATGGCATTGATTCCACCACTAAAATTGTTGTTATAAAAAATTCAAGTCATACCGGATATGATATTAATAATGGGTTTCCGGTTATCTATGCGAGTCGGTAGACTAAACCCATATTATCAAGTGACAACGCATGGATTAGACGATTAATTTTTAGGCTATACAATATTAATATGCCCCTTGATAGTTACTGCATTTGTGACATTTGTAAAAAATAAAAATAAAAAAAATAAAAAAAATCATAAGATAATACTACTAAACATAAAATATATTATCACCATAAAACACGATCTTAAATACAAAGGTTTATTTTGATTTTGTCAGTTTTTTTTCTTTGTTTTTTTATTAATTTTAATAAAAGTGTATTTTTTATTTTTATAAAAAAAAGGCACACTGATAAATTTGGTCATTTTAAGATTTTTTTTATAATGTGAATAAAACATCACATACTTTTATTTAGGTTTCAATCATTAATAAGGAGGTAGTTAAATTTTTTATCTCCTCAGTTGAAACAAAATTCCTTATCACCTGTCCATTGTAACCGTTGCATTTTGAGAACTCATCACAATCAAAGTTATCCAACCTCAGGTAATATAAGATAGGTACATCACATGGTTAGAAGTGAGCATGCACCTTGGTTTTCACTGGGGAGTCAGCAAGTTTCAAGAGAGGCCCATCAAGTTTTGAATTAATAAATTTGCATCAAAACAATGAGGGGAGGGTTCAACTGGACTATAGGCGGAAGCCTTTTGCTTTTTGTTCTCATTTGGAAAGTGCACTAAATTCACAATTAAACAATGCTGGCTGATAAACCTCATAGTCCTTTTGGTAGTTGCTTTTCAAGCAGACCATTAACTTCTCTCCACTCCTCTCTTTAACTCCCCAACACAACACTCTCCTTTGCAGCTTAAACTAGTCTAGCTTTCTCTATAGATCAGATGGCATGCAGCAAGTCTCACCTATTCTCCATTCTCTCATCCAAATTAACCTCCCCACAAGCTGCATCATATATATAGCCAAGGTTGAGCCATTTCCATAATTCTTCTTCTCTTTGATGGTTCATTGTTATCATCCTTCTTGTGTTAGAATTCAAAAGATGGCTGGCATTGTTGCTATCTTTGTGTTGGTTGTACTAGTACTCTTCTTTGTTGTTGCTCCTTCTCTGCTCCAGTCTGCTGATCATCAAGAGTTAAATAATGCACCAATTCCATCTCCCCTCACTATCACATTTGAAGACAAGAGAGCAGTTCCAACTGGTTCAAACCCTCTTCACAACAGGTAGCTAGATAGAGCAACGTAGCAGGTCATATGTGTATCTATTTTGAGGTTTTTTTTTTATTATTTAAAGCTTATTTTCTTTAATGCGGTTTTGCTTTCTCCCTTGTAGAACAAATTAAGATGTTGTTATTGGTTTTCTTTTTTCCTTATTTGCTAGCTTGGATTCCTTGAAATTAATGCAGGGTGTTTATCTACATATCCATACACACCTAACAAGTTCAGTAAAGCACATGAAATTAATTAAATAGCATTGCATGCAATTAAATATATATCATGCAAATTAAGAAAATAAGAAACACTTGATTGATATATATATATAGAAGAGATGGTGAGTGGTCGGTGCATGCGTTTGCTAGAAGTAATTGTTTTGTTTGTTTGTTATAGTGGAGTAAGTGAAAAAGAGGTTTGATGGGAGGCAGGAGTTGTTATTATATGTATATATATAATATATATAAAGAAGAAAGAACTTTTGTTTGGTCGGACTTTCAATTTTGTTATTCTTGTAAGGGCAGGAGTGAACACAAAGTGGAAGAAACAGTGGCTTTTATTGTCGATGATGCTGCTGGTTCTTTTATTTATTTCAAGGAGAGCCATGATGATCATATATGATGAATGAATACATAATTAACTGTACGTACTATATTTTTCATATTCACGCATGATGCTTACTAATATATAGGACTTTAATTAATATATAATTAATTTGGTTTTAATGAGAACCACGTCCTGGATTTATGTTTTTGTTTTACAAAGCTTGCAATTAGTTAACTTGAATAGAATGAAAATGAAATCAAACAAGTTAGTCCTTAATTTTGGTTATATATATATATATATGCATGCGCATCTAGTGTTCAATATTGAAAATTAAAGGCTTTCCAAAATGAGATTATTTTAATCGGAAAGAATATAATTTTACCAAATTGACTTGTCCGCTCACTAATAACCATCCAAGTTAGTGATAGTGACAAGCAAGTCATCAATATCATAAAAAAACGGGTATAATACCTAGTTTAGCTCATCAAATATATAGAAATGGCTTTTAGTCCTCTATTATTTTTCACCTGCTGGAAGTCCCTCTATTATCCAGTTTGGAAAAAAAAAAAATCCATTCCCCTAATGCCTGTCTAATTTTCTGTCTGCGAGACGACTATTAAAAACATTAAGGTATAATACACATTTTAGTCCCTCTATTATTTTGAAATAACCCTTTAGTCATATTATTTTTGTCCTTAGGAAGTCATTCTTTTTATTAATTTTTTACATATAATACCCAGTTTAATCCCTCTACTATTAGAGGGACTTTCTAAGCACGAAAAATAATATGAGAATTAAATGGTCATTTCACAATAATAAAGGGACTAAACTGGGTATTATGATAAATTTTAATCATGAAAAATGCCATGTCAGTCTCACAGATGGAAAATCATATTGGTGTTAGGGAAGGGAAATCAAATCTCTCCTTCTCCGTTAGGTCTTGCAGACGTTACTTAAAATATTAATATAAAATTACTAAAATATTATAAAAATTATAAAAATATTATAAATTATAATTTTTTAGATATTATAAAAAAATTTATAAAAATTATTTAAAAAATCAAAGTACTGCCACATACCATACCACATCATTTCAGATCCAAGTTTGAAACTTCCAAGCTCGAAACTCTAAACTAACTCTCTAGCCTATCTTGTCTAATCCCAATTCCGATCTTTTCTAATCACGTGGTGTTGGTAAGTGTTAGGAAGAAAAAAAAATAGTACTTATTTATTTATTTTATTTTATTTTATTTTTAAAATTTCAATAGTTTCTTATAACTTTTATTTGTTAAAATAAATTAATTATAAAAATTATATAAAGCTATTAATCATTTTTATAATTATTTTATAAAAAGTATTAAATTATTAAAAAATATTTAAAAAACTACTATAAAAATATTAATTATTTTTTTGGAACCTAACTTGACCAGTAGAATGTGGTAAATAAAGATCGGGATTAGAATTGGAGAAGATAGGTTGGAGAGTTAGTTTAAGGTTCAAGTTTGAGGAATTCCATACCTAGATTTGAAATGACGTGGCATGCTATGCGGCAGTCATTTGATTTTTTTCAAAAATAATTTTTAAATTTTTTTATAATTTTATATAATTTTTAATAATTTTTTTGATATTTTTTAATATTTTTAATAAATTTTTAAAAAATAAAATAAAATAAAAATATTTTACTATTTTATTGTTAATATTTTAAGCCATACCATAAGGATCTAACGGAGAAGCTGATTAATTATTGTTTAGTAGAGAGACCTGATTTGCTCAATTGAAAAATAGAGGATAATAGAGAGATCAAAACGGTGAAACATCTGTTTAGAAACCATTTATTATATAATTTCTTGAAGTTGCACCCATTCCAGTGGCTGTAGTTTAGTGGTTAGAATTCTACGTTGTGGCCGTAGAGACCTGGGCTCGAATCCCAGCAGCCACAGCTATGCATTTTTTTTTTAAAATTTTTTATTTATTTTATTTATAGGAAAATCAGATCATAACACTGATCTTGAGGAAAATGTGAGAACATGTGCACAACCACAAGCCCATGTTCTCCTTCCACCTGGTCGGATATATGCCTGCTTGGTCACTCAAGCAGGCCTTATCCCTAACACGTCAACATATTGACCATAAACGTTCCTCTCCACAAGTCACATCTCACTTCTCAAGACATAAATCTCTTCACCAATACACGTACTGTGATTTTGTACTATTTCTAATTCTAATTAAAAAGTACACCTTATATAATCAAATACTAAACTTCTTCAAGTAAAGTTTCAACCTGCACAAAAAACCAAATCCCACATATCACATAACAAACTCGATCAGACAACATAACATTCACACATCACAATAGATATTACAAGCTCAGACAACACACGCACGCACACATATATATAAATAAAAATTAATTACTTCATATCCCTGCCATGCATTCTGGTGGGGGAACTGGATATCTAGACTTATCAGTGCAGTAATCATAGATCATATGATTCATGCGCACCCACTTATACTTCCTTGCTTGCTCTGCATCTAGCTGTTTATATCCAGGACCTTCCCACCAGTTATTTGGGTTTTCTGCACAGCTTGCTGCAGCAGGACCTGTACAACCCTCAATGTCAAAGTCCTTATAATAAGCATAGAATGGAGCTTTGCTCCAGTCTATCTTCTCAAGCCCCCCTCTTGTTGCCCAATCATCAGCTTCCCATAGTGTTGAATACACTCCCATTGGCTGAAACTTTGGGTATGGTAGCCCTCTTGCTTCATTATTCTTAAACACTCTTATTGGTATACCATCCACAGAGAACCTATATATATATAATCATAATTAGTAATTATATATTTGATGTTTTAAATGTGAATAATAGATTAATAATACTTACCTAACTTCCTCGTGAGTCCATAAGATGCAGTACTCATGGAAATCAGCTGCTGGATCAAACCATAAATTGACTCTCTGCTCACGATCACCTTTTCCATGAGCATAAACATTAGTTTGTACTGTGTATGGCTGCCCAGTTCTATTCCCCAAGAACTCAAAGTCTAATTCGTCACGAATCGTATCAGTGTCTGAATTCATCTGCAGTACAATATTATTCAATATTTTCAGTTAACTGATTTGCACATTGGTAAATGATTAAGGTTATAAATTGTCTGATTAAATCACTAACATAAAAGGCGGTGACGGTGCCGGCAGAATCACCGGGGATTAGCTTTATCTTCATGCACACACGCCCGAACAAGTACTTGTGCTTGGAAGCAAACCCACATCCTGAAATTAAATGCATTAATATTATGGCATGCATTAAGTTAGAATGCTAGTTAATTAGTGTGTGTGTGTCTGTATATACATATACCTGAGGACTGGTCTAAGACCAACTGAATGGCTGTCCCTCCTTGGATTTGTCTGATATGAGATTCCTCCCAAGTCACACTAAAGTCATCATAGAAAGTTGCAGGTCTGGCCACAACAAACACTGCAACTCCAAGAAGATGAACAACAAGAAAAAGGAGAAGCTGATGATACACAGTATTAGTGTACCCCATTCTTTATGAGAGATATAGCTTAATGTACCAAGAGAAGTGCTAGCATTTGTGCTTTTATAACCTCCTCTTTCTCTCTGTATAACATAGATCCAAATCCATGACAGCTTTAAATTATTCCAGCTAATGGCAAGCAGTCAATGGCCCCTTCTTCCTTTCAAATGGTTATATTTCCCACGTTGCATGGTCCTAACTACAGTTTGCTAGATGGCGTTTCCCAATTCGTTCACAGTTTCGTAAGTACGGCTTCGTTTCCCATCCACAAAGTTGGCGACCGACGGTGTTAGTGTTTACTGTTTTTTTAGTGTACGTGGCAGAACTTTATTGGTTACAGGAGAGTACGAACAGGTTGTTTGACTGAGACTCATGTCTTGTCGTGTACCTCCATGCAAAGCCAATTCCTTGCGTTCCATCTCGTCTTATGAATTTTTTTTAAATAAAAAAAATAAAATAAAAAATGGAAACAAATAAGCTAATTAATTTGAAATGAAAGTTGGCAGATTGAGACATCCCAACCACAGAGGTGAACTTAAAAGCAAATAAACTATTTAAAGTCTCATTAAACCTTGTTTATTTACTATTAAACTCTGTTAAACAAGAAGGATATTAATGAGACACTGATGTATTCACCTAGAAGAGTGTTAAGAGTGGTCCTCAAACCTTCATTGTTTGTCAGAGATATCATATATAGCAATCTATATATGGCTGTCATTGGCTTGGTTCATGTAAATATATATCATGATTAGGTACAGTGAGTTTCTGTGGCATTAGTGCAAGGCCATGTGAAGGTGTCTTTCGTCCATTAAGTATAATTGAAAGTTGTGATGAGTGTGTGTGATTGAAGAAGATGAGGTTCATCCATATGAAATGAACCTAGCTAACGAGCTAGCTATAATTAACATGGGCCCTGATAGTCATTGCGGAATTAAATGACTTTCTGATCATGGAGCTTGTCATATAGATATATCTCTATACATAAAGCCAAGAAAGTCCACCATACCTTTATTATTATGTGTTTCAATTAGAAAAAGCATAAATAGTACTCAAATGGGGGTTATAAAAAAAATCCAGCTGATTTATCCTTCCATTAATTACTGTATAGTACTCAAACTTTTTGTTTCTTTTTGAAGTGCTTAAATGTTAGGTTTGATTTGATGGTTAGAAAAGTTATATTGTCTTGTTATTGTCATGGTCCCAGATGGCCACAACCTCTCCTACACATTGAGGCTTACCTTTGGATAAATTAAATATTTATTCTTGTGCTCATTCATTGTGTCACAGGAAAAAAAAAAAAAGAAAAACACAACCATGTACAATAACATAGAACAAGAAAATCATGCCAGGTAGAGCTTTCATTAATACTCATTTCACAAATTACATTGTATGAAAATATGATCCAATGCTACTAAAACTACAAGTTTATGTTCAACACTAAAGGATCATCTCCCTTATCGACAACAAAAGAACGCGAAAATTTCTTTGCCGGAGTGTTAATTTCAAGAGTGTATTTCCCTTGATATCCTCTGAATTTATATTGTCCATGTGCATCAATGTGACCATCGGCATGAGAAAGCCATTCCTGTTTCAGAGCAAGGTACCTCTTACCAGCTTCATTAACATCGCCTTCGGCATCAACTAGATGCGAGTGATCCCTGCACATGAATAACTCCCAAAATCCCCATAGCACGATACCCTCAACAGCCGGGTGTGCATAAGCTTCACGGAGTATGATCTCCAAGTCATCAGCTCGGATATGCTCATTTTCCGCAGCTACATCTAGTTCAGTAAACCAAATAGGAAGTCCGAGTATTGCCAGCTTATTCAATGCAGCACCAACAATTGGTCCTACAGGATGATCAATGTGACCTTGAATGCCAATACCTCCAACTGCAGCACCTCTTTCTTGTAAATCAAGGATTTGTTGGATGTACATCTCCGGAGTAGACTTAGAGTCACGCCCGTCTTCAACATTGTAATCATTTACAAAAAGAGTCGCTGTAGGATC
This sequence comes from Dioscorea alata, assembly GCA_020875875.1. Lineage (NCBI taxonomy): Eukaryota > Viridiplantae > Streptophyta > Magnoliopsida > Dioscoreales > Dioscoreaceae > Dioscorea > Dioscorea alata. The sequence goes on along the minus strand of CM037023.1, from coordinate 318,524 downwards.
TAGCTGATGGGATTCTCTGAACATGAATGCCCGGATGTCCTTACCGAGCCTATCTTGATAGAATGATCCATGGAGCATCTCATTGTTCACATCATAGTGCTTAAACCTGCCTTTATACCTTGATAGTAGGCCTTTGAGACGATTCTGCACAGCTATCATCAGGTTATTTCTGTCCAATGATCGAACCCATGGCTGGACTGTATCTTCAACTTCCCAGAAGATACAGTGGCCACGAACATTGATACCATGCTTCTCGCAGAACTCTAACATCTCATCAGCATCATGGTAATTAAACTTACCCTGCTGTGACTCAGTGTGATACCATTTGAGCTCATTTCCAAAGACAGCCCAATTGAAATTCTTCACAAAGAAATCAACAAATTCTTCATTATCAATGTTTGATCTGTTCATACACGACCCAAATGGAAAGCTGTTCTCCACTTGTCTAATAATCACAGCCGAACCAGGCAAACTGACCGCATCGGATTCAGTGAATTTCAAGATAATGTCCTGCTTTCTTACCTGTAATATTACCAGATAAATGAATATGTAACTGGACCAACAAGTAAAGGAATCTATCGATCGCTCTCTTTGACCTTAATGATCAAAAGAAATTGAAATACCTTATCTGTTTGTTCTTTTAGATGAGTAAATCTTGCCTTCCTATCAACAAGGAACACGTGAAGTCCAGCAAGCATTAAATCAACTCCAGGTGAAGGACCTTGAAGGTATATAACCACCTTAGATGGTTGCTTCTCCACTCTGAAGGAGCCGGCAATCTCATGCCATTCATTATCCTCAACTTCTACTTGACCACCATTGACCCAGCTATTATCTACATTAAAAGCAACATTGATGTTTTGAGGTCCAGATACTGCTGAGCTTACACGAACCCAAGCAGCAACTTGGTATGTTAAGTGTAAGTTTAACTTGTCTGTGATTGTCTGAGATGGGCCCATCCAGGTTTCTGAGCGATTAGTAGCACGAACATAGAGTCCGCTTAGTGGTTGTTGATCATCAAGGGATTCACTTGCCAAGGGAGGTAACAAACGTGGTGACCCTGTATGAATACTCAGCGTGCATGAACCAAGAGGAACCCATTTCTTCAGGCCATCATTAAATGTGCTGTTCTCAATAATATTAACGCCATACATAACGTTCTGCTGCAAAATGAGTGTATAATTTATGAAGTTCAAAAGCAAAGCAGATAAAAGTTCATTAACATATAGAAGTCAGTTATCCTGCATAGATACCTTAGAAAACTTTCATATTCACACAAGAGTTAAGCATGAATACAAATGAAAAGGTAATACAATTTATGAGGAAGACTAGTGGGTAAGGATTGTATTTTTCTTTTAGCATAGCAACTTTCATGGGATAAGGGGAAGGAAATTTTCATCTACTCGTGGAGAAAAGAAGAAGCAAGAGAATAGTCCACAAAAGAGAAATAGTTGAGAGTATAACAGTAATTGTTGAATACCTGATGCCGGTTCATATCATTATTACAAGACACCTCCACAGAATCTATAAGGAGGTCAACACCAGGAGAAGGCCCTTCCAGAAAGAAAACAACTTGTTTGGGTATGCTTTTCAAGGTAAAAGAGCCCTCCAGTGTCTCCCATCGTTCTTTTGACACTAATGCTCTGAAACCAATAAACGTTATAAGAATTATATATGTGATGGTATGACAAAAAAATGAATATTAGGCTTACAAGAATTAATTACCTTCCGACTTGCATGTAACTGATAGACGAATCTGAGTTCTTAAGTTTCAAAGTTGCCAAGACAGTAGCTGGTTCTTGATGGTGTCCCCAAACCCTGACATTTGCTAAAACAGTGTAAGTCGAACTGGATGAAACCTTTCTTGTGATATCTTGCTCCAAACCTTGCCAGCTTTGGGTACGATTTCTAATAACAGCATAATTTCCTCCTGTTTTTGCAGGGATTCCCTCAAATAAATTGGACTCCCCTGACACAGCATATCCATCGCAACAATTAAGGGTCCAAGATCGCAGTCCTTCAGAAAAATCATAGTTGGTGATGATATTTTTGTTGATGTTTCTCAGCAAACCAATTGCTTGCACTCTAGAACCCTGAAATAAGAAGGCAATTGTTCAAAAAAAAAAACTATTTCCACAAAGCCAAAGAACCTATAATTTGGTGATTAAATTATCTCGATAAAGATCAGTTCCAAATGGATAGAATACTGTGATGTTTCTGGTACTTATAAAAATAAGAAGCGACCGTTGGACCTCAATATTGGGTGGGTTCGATGGTAGAGCTTTCTTTGCGCATTTCAATACCAAACTATCAACAAGAACATCTACACCAGGAGGCGGCCCTTCCAAATAGATGATAGCTTTTGAAGCAACACCATTCAGAAGGAACTTCCCCCTCAGCTGCACCCACTCCTTGTTTGATGCCTGCAATCTTTAAAGTATTGAAAGTCAATTAGCGATTGCAGATCATAACTTTGTACATAAAGATCCAATATTCTACTCACTTGGCAATGCCAATGTACTGTTCACGGCCATTTGGAGTCTGGACCTACAAAGTTGCATGCACATCTGCATTAGCAGCACCATATACCCGAACTACTGCAGTGACCTCATATGCAACTTTTCTTTTCACCTTACCTGTAATATCTTGCTGGATTCCATTCCATGTTTGACTACGATAAGTTGCAGACACAAAAAAGTTTCCATTTAATGGAAGTACTTGCCGGTGTTCCAAAGAATCATGTAAAACCAGCTTGCATCCTCTCCCAGACCAATGATTTAGGCCACTCTCAAAGTGAGGATTCTTTAAGATGCCTTCATCTTCTTCAGAGGCACATCTTTCTTTGACATCCTTTTGGTTAACAAAAAATAAATAAATGAATAAAATAAAATAAAAGGGCAACATGCTGATTTTAGTTTTCAACAAGAATCAATACAATGAAATCTCTAGAATTCTTTTGCACTCTGTACAGCCAAACTTGAAGAGTCAAAGCAATGCAAATCAAGCTTGATAATTCCTAAGAAACGGCTGAAAATTTGGAAGTACAACACTTACATTGGATATATATATATATATATATATATATATATATATATATAGAGAGAGAGAGAGAGAGAGAGAGAGAGAGAGAGGATTGCCATGAGAGGAGAAAGCTATAGCAGAAGGTGGTCTTGCTACAGAGAGTAAAAAATTAAAACGCATACCTCAATCTGTGTCATGCTAGAGGAGGAGACAATTACTGAATCTATGAGCAAGTCGACACCAGGAGGTGGCCCTTCCAGATAAAACACTACACGTTTTGGCAGGTTTGGCAAGGAAAAACTCCCTTCCAACTTGACCCAGCATTCTTCTGAGACTGAAGCACTGCAAGAGCCACCTCCAGTTGATAAAACTCTCAGAAAAAGAAAGAAAGAAAAATAAAATTGAGAATGGAAGGCCACATAATTGTACTACCTTCCCACAGACAAATAGCTAGTTGGGGAGTCTGCATGCTCTAGTTTCAGTGTTGCTTGTACTCTAGTAGATTGCTGAAGATTCCCACAAACTCTAACAAAGGCGGAGACAGTATATGTTGAGCAAACAGAAACTTTCCCTGTAATATCTTGTTCTAACCCTTGCCAGATTTGTGTGCGTCTTGTTACAACAGCATAGCACCCCCCTGAGTTAGCTGTTATTCCTTTAAGAAGCCCAGAGTCCCTTGAAGCCACATATGCATGACATGAATTGGGATGCCAGGTATCTAGCCCTCGAGAGAAATCATGATTTGAGATGATATTATTTGCATGACTAGTTGGTTGTTCACCAATCTGCCAGAAAATATAAAAAGTTCAGGAAAGATATGTGATCACTGAAGCAAGGTTTGATAATTCATGTGCATAGAATTAAGAAACATAGAAACTCAGGCTGAACTTTCCATTGATTCAAGTCAACCACAAACTCATCCATAGTCCTCAACCAACTTGATTTTGCATGACAATTAAATAAAACACAACTGGTGAACCAGAGAAGGAAATTTTAACAAGTTGTTGACTGAGGTTTGGGGAGCAGGCGAGCAATGTATTATCATTACTCACGAAAATGGAACTTTAAACATAATCAGGTATACTTGTGTTGAAGGAGGTATGCCCAAACAAAAGATCCTCAAAGACTCAAATCACAAGAAAAAATTAAGAAAAGCTTCTATCAGCAAGAGTAAAGGCTGTGCTAAGAACTAATAACCAAATAAATACATATATATTCGAATTGATCCTCAATAGATGAATACTGATGCAGCCATTTAAAAAGTCAAGTTATAATGGAATGGGAAAATAAATAAGACATAAAATGATATATAGGATCTGTAGGCTGTCTGGTATCTGTACACCAAGTTATCCTATACTCCAATAAGAATAAATTCAGATTTGGATGATGATTAGTCAAGAATATTACATAAAACGGTATAAATGAAGGAACTACCATATCATGAAATTTAGATTTTGATTCCTGAGTTAGCATTTTCTCATCTGGCTCCTGAGGGCTTGCAATCTCCAAAGGAGCGGATGAAGCAGAAAGTTTTAAACTTTCAGGAATTCGTTCAATAAGAAACTCTAAAAGTGCATCGAAACGACCATTGATAATCTTTTCCAGTGCAGAAATTCTCTGCTCCAAAGCCTCAAGCCTTGTGGTATTGCATTCCATTGCCTTTAACATTAACTTCAAAGAAAATGAAAAATGAGAAACAAGTCAATGGTAATTTCATTAACTGTGTTTTCACATTAAACTAGTTGCTTCTGGAGTAAATCTACACCATTGCCTTAAAGTATCCAGGCTTCACTCAACTATAGAATATGTTCCTTATAAGCTCCGGATTATGCCCAAAAAATTATAAAAAATAAAATAATCCCCTTATTGGACTAGTTTTTACTGGCAGGATATGAGGTCTCAGTGAATATCGTGTTGCTGAAATTTATATATTCAGAATCTATGAAGTTGAGATCTGCAAAGTCAAAATTATGCAAACACCTCAATAAGTTCACCTATGATCAAATTACTAGAAACATTTCGCGTTGCATTCATGTATTGGTATATGAATTAAACATTTCATTTACAAATAGTATCATTTGCCTCTAAAGCGATCCCCAATCCCATTCATTGACAAAAATCCATTGTCCAAAACACAAATTATCACAAAATCAAACCAAAGACACCAACAATTGGCTTAAAGAGAAAAGGAGAGCACCAAAAAGGAGAGAGAGAGAGAGAGAGAGAGAGGGGGGCGGGGGGGGGACAATACCTCGTAGCCATCTGTATGTTGGTCGTTTCTTTGGGATTCAGCCATGGAATGACTAGCTTCCTATCAAAGATGAGATTTTGAAGACCAAAAACAAATAAAGCATCAAACTTGCGAAGAATTTGAAGAGAACTGTACCTGAGCCTCTGGTTGCGAGTGTGCCTTACCCGAGCTTTTCCTGCCTTTGAGAACCAATGAAGAGGCCCACCTCCTCATCAATCTAAATGAAAGCCTTCTCTTTTGTACCAAATAGGAAGTCAGGGGCAGGTACACACACAGAGACAGCGAGCGAGCGAGAGAGAGAGAGAGCTCAGAGGATCCAATTTCAATATGCTGTAAAATTTCACATTTGGAGGGGCTTCCCTGATATATATATATATATATATATATATAGATGTTTGGTAGGATGGATTAAAATATGAGCGAGTTGTTGAGATTTTAATGGTACGCTGCAACGTTCCTTCAGAGGGGGGGTTACTTATGCAATATCTTTAGAGAATCTCTCATCTTCCTGACTTTTGACATTCTTTTAAATTTTTTATATTTATTTTGTATGTTATGTTTGCAAAGAAAGCAATCCAAAGCTTTTAAAAAAGTTCTTTTATCCTCTAAATAGTCATGATTTTTAATCTACTTAAAACTGTCAAAACATCAAAGACACATCAGTATGTTTAACATGGAAAACAAGAAGGATAACTTGAACATCTTTTCTGATCAAGAGTACTTTCATTGTCTGAATTACAATTAAGATCCAAAACCATTAGTCATAGAAACTAATTAAGTAACTAACTGCTCAATAAAATTATGACGGTGAAAGAAGTGACTGTAAAGAGTTTGTTTAATTACCTGGATTTCATATGTAAGATTACTGCTTTTCATGCAAATTCCAGCAGATGAATGAGAGTATAATGGGATGGAAAGCTTAAAAATTACCTGGATTGATGCTAGCAATGTGCCAACATTGTGACAAGGTGACCAGGCATTTTTCATGGCAGGCAAGCAAATACTGTGAAGATTGTGAAAATGTGACAAGGCAATATAAATGGTGTCCAAGCAAACACTGCCATTAGTGTCAACTGCACAAGCAGAGAAAAGCAGCATTCGATAAGTAAATTATTCAAAAAATTTAATATAAATGTTATTCAATTGTACAAACCTGCTTTCTTCCTGTGCTCAAATTCAACAGAAAAATACTAGTGTTTTCATGGACCATTTGTTATTATGAACAAAGTCTAGTACTGTTATTGATAGGATTTAAAGATTAGAAATTCATAAAAGATCTATCTATCTATCAAGAAATCTATAACCCAATAAGCACAAGAAGCTGGACATTGCAGACATGATACAATTAATTATCATTAGATTGAGCAAGGATACAAAAGATATGCATTTGCTAAATCACAAATCTGAAGAATTATATTAAGAAAACGAGTTTTTAACACAAAATTAAGAGCAAACCATTTGGTAGAAAAACTCTGATTTAAATAAGATTTGAGGTGGTTTAGCTGGATAATCATCTCCAAACTTCAACTGTAAATTATAAACACCACCAGCAATTCACCAAGGAAGCATTACTCGCAATCAGAGTAAGTGTGAAACCATGAAAGCAAAAACAGAAAGAAGTCAATCAGAAGTGGAAGATGAGATCCAACCTTCATTAATCAACATGGCAATAACAACAGAGATATCCCAATGGAGTTAAAAAAACAACAACAAATCCACAGAGAAACAAAATAACTAAAGGCAAAATCTATGAACAACTCAGGAAAGTTAACCATTGATCTAAGACAAAAACAGAATCTACAACATTTTCACCAAAATCACTTAACCTCCCATTCATATCACTGTCAATAAAAAATACTTGGGTATATTTAATTAATAAATAATATTTAATATTTTTAATGGGATTCCCGCATCTGGGAAAAGTGACCCTTGATGGGCTGGATTTAAGAGCATTACTGGGCCTTACTAGCACTATGAAATGGGCTTTATACGTAGGTTAATTGTGGAGGTTTTACGTATATATATACCTGGAAAGTTAAAAAAAAAAAATTGATAAACCACTGTATATTACTGAAGCAAAAAGAACACATATGAACAAAAAATTGACATCAATAAACAAACACAAGGAAAAATAATGTAAAACAAAAAACAACAGAAAATAAACACCAAAACTATAACAATCCAACACAAGTGAAATAAAAAATAATGAAATAAAAAATAATAATAAAAAAAATTATAATACGTTAAAATAAAAACGAAAACATAAAGTTTTAAATTGCTAACTTTATGCCCCACCCAACACATGTAATAAGCTCATGTAATAATAATATAATATTAACAATATATTTTTTTAAAAAAGTGTTTAATGATATGATTTGTTTATTTTGTAAAAAAAAAATTAGATGTGAAATAAATAAATAAATAAACTTGTGAAAAATATAATATATAATCTGTATAATTAGCAATTTTATAAATTGTTAAAATCAAAGGTTGGCGCATGATAGGCATTCAGACTTTGAGAAAAGAAAACCAAAGTTTGAGACTAATGAATGATAGGGATCAAAAGGTCTTATTCCAAAAAGAGCAAATGTGGCAGACATCTAGAACGCTTGAACATGTCAAGGTCTTTTGGAATGAAATCTCTGGCATATTCTAGAAAGACTGCATTTATGACTTGCGTGGCCATGTTCTTCAAATGCCTGCTTTGAGAGCAAACCATTGATCTATTTAATAAACAGTAATAAATTTAAAATTGTTTAATTTTTAATTAGTGGAAAGTTATTCGCTTTAGGTGGACCATAGTAGTAAGCTTTGTTCTCCACAATAAAATTCTTATGCTGATAGCCACGTGAAACACATCCAATGAGGACATATTCCATCAAATGATTATTTTTTTCTTTTTAATAAAAAAACAAAGGAATGAATCACAATTTATTGGATGAGAAAGATGATAATAACTAAAACAAAAGCTAATAAATTAACTAGGCTTAAACTGAAGAGCAAAATATCTACGAGAAGTGAAAAATAAACTAATTAATTATGCTAAAACTAAAGAACAAAATATTTATAAGAAATAAAAACAAGTAATAAGACTGAAGAAATAACACTAAAAAAAAACCATGACAAAAATGATAAGAGCAATACATTAGTCAATTAGAGCAATAGATAACATTTTAAGGACCATCAAAATTTTGATCATCAGTTAAGGGATCATTTGTTATGAGGGGGTCAATAAAACTAAGAATATGTCTAACGTCAGGATAGTTTTTTTTTTAGTTTTGGATTTTAATTTTTAGAAGCACATTAATTTAAGTAATTAGTATGTGATCGATTTTATAAATTATTGAAAGTTATAAAGATGTGCTTTTGAGCCAAATGCTACAAGCAAATTGCACATATAAGGGGAATTATTTATTGTAATTAATTACATTAAATAAAGATAGTTGGTATCTACATGGATTATAAAATCTAAGGGAAAATTAAAAAAATAAATAAATACCAACATTAGTGGCCAGGGGACTTCATTCCATTAATTCGGTTGCTTTAAATGCAAGAAGACAACTGATAATAATTAAAACTAACTTTAATCTAGATAAACTTTCCATTATTTTTTTCGGGTTTGTGCACGAAAAAAATTAACCTCTTTAACTGGTTAGCTTGAGATAATAAGATTTTAACGCTGGAAAATTTTGTCATGCGTAGATGCAATTTTCTCCAGACAACCACTTGTGTGATGTGTCATGCAGCGATCGAGACCTCGGACTACCTCCTAACATACTATTCTTTTGCTTTACATATCTGGAACTACTTTGGACAATTGTTAGGATCTCGCCGGCCTCCTAGGTCTCTCAAGGATATGTGGGGTGATTGGAGGACTTCTGTGTCCAGGCTCTTGATCCCATTCTGGGACATGCTCGGGAGAGCTATTAATTGGAATGTTTGGCTTGAAAGAAATGCACGCATCTTTACTTCCAATTGTCTTTCTCCTGATTCTATTATTCTAAAAATTAACCACATGCTAATTCATTGGTATAATACAGCTCCGGATTCAAAAAAGCCTAAACTTGAAGAACCAGTGTCCAAGATTAAGAGGAGCTTGGAGTTTACGTCTTCCAGAGCTTTAGAGCAAGAAGACCCTTCGGTGCCACCACCTACCACAGGCGAGATTTAGCTCTTGGTGTTTTCTTTGTTACATTGGGACCTCTGTCCTGAGGGTTCTTTCCCTTTTCTCGCTGTTGCTGTTTAGTGTTGTTTGTCTTTCCCACTCCTGGTGGGTTTTTTGTTGAGCTCTGGCTCCCCTCTGTACTGTTTCTTCTATCTTAATTTAGCGTGGTTTATCCACTTTTTCAAAAAAAAAATAATAAATAAATAAAATAATTGTCATCTCTTCCTAGCGCAACTGAAAATCTATGAATTCAATTGACAAAAACATTAAAAAAAAAACCAAATCATTATTATTATTATTTTTATTTGTTATTTTTGACAAATAGGAAGTCAAGACGTGCACATGTTGGTCAATTCATTCTCCTTACAAATTCTTAAATATTTGCACATGGATTATTTTTATATTCCTATTAACAACCTCACTGTTTATGTTTTTTCAAAACAAAAAAAATTAATCGTTTTATGAGATATATTTAAAAAAATAAAAAATATTTTTATTTATTTATTATTTTTGATAAATTATTTTTTGGTGGTCAGACAAAGATTAACATTGTTTAGACAGAATAGTTCTTCTTGATATTGTGATCTCCAGTTACTTTTTGTGGATTTGAATGACCTTGTTTTTTTAGTGTTTTTTTTTATCTTTTTTATTTTTTTCGGTTATTCTTTCACTATTTTTTGTGGTGTTTTATTTTATTTTTTTTAATAAACGTGATTAATCTATTTTTTTAATTTGGAGTCTTTGTTTTTTAAACATGTGAGGTATCTAACTAGTATTTACTTTTTCCCACAATAAACAAATAAACAAATAAATAAAGGAAAAGCAAGTGATTAAATAATAAATACACAACATCATCATCATGAGTTTGTTATCCATTATTTCAATCCGACGGTGATTAACATAGTTGAGTTCCAATGTTTTGTCATTGTACGGCGTTGACTACAAGACTCAAAATTAACATCAAAGGAGGTTTCCGTCCAAGCTCTCGAAGGACCAGAACCCTCCCTCGGTCTCTCTCGCCTAACATCATTCATGGCCGCCACTCTTGCTTTTAAACCCTCCTTCGAGATTGGACACCCATTGGATGATCACGGAAACCCTAACAATGGCGACAGTTGACAAGGGAGGCGAGCTGCAGGGAGAGAGGAAGAGGAAAAAAAGAGGTGGTAAGTACTCATCTCGTCTATGGCGGCCGGGTTGCTTCCGAGTCGCCGCCACCGATCCTTCTCCGGCGAAGACTGGTGGAGAGGAGGATGGAGAGCAGCGGAAGCCAAAGCCGAACCATTTGGTTGTCACGGTCAATGGGCTCATTGGCAGGTGCTCGCTCTCTCACCTTCTGATCTACTTTTGGATCTTAAAAGGATCAACTTTTAACTCTCTGTTTGATGATTTGCTGTTTTTTTTTTTCTTTATTGATCTGAGATTCTTTTCCTTTTTTTTTTTGGGTGATTGTTGTGTGCATGTAGTGCTCGGGATTGGAGATATGCTGCAAAACATTTTGTAAAAAGATATCCTGAAGATGTTGTCGTGCATTGTAAGTGATTTTTCTTTCATGGATTGAGAGAAGTGCAAAACTCTTTCTCAGGATCTTTGTTATTATGAGAAATTACACACACACACACACACCCAAAAAAAAAAAAAGGTTTTTTTGTTTGTTTGTGTGTTTGTTTTAGATTGTCACATGAATAGGCAGAGTATTTCTCTGTTGATTTAGCAATTTTGCACATTTTGTCACTTCTCAGGCAGTGAATGTAATTGCGCAAGATTAACGCTTGATGGTATTGATGTAATGGGAGAAAGATTAGCCAAGGAGGTGCATACTGAGAGATCTCCTCTCCTGTTAATACCCTCTTCTTATGCCTTTATGGACTTGTTTGATCCTCCTGGATTAATGGATGTCTCATCAATGTTTAGGTATTATCAGTTGTTGAAAGGAGACCAGAGCTCCAGAAGATCTCATTCGTAGGTCATTCACTTGGTGGCTTGATAACAAGATATGCTATTGCTTTATTATTTAAACCGAGTGTTGAGAGAAGTTCTTCAGAGGAAACTGAGGCAATAAAATCTGTGTCTGAATGCTTGGAACAAGATGCTAAAGCTAAAATTGCTGGCTTGGAGCCCATGAATTTCATAACATTTGTCACGCCTCACCTTGGTTCAAGATGGCACAAGCAGGTAGTTTACCAGAGTTGTTAGTAATTAATTCAGTCATGTGAAATTGCTTATAATTCTCTTCTGTAATGTGGTAGTTCTTTTGGAATATTTCATTTTATTTTCTATGACATGGATTTTATTTTATTTTTCCCCTTTTGACAGATACCAATTCTCTGTGGCTCACCTGCGCTTGAAAGAATGTCATATAAAATTTCCTCAATAGTTGGAAAAACTGGTAATCACCTCTTCCTCAAAGATAAAAAGGATGGAAAACCTCCTCTTCTCCTTCAGATGGTCACTGACAACGGAGGCATCCCGTTCATGTAACTCTCCCTCTGTTTACTTCTCTTGTTTCTATGTTTAGATACTAGCGTTAATTTTGCAACATGAGCTGATCCTTCTTTTTAATTTTGCAGGTCTGCTTTGCAGTCTTTCAAGCGTCGTGTCACTTATTCAAATGTTTGCTCTGATTGTATCCTGTTTATGAAACTAGTCATTTAGAAGGCCTTTGCCATAAAATTTAAGTAATTTCCCTACAATTCTTTTTATCTCAATTAGTTTGAGTTAACTCAATCTAGTCATTGTTGGTTGGAGAACATCTTGCATTCGATTTCAGCATGAGCTTCCAAAGGTGATAATTTTGATCAGAGGAACTTGCCAAGTTACAGCTTTTCATCCAACTCATGTCATCGAACATCTTCCCTTTTCAGCGTGAAAATTTTACGAAGAACGAGAAGTATAGGCATGTGGTTAATGAGGAGAAACCGAAAAACCTGACCGAGCAGCATGAAGGTTTTTTAGAGATTGATTTCTCTCAACCGATTAATGCTAATAAAATGGAAGGTAACCCTGTCCTCCAATACTTCTAATCTTTTATTTGCAACAAATTCATTTCCAGTTTCACATAGATGATGTTGTGTCTCCTTGTCTTGATAATTTATAGAATTAATGATCAAAGGCTTGAAGAGAGTTCCTTGGGAGAGAGTAGATGTAAGCTTCCGCAAAAGTAAACAGAGAATACTCGCTCACACTACCATACAGGCATGTTTCTAAACCATTGTACTTCAGCGTATTCATCTTATTGTGCATTACTAGCACTGGTAATTGTAATTGACACTGTGACAGTAGAAAGTTGTGCACTTGAAAGCTCACATTCAAGTGCGTAGGGAGGAGTAGTCCTCTTTTGCTGTGGTGCTGGTCGGGGTTGGTTTCCTCCGTCAGCTAGTTGTTGTACTGTGCTGTTTTGTGTGCTCCCACATCTAGTGGGCCTTTTTGTGTTTTTCTTTTGTTTCTGGACTGGTCCGGGCTTTTGTTGTACTTCTGTTTTTCCGTTTATTAATGCATGTGGTTTATCCATTTAAAAAAAAAAAAAAACTCACATTCACACCCCATTATGTTTACCTCCAAAAACTTTTTTGAACATTGAGAACTTATTCTTTTGCTCTTCCTCTGAAATTTCCCATTGAACATTGAGAACTAATAAATAGTTTGCTCTTTGCAGGTGAATACCTATGCCATAAATTCGGCCGGTGCAGATGTGATCTTCCACATGATTGATAATTTTCTTCTATGACCGATTTTTCTTATTCTCTCATCCTCAAGCACGAAAATATGCTTTAGAAGTATTAAAGGAATCCAAAAACCGCCAATCTCCACATTTGGAGAGTGAGAATCATGTTGGAGGAAATTACTCCAACAGCGATTTTTTTTTTTGTTTCTTGGAGGTCTGTAAAATGCAATATATATTGGCAGATATCTACTATTATTCTTGTACAAAACTACATGACATTCAAATGTGTCAGTGAATTATATATGTATCAGTTAAACATTTCATGAACTTTGATCTTCCTGGAAAGTTACACTGCAGTGAATGCCTTGGGCTGCTTCCCCCTATTGTATCATGTTCAATTTGAACCGCCATTTCTTTGTCACAAAATTAATTAGATTCTTGCTTCTTCAGGCTCTTTTATTTTACATCCACATTACATACTAAAGTTAATTATTTAGAATAAATTAATAAATTGCAAACTTAGAATCTAATACTTAATCAGTACTTTAGCTGTTTGTGTTGCAATATACAATATGCATATCTGAGAAGAAGCAGTGGAGAATGGTTTGGCGTGTTGGATTGAGACTTCACAAGAGAACCATCACAAGCAAAGGATATAGAAAGTGAGAGGACACAGAGCTATGATTCTATGAATATGATCTCCATGTCTCTTTGTGGCAAGAATCCCATTCCCACTCTGCCACTCTTTAAACCCTTTTCCTATTCCAAGATATCTTCTCTCTCTCTCATTCACTTGAATTCATGCACCTGAACTTATTCTATGCTCTCCTTAAAATTTTGGGACCCCCTTTCTACATCTCCTCAGGCCTCTGCTCCAGCTGTTATCTTTCTCTCATCCCCTCCTCTTTGTCCATCATCTCCTTGGTTATTAATCTTCTCTCTGTTTCACTTCCATTTCTTTATGCAATCAGTTCAAATGCATGCAAATGCCTTCCTTTCATTGCTACTTCTTTTGACTTATCCCGTTTTGACTACAAGTGAGTTACTTTCAAGTTTCTACTTCTTTTCTTACCAACTGAACTTTACTTTCTCTAATCCTGTAACTCTGTTCCATGCATGCCTTTCAGGTAAGCCATTGTTCAAGCTTTTGGAGAATGCCAAGGTGATGAGACTATCACTATGTTTTTTTTCATTACTAATTATATATGTGTATCATAGTACTGAATGAACTATATATATAAATGATAATCTCAGGAGAGAGAAGAAGAGAAGGCAATGGTGGGAGCTTTGATTGGATCAAGGCCTCCAAGATGTGAAGGGAAATGCAGGTCCTGTGGGCACTGTGAAGCAGTTCAAGTTCCTCTTGCTCCACAAGACAACAAAAATGGAGGAGGACTTGTTCATCACTTGCACTTCTCCACAACAATCATCAACTCAAGGTTTGATGATAACTCCAACTACAAACCCATGAGCTGGAAATGCAAGTGTGGTACTTTAATCCTCAATCCATGAGTACACCACCTTCATCATGTCCTTAAGATCACTCTAATTTTCTTTGCAGTTCATGAATGTTGGAGAAAACATATATATATTTTTTAATTTTTAGTTTGTATGTGAAAATTAAAATGTTTTTGTTTTGTTTGATATCATATGAATGAGGCATTGAAAAGCATCATGACATGTCTTGTCTACAGTATCAAAGGATCCAAATGGAAAGATCTCATGTTGCATGTATTCTGAAAACATAGATTTGCTTAAAAGGGATAGAAAAAACTTTATTCTGGTTTGGTTTTCAATCCAGAAGACCATATTGTGTGTGATGTCTGAAAGGAATTAAATTGATGAGACATAACATTCATGACATGAAACAGAAAAGAGAAGCAGTCATCAGCCACTTTCAGTATTTGTTCATATTTATCTATTAATACTTATTCTCTCTAAATTTACAAGCATGACCACCTAAATTTGAATAATCTAGTAAATAACTAGATTTATACATTGGATACGTTACTACTACCTGACATAGTATGAGACAAAAAAAAAAAAAAAAAAAGTTGTGGATCTTCAATTAACATGGTGGTTCATATTTTGTTGTTACTAAAAGTTTATAGATACATCTTTACATTTTAAATAAATATAACCATTGGTTGTGGGTAAAAAATTTATTGGTTAGGTTTTATTGGTTTAGTTTTGGAAAAATAAGGAGAATATGGCGGTACTTGGCCTTATTATAAAAAACAAAAGTGAGACAAGACTCATTGGAAGCAATAATGGTAATAAGTTATCGATTGTGGGTGTGGGTTGAATAATTAATCTTTAGTCCGTGCGCATACCCCTGATATATATATATATATATTGATTGTAGCTTTCGTAAAAAAAAGAAATTA
Organism: Dioscorea alata; assembly: GCA_020875875.1. NCBI lineage: Eukaryota > Viridiplantae > Streptophyta > Magnoliopsida > Dioscoreales > Dioscoreaceae > Dioscorea > Dioscorea alata. The sequence goes on along the minus strand of CM037023.1, from coordinate 303,036 downwards.
ACTATTTTATTGCATCTTTTTGTATTGGTATTTTTATCTTCTTATATATTTTAAACAATTGGTTAAAATAAATATAATTTTTTTTCTCTCGTGACTTAGTTTTTTTTTTTCATCAACTGCCTTGTTTTCTCAACTTATTATCATGTTGATATCATAACTAGATCTCAAATTTTAAAGTGAATTTTGATTTTTGATTTTTTTTTTTTTTTAAAAACACAATACCATCTCGGTGATATATTCAACATGTATCTATTTAAAGTGATATATCTCACACTACAAATGTTCATTTTTAGAATTTTTTTATGTTTTAAATTATCTATCTACATATTAATTTAAAGATTAATTTTCAAATTGAGTATTATTAACTTTTTTAAATGCACTATTTTTTTTTATACTACCGTCACTTTAAATGCATAATTTTAATGGGTTGAGAGAGAAATTAATAAGATGATAAAAAAAAACAAGTTAAATGTTTATAAAAATTTTTATGTCTTTTTGGTGAAAAGATTAAAGGAAACACTAATAATGACATGTCGAGAGTAATAAAGATTTATAACACATGAATATGTTCCGGTCATCCATTTACAAATTATTTCAAATTATTCTCTTGTTTTTTTAGTTGTTCATATTAACTAATTTATATGGATTAAAAAATTGATTAAAATTAATTAATAATCTATAATTTATATTTACATTTCATTACTCTTATTTAAAATATAATTAATAGAATATGTAGTTGAAATCTACTCCTAGTGGGCCTTCCTGTTTTATGTGCCCGTTCTGCTGGAACGGTGTTGTACTTTTGCTTTTCTGTTTTTTAATACATGTGTTTATCCACCTTTTTAAAAAAATATAGTTGAAATATGATTTATTGAAAATTGTGAAAACTATTTTTTTTAAAAAAAAATAATATTCAAGTTTATAATTTTTTTTTAAATGAATAAGTAAAAAATAAATAAATAAAAGAAACATCTTAAAATAAAACTTAAAAAAATTTAAAAAAAAATGAAACAAGTACAAAAGATTAGACTAGAATTATTGTTTTCAATCATTTAATCAAAATAATAGTTTGAGACATCAGCATGAATTTTTTAAGTGAACCAAAGGCAATTACAATTGAGCAGCTTACCTTTTTTATTCATTTATTTAATGCAAGAACGAAGACTCAATATCGCACACATTGACCAATCAAAGCCAACACCCCTACTTTATTGCCTAAACATTTGCCTGGTCAGTGGTCAGTGGTCAGTGGTCAGTGGTCACATCCCGCCGACCACTAACAAAATTTCCACAAAATTTCCATTAAAAAAAAAAAACATAGATGATTATTACATTAATCGATGATATATAGGTTTAATTATTAAATTGGTTTTTGTATTATAACGAAAGTGTCTTTTTAATCCTTTAATATTTTTATCCTCAGAAAATTCTTCTATTGTTCATTTTAGGTAAAACCAGTGCCTCTTAGAGATCTTCTAGAGATAAATTATATGAGAAAAACTTACATTCACTAAATGGTAAAATAGAGAAACTTCATAGAAATAAAAAATATTAGAGGGATTAAAAAGACATTTAAGACCAATCTGGTAATTAAACCGTGTATATATATATATATATAAGCCATTGGCATGCGAGGGTAGTTACGACATTTTGTATGTATAACAACACCCACTGTCCTATCTGTCTTCGTCTTTCTTCTTCGCAATATAATGCTTGTTGTGTTCCCTTGACTGTTTGTGCTCATGACCTGTTCGCTGGAAAGCCTCATACAGAGAGAAAAGTAGTGTTTGTGCTCTTGAGCCTTGATTCCTTTAACTTCTCAGCTCTATTGCGGTCTTGCTCGCTGGTCGGTGTGTCTTCTCTACAGTACCTGGTGTGTTTTTCGTTCTCCTTTTCTCCTTTTTTTTTTGTTTTTTTTTTGAAATAAGTTTTGTTCTACAATTGCTTTTTTGTCTTTTGCTCATGGTGTGATGCTGAAAATTTAACTATTTGAATGCTTAGTATGTGTTAATGTTGATGATTCCGTTTGGATTGTTCTCAGTTTCCATTTTTTTTATATGTTTAGCTTAATCACATTACAAAGCTACCAACTTTGTTTGCTAGGATTTTTTCCTTTTTTTTTTTTTTTTTTTTGCTTTGTTTTGTATTTAAGAATTTGTAGACTTGTAGTTGTTTTAATGGTGGTTTTTAAAGGGTTTTGTATCTGGATCTTGCTGAATAATAAAAAAATAATGCTAAAGCAATCCAAAATGCACACTTGGATCTGGTGAACTAGTGATGATCTTATAGATTGCCAAAATATCATTTTCTTGCTTGTTGTCTGACTCTTGACCCACCACACTCTTCCAAGAATTGCTAGCAAATTAGGCTTGCCAAACTAGTCCTCTTGTCTCTCTCATTCAACCTTGCTGCCCGACGGTTGTAGTTCATGTGGCTTCAAGGATGCCAACGGTTTTAGCTTGTGTAGCACGGCAGCTTTCACATCTAATGGCCCCATGAAGCTGAATAATTTAAAAAATGAAAGGGTTGTGCATTCTTCTTTGTGACTGTTTCAAACTTTTAGTTTATTGTGACAATCACACCACACAAGGGTTCTAATTTACAATAAACACATGCCCTTTTCATAATATTACAAAGAGGAATGAATGCATGAACATCACTTTTCAAATACATCCCCAGAGTGAAAGACACACCCATATATCAACAGGCGCGAAAAAAAATGTCTTTTATGTATCTGTAGGTGTTTTAAGCATTCCTTTTGTTGAAGAGGTTCAATTTTCCACAGCTGTTAACCGTTGGTTTGGTCTGTCACACGCTTCATTCACTCTTTCTCTATCAAAAGTTTTGTCCGTAGCTTTTCTTAATAAATCGTTAAGCCAACTTGTTCTAGATGCTAGACATACATGCTCAATTGGCTTCCGTCCTCCTGTGTTAGTTGTGTATCTGGAGCTCCAAATCAGCTTCTTTACTTATAATACTCTGTGAGAGTTGGCCTACTAATACAGTTTACAGCTTCCATTCTGTTGCAACAGAGGCTTTTTTCGCATAGCATTTATGCCTTGATTGTGGGGTGTCCAATGTGTGTCCTGCCATTTCCCATATTATCAAGATCATGTTTCTGTTTAGATGCCATTGATCGAACTGAACGCGAAATTGCCACATTTACCTTTGCTATTTTTGGCGCTTATGAATACTTAGCAAGTTGATTTCCCTCTTAGTATTCTAAACGTACCACCCCAAAAGAGATGATGTTTGAAAATTGAAGTAGCCTTTAGACTCTAGTTTTAGGCAGTCAGTACTCTCTTCAGTGCTAGTTCTAGTTTGTATCTTATCATTGGAATTTCTTCTAGGTTTCTACATGTTCTCATGCTGACTTGTCCGTGCAAATAATTTCAGCGAGAAACAATAGAGCTGCAAAGAAGGTAACAAACCTTTATCAAAGACTCCAAACTTTTGCAAGATGGGTTTGAAAATTTTCACCTGGGTGCTCCTTTGGAAGCTAGCATTCTCAGCAAATGATGGTTTTACTTTTAATGGATTCAACAGTGCTAACCTCAGTCTGGATGGTCTGGCAGCATTATCATCTGATGGCCTACTGAAACTGACCAATGTTAGCAAGCATGCCCAGGGCCACGCTTTCTTCTCTCTTCCACTGCAGTTCAAAAAATCTCCTGCTGATAGTGTCATCTCCTTCTCTACTACTTTTGTCTTTGCCATTGTCCCCGAGTACCCAACATTTGGTGGAGCTGGGTTTACTTTTGTTCTCTCTCCTTCAAAGGACTTGTCCCACGCTTTGCCAAATTATTTCCTTGGCCTCTTCAATATGACCAACAATGGAAAGCCATATAATCATATCTTAGCAGTTGAATTTGACACATCACACAGCCCTGAAGCACATGACATTGACAATAACCATGTTGGCATTGACATCAATGGTTTGATATCTAACCAGTCAGCGCCTGCAGCATTTAAATCTGATGCTGATGATCAGTTTAAGAACCTAAGCCTTTCAAGTGGGAACCCAATTCAAGTTTGGATAGAATATGATGGTATAGATATGCAGCTTAATGTAACTTTATCTCCCCTCTGGGGGCCTAAACCCAAGGGTGCTCTCTTATCTTTACCCATTAATCTCTCTAGCATAATTTTGGACCATATGTATGTGGGTTTCTCTGCATCAACAGGAATAGCATATTCATACTATTACATTCTTGGTTGGAGCTTTAAGATGTATGGGGAAGTTCCTGAGCTTAATCTATCAAAACTCCCTTCCCTCCCTCAACCTTTGGCATCATTTGAGAAATCAAAGGCTCTATCAATATGGCTACCAATATTTCTTTCAGTTCTTGTGCTGGTGACTGCTGCCATTTTGAAGCTAATAATGATGAGGAAGGAAAAGTTCTCAGAGCTACAAGAGGACTGGGAGCTAGATTTTGGGTCGAATAGATTTTCTTATAAGCAACTATACAAGGCAACAGGAGGTTTTAAGGATAAGTATCTTCTAGGGGCCGGTGGTTTTGGCAGGGTTTATAGGGGAGTATTACCGGCTTCTAAAGTTGAAGTTGCAGTCAAGAGAATCTCCCATGAATCAAGACAAGGTGTGAGGGAGTTTGTGGCAGAGATTGCAAGCCTTGGCAAGCTTCGGCACCGGAACTTGGTTCAGCTGTTGGGGTACTGCAGACGCAAGGGAGAACTACTCTTAGTTTATGAGTACATGCCAAACGGGAGCCTTGATAGTTTTCTATTCGGTGAAGGCAAGCAAGCTCTTAATTGGGGTCAGAGATTTCACATAATCAAGGGTGTGGCCTCTGGTCTCCAGTATTTGCACGAAGACTGGGACCAAGTTGTGATTCATAGGGACATTAAGGCCAGCAATGTGTTGCTTGACAGTGATATGAATGGGAGGTTAAGTGATTTTGGACTTGCTAAATTATATGATCATGGTTCTGCACCTCAGACCACTAATGTGGTTGGAACTTTCGGTTTTCTTGCACCTGAACTTGCTAGAACTTGTAAAGTCACAACCAGCAGTGATGTATTTGCTTTTGGAGCTTTTCTGCTTGAGGTTGCTTGTGGGAGGAGGGCCATAGATGCAAATAAACAAGAGATTGAACAAGTTTTGGTAGATTGGGTGTTTGCAAACTGGAGGATGGGAAAGCTGTTTGAGATGAAGGACCCAAGATTAGGAGAGGACTATGTGGAGGAGGAATTAGTTTTGGTTTTGAAACTTGGATTGCTTTGTTCGCTTCCTTCGCCTTCAGCCAGGCCAAGTATGAGACAAATTACACAGTTCCTAAATGGAGATGCGCCTCTTCCCCCTCTGTTTCCTGATCAACCTACATGTTGGTCATAGTGAAGTAGAAATGGTAAAAGTTGTTGGATTTGGAGTTTGCGGTATTATGGCTGTCTGCTTAGCTCTCATATAAGTTGTTCTTCATGATAAATTAGGACCTTTTCTGTTATTTATTTTTTATTTCGAAAGAAAAAACCTCTTCTTCCACTGTGAACTTACCTAGTTTGTCTAAACATGCATTGCATTCAAATGGTTCCGGTATATCTGAAATTTTACGTCTGCCTTATTTAGGAGTCTGTTCATAAATTCCAAATCCTTTTATTGGTTCACTTGTTCTGCTTATTGATCATCATTCCTTGTTGTCTTTCAGTTTCCAAATGCAAATTGTCATAGTCTGGCAAGCTGAATCTGCATTATTCTCTAAAGGAGTTGTCTGTTAGAGCAACCAATTAACAAGATGACATTTTGGCTTCTGAGAGTTGTACTCCTGCGGCTTCTGTTTGCACAGATCACAGTCTCAGTGGCAGAGCATGAGTTCACTTTTAATGGTTTCCATGGTGCTAATCTCAGCATTGATGGCATCACAAGCTTCTCGCAGGATGGGCTTTTGCAACTCACCAATGGAACCCGTCAAACCAAGGGCCAGGCCTTCTATCCTTCCCCATTTCGCTTCAAGATGTCTCAGTCTGCTCCTGCCCGCACCTTCTCCACCACTTTTGTATTCGCAGTCATTTCCCAGTATCCCAATATCAGCAGCTATGGCTTCACCTTCTGCATCTCTCCAACCAAAGAGCTGGATGGAGAGTCAGCCCACTATATGGGCTTCCTAAACTCAACAAACAATAACGTCAAATCAAACCACATCATCGGCGTAGAGTTTGATTCTTTCCTAACACCGGAGTTCCAAGACATCAATGACAACCATGTTGGCATTGACGTCCATAGCATGACTTCTGTCAGCTTTCATACGACAGGCTACTATGCAGGTGATACTCATGCAACCTTTCAGAACTTGAGCCTCAACAGTGGCCAGCGAATGCAAGTATGGGTAGAATATGACGGAAAAACATCGCAACTCAATGTGACTTTAGCTCCATTCGGAGTGCCAATACCTGACCTCCCTCTCCTTTCATCGAAGATTGATCTCTCGAAACAGATATCAGAGGACATGTATGTAGGCTTCACTGCATCTGCAGGTGATATTCTTACCACCCATTGCATTCTTGGTTGGAGCTTTAAGATGGATGGGCATGCTTCTGCTCTTGATCTTGCCAAATTGCCTTCACTCCCGCACAGCAATGATAATAAGAAGAAATCCACAGCTTGGAGAATTTGGCTGCCTATATCTGTATCTCTTCTCTTGTTGACAGCAGCCGTCATCATCAGTTATGTAGTGGCAAGGAGAATCAAATTTGCGGAGCTGCGTGAGGAATGGGAGCAAGAGTACGGTCCTCACCGTTTCTCATATAAAGAGCTCTTCCAAGCAACAGATGGCTTTAAAGACAAACAGTGTCTTGGGTTTGGAGGCTTTGGCAGTGTCTACAAAGGAGTCCTGCCAACTTCTAAAACAGAAGTTGCAGTAAAACGTGTCTCTCATGATTCAAGGCAGGGAATCAGGGAATTTGTTGCAGAGATTGTCAGCCTTGGCCAGCTCCGACACCGGAACTTAGTCAATCTATTGGGCTACTGCCGACGTAAGGGGGAAATGCTCTTAGTATATGACTTCATGCCCAATGGCAGTCTAGACAAGTATCTATTCAGGCAGACAACACCTTGTCTGGACTGGAACCAGCGGTTCAAAATCATCAAAGGAGTGGCTTCAGGACTGCTCTACTTGCATGAGGAGTGGGTGAAGGTGGTAATTCACAGAGACATTAAGGCTGGCAATGTGTTACTGGACAGTGAATTCAATGCAAGACTTGGGGACTTTGGGCTTGCTAGATTATACAATCACGGGACTGATTTTCAGACGACCCATGTCATGGGGACAATGGGGTATCTAGCTCCGGAGCTTGCAAGGAGAGGCAAAGCCACAACAAGCAGTGATGTATATGCATTTGGAGTGTTCCTTCTTGAAGTTGCATGTGGCCGGAGACCAGTAGAACCGAAAGTAGATGGAGATGGGGAGGATGCGTTTTTAGTTGAGTGGGTGTTGGATGGTTGGAGAAACGGTGACATTCTTTGTACCAGTGATGACAGGCTAGATAAACAGTATGTTGTAGAAGAGATGGAGCTGGTGCTTAAACTGGGATTGCTCTGTTGCCACCCTATGGCCACTTCCAGGCCAAGCATGAGGCAGGCCATGCAGTACCTTAATAAGGATTTCCCATTACCTGAATTTACACCATTTTCATTGAGTGCTGATTTATTGGTTTCATATGCAGAGGAAGGCTTTGATAAGTACATGATATCTTGTCCATCTTCAGTGGCTCCTACTACTGTTTCACTTTTATCTGAAGGTCGTTAATAACTGCTTAATTTTTTAGTGCAGAACCACTGTGGTTGTACTCCTTGTATTTAATATGTGGAATTTATACTCTTATGCCAACTAAAGAGTGCTTGCTAAACAGTGAAACTATGCTTATGAATGTAAGACTTGCACCAAATTCTAGTAAATCCATTGAATTGGTTTCATATGCAGAGGAAGGCTTTGATAAGTACATGATATATCTATATTTTTATGATCATGTTCTTGCATATATTCCATCCATTTCAGTGGAATTCAGTGAATTGGTTTAGACTTGTGTTTAGAGAAAAATTTTTTTAGCTTGACCAACTGGACTAAATTGATCTGGTTGGAATGCTGGTCGTGGGAGATCATGTCCTGTGATGATATATCTATATTGATTAAAGTGGATAGCTGATTAATTTATTGAAAAGAAAGGTGCATTGACATTTTTTGAGTTTATTTTTCTAAGCAATTTAATAGAAATTGATATGGAAGCTTTTTTATCAATATTGTGGAAGGTTGAATAACTTTCTTTCACCCTCAACAAAATTTCGAAGAAGTTTTTGGTGGTGGACTAGCATTCTCGTGTTCAAATTCAAAGTCAATGTTAATGATGATTTGCAAAGATATATATATAAAAAAAAAAAGTTCTTGAGAGACAAATTTAAAGTCAATGTTAATTGTGATTCGCAAAGATATATAAAATGAAAATATACGGGTTTTATTAACAAATGTGAGCCTTTTTTTTTTTTTTCTTTATTTGTGTGTGTAAACATTTGAAAATGAATATTTTTTAAATTTCTCTTTTTATTTTCTAATCATTTGTGGTTTATCCACTTTTTCAAAAAAAAAAATATATATATATATATTTTTTAAATTTTCAAGAATTTTTATTTTTGTAACATTAAAGGTTTATACATATAAAACATTCGTTGTTTATCTGGAGACCCACATTTTATTTTAGCAGTTTCTTACCTGTTGGTTTCATATCCTTTCTTCTTATGAATGAATTCAGTTGTTTATGCATTTTATTATTTAAAAAAAAATTAAAAGATAATGTTACATGATGAAATGGTTCTCTTCTAATCCTATATTCCTATGTATTTTTTTAGTGCATGCATTTTATTCATTTTTTAATGGTTCTATCTCCATTTTTTTACTTTATCTTGTTAATTTCTCAAGCTGAAATTAATTAATTATTTATTTATTAAAAAATAAATAAATAAATAAAATAAACAAATGTTCTTAAAAAAATAAAAATAAACAAAGACTACAAGATTTGAAAACAACAACAGCAAACTGGAGAGAACCTATATATAAAAAAAAAAAAAAAAAAAAAAATTACAATCCAAACAAAACACAACAAGAGCACTCTATCTATTAGAAATAGATAAAGATTATAAAACCAAATTATAATTTATCAATCAAATCAATAAAGCAATAATTTATCTATTTTTTTAAAAAAAAATTATCAATCAAATTATTATTATTATTATTTTTTGACAAAATAAATAATCTACTATGTACATTATTCACTATATGTGAGTATGGATTCCACTTTCCAACTTCTCACATAGTTTGTTCCTGTCACTTTTTTTCAGCTCTCTTCTTCGTACTGTTCTTTGCTTTTTAATAAAGTCGTGGTTTATCCACTTTATTCAAAAAAAAAAAAACTTCTCACGTAGGACTTTAACGTCTTACAGTTAAATTCACAATGTTAAAAATAAGTTTTTTTTTTTAAATATTGATAAATCAAATCTTAAATGGCAGCATGTCCGCGCGTTGATCCTTATGCACGCACCAGAACGGCAGTCTAACTTGCGGGGGGCATTGACGTCTCCCGAGCGTCATACAAGCGATGAAACGTACGACTGCCGCGTCCAAAAACAGAAGTTTTCAACGCGGGGGGCGGGCTATGCACATAATGTGTTCGATGAAAGGTCTTAAAGAGAGGAAATCACTGCAAGTCCTTGGAGTGGTTGTCCTTGTGCTTTTAATTGCTGGACAGTGTCTCTTTTCTGCTATACATGGTATGTGTTTCATTTCCGTTTCTCATCAATAAATTTATTTTAACAATTGTATATGCTTCCGTTTGTGTTGAGTTTATGTGTTGGATTCCAATTGAAGATTATATTTGTAAACAAATACCAATAATTGGTACCATATAAACCCATAACTAAAAGAATGATTGGAACATGACTTGATCTGCATATGTTTGGTAAAAAGAAAAGAATGATCTTCTCCTTTGATTATAAATGGAAAGTGTTCAATTGGAACTTGAAAACCTGATTGAATTAGTGTTAGTTACCCTTGGAAGGAAGTGTATTTAGTAGTAGTCGGATATGGGACAAACAAGAAACTTGTAAACAGGCTACTGATCTGGTTGGCTTATGTAAAGTGTTTGTTTTTTTTTTACTTATCAAATCACTCTTAGATCAATATATATATATAAGTAGTGCGAGGAAGACGGAGACTATTTACTTGGTCTAGTTAGTTATCAGTCTCTATGAAGATGCTGCTCCTCAGGTTAAGATTTCTTTTAATATAGTAAATCTCGAGCTGTAGTAACTGCAAGCTGAAATTAAATAACTGTGTATAATTAGCTAGTTTATTCCCGTCTTAGTTGTGTAAGATTTAAACCTAAAAGAGCTGGAAACATTTTGAATAGAAATAAATTTTAGACTCTAGTCTTGGTAATCAATCGTCGCTGGAGCACTAGTTCTGGGTCTCTTATCCTGTCAACTTAAGCTTTTGGATTGAATCAGATTGAGATAATACGTTTGTTTGTTTTGCATCTAAACAAGATGAGTACATGTTCTCAGTGCTGACATTTCCACTTGATTAATTTCAGCTACTGACCATAAAGCTTCAAAGAAAATAACAAACGATTATGAAAGAGCCAAACAAACTTTTGCAAGATGCTTCTTAGAGTTTTCTTGATATGGGCTATCCTTTTGAAAATTGCACTCTCAGACGGTAATGATTTTACTTATAATGGATTCAAGGGTGTGAACCTCAGCCTGGATGGTTTAGCAGGAATCACATCTGATGGTTTACTGAGTGTGACCAATACTACGAAGCATCAGCACGACAAGGGCCATGCTTTCTTTCCTGTTCCACTGAGATTCAAAAGATCTCAGGCAGATAATGTTGGCTCTTTTACTACCACGTTCGTCTTCGCCATTTTCCCCGAGCACCCAATGGCTGGTGGTGCTGGGTTTGCAATTGTTCTCTCACCTTCCAAAGACTTGACCCAAGCTTCACCTTATTATTTTCTCGGGGTCTTCAACAAGACGAACAATGGCAATGCATCAAATCATATCTTGGCCATTGAGTTTGACACATGGTATAGCCCTGAAGCAAAAGACATTAATGGCAATCAAGTTGGCATTGACATCAATGGTTGTATATCTAACAAGTCAGCACCAGCAGGTTTTCACTCTGATGATGATGGTAAAATTCAGGATCTTGTGCTTTTGAGTGATCAGCCAATGCAAGTGCGGATAGAATATAATGGTACAGACATGCAGCTCAATGTAACACTAGCCCCTCTCTGGACACCTAAACCCAGGATTCCTCTCCTTTCTTCAACCATAAATCTCTCTAGCATTATTTTGGACCTTATGTATGTGGGTTTCTCTGCTTCAGTAGGAGCTAGTTATTCACATCATTACATCCTTGGTTGGAGCTTTAATATGGATGGTAAAGCTCCTGAGCTTAACCTATCGAGCCTCCCTCCACTACCTCAAAATTTGACGTCATTTGAGAAGAAGAGTCAGAATAATCTATCATTATGGCTGCCCCCGGTTCTTTCAGTGCTTGTTCTGTTAATTGCTGCTGGTGCAACAGCTTTGGTGGTAAGGAAGAAAAAGTTCTCAGAGTTGCATGATGACTGGGAGCTTGATTTTGAGTCCAACAGATTCTCTTATGTACAACTATACAAGGCAACTAGAGGTTTCAAGGATGAGTGTCTTCTTGGCATTGGAGGTTTTGGTAAGGTTTACAGAGGAGTCCTACCAGCTTGTAAGATGGAAGTTGCAGTTAAGAGAGTCTCCCATGAATCAAAGCAAGGAGTTAGGGAGTTTATGGGCGAGATTGTGAGCCTGGGCAAGCTCCGGCACCGGAACTTAGTACAGCTCTTGGGGTACTGTAGGCGCAAAGGAGAGCTACTCTTAGTCTATGACTACATGCCAAATGGGAGCCTTGATGGTTATCTGTTCAGCCAAGGCAAAAAAATTCTTGATTGGAATTTGAGATTTCAGATAATAAAAGGTGTGGCCTCCGGTCTCCAGTATTTACATGAAGGTTGGGACAAAGTTGTGATTCATAGAGACATTAAGGCCAGCAATGTGTTGCTGGACAGTGAGATGAATGGTAGGCTAGGTGATTTTGGACTTGCTAGATTATATGATCATGGTGCTGCTCCTCAGACTACCAATGTTGTAGGAACTCTGGGTTTTCTGGCACCAGAGCTTGCTAAACCGGGTGGCAGTGGCAGAAGCATCTCCTCCACTGTTTACCATCATCTAAATCAAAAATCTCCTGTTTCCGATAATTGGATTGGCTGGAAGTTGCTTTGGAGCATCAGTGTTGCCCCTCGTTTGAAGCATTTTATTTGGCTTTGCCTTAAAGGCCGTCTGTCCACTACCAATTTTATCTACAGCCTTCACCTGGGGCCTGACTCTCCTTGTTCTCTATGTGGCCTGGCCAGAGAAACCATTGACCATCTTTTCGGTCAATGTCCCAAATCTCTCTTGGTTTGGGAACACCTCAGTATTTATGTGAACTTTAATATCTATTTCCCTGATGGTTTCTCCTCCGGAACTTGGTTATCTTGCTCCAATTATTCCCCATTTACTCTTGCTGTCATTGTTGCGGGAGCTTGGTTCATTTGGAAAGCCCGGTGTGACGTCATCTTTAATAACATATCTATGAATTGTATGCTCATTGCTAACAGATCGGTTGCCCATGTTAATGATAACTTTCTCAGCAACTGCTGTCTTCTTGGGCGTCGTCTCATACTCAACAATTTTACCAGCGCTGATGATCACTATCTCTTCACACATGCAGTTCGCAGCGAAGCCGGACAGGTACTAGCCTTTGGTTTTTTCTTAGCCAACACTAACTTTCATGTCTCGTTTGCAGGTTGCTGCGCCCAACCTACAAATGATAATTCTTCAGTTGTCTTGTCCGCTTTAGAAGTTGCTCTCCGCATTGCAATGGAATTCCATCTTCCAGTCAAGCATTTATTCTGTGTTCAACACCACGATCTCTATCTGCTCCATAACTCGGACCCTGTCATCTGCTGGCATCTTCACACCCAGATTTCCAATGTCCGTTTCCTTTTGGATATGAACAGCTTCATCAACATTCACAACGTTCCCCCTGATTGGATGACTCCTGCTGCCATGCTCGCTTCACACGGACTGCTGCATCAGACGCTTAATCTCTTCCTGTTCGGCAAAGATTTGCCGCATTGGATCATGAAAGCTTTCCTTAAATTTGGATTTGTTTTTTAATCCTGTTCATATTTAATTGCTTCTCTTGTTGTCTCCCTCAGTCCCTCTGTTTTATGTCTTCCTTTTCCTTGTTGTTCTTTCTTTGTTTTTATTTAATATATTAGCTTCTCAGTTGAGAAGTTCTTTTAAAAAAAAAAAAAAAAACTTGCAAGTTTACAACCAGCAGTGATGTGTTTGCCTTTGGAGCTTTCCTACTTGAGGTTGTCTGTGGGAGGAGGGCCATAGACCCAAATAAAGAAGAGATGGAACAGGATTTGTTAGACTGGGTGTTTGCAAATTGGAAAAAGGGTACCATATATAAGACAAAGGATCCAAGATTGGGAGAAGATTATGTGTTAGAGGAGTTAAATTTGGTTTTGAGACTTGGATTGTTTTGTTCACATCCTTTGCCTTCAGCCAGACCAAGTATGAGACAAGTTACACAGTTTCTGAATGGGGATGCGCCTATTCCCCCACTAGCAGAATTGAGTTCTTGTGCCATAAGTCAGATTAGAGGTATTGATTCGGAAGTGCATGGAAGTGAAGGAATTGGATCTTCTGGTGTTTTGCCTGTTGACAATAGAACTAGACTCTTGTACCATAAGTGTTTTAGCTACTGAATTAGCAGCATGTTTTACAGTTTTACTTCTTTTTGTAGGAAGAGCCTCTATTTTCTGCAATAGATGCGTCAGGTTATCCGCCTTATTACTATGCTCATGTTTATATTGTTCGACAACAGCATACTTGTAATTCATGTGTGATTGTGTTAATCATATGTAAAAAATCCTTAGTTCCTTACAAGCAATACTTCTACTGTTTGATCCAAAACTTTATCTGGCACGGTTTGTCCATTGTAGATTTTTTTTTTCCAAACTTTTTTCCCTTTTTCTGTTTATAACTAGCGACCTCTGAGGCCTGTCATGGTGCTTCTGCATGAAAAGAACTAGATGCTAAGAGATTAATGACAGCATAAAGCATCAATCAGAATCTTCCTATCTGTTGTCAGTTTATAGTCTCATTCATTTTTGGCATTTCATAGCAGATAAAATTAATCTTAAATAAACTTTAATCTTAAATTCTTGGCATTTCATAGCAGATAAATTTTATGTTGGTAAAAAAAACACACACACACTTCTGTTCTTCTTTAAGGTTGAGTGCTGATATCACGGTGTAAATTGAGGGAGTGGCCATTTTGGTTGAGTGCTGATACATTGGTCTGGCATGCAGTGCAGATGAAGGATTTGATAAGTACAGAATAAAAAATACAGACATTTATGGGTTCAATGCAAAATTTCTGGGGGTCGTAAATCAGTTTAGAATCTGTACTTTTGTACTGTGTACTTTGAAACTCTGAATATTTATAACTATAAGCACCCTGGTCCCTGCTGCTGGGAAGGGATTTATCCATGTTTCATGCTTATTTTACTGTTGCTTCACAAGTCCTGTGATAATAATAATGATTTGTGCAGTTAAAGGTTTAATGCTCTAATATATATATATAGAAAAAAATTTTCCATTTTTTTTAAAATTAAATAAATCATATTCATTAAAAAAAACTTTTAGCTATGACAAATAAATGAATTTAACAAAATATATATATATATATAACACCTTCTATTACTAAAACTACGAGCTACAATGTAATGAGTGCAATAAAAAAAATAAATACATAATTAAAAAATATTTTTTTTAAATGATGAATCACATTCATTAAATGCACAAAAGTCTTTAAAAAATTTATTGGAGGAAACCAGCAAATCACTAGCTGTGGAACATCTAATTAAAACACATTCTACAGGTAGTAGAAATATAACAAAAGATCAAACAAAAAGCACACTAACTCATATGAAAAAAAGACATGATTCTTGATAATCGAAAATTTTTTAACTTGTTAGTGCCTGAATTAATGGTCATCTCACTGCTTCACTCCCTTTATTTGGATAAGACCCCAAGAATTGTAAATTTCGTCTAACCATAACCATAATAATTTATCCTCCGGCTTCATCTTTTTTTTGCCTTTGGTTTTAGCTCTCTAGATGGTTTGACAAAGAAATATTTATATTTTGATTTTAGATTTGTGCCATCTCCAATTCCAAACACTAAAACATTACAAAGTAAACTACATTTTGATTTGATTGGAGGGTGGAGTAACGGACAATGTTTATGGACAATTTTTTTTTTCTAGAAAAACTATAGGTAATATTGGGGTTTTTTTTTTTTTTTTTAAGTAAATCACTAAAATTTGATCAAATATCATTTTGATCACTGAATTTTGATTTATTTCTAAATGCTCACCAAAGTTACTAATTATTTCATCGACAGATCACCTAATGGATTAGTATCTTCATTAGCTGGCATGGAAAACTCCATCTGTGCGTTGACTGGGCTTTTCTCAACCTCCATATCAGCTAATAAAAGTGCTAATCCATCTGGTGACTTACTAATGAAATGATTGATAACTTTAGTGAGCATTTCGAAACAAATCAAAATTCAATGATCAAAATGATATTTAATTAAAATTCAATAATCTACCAAAAAAAAATTAACCGGTAATATTGTCTAGAGATATTTTACATAATTTCTTTTCCACAAGATTCGGTAAAAAAAAAAAAAAAAGTTTTCGTTTTTGGGCGGCAGTGTGGAAATTTCCATGTGGACTAATTTTGGGATGAACATCAGTAGACCGACACAATTGAAGCTTCGGAGAAATTGACAAACATAAAAAATCTCTTAAATAGTAAATATATTTATAAAAATATATAGACAACGATGTAACCAGGAGTACCTGTTAGTTAAGTGCAGCTGTCTTTTTTTTTCTTTTTTTTTTTTGAATAAATGCAGCTGTCTTCCCCTCATTAATTTTGCTCATCTTTTGTACTTCCTCTTTGGTGTCCTCTCTTTTTATGCTCTTTTTTTTTTTTGTCGTTTTGAGTAAATAATTTTTTAATTTTTTTAATAAATCATGTGGTTTTTATTTATTTATTTTTAAATATTAATAATTAATCAAGCTTATATAAGCCATTTCAGTAGTAAATCATTTGTGAATATTCATCGTTGATGTATTTAATCCTATATTTTGAAGAGATTTATAAGTGATTGAAGGCACCTACTACTTATTGTTATTTTTAATACATTTTTAGCATATGATCCACCTTTGGATGACTGTTTTCTAAGTAATACTAGTATCTTCGTTAGTTGTTGGTTTGATATTTTTCAATTTTTTAACATAAAGTCATATTTCTAAAATTGAATATGGTTATAAACACAATGGTTTTACCCATTAATTAAAAAATTCAAAACATTTTTTTTTTTTTTTGAAAACGTGGATAAACCACAACATTAAATTAACTCAGAAGGCGGAACACAGTACATGGAACAGACCAAACAAAAACCAAGACGACCACAGGATATGGTACAAACACCCAAACAGACCAGACACATGGACACAAGGGGAAGCAAACCCCCGATAAAATAACAAAACCAACTACTCCCAACCCGGGAAAGGCGCCGCCTCGACCGACAAACTGGTAGCACGCTCACCGGTGTCCACCCCAGTCTCCTCCGAATGCAGGCTCGAGTTCTCCAAACTACAAAGAGCAACGAGCATGGGCTTATACGGCCCAGAAACATTTTGTACCTTGTTTTTCAACAATTTTTTTTTACAAAGTGAATCAGCTACTTGTCAGTACATTTGTGGATTTTTTAAGTATTCCACTCATTCTCATCCTGTGTTACAGGGATTCGACCTCCATCCCATCCTATAAAAGGAATCGTTATATCAATAGGATAAGGTGTGACTGGATAACGTGCAAGTGGCTTTAATTTATTTTTATTTTTATTTTTATTTTTATTTTGAAACTTCAAAGAATTTATGTTGTTATAGTCATACTGTGTTACATATTTGACTAATGTAATTTCTAAAAATGTGATTTTCTTTGTTGTTTTGGTAAGTTGGTAAAAAAAAAAATTAACCATTAGAGGGGTTGATTAAGTCATACTCCATCTATAATTTCTTTTATCGTAGATTTTTTATGTAATATTTATAATCTCTTTTTGGTTAGTCTAATTTATATGTTTCATTTATAAAAAAAATTGTGAAAAACGTGTTACACATCAAAACAACCTTAAAAAGATAAACTCTCCTAATCATTAAATCTAATCCAACTTTCAAATTATGGTATGTGGACTTGATTATCATGTAAACAGTGTTTGCTTGGATAGGTGGTACTTACATCGGGGGATGAGTATGTGATGGTCCCACCCAAACTTTTTATTTTATCTATTTATTTGATTTTCATCTTGTGGATGGAGATGTGCCTAACCAAAATTACTAACCTTGGTTGTTTTTGCTTCTCCTATATTTGTTTTTTTTTTTTTAATTGAACGTGATTTTTCTATTTTTTTTAAAAACTAAACGGTAACATTCAATAAAAAACTTTAATTATAAGTTTTTAAAACTTTATTTAGCTAGTCAATTCTGTCAATTCTAAAAGTCCATCTCACACAGTTACACTAATTCTAGAAAACTAGAAAATTCAACTACAATGAGAAAAAATATACAATTTCTATTTTTTTTTAAACTAAACGGTAACATTCAATAAAAAACTTTAATTATAAGTTTTTAAAACTTTATTTATCCAGTCAATTCTGTCAATTCTAAAAGGCCATCTCACACAGTTACACTAATTCTAAAAAACTAGAAAATTCAACTACAGTGAGAAAAAATATACAATTCGCAAAGTACTCAATCCTATCAATTCTAAAAAATCATATTTCTCACTCATTCTAGAAAGTTGGACGATTTGACTTTCGTGATAAAAAAAAGTATACAATTCGCAAGGCCTTTCATGTGAGATAAGCATAATTTTGACAATGGTCCTCCAATGATCATTGTTTAACACAGTTTTTTTTTTCAAGAAAAATGCTACTTGGGATGAACTATTTGTGTCCAAAATAATGGCCTGAATGACGTGGAGGCATCCACGTCATCCCACTTTCTCTCACCCCCCAAATAAACAAATAACCCTAATTTTTATTAGTCTTCTTCATCATCCAACCATCACCATCGCATCTCCCACACCACCCTCGCCGTCTCGCCTGACGCCACCGCAACCTCGCCCCGCTCCGCGGTTGTTGCATCACTGACGACCACGACCATCAACACTACCTCGTCTATGACCTCAAAGGAAGAACATTATACTAGATGTTGTCAAAAGCCTTGTTTACAAGCACTATGGAGGAATTTCAGTATTCATGTATTGAATTTCTACTGAAATGTGTGGCTTAGACTTTCACATTTGTGTAATTTCAGTACTCCCTCTGAACTTTGTCTAATGAATTTAAATTGATGTTTGTTTGATGCTCGAAAATTGCAAAAATATTCACAGTCTTATGAATTTTTGTATTGAATTTCTGTGAAAACAATTCTCACATTCCACTCTAAAAGCAATGAATTGAATTCTTGTGTTAATTTGATACTATAATGGTGTGTTTTCGTTTATACAATTATTTGTTGAGTTCTACTGAATTTCTGCATAAATTATTCTGGAGTTTATAAATTCATATACTATGCACAACAATAGAAGCATTTACCAACTATTAAGTTTGAACTGAATATTATGTGATGTTTAGTATGAGCATTTATTTATGCAGAAATGATTCTAAACTTGCACATTTGTATAAAAGGAATACAATTTGTAGATAGTTCATTGTTCAAAACTCTACATACTTCTTCCGTTCTTTTTTAGTTGTCAACTTTACCTAATTCACACAGATTAAGAACATCGGTTAAAGTTAGTTAGCCACCTAAATTTTATAAAAAAAATCATTTACTTTCTAATGATAGTGCAAGCAAGGCCTTTGGGAACATCTAGTATAATGTTCTTCCTCTAAGGTTGTAAACAAGGTATTATTGGCAGTCATGGTCGTTGGTGATGCAATAGCCGCGGAGAGGAACGAGGTTGCGGTGGTGGAGATTGTTGATGCGACTTCGTTGGTGGCACCGACGTCGGTGACAATGCTGGTGGTGTCAGGCGAGACAGTGAGGGTGGTGTGGAAGGTGCGATGGTGATGAAGAAGCCTAATAAAAGTTAGGGTTATTTGTTTATTTGGGAGTGAGAGAAAGTGGGATGACATGGATGCCACATAGGCATCCAAGTCAATCGGCCCATTGTTATGGACAAATAGTTCATCCCAAATAACATTTTTTTTTTTCAATCCATGGCACCTTAGGAGGAGACCCTCTCTACTCTTAAGGACCTATCTCTTCTAGTCTTCTCTTTCTGCCGTTTCATTTTTTATGTGTCCAACACTAGTGGACTCTAACATGTATTTTTCTTATTCCTTGTAGTGTTTTTTTACCTATATTTTGATGTACCTTATACTTTTATTTTTAGTTTTAACTCATTTGTAGTTTATCCACTCTCAAAAAAAATAAATAAATAAATAAATGTATACATAAATAATCTCCTTAATTAATTAATATTGATTAATATTATTTATTATTTATTATTTATTATTTATTTATTGAGTTTAAAATATGGTGATTTTATTAGATTATATATTCCTCATTTTGAGTTTAAATTATAATTAAACTACTTTAAATCTTTATTACAGTTTCTTAATCATATTATTAAAAATTGTTTATATATATATATATCATAAAGTTTCATAACAATTACTCTTGTGTGACAATAATCTGTCACGTGTTATATATATATATATATATATACAGAGCCTGAGAAACTTCTCCAAGGGCATTAATGTCATTCTACTACTAATTCAATCATGTTTTGCAATGACCGCAATTGAAGGCCATGTCTCTCTCTTTGTGTCTCTGTGGTTGAAAATGGACAGGGGTGCTGTTGTCATGTCTAGCGTCCCTTGGCTTCTAACGCGCATCATGTGTTCGATAAAAAGTCCCAAAGAGAGAAGAACATCATTGCAAGCTTTTGGAGTCTCTGTGCTCTTGGTTTCTGGCAACTGTGTCTTCTCTGCTACACATGGTACGTTTCCCATTGCCAGTGTCTTCTCTCTTTCTCTTTCACATGTATGGAATCTGTTAGCATTGAGTGAATTCTATGGAGCATGATGCTGTGTTTTTATGAGTTTATTCGTTTCTGGTTGATTTGATATTGCCTTCTCTCGGTGTTCTGTCTGTTGTTTTAACTAATACTAACAAGGAACTGTGTATGCTCCCATTTATGTTGATGAGTTTAGATTTACTTGCTCTGTGATAAGATAGAATTGTCTTGTGTGCCATTCGCAGACTGCTGCTGTCTTTTTCTTTGTCTCCGATTCCTTTCTTTCTTTCGTTTTTTTTTCTAGTGTGCTATAATTGGGAAACTTGGTACAACTCTTGTTGCAATTGAAGATAATATATACTTGGTGACAAATTCCAATAAATTGGCTTGTTTCATATCAATTATTTTTTTTAATGAGAAAATTGCTTGAAAGTGGATGCTTCCTGATATGCTCTTGAAAAAATTATATTTATTTATATGGTTTTATAAAATACTTTTATTTGTTTGATTTTTGTTTTTGTTCAGTATTGTTTTTATAAATCTTCTGGGTGTTTATATGGCAGATTTTCATTATTTCATGTAGTATATAACCAAGTTAATAAGTTTTTAAGAGCCAATAAACTTAAACACGGCGCTTGTCACATATTGTAAAAAAAATTAGAGTAAAAGAATGATTAGTTTTTTAATAAAACTTTTTAGTTGACTTCTGGTCAGAGAGTTAAATAAATAAATAAAAATGATTTGTGAAGGTATACAAACCAATATCATTTTTAACCAGGTGTGTCAGTAATTTCTCATTTTACAGGGATATATATATCAGAACAAAAAAAACCGGTTGTGTTCTAGATACATTGCGTGGAATTCCACTGATTTTCAAACTTGAACAGATACCTTTTGTCTTTGTTTCTCCGTCTTAGTGTGCAAAATTCAACCTTGAACCAACAACCAAGTGACCCACTTCATAGGACCGTAGTGGCAACTAATCCTTGGTTCCTTGGTTCAAACTTGAACAAATTCTGAAAGTCATCCTCTTGGTTCTTCTATGCAGAGTTTGCAGACTAATAGAGTTTTAATGGGATCAAGGGTGTGAAACTTAACCTTATGATATTTAATTATTTGCTAGCTAGCATTTTTTTTTCCACATGAGCTTCAAACTCAGGTCTTAACCCTGTTGTAAAACTTAACTCTTATATATTTTTGAGTTTTCATGATGTCTTCCTGCTGAATTTTCAAGCCTGTTATCTTCAATATCCACATGAAGTTATACTAAAAAATTAAACACACTCCACTCTTGGCAGTCAATCTTCTGTGGGGCGCTACCGCGCCAGTTCTAGTTTATATCTTTTTAATGGACTACCTTCTTCAAGATGCTGATCGTATCCGTTTGATTGCTTTCAGCCATTAAATACAAAGCTTCAGAGAAGATTACAAACCATTATCAAAGAGTCAAACAAATGCTTGCAAGATGCTTCTGAAGATTTCCTTCTGGGCTCTCCTTTTGAAACTGGCACTCTCAGCTACTGATGAGTTTACATTCAATGGGTTCAGGGATGTGAACCTTAGCATGGATGGTTTGGCAGGAATCACATCTGATGGTTTGCTGAGACTATCCAATGCTACCATGCACGCCAATGGCCATGCTTTTTTCCCTGTTCCACTGAGATTCAAAAGATCTTTGGCAGATAATGTATTCTCTTTCTCTACCACATTTGTCTTTGCCATTTTTCCTGAGCACCCATTGCTTGGTACCTCTGGGTTTACTTTTGTTATTTCGCCTTCCAAAGACTTCACCCAAGCCTCAGAAAATTATTTTCTTGGCCTCTTCAATAGGACAAACAATGGAAATGCATCCAATCACATCTTGGCTGTTGAGTTTGACACATGGTATAGCCCTGAAGTAAAAGACATTGATAACAACCATGTCGGCATTGACATAAATAGTGTTATATCAAACAAGTCGCACCATGCAGGTTTTACATCTGATGATGATGGTAAATTTCAGAACCTAATCCTTTTGAGTAGCCAGCCAATGCAAGTGTGGATAGATTATGATGGTATAGACATGCAGTTCAATGTAACATTAGCTCCCCTCTGGACACCTAAGCCCAAGACTGCTCTCCTTTCTTCCACCATTAATCTCTCAAGCATTATTTTGCACCATATGTACGTGGGTTTCTCTGCTTCTGTAGGGACTAGTTATTCATACCATTACATACTTGGTTGGAGCTTTAAGATGAATGGCATTAATGCTCCTGATCTTGATCTATCGAGCCTCCCTCCACTCCCGCAAAATTTAACATCGTTGGAGAAGCATGATAAGATTCTCTCACTATGGATGCCCTTGGCTATTTCGTTATTTGTCCTGATAAATGCTGTAGGTGTGATAATTATGGTGGTGAGGAAGAAAAAGTTCGCAGAATTCCATGAAGACTGGGAACTAGAATTTGAGTCCAACAGATTCTCTTATGAACAACTATACAAGGCAACCGGAGGTTTCAATGATAAGTATCTTCTTGGTATTGGAGGTTTTGGTAGTGTCTATAGGGGACTCTTACCAGCTTCTAAAGTGGAAGTTGCAGTTAAGAAAGTCTCCCATGAATCTAAGCAAGGAGTTAGGGAGTTTGTGGCAGAGATTGTGAGCCTTGGTAAACTCAGACACCGGAATGTGGTCCAGCTCTTGGGGTACTGCAGGCGCAAAGGAGAGCTAATCTTAGTCTATGAATACATGCCAAATGGGAGCCTTGATAATTTTCTATTCAACCAAGGCAAACCCACTCTTAATTGGAGTATGAGATTTCAGATAATCAAGGGTGTGGCATCTGGTCTTCAGTATTTACATGAAGGTTGGGACCAGGTTGTGATTCATAGAGACATTAAGGCCAGCAATGTGTTGCTGGACAGTGATATGAATGGGAGGCTAGGTGATTTTGGACTTGCTAGATTATATGAACATGGTGCTGCTCCTCAGACCACCAATGTGGTGGGAACTTTGGGTTTTCTGGCACCTGAGCTTGCTAGAGCTTGCAAGGTTACAACCAGCAGTGATGTCTTTGCCTTTGGAGCTTTCCTACTTGAGGTTGCTTGTGGGAGGAGGGCTATAGAGCCAAATAAACAAGAGATGGAACAAGTTTTGGTGGACTGGGTGTTTGCAAATTGGAAAAAGGGAATGATACATGAAACAAGGGACCCAAGATTGGGTGAGGACTATGTGTTGCAGGAATTGGAATTGGTTTTGAAACTTGGATTGTTTTGTTCACATCCTTTGCCTTCAGCCAGGCCAAGTATGAGACAAGTTACACAGATCTTAAATGAAGTTGCACCACTTCCTCCACTGCTTCCTTATCAATGTCATTTTAGTGGTATTGATTCACAGCTGCATAATAAACCTGAATGATTAGAGATTGTGGTTTTGTGGCGATTGCCAGAACGGCATTCTTTTCTGAAAGTATTTTATGCATTGAATTGGCGTCTTCTTTTACATCAATGCATCATAGTTGTAATTCGTCTGTAAGGGGATCACTCATGTCAAAACCACTTTGTTCCCGACAAGTACTAATGCTATTGCTTCATCTGAATCTTTGACTGGAGCCGTTTGTCTATTATAGAATTTTTTTTTTTTTTTTAACTTTCCTTTCTCTGTTTTATGACTATAGTCTCTGAGGTTTGGTGCTGTGGCTCCCCATTAGAAAAACTGTGTTTAATTAATTAAATTATTCCACGAAAAAGCTTACTTTTATGTCTTGTTTTCAATTGATATATATATATATATATCTAATATAATTTTTTAGATGAAATATACCTAATATTAAAGATAAGATAACATTAATTATTTTAAAATATTAATTTAAATTTCAGCATATAAGTACATTATCTCATCCAAACTAATTAGTCCTGATTCGAATAGGATTCTAAACTGTAATAAAATAGTATATATATATATTATTTTATTATTATTTTTCACAAATTTTGGTTACCGATCTAGTATTGTTTGGTATCTAAAAGATTGAAGGAGAGATGAACCAACGAGAATTTCCAGAAACAGAATCGTCGGCAAATCCAACGACGACGACGACGACGACCAACAGCACCACTTCCGACGTGGGTTTCGAATGCAGCATATGCTTAGACTTGCCGCAAGATCCAGTGGTGACCCCGTGTGGACACCTCTTTTGCTGGCCGTGCCTCCACCGATGGCTTCATGAGGGCCTGGACCTGGACGACGACGACGACGACAACAACAACAACAACAATAACAACAAGATCTCCAAGTGCCCTCTTTGCAGGGGGTCCATAAAAGAGGAGGAGCTCATCCCCCTGTACCTTCATGGCCGTGACAATAACACCATTACCTCTCAACCCCCAATCCCAATCTCTATCCCATCCAGAACCAGTCATGTCCCCAACCGCCCAGCAGCGCCGAGAAGAGAGGCCAGGGAAATGGAGCAGCAGCAGCCCACGTTGCCAGGGTTTTATTTCAGGTATCCTTTGTTTGAGGTGGCGGGTGTTAGTATTATACCTGATTGTTTTTTATCCACATGGAACTACCCGAGGATCTTTCTTACCCTTGGTACTTTTGTCATTATATCTCTAATTGCCTTATAAATTTTTAGCTACTTTTTTTTCTTATAAAAAGGGTATTTGGTTAAAAAAAAAAATCGATAAATCATGTTGGGATCATTGATCTTTTCTATGTGTATATATATAATTTTATTTTTTGAAAATGTGAATTAATCACATGTGTTAAAACCAAAAAAAGAACAACAAAAAGGGAACAACACAGGCCAAAACAAGGGAACAGAGGAAAGGAAAGACAAAAAAAAAAGAGAGAAGAAGAAGAAGATGATGACATGAAGACCTCAACCAAACAAGGCTTGCCCAATGTTGTCTGTCCACTATGGAAGTCCAAACTATGTTTGATCGATGCAGTTAGATCTTCCAATCTTGTCTTTTTAGACTCTGGTACTGCTTTTAACCAAAGAATGAACATGTGAATACAATTGAAGAGCACCGACGTGTCTTTGAAAATGCGTGTATTTCTCTCCAATCAAATATTCCAAATTAAAGATCTAAGGAGGAGATCCCTTGCATCTCTAACACCCTCTGGGAGTTTAGACCTCTAGGTACCCCACAGGTGAGCTACTGACTGTGGTGGCGATGGCAAGCTAAAGTTGTGCATGAGAAAGTGTCAAAGGTTTTGCGAAAAATTGCAAGAAATAAAAAGATGATCTACAGTTTTGATCTTTGAAGTACACAACAAACACGTGGTAGTTGGAAGTCTATTACAATATCTCTTGGCCAGTTTGTCCAGGGTGAGAATGTTGTCATCCCAAACTAACCAGTTAAACATATTTATTTTCTTGGGGCACGGGTTTTTCCAAATTATGTTTGTAGTCCTACACCTTACCCAGCCATGGATGAGGAAGCCGTAGAATGTTTTGACAGTGAAACTTTTGTTAGCCATTAAACTCCATCTTTTATCGTCCCTCGACTCAAGCGTGTTAACCCCCAGGGTACTAGGATCGAACAAGTTGAAGTCTAGACCGTCCTTCACCCTAAGTGTTCTCATCAAATTAGCCAAATCTCTAACCGTTCCGTAGGGTTATTCGACGAAATTGATCAGGCAAGATGTTAACTAGAGCACAGTTATCAACTCATTTATCTAACCAAAAAGGAGTGGATCTCCCATTTTTCACGATATTATTCATGCATGCTCTGAAGGCCAAAAGTCAATGTATAAGGCCATTCTAGACAAAGGACCTTCTCCTTGGTGGACACCAGTGAAGATTCCATGGTTGACCATTGTGATAGTAATAATGTCATAACTTTTTCTCCACACCATGGACCGTCTGTGGAGATTTTCCACCACCATTTTCTGAGTAAAGCCAAGGTGAACTCCTCTAGATTCAAAATCCCCATCCTCCCTACTCACGTGGTTTACAAAAGCATTTCCAGTTAACCAGATGCATTTTTAGGTGGTTAATGTCCACCGACTCCAGAGAAAATCGCTCATAATTCTGTCAATAGCTTTAATCACTCAGGATGTGAGCTTAAATATTGACATCCAGTAGGTTGAGATGGCGGAGAGAACAGAATTAACCAATGTTAAGTTTGCCCTCAAGAGAGAGAAGTCTAGACTTTCATGAGGTCAATTTTGAGCGAATTTTGCCAATCAAAATCTCTTACGGTACATCGTACAAAACTCCCGACTCCATTCTGCTTAAACGGTCGCCTCGCTTAAGGAATCTTTGATACCTCACGTACCATTGTTATTCTCCATTCACGAGAAAATTGGCTTTTGAAAAGAAAAGAATGGACTTGATCCAACTATTCAATTTTGTTCCAAAACCATAAGCTTGAAATAGATCAATCAAAAAATCCCGAACAAAGATAGGTAATGTCGTTCTCAATAATAGACCAATACTTTTGAAAGAAGAAAATAAGAAAACCATCTAATCCAAGGGGTCTTGTCCGATTCTAGGTAAAAAACAACTCTTTTAATCTCTTCCTAAGAGAAAAAAATTTCTAGAATAGATAGATCCGTAAGATAAGTTAATTTTGTGCTATCTCCTACAAATTCACAACAACAAATAAAGGAAAATGATCCTTTTCATCAAGAAGAATTGAAATTCCAAGTAGTTATTTAAACTCCTTGAATAAATCATCATGCATGTATAAAATAATAATAATAATAATAATAATAATAGGGACACATATATCGATAAACTATAATAAAGCTAACAAAACACACAAGTACAATTGGAGTAATATAATCAAATGAAAACAATATTCAGAGATATAAACAGATTTGGCATTGGAAGGAGTATCACAACATCAAGACAAATATAAGAAAATCATGAATTATATAGAGCACATGCTTGAACAGAGAGAAATATAAGTCTGCAAAGAAACTGCATTTAAACGAACAAATATAGTTTCACAAGACATTGAACGCTCCAATCCAATTGAACTAACATACAAAACCGGCCAGTAGTCTCATATGTACATAATTCAATTTACGCAGATAGAGTGGGTACACTTATTATCAAATGCATCAAAAGGAAGCCATCACAACATCAAGACATCTATCTCCCACTGGCTCAGGCAAGTGTAGGTGCTGCTTTACTGCATGCAGATCTTCTGCATATCACTTTATAGTACCCAAATTGTATAATTATCTATATATAAGTTAAGTTGGAAACAACAAAACAATAGAAAATAATCATAAGCATACTGAAAGACCACAAAGAATAAAGGATACAAATAGATCAAGCAATACACAAACAATGGCATCCAACAACCATGGTGCATTGGCTTTTATTCTTTCCCATTCCAAACTTCTTACTAATATGCTGCATCCAAATATTAATTCTTGGTCATATGGTGAGAAAAAAAAAACACAAAGTGGGAGGAAGGAATGTATGGTGTAAATGAGTAGTAACCTTCCAACATAACTTGCATTTGCAATGAGTGCAAACAAGAACATAAGAGGACTTAATCCCTGCAGAACAAATTAATTACAACTAATTGTTAATGATATATCTGTCTCTGTTTATAAGGGACAAGAAAAATACATCAATGAATTGTTTGGCTTACCTCAACGCTGCCTCTTTTTATCTGGTGAAATTAATATGAATTAAAGAGAACAGAGTTAGACAGCTAGCTTAATTAGTAAAAATAAATGAAGCTATATATATATTAGTAAGTGAAGTTCTCACGTTGAGGTATATTTGAGGCAAGCGTCCACCCATATAGATGGCAGCCATTATCCATCCTAACAAGAGGCCAAATGAATTGGATTCTATTTCTTGCAGCCCTGTTTCCTGTTATATATATACATATATATTTATATATATACAGAATTAAAATCTTGAAGTTTCTATGCTATTAATTGTTGAATATGAAAGTAATCTTGCATGTTTTCTGGGACAAATACCTTCAAGAGTGTTGTTCCAGATAAAACCAAGTGCTTTACCATCAAAGATTGAGCTTGAAATGGCAGGTTGGCAGAAGTAGCGATTACTGTACCATAACCCACCTGAAAATTCACAGTTTTCACATCTTTAATCATGCCAATGTCTCAAGTATTAACCAAAAGATATTAAGCTCTAAAGCATTGGATTTATGCACACCCGCCCACTTGGTCTTTTACTGACAAAAAATAGTCTAAATTATTATAAATTAAAAAAAAATGGGAGGATAGTTATTCATTACAGAGCGTGAAAAATTTATCTTGGTTTTGGATCTGGCCCTATGAGCTGGTAAGGTGGTCTCTTCATCAGAAGATGAATCATGGCCAAGTGTTGCAGATGGACCACTTCTTGGAGCCACAAGATAAGATGATGATCCATATGGAGGTGTAGGACTGCTTGCCAGAGACCTTGCTGACCTGCACTCTCAAAGTAATTTTAGAATTTAAGCTTCTGAAAAGAGACACAGAGAAAGAGAGAAACATCACTCTCTCATTTCTCATGCACAAACAAGCAACCAAACAACGTACGTATAGTAAATGTCCATCCGAGGACTAGATCTAGCTGAGGGAATGGCAGCTACTGGTTTACTTGAATCTGCTTGTGATTTTGGATTCAGAGGCTCCTTTTTTTCCTCTGCATTCTATATATATATATATGGTGATGAAAACAAGCATTGAAAAGAATAAATCATCATATGAGATAAATTAACAACTAGAAAATGTTTGAGAAACAACTTTAATTACCTCTGAGTTATCTGCAAATCCCCTGTATTTCCACCATCTAAGGAAGTAGTCATAGTAAATGGTTTGCACCAGCAACACCACTGTAGTCAATGTGTACAACTGCATGTCCAAGTGCGGTTAATTTTGCTCATAAGGCAATATAAAGACAGTTAAAGAAATCACAATCTTACCAGTGCCGTATACAACTGTGTAGGCAACTGCACTCATAAAAAGGGTCAAGATTAAGTGAAAATGAAGAGCTAATTAGTTAAAGATACAATTAAGTTCATGTGTACTCACAGTGACTGGTTCAAGAAGGCATCCCACCAAGTTGAAAACATCACTGCAAAAGAAAGAACATGATCAACCAGTGATCAGTTTATATATTTAAATACATAGAGAGTATGATAGGTTTAGGTAGTGCAAGTATAAGAGTGTAGTCCTACCCAATGACCCAAGTGAGAAGGAGAGCCAGAGAGACTCCATGACCAGATTTGGTGTGGTAGTTGCTGATGATCTGAGGGATCTCAGCAATAGCCCAGCAGAAGAGGCTGACAAGACCAAGACCAAAGGATATCTCACTGCTCAAGTTACACACACAGTCCTTAAAGTACTTCTCCACCCACTCCACACAACCATTCTTCACTTGGGAGCAAGAAGACCATACTGCCATTGCCTCACCACCTACTCTCTTCATCTCTTAATTTCTTCTCTCTCTCTCAAGTTGGTGGCTGGTAGTGCTGTTTGAACCTTTTTATTTTTTATTTTTCTATAGTGAGTGAGTGAGTGGTATTTATATATGAAGTGTTCTAAAAAAAAATATTAAGTGCGTTACATGATAATGAAACATATATTAAACAAAGCAATCATTTATCCACTCTTATCAAAGTAAAAATAAAAAAATACTAAAGAATAAGTCATGTGTTTGTGTGTTTTTTTAAATGAATAAATTATAATTTATTAAAAAACAGTACAGACAAAAAGAAAAGTCAAATATATCCACATGTGTACATGTTTGTTAACCATGTTCTCACAGAGGAAAATAACAATTAAATAAAAATGCTGCTTTCTACTAATCATGAACTAGAGATCGAATAATTAATATTAATAAATTATTGGGAAAAGAGACAGAACCCGTGATCTGTTTCTTTCTACAAACCGTGAAAAAATGGAACTCAAAATCTGGAGAAATCTCTAGAACTGAAGTGGCGTGACTAACCAAGAGTATTAATATGATTAATGTACCGCTAACACACAACACATAGATAGAAGTTATCAAGTGTTTCTTTTGACTTGAAAAAAAAAATCTGCTTTATTAACTCTTCTGCTAAAGTTCTTTCGCATCGTACTTAACAGAAAAATGACAAACGTAACCAGACATGCCTGTCATTTCGTATGGATAAGATCACCACATCATAGATAAAAATAAACGCCAGGCACATGTAAATTTAAAAAAAAAAAAAAATAATCGTAACAAAAAAATATATATATACATACATACACCATGTTCCTCATGAATGTCATCCATCCAACTTGCAGATTGTCATCTTGTTTCAAGACTTGTTGAACGTGTAATGAGCATTGTTGAGACCTAAATGGCAAACGTAGGATGGGGCTTTAACAGAGACAGAGACATAGAATGACCGGACACTGACAGCACGTGAGAGTTGGCAGAGCAAGGAGGCTTCGCGGCGCCGCGAACAGAGGAAAAAGACAAAAGGTTAGCCCAAAAAAGGAATCTTCTGACGTGGCACCATGTGCCAGCACCAATGTTGTTTGGCCTGTATTGGATTTGACAGGATAAGCATCTCAATTTTTTTTTTTCTCCTTAATGTGATGGACAGGGCACCCACTTCAACCAATGTTTGAGAGTTTAATATCATGATAACACCAGTAACACAAGTAATAATATCCATTTATATATATATATATATATATTTATTTAATAAATAACTTAAATGATCTTCTATTTTTTTCATATTATTTTTTATTTTTAATTTTTGTTAAAATTTGATCATCCATGTGACATATACCAACTCAAATGTCAACTCAAAAAAAAAAAATATTCACTATAAATAATATATACTCGGGTGATCAAATTGTAACATACACTAAAAATAGAAGACCAAATTATATTTTTTTTTAAAACTGAAATGATCAAAATAGATTTGAAGACTATCTAAGCTTTTTACCCATATATATTACACCAAAAGGAAAACAATTTATGTAAGGGATATTTTGTCACTCTGGAGAGATCTCAAGGAATGTAAAACCAGAGACTACTGGAAACAGAAGAACGTCACAGCTGAAACTCAGTAATAGCACTTTGATCTCCATATTTAGAAAACTAAAATCTTGGCATTTCATTGCACAATCCAAGGCCAAACGGGCAACTATACATAATGGAACAATAAGTCTTGATGGCAATAATTGCCGTCTTAGAATTTCATTTGCTGTATATTTCTTCTTATGCCAATTGTAATGTTTCTTCTCTTTTAAGATCAAAGACCTTGTACAAGACATCTTCAACAACCTGCAGAATTTTTTAAGCTCTGTTTGTAATGCAACAGAGGGAGTTTATAATAAGACTGATGAAATTGGAATAATCAGCATCAATTACCTTGTCAGGAGTCGAAGCACCTGAAGTTATCCCGATGGTGATCGGACCAGATGGTAGCCAATTTTCTTTCTCAACAAGCTCTCCATGCTGCCAATTTAACATGAGTTAGAGAACTCTAGGAAATATTTAGCACATATAACTTTCACAAGAAGCAGCATCACATTGATTAGAACTCACATTTAGCTTGTAACTTATTCTGTTTCCGGGTCCAATTCTCTTCTCACTATCGACCCAGTAAGATGGAATTCCATTGAGCTCTGCAATCTCTTGTAGATGTGAAGTATTACTTGAGTTCCATCCACCAACAACCAAAATTAGATCCAATTTTTCATCCACCAGCTTGTACATGGCATCTTGTCTCTCCTGAGGTAATAAATAAATTATCACTTCAGTTAAATGTATACTAGTGGTTATCAAACACTCAAACCGGCCCTAAAGAAGCCACAAATCATTAGTTTTTGCACAATTGTATTGGCTGGGTGAATCACAAATATCTTCATATTTGTTTGGACATGGTAGTATCAGCAACATGGTATCTAGCAAGGCAGACAAAAACACAATGAAAAGTATCCTAATGTGACAGTGAAATAGCAGACAACATGTGCAGGCACAAAAGCAAAGCAATTATCTTCTAGCATCAGAGCTTTCATTGATAGGAAAAAAGCAGCATCACGTTCAAAATAATAAACTTAAAAATAAAAAATAAAAAAAATTGTAGATCAGCAAAGTTAGAGATTGGAGACCATTGAACATGTGCAGCCTTAACAAAAGCCAAGGCTTTGATTTAGTTGCCTCAAGCCCAAGTTGCCCAAGCTACCAATGAGCAACCACATCAATGCAACAAAATTCCCACCCTCTCCAAATGACAGATATCTCTTCCATAAATAGAGAAACAAAGAGAGACAAAAAAACAAACACATGACAAATTTAGTTGTTTCCCTGGTGAAAACTAGCATCCCTCATAGAAAACATAATATCCATGCGTTGCAATTGTGTAATATATAAGGTGCACAGATGTAATTGTGCAGCAGTGTAACACCCTCAGGTAGAATCAAACTTATACCATACACCCACACACAGACCCCCACCCCCAACCCTACAAAGAAATGGCAAAGGGCAACAAAAACTACCTGAGTAGCATCACAAATGGTATTGAAACTTATGAAGTGTTCATTTATATTTTCTACTCCATGCTTGCGCATCATTGTCTTCTCAACCAGTTTACCTATACAGAAAACAGTTGAAAACCTTTATGAATAATCAAAAGGCACAAATATCATGTGCATCACACATAAAAATGATTTACCAATTTCTTCAGTTTCGCCTTTAAGCATTGTTGTTTGGTTTGCAATTCCTACTTTTACCAAGTCAATGTCAGGATCAAATCCGGGTGAAACAGCATATTTGAATTTCTGCAGTCACAAAGACTTATGTGACATTAACCAACTGGCCTTGTGATCCATATATTTGGAGAAACATAAGGCTGTACCTCAAGAAATTCTTCTTTTGTTGAGCTAGATCCATCAAGTGTACCTCCAAGAATGTAGTCACATACATACATAGCCTGATCAAACAAATTAGTAAGTAAATAATTCTAAGGGATATGGTTATACAATGCAATTTGGTTCAGAAGATAACTATTTGAAGACTGAAGTATGGCAATGGAAAATATTGAAAGCAAGAAAGCATATTTAAAGAATTCCATACTAAGCATAATCCACCTTATACCTCTGACATGTTCTTCACAATAACATACTTCGCTGCAAAAGAGGCAGTGGCTATGGTCTCTTCATGAGAATACTTTCCATGAATGATGGAAGTGTAATCACCTTTTTTGTGCTTTTCCACAGTATTCCAAACCTTTTCAAAATAGTTGGAATTCAAAGAAAAAAGTTATCAGCATCCCAACAAGAGCAACATACTACAAATAGCAAAAGCTGCCACACAAACTTTGAAAGAATACCTTTGAGACCCAAGGACAAGTCGTATCAACAATCTGCACCTTCTTTTCACTCAAAGTGAACATCTCATCAACAGAAGCTCCAAAAGCAGGCAAAATAACCACATCATCTTTGTCTACTACATCAAATATTTTCTTTCCATCATCCACAGGAATATTTTGCACTTCCATCTCTTCTAACCTCTGTATTATTGACACAAACATATTTCTCAGCCATGCTCCACCATTGCACATGTTAAAAGGAAGAAATAATCAACACACATCAAGATCATCAATAGTTAAGACTTAAGAGCATATATACACACATCATAAAGCATTAATTAATGGTGCATGAAACTCTTCTATTAGTACTTATAAGGGTGTATTCAACTACTTTCAAATTTCAAAATCTCAATTTGTTGAGAGAATTAGATATCTAGGAACCCACTCTTGTTAAAAAAACATCCAATAACTTTAGCAGCCTTCTTCAGCCACTGAGTTAATGGGAGAATTAGATATGACCCTGTCAAGACCAAGAAATTGAAAAGAATGGCGAGAAAGATTGGTTGATGGATAACAGACTTTTTGCAGTTGTATATAAAGTAAGAATACAAGGTGGCATGAACAAAAACAGGTTGACACCAGATGATCCTTACTTCTAAGCCTTGAAGCACATCGTACAGACACGAAGGCTTCCAAATTCCACAAAGACCCAAACAGAATTATGCAATAATCAGCCTTATGATTTAGTGAATCTATCAATTCTTAAGCAACAACAAATGCAAACCTCAAATTGAAATATATTGAACAAAAATGCTATGATGGCACTTCTAAATTTTGGCTCACAAACAGATCTAAAAATTCTCACACCAATTACTTCACTATTCTCCATTAAAGATGAGCTTGTGAACATTACTAGGTGTTAGGTAGCATAATTGAATCACATTACTCAAAATTGTGGCAGTCCCCCTCCACTGACAAAGATATATAGAAAATTACTATCATATAATGGCTTGTGATAGACTGTGGTTTGAATGTTAAATAGGATAGAGTTTAGAATTGCGTCCCATGGTCATACCTACTTTGTATCCACAAATCAGTCATGATTGGTAGTGATAAACCAGTTGAGAAATAGGTACTTCAGAAAGTCAAAATTTTTTTGCAAGTATAGGCTTTTCAAACAAGAAAATTTGAGACTTATAAAAACTATGCTAGTATTCAAAACAGAAGTGCCCAACCAACACACACAAACACATATGAACACAGAATTATGAGCATTTTTGCTATCATTCAGAAAGAAAAATTAAACCTTTGAAACATCCAATTGATTAGTATCTTCATATGTGGCATTTATCACTGAATTCAGAAATCAGCTACTCCGAACAGCAAAAATCATAATCCAAAAAACAAGGGAATCAGTGTGTCTCAAACCTTGTTAACAGTTGGATTGTGGATTATCTCATTAGTAATCCAAATATTTTCCTCCGGAAACTGTTTCCTAGCTTCATACGCGATCTGTACCGCCCGTTCCACTCCCCAGCAGAACCCAAACGCCTCCGCAAGCTTCACCGTCACGTTGCCCCACGTATACTCGAAATTGTTCTCCTTCAGCGTCTTTATCAAATCGCCTACCAATTTCCGCAACTCAGAAAGCTAAATCAAACGAGAAAAACTGAAATTTTTTACCAAATTAAAGAGGACATCAAGAGTAGTACTGGTGTATTCTTGGTTCATGAGCTCAAGAGTTTCCTTCTTGTAGCCGAAACCCTTGCGATTGTAGTTGTCGCTGCGAGTGAGGTTATGCCGGAACGCCTTCTTGTCGAAATTCGGATCCATCGTGGTCGCAGCGGAGCTGTCCTCTGGGGAGCCGCCGCAGCGGACCGAGATGACCTGCCGGCGGCGTGGTCGCGGTCCCATTTCGGAGGGGGCTCGGAGAGTGGAAGAGAAGCGAGCGAACTGCATGGTGACCGTCGCCATCGGATATCGCGACGAAGCTCCGAAACGAAAATCCCACAACCCAGAGATGCGATTGCTCTTCGTTTTATCACCTTTTTTTTTTTTGTTAATATATATGAAATACTATTATTATTATTATTATTATTTAATTATACAAGAATATTCTTATTTTTACAGGCCTTTCACGGGCTTTTGATTGTTTTCGTCCAGCCTCTACAAGGAGCGCACCAGATAAACGAACCCGGGAAATGGGCCCTCCAATGCCAACTGTTGAACGATATTCACATAAGCACAATGATCCAAGAGTTTATCCAAAGAGATAAAACAGCAAAAAAACCAAAACCAAACAAGATGAATAAAAAACGGTGAAATTCTAGTAGTATAACAGTAGCAAACAAACTCATATATATATATATATTAAACAATACAGTTCTTTAAATTCATTGTCAACAATGAAATTTGGCATGTAGGTAGAGTGTGCAATGCCACGTGGTTCCATTAGATCAATGACAACATGTGGAGAGCCATCAAAGGGATCATCCGGGAGTTAGTTGATCCTAGTTGCCACAATGCCATTTGCCAAAGTTGGAAGTGGGGGCCCGGTGTCCAAGTTCAGTGATGTGTTTCAACATTTAAACTGCTATACACATGTACCACGGCATGAGAACCACGAGGAATTGAATGCCCTCTGACTTGTCTCCAGCCTCGTCGTGCAAAACACTGCTTTGAATTTTTGTGGATGATGCTCACTGAGAGGACGATTTCATGTAATAGTCAGCATCACTGGATCAAGACGTGACACGAACCTCAATGTTAAAGGTCTAAACAACAATTGGGCCTGCAGATACATTTTCAAAATTTGCTTCCTCTTCTTGGCTATCGTCATCACCACCATGTTGCACATGTATCTCTTGTATTATTACAATTTAAAAGTCCAATTAACAAAGTTTGTAAGATAAACAAATCATCTTCACCATGGTAAACACTGCATTCCAAGGCCTGTCCACTTGGCAGGCTCTTCAAGACCCAAAGTACGCCAACTCCTCTCCAGCATGAAAATATCTTCTTGATCTATGTTGCTAACGTAGGGTATCAAGTACATTCACTGCCACATATATTAAACATGCTTATGTCCACAAAAACAAAGGAAGCAGCAAAATATCTGTGGATGGCATGTTGTGGGGCCAAAACTGAATATTTTAGTCTTGTAATGAAAGCGGAAATGAGGATGAGTCTGTTGAAACAATGGCCTACATGTCTTCTTCCCCAAAGTTTGATGTTTATGCTTTCGGAGATGTGATTACAGTTAATTACTGAAACGGATGCTGCTGGTGAATTATCATTAATTATTAGAGAAATTTATTTTTTATGCCGATAATCACTTGAACCAAGTGACTTTGGCAAGACATTCAAAGTGATGCTGCTGGGTAGTGACCATGATGATGCTCATTGCTGGCCGGGAATTTTCATTAGGAAATAAGTTTTAATTTTTAACTAGATTAATTGGATGTTTGAAGCATGAGGAGGCCTGGAGTAGACAGAGCATGGAGGAAGCTTTGCAATCACTTTCAAAGATTTTTGTTGGTCCACTGAACAATGCAAAGCCAAACAGTGCATCTGGGATTCCGAATCCATCATAGCAGTATTACAGCTGCATTACAGAATTGGCGTGAGATGTGTAAACTTCGTGATAAGGGCTTTAATATCATTAATAGTGTCTATTCTCTTGTGCATATACATTTTGAATGATAAAATTGTCGATGAGCCTTCAATTCAAATCTATTTGTTGGTGAACTAACTGTGACATAAAATTCAGCTAGCGTCAATCGATCACTTCCTCTTACGAAGTCCATTCGCCTCTAGGATTTGGACCCACTACACTGCACTATTCAACACTCCGAGCACTCTGAATACTCTCAAAGAGGCTTAGACCTCTTAGTAGGCAAATAGTATGCCACGCTTTCGGAGCCTAGGAAATCTCATTTTTAGAGTGATCTATTGATTAATTTGGTTTAAATAAAATTATCACTTTTTTTAATATATAGCATCATCACATCTTTCATCTATTTGTAAAATTGATTGTATGTTTATTGCTTAGATAAATACAGCTCCTAACAATAAAAAAGCATTCTTGCCACCTTAGCTAGGATGAACTTTCCTAACATTTGGATTTCCTGGATTAGGACTTGACTTAATTTTTGCTCCTTTTCCTTCCTTATCAATGGCTCGCCTTCCCCTTGGATTTCTTCTTCCCGTGGTGTTAGGCAAGGAGACCCCATTTCTTCTTACCTGTTCATTTTAGTCTCTCAAAACCTTTCTTCTATGCTTAACCTCGCTCTGAGAATTGATTTAATCCCCGGTTTTAATCCTTCTCTTAACTGCAATTTCAATCACTTAATGTATGTTGATGATTTAATCCTTGTTTCTCGTGCGACTAGAAAAACTGCTAGGAACATTAATTTATGCCTTAATATTTATGCCAGTCTCACTGGTCAAAATGCCAATCCTTCAAAATCTGTGATTTATTTTCCCTCCTGGTTTAATTCTAGAGTTTCTAATAGCATATCTTCCATCACTGGTTTTAAAATTTCTTCCTTCCCTCTTAATTACCTGGGAGTCACTATTTCTCCTAAGCGTTAGGGTGTATCTTTTTTCCGTCCTATGGTTGACAGAATCTCTTAAATGTGCTCTAGATGGAAACACTCTAAGCTTTCTTTAGCTGCTAAAGCTATCCTTATCAACTCCTCTCTTCTTGCTGTGCCTATTTACTACCTCTCAATTTATCACATCCCGGACTCTATTCTCCAGGAAATTACGAAGATTGTTAGGTCTTTCTTCTGGTACAAAGGTGGCAATGGAAAGGGTATTCCTGTTGTGTCTTGGAATCGCATTACTGGACCCAAATCTGAGGGGGGGCCTTGCTCTTAAGAACCTTTTAATCTCCAAATACTCTTTGAAAGCTAAGCTTGTGTTTAGCTATCTGAATTCGGATGATTCCCTTTGGGTTAGCATTGTCCGTCACAAATATGGCAGCCTCAATTTTTGGAAAGACACTGCTCCTCCCAATTGCTCTTGGTTCTTTAGAAGTTTGTGCATGACCGCGTCCACTTTGAAACCTTTTTGCGGGATTAGAACCTTTAACCCCTCCTGTACTTCAGTGCTTTATGATCCTTGGTGTGGTGATATTCCTATTGCATTTAAACCAACTTTCATTAATGTGAATTTGGACTTAGATCGTGTTAACTGTGTTGATCTTTGTTCTGATAACAATTGGGATTTTTCTCGTCTTTCTCAGATTATTTGTTCTTCTACTGATATATTTTTGCCAAATCTGAGCCAAATTGATTGTACCTCCTCTAATATCTGGGTTTGGACTCCTAAGACTTGCAAACTTAAGCTTGCGTCTGTAGTTTATCATTTTCTTAACACCATGTTTATTGATTCTACATCTTGGATTGGTTGGATGAAGCTTTGGTCCCTCAAAGTTATGCCGAAAGTCAAATTTTTCCTTTGGCTTACTTTCCTTGGGAGGCTGTCCACTACTGATTTCTTCACTCAATCAATTTGGGTCCTCATAGTATGTGTAATTTCTATAACCTTTACCTTGAATCTGTAGAGCACTTGATCTTTAATTGCAGCAAATCTCAAATTGTCTGGAACATCATTTCTGCTAATACTGGCATAAGCCTTCATTTTTCTGATGGTTTTGTTTCTGGCAACTGGATCTCTAATTCAAGGTATTCTATGAAGAACAAAGTTATTGTTGCTCTGGCTGCCTGGTTCCTTTGGAAAGCTCGGTGTGATGCCATTTTCCAGAATACTACGCCTAATTTTGCTGTTATTGCTCATAAAACTCTTTCATTTGCAAATACTAATCTATGTGCGTTCAGGAACCCTTTGTGCAGGAAATTAATCCTCTCCAATTACACTAGCTCAGACGGCCTTTTTTCTTTTTTCTGCATCCTCTTGGAACGAAACAACCTAGGTTGGTAGTGGAGGCTTCTTTGTCTCATCATTTAACTACAAGATTTTCCTTGCATGAAGCCTCCCTATCTCTGCTGAATCCCATGCTGAGGCTGACCTGATTACACTGGCTGCTGTGTTAAACTCTGTCATCAATTCGCACCTTCAAATCAGAAATTTATTTGTCAACAAATCCAATGCCTCAGCCTTTATACTTTCTCGTGATGCTGCTTGCTCCTGGAGACTTCAACATCATTTTGACAGTGTTATGCGTCTTCTCATTGAAGCTAACTCACCCCACATTAACTCAATCTCATTGGACTGGCTGAATGTTGCTTTCAAGCTTGCCAATTATGGTCACAATCTTCACGTGTTAAGTCTGTTCCATTCCTGGCAGGAACTTCCTCTTTGGCTTATGAAAATTTTCACTGATGCAGGCTTTGTTTTCGTTTAAGCTTTAGATTAGTTAGTTGCTTTGTCTTTGTTCCTTTTTGCTTTTTGTTCTTGTCTTCTTCTTTTCAGTCTACTTTGTCTTTTTTTTCTTATTTCAATAAATTCAGCCTCTTGGCTTCTTTTTTAAAAATAAAAAAAACAATAAAAAAGCATTCTCTTAAGGATATCTTTCATCTTTCATCTTTCATCTTTCATCACTTCCGGTGATGTATTCTTTTCTTTGATTTCCTGATCTGTTGTTGCAAGTTTCTTTTATATTATTATTATTGTACTTATTGTCTTTCTATTTGAATAAATTTGTGATTTATAACATTTAATAAAAGAAAATTTCTCTTGAGAATATCTTCATGTTTATTCCAAAATCTTGTTAAGAATGACGTGTGCTAACAGCTCTTAACTCAAGCAACTTTTCTTTTTTATAGTACTGTTGTAGTTCAAGATATTAAGAAATGGTAAACAGCTCTCATTTTCAAGCGATTTTGACTAGTTCATTGTATTTCTGATGAGAAGTGTCTCGGCGCCTACATGAAACCTCAGTTCTTGTGCCAACAAGAGCATATTCAGAACCCCAAGCATAAGATCAATAAGGATAAATAGTTTTGGCTGGTATTGCTTTTTGTTTTCAATAAAGTCAGTAATGCCACCATCGATTCTGTTTATAGATGAGTTTTACTTCTTTTGCAGTAGGCACTGAAAAGAAACATCAGTAGTGACAAACTTCATTGTTCTCATCTACTTCACTGATTAATATCAATCTAAATCACTGCACAAATTTGAATATATAACTGTCATAAATTAGGCCTAGAATTGCAGGGCAATATGATCATTTTTGTCAACTATTGGATAGTCCAATGGTATGACACCAATGTATTAAATGGGAGGTCATGAGTTCAAATCCTCTCCCCAATAATATTGTTTCATATACTGTTTATACACTCTTTACCGGGATGTCTATATTTTTTACTGTTTATATATTGTACGCCGATACTATTTATATACCCGGGGCGCTTGTCGCCTATTATTAAAAAAAAAAAAAAAATGACCATTTCTGCGTCTGTTTTTCGAAATTGCAGGAACAAATAAATAAATAATCACCCAATCACTTGAATTAATATGCCTGAGATAGTTTCAGGTAAATATTTTAATTCCCATGTAGGGATCTAAATGAGTATCAGAAAAGAAAAACTAATAACCTGAACAAGAGATATATTGAATTGCAATTTGTCACCAAGTGTGAAACCAAATTAAAATGATTACTGCTCTATCACATTTATTTAACACAAAAAAAAAAAGCTGTAATCAGACGTGTTTGACATAGTAAATGAACCCAGCGTCATGGTTGGGAAAGAAGACAAGTATCCAGCTAAATTTGAGATTAAACAACTATCAAAAGTTAGTGATGTGACTACTGAATAACAAATATGTATGATGTTATACTCATAAGAAATAGTAAAGTACAACTTGCAATCAAAGGAGACAAAAATGCAGATAAAGCTCAAGTCTTGGTTGAAAACTAAAATCTAATCAATTATACTAGAGTCTCTGAAATTGCAGTAGGTGTAAGCTCATTTGATTTTCATCTGAGGAGAACAAGCAAATCAATTTCCTCCTCATGTCTTAGTCACAACCAAGTCTAGTCTCTCCAGTTCATGGAGAAAGATGGGGGCAATATTCATCAAACTGAATTGCTTAGAAAATCATTGCGGAAATAATTATTCAACAATGATTGTTCCACAATGCTTAAAAGAAAAAAAGCTATCAGTGACATCTCAGAGAATATATTAAATTGACTAAGGGGTTGGTCTCATCCAGGTTGTTTGCCTTCTCATTGATCACCATTGTTTGTATCTGTCTGCCAAGAAGAGAAGAAGAGCAATAGAGAAACCATCAACAAGTCACCATGAAACACTTGTTGCAAATCAAGATCACCCCCCTCATCTTCTTTATGCTCTGCAACTCAAACATCATCATCATCATCAGAGCTCAGCAAGGATATGCAGGCAGTGGTGTGAACTGTAGCATCAAAGGCAACACAACTCCTCCATCCCCATCCTATCTCTACACCTGCAACGGTTATCATCTCTCTTGCAATACTTTTCTTGTATTTAACTCCCAGCCAAACTTCACTTCAGTGTCCTCCATATCCAATCTCATGTCCATACAACCCTCTGAGCTTGCAAAGGTAAACAGTGTTACAAAATCTCAAGAGTTTACAGAAGGCAAGGAGGTGATCATCCCTGTCAACTGCTCTTGCTCAGGTCAGTACTACCAGGCCAACACATATTATGTGATAGGAGATAATGATACTTACTATTCTCTGGCAACATATGTTTACCAGGGACTTAGTTCCTGCAGTTCCCTGGCAAGCCAGAATCCTTATGATCTTAATGACTTGTATGCTGGACTTAAATTGTTAGTACCTCTTAGATGTGCTTGTCCTACAAAGAATCAAACTAACAATGGCATCAACTATCTCTTAACATACCCCATTTTTGAGAATGATAGCATATCAGACCTGAGCGAGAGATTCAAAGTTAGTGAACAAAGCATCGTTTCTGCAAATGGGTTCAGTGAGGTAGACCCTGTTATTTTTCCATTCA
The DNA here is from genome assembly GCA_020875875.1 of Dioscorea alata. Lineage (NCBI taxonomy): Eukaryota > Viridiplantae > Streptophyta > Magnoliopsida > Dioscoreales > Dioscoreaceae > Dioscorea > Dioscorea alata. Next base: position 260,551 of record CM037023.1, on the reverse strand, counting down.
CCACTGTTTTGATTCCTTTGCCAACACCACCTTCAAGCAACCAAACCATAATTCACCACCCAGTTCAATATCCTCCGCCGGGTACCATCCCTGGACCAGTACTTGCTCCTCCTGTTGTGACTCGGGGATCAAAAGGAAGACGTCCTCTGTGGTTTGGTATTGGAGCTGCTTTCCTTTTCATCATCAGTGCTACTGTTGCTCTGTATTTTCTCCGCAAGATAGTTGCAGAGGCTGCTGCTAAGAAGAAGATGATGAAGAGGAAGAGATGTGTTCTGCCTAAAGATGTTCTTGAATATCAGGTTGGTGCAGGTCATGCACTTAAAGTGTTTGAAATGGAGGAACTGGAAGCAGCGACAGATGACTTCAGCTCAGAGCACAGGCTTGGGGGTTCAGTGTACAAGGGAGTGCTCAGAGGTGCTCTGATGGCCATTAAGGAGACTTGCAGAGATGCTTCAAAGGAGGTCAATATACTGCACAAGCTCAACCATTTCAATCTCATCAGCCTTGTCGGTGTGAGCTCAGACATGGAGAACTGTTATCTGGTGTATGAGTACATGGAGAATGGTTCTCTAAAAGATTGGCTTTATAACAATAGACAGTGGTGTTTGAAACAGAGGATTCAGATTGCTCTGGATGTGGCTGAGGGACTTGACTATCTCCACAACTTTGCAGAGCCTCCATACGTGCACAATGACATCAAGAGCAGTAACATTCTCCTGAATGGGAACTTGAGAGCAAAGATTTCAAATTTTTCTCAGGCGAGAGCATCAGAGTGGAAGAAAGGTGGTTGTCAAATCACAGAGAACGTGAAAGGAACTATTGGTTACATTGCACCAGAGTATCTGGAATCAGGAATGGTGACTCCAAAGCTTGATGTGTTTGCCTTTGGAGTGGTCTTGCTGGAGTTGATCACAGGGAAAGATCCTGTGTTTGAGCAGGATGGAAAGGAAAGGCTCTTATCAGCAGTGATAATGTCCCTGAATGAAGAAGCTAAGCTAATAAGTGAGTTCATCGGTCCTGCTATGGGGGATGATAGTCAGCTTGATCTTGTAATGGCAATGGTGAAGCTAAGTGTGGCATGTTTGAATCATGATCCAGAGAGCAGGCCTAGCATGAAGGAAGTTGTCTCAATTCTTTCAATAATCCAATCAGAGTTAATGAGCCGAGAGATAGTTTAGTTTAGTAACAAATCAACTTCTGTAAAGCAAATTAACCAATGTAGTGTATCAATTTCAGCAAATTCTGTTAAGGCATACATGTCATACAATGTATTATTGCAGTTTCTAAAAATCAAAATATGAGATATAACAGAACAACTGATAAATGTAGTGTGCAACATGCAGGATCAATGTTGTCGTAACTATTAAAATATGTCTGTATATACAATGAGTGATGCAAGTTGAATCTTTTAGCATGATTGATGATGGGAGATATCTCAGCGAGCCACAGGGTTTGTCATCACAGCCTTGTACTCTGTATTGGAAATCCACAACCTCTCACACTCATCATTACTGCATGATTGAGCTAGAACAGATAGACTGAAAACCATCTCAGACATGCTTGGCCTCTCTGAAGCTTTATCCGAAGTGCATGCCTTTGCCATTGCTGCCACGCTCAGAGCTCCATCCACTGGATAAAAACCCTGCAACTTGGGATCCATCCATTTCTTCAACATCTCCTCTCTCTTCTCCTCCGCTTCCATCACCATCCTTATCTCCTTCCACAAGACACCAACATTCTCAGCATCCCTCCTCCCAGATAGCAACTCTAAGAGAACAACGCCGAAGGCGAAAACATCAATGCTCGGCGACACAGCTACCGTCGCAGGCTTCGCCATGGAAAAGTTTGCTATCTTGGCCTTGAAGCGGCCACTGAGAAGTATGTTACTACTCCTGATGTCTCTGTGAACTATGCTTGGCCTGATATGTGAATGGATGTAGTGAAGGCCATTGGCAACGTCCAGTGCTATGTTCAGCCTCTGTTTCCATGAGAGGAAGGTGAACTTGTTTGAAGAACAAGATGACTTCATGGGGAACAACCATCTATCCAAGGATGTATTTTCAGCGAACTCATACACAAGGAAAAAATCCTCCTTACGAGCAGAGACTCCTCTCAACTTAATTAGGTTTGCATGGCTAAGCCTCTGCAAGATGGTCAGTTCCTCAGTAATATCACGTTTGGCCTTCTTCACCGCAAACATCTCTCCATTGAGCGTGGCTTTGTAGACGGAACCATCTATTCTAAACTTGTCATCTAGATTCATGGTAGCTGCCATGATGACTTCAATATCATACAAAATGGGATTGTCCAAATAGGTTGAAACCCCAAGCAGCAGCTTATCAGCCACAGTCTTACTCTGTCCAGACGAAGAAGAACCACAGCTGGTTTTTTTGTTAGAATTGAGAAGATCAGCAGTATCCAAACATGATGAACCAGTGCAAACCAAAGATACAGCCTTTCTTCGTTCATGGCGATACCATAAGTAAGCAAGTACCAACAAGGACCACAAAGCCAAGGCCAGAGCAACTCCTAACGTGGCTGATAGTATGACAATGGTTCTCTCAAGCTTTTCAGACTTGCTTCCCTGACCATCGGAGAGAGAGCTGGTATTATAGTAGATTGGTGGAGGAAAGAGTGGCAGCTGGGAAACTGGAATCAAGATAGGGAGTGCAACAGCAGCTGTGAAGTTACGGTTATTGTTGAAGGTTTGTATGGCAGCTTCAGAGGTATTCATCTGTTTGCTGATGGTGGCGATGTCATCCCCACGCTGCCATACGTACGTCAAGAGCTGGTTGATGCCGGAGTCTAACTCAGCCTTTGTGGGACACCTGCAGTGCAATGGAAACAACACCTCTTGGCCAACCTTGAGTTTGCTTGGAACCAGAGAAGGGTTCATCTCCCCCACCACATTGAAATCAGTGAGGTTTTCGAAGCTGCTGATGGAGACTGAGTAGAAGTTGTCGCCGGACTTGATCAGATAGGAGACGTTGGAGACGGACTGGTTGCCGGAGCAACCGCAAGAGATGGGAATGAGGAGGAGTTGGCCGGGGAGATAGGTGGCATCCTCGGAGGAGAGGTTGTTGGCTCTTTGTATTAAGGAACGGCTGACACCGAAGAGGTCAGAGATGTGGCCAGTGTCCAACAAGTCCGGCGACTGGGCTCGGTAGATAACATAAGTTTTGCAGGTTGTGGACGTGTTAGACGAGCAGGAGAAGGATGTTGTGTTGGTGTTTGTGGTTGTCTGAGCTTCAACGAGGTTGATGGTGGTGAAGAAGAGAAGGGTGATGATGATGATGAGGACTTGGGAGAAGAAGAACCATGGGGTGGCCATGGATATACAATTGATGATGGTATTGGTACTCTTTTTCTATTTGGTTTTGGTTTGGAGATATAGAGAGGAAAATGATCGAGTATAAAATCATGTTAATAATTTAAGCTAGTTAATGTGTAACTTTCTATGATGTTATACAATTATTGAAAATAAGTAGTCATCATTGGGAGGACATTTTGTCGTTATCTTGGGGGATATATGCCTAAACTCATTTCTTGTTTTGTCATATGATTCCACATTGCTATCGTCTACCAGCATTCAATTTGGTTACAAAACATATGTTAGTGTTTTGAGAAATAATCGAAGGGAGACTTCTTCCTCTCTCTCTCTCCTGCTCTATGTAGTATATATATATATATATACACACACTAATGTTGTTTCTTTTTTATTTATTTTCTGAACAACTTGTGATTTTTTGAAGTGCAGTTGAGATGATGGGAGATATAAACTTTAAATGAATGTTCTAAAATGGGTTGAGAAGTACATGCAGGTACTGAGTACACAAAAAAAAATTCCCAGAAGCTTCTTGATGATGGATTACTCTACCTGCAATTGTTTTGTTTTGAAGGGATTATGAAATTTTCAGTTCATATATATCAAGGTAGTCGGACAGGACTTCCATACTAGTTCTTGGAACTCAAAATGGCAAAGAATATTGGCAATGAATCCAAGGGCCTGAAAGAGATCTGACGGCGAACAATGCAAGAAAAAACAGGCAGAGAAAACGTCCAGAAATGATACTGCATGATCCATCATAATAATAATTTAATATGCAAAGCATTGTAACATTTACTCGGTTTCTTCGTGCACTAGATTTGTTTGTATTTCTCCTATTCAGCTAACCATCTTATTATTGGTAAGATGGATTGAAAATTCATGCTTCTGCATAAGCTGGCATTATATCCTGTTCCAACAAGTGATGAACTTTTCAAAGTTCTAAAGCTTGCATTACAATCATCATGTCACTCCATCATATATATATATACAGAGACCAGGCAATTTGTTCTGGAATTCTAATTTTCAAATCAAACAGAGTTTCAGGTTCAGGAAACAGGAACCAGTTCTTGTTAAGCTTGAGCAAATGCACAAACATTAGAAGACAAAAATGATATCAAACTGATATATGATATTGCAAACAAAACAAGCATCCAAATGGAAATAGACCAGAAGAGATAAATAAGACATCTTGCATCGATAAGTTAGAGGTTGCTATCAGCCAGGACACCAACCAAACACCAACCACAAAGCAATCGTTCTATTGAAGGAACACACAAAAAATAAAGATATAACTTAGAATAAACATAGACATATTCCAATTATGTTGAACATTTCACAAGTTCTAATTTATTCAATATCAATGGTAATTTTGATGTTCCTATCAGTCAAGTGATTAATGGAGAGGACAATTTGCAGTCTCTCTTCTTCCCTTTTTCTTTTTCTTCCTTTCCGTTGATAAACAAACACAAATTTTCCTATAAACTGAAGTCCGACATTTAAAACAAGGACAGTGACTATAAATGCTATGTGAACAGGAATGATTCGATGCAGAGGTTTTACTATGGAAAGCTCCCCGTCATCCTAATGTGGTCAAGGGTTCGCTTGAGGCCGAACTGAAGAACTGCCTGGTTGCCAGCACGGAAACCATCACCATATGCTGATGAAGTATCTGATTCTATCTGATGCTTGAAAAACTCTCCAAGCTTCCTCTCAAATTGAGATTTTGCACCTTTTTTTGATGGACCAGATGAAGAAGAGGATGAGCTGGAGGCAACATTACTACCGGAACCTGACATTATTTCAGAATCCAACCACATATGAGCAAGCACCTGGCAAATGCCTTCTTCGACTTCTTGGCTAAGAGAACGGTATCCTGCACCCAAATAAAAACCTCTCTTTAGCACAATTGCAGCAAGAAAAACGGGTCTTTGCACCACTGCATTATACCAATGTAAGGTTAAAAAAAACCATATGACGTCAAATTTTCATCTCTTCCCACTCCAAGTGCGCAATCAGAAATGCTTTTCAAAGATGAGCATGACTCTTCTCAATTTGCATACAATTATGCAAAATTACAAGAAACTAAAGATTCATTTTTGCTTAAACTTTGAGTTATGGTTCCACTATACACAGCCATTTTAGTTGTCTAGGTTCAACTATATAAAAGATGATCCATATATGATTGTTAGAATCCTTATAAAGTTGAAGGTTGAAGGGTATAATGTTGAGCATACTGAGATGGCAGTGTTCAAACAAATAAATAACAACATAATAGGAAAAATATCCAAATGGAGACTTCAACTGTACACAAGATGAAGGCTGTTTCAAACAGTGTGAGCTATGCCTGTTGTATACTAGTATAGTAAGAGTGATGATCCAAATTGTTATGATAAGAAAGGGACAGAAACATGATATTGAGGTAAGACTACAAAAGAAAGAGAAGGATGAGTGAGGAAGGGGAAGCTGCCTCTTTGACCATACATCTTCAAAAAAAGTCTTTTTTGTTATTGTTGTTGTACCATACCTTGATCTTTATTTATTTTGCCCCCCCCCCCCCCCCCCCCCCCCCCGTTATCTACATTTGGGTCATAATTCTGACAGATGATGAACAATCTCAAGATGAACCACACCCTCATTGACCAATTTACCGCAAAAACAGCACTATAAAATCATTGCGTTTGTGCAAAAAGTGTGATGTATTGGTTCAATAACTTAATTCTTAAACTTGTCAGAATTAGAAATGTAAACCTGCCAGAGAACAAAGGCAAAGACCCAAAAACCAGGTAATACCTTTAAGCCTCAACCATGCATGCATCATTTCATGAGCAAGAATTGAGCCTGTCAACAACCTGCATTAAGAACAAATTCAAGCATCTCTTGATTATTAGAAATTACAAGCATTTCATATTTGAATGCAGACAAGAAATTGCTTAATACTAGGTGAAAATCATGGCAAGTAGTGCTAAAAGAAAAACATGGAAATCAGGTAAAATAGTATTGTTAAAGTTGGGATGGATAAACTGCAAAATATTTGAAAGCAACAAGTATATAATAAAGGAAAATTACCTTGGAAGCCCATATAAAATAAGAATAGCTGTCACTTCACATCGCCTAGTGAGCCTATATGGCTCTGTTATCATATCCATGAATCTGTTTCCAGCCCCAATCTTTGGCCTCCGCAAAATCTGTTCAATATTAACTTCGTCAGAACTAAAATAACTCAGACAAGCATATCTGAAATATATCGGGAAACGAAAACAACTCATATATATGCTTGATAGTGAGAACTCTTACAGTGCTGACAGTTTGCTCTTCAGACAAGCAGAGCCCTCTTGTTTCAGGTAGGTGATGATGCCCCTTTTCAAATGGAATGAAAAAAAAAATCAGTTGAAGGAAAAAAATTTTCAAGTATATTATCAATCTTGTAATGAAACAATGAAGATTTTATGCAATGGCCTTACATGCTTCTCGCCTTCCATGGCCTCATTCAGTGCTGGCCTCTCAACCAAAAGCAATGGAACCTGTTGTTCTATTTTCATGTTTAGTCCTTCATAGAACTCTTGTATATCAAGGTAAAGAGGCTGGCATTCACTGGTGTCCATAATTGAAGAATCCAGACACTCCAGGCAGAGCTTTCTTCCATCATCCAAAGCAACATATCTTACATCTCTAGCCTGAGATTTTGTATAAACAAACGCAAAAATGATTGCTGGAGCATGAGAAATTAAAAAACCAAGATGCAACTTCAGAATCCACATGCAAGATGATACCATGGTGTAATAAAAAAGAGTTCTCAATATTTATACATTTTTATATATGTGTACATCACTGAGGGCATCCACAGATGCTTAGAAAAGACTGACAAAGATATGGATACTTGCAATAAACAAAGAAATAATTTAAACCAACCTCCATACGTTCACAGCTGCAGCACCGTGGAGTTCCATCAACTTCATGTGATGGGCAGTATTTCTGTCCCCAGAAAGGGTGCGCCCTGTACTCAATGAGACCATTCATATTCGTCGGGATCTGAATGGAAAACATACTGACTGCATATTAGACATTTTAAAGAAGGCTCACAATATATTTATAATTCTATCATATATTCTAGGAGAATGAATTCCTAAAGTTGTTCGCAAAAAACATTCCCATTTTCTTATATATTATAAGAGTTAAAATAAATAAATAAGTCATATGAACGGAAGCATCAGCCCAAACTAGAACATTTAGAACTCATTGTGAAGATTATTTGATGTTGGTGAGAAATCCTCAGAAGATGCATCACTTAAATAGAAAATAATGAATTCAACTAGGAACACACACTTGGAAGAACAGTGGAGTGGAACAAGAATTACTTACAAATTGCTTACAAACATCGCATTTTGGATGATATTGCTCCTTGTAACAAGCTTTGTGATATGGGTAGTTCCCAGACATAGAGAACTGTGCAAAAGAAGCTAGGAGACTTCAGAAGAAAATTTTAATGCACTTCCCCTGATGGAACAATCAGTTTATAACCAACATTACCTCATAGTCAGATATTGGTTGATTACAAGCATGGCAGCGGAAACACTCTGGGTGCCACACAGCTCCCATACAGCTGAGAAAACGCCCATGGCCAATCTCAGTATTACAGCCAGCACATATCCTGTGGTAAAATAATTTAGCGCTCGTGAAAAATAAGATAAGCTAGAGTCTTAGATACCCACAAAAAGAGAACAAAAAAATTGAAGCTACATGTCTTATCTTCTTCCACAAACCATAAGACTATCCATAATGGTATGCCAGTTTTGTTCCCACCACAGTCCTTTATGGTTAAGTAACCATCTAGGCAGCCCAAATAGAGCAGCATTTGACGCATGTTTATGCTGTTATATTACATTGTAGCCTTTTGAATACCATGAACCTTCTCTCTCTTGTATTTATAGCTCATATCACCAAAATCATCTTTATATGACAAGTAACTAGTACTTGGGTTTGCAAATAAACATAGCTATTCATTAACAGGTCATAGCTAAGCTTGACAAGGACTCATTTATGTAAATTAACAAACAAACTGAAGCCCCATTTAGAAGAATGTTCAATAAGCTCAAAAACAAGCCCATTAAACAACTTGTAAAGAAGCTCATTCATGCAATCTTTTATATGAGACCTCAAAAGAAAAAGACACACATATTAGTTCACAAATCGATTTGACAGTAGGTTTATGAAGTAGCATATAAACTTAAAACAGATAAAGCTTGGTGAGCTCAAAATTAGTTAAGATCAAATCATATAATGTTCAGAAAATGCTAGCTTTTAAGTCTACATTGTGCCCATTTTATCAATCAAGCTTGGAACATCAACCCTAACTAACTCAGTTCAAGATCTGCCAAATCATGACAGGGCTTGGCTCAACTTAGTTACAATACACAATCCAATAGGCCACACATGAGTACCATCCCCAATCTAATGGTTTAAATCTTCTTTAAAAACAGAATAGAGACAGCAAACCCAAACACACGCATATGTCAAGCCAAGTAGAAGAACAAGTACCTGACTCCAGAGGAAAAGAGAAAAGGCATTGGTTGATAAATATGGCCATTTTCCTGAGGAGGGGACTCCACATTTAGACTCTCCTGTAAGGCTCTCGCAAGTTCCTCATCTTCTTCCAAATGAGATCCATTATCTGGAAAGGACACCATAAAAAATAAGAATATAATAACCACCAATAACAGGATTTTAATATAGAATTAAATGATAGGTTTTAGCAGAAGCTAGAAATGAATGAAATAGTGAAGTAGCAAAATTATTATCAAATGTCATTACTCAAAAAGAAGAAACATCAATTTAATACATAGCCAGTTAAATTGAAAAACTCAATAAAAAGAGATATATAAGATACTCACCAATTTCCTTTGCCTTTTTATGTTCTTCCTCTGATAGGGAAAGGGCAATAGCATGATCTATATCTTCATTTTCATACTCTGACAGTATATCCTGTATTCAGCATCTTGTGGTATTCAGCTATGAAGTTAAATAAATACATCAATAGCAAGACACTAGGATAAGACGAACTTAAATAAGATTGTGATTGGAGGAGATACACACCAGAAGTTCAAGACAAAATATGTGCCTTCACAGAGGTCATTCACATTAATTAAACGTAGGAGGAAATATCATTTTTCAAAAACCATATTTACCATATCACCCAAAGTTGCAAAGAAACATATGGAAGTGAACACAGATAGGCATAAATTGGTTGAACAAAGAATTTTGCTCCAAAAATATTCTGACAATTCTTAATTGTAATATAATTTAGAACTTCAAAAGATATATGAGGTGGCATCCTCTATGCAAAAATATGTGATCGATTCATATTCACGTGCCAAGAACAATACCATTCTAAAGGCTAATCTGTTATCTAACTCAGAAATGCCTGATTATTCAGGCTATGAAATTTTAAAAATTACAATGAGAGAAAGCATAACAGATAAAGTTGGGAAACAAAAAATAAAATAAAATAAAATAAATTTAACTTGTCCAACACAAATCAGGTTTTAAAGTTAGTTGTGGTATTGCAATTACCAATGAGCTTGAGGGCTCATTCCAAATCCCATCAGCAGCAGCTTTTCCATGATATTGCCCTTCAGAAATTTTATGGCTGGAACCTTTAAATATCTTGTTCAGCCAACCCATTGGACTAGACGCTATGCAAACCTGAACAACACTTCCAGCATAAAAACACGTCCTTTAAAAAGTAAAACTTGAAGAAAAATATGCTAACATAAAATGAACTGTTATGGATCGCTTTCAACTTGAGATTACTAAAAGGCTAACTACACTTGCTATCCCAGAAAATTATAAAATCAAACATCATTCATTGATAGGAATATTCCCTCAAGAATTTCAATCACATGAAAAGAAAGCGCAGGGTAAATGCTTACATAATTCCTCGAATCCCCACAATCACTCAATCACGAAGATAATGGAGAAACTCTGGGATAAGCAACTTGGGGGAGAAAAGAGCCAGTTATCAAAGCTTTCATAATTGCATAAACAAAAAAAAAAAAAAAAAAAAGAAATTGCTTTCCGCCAAAGTAATAGAAGAAAGCAGCCATCTTTCTTCCAAATAGCAAAAAGAAAAAAAGCAATAATCAATCAGATTGCGGAAGCTGAACCTTGAACTTAAACAAAAAGATCAACAAGCATTCGATTCAAAAACCAATTCATTATATTCACCCCTCATTACATGGATGCCAAACCCAGTCTTTCTCCATACTAATAATTTCACATCCAAATTTTGCACAAAGAGAATCCAAATCCGAAACTCCCAAATCCTAATTGCCCAATCGCCACAAGGATCCGATTCCATAATCGGCAACCAGACCTTCAAAAATGAAAACTAGACGATGGCATCAAAACTTCATGAACGTGACCATCCTCGATAATAGGAGATCAGCGAATTCAAATAAACCCGCATCCAATCAAGGAAAGCAATAACAATATCATTATAATTTTTATACAGAAATAAAAATCCCTCTCACCTCAAACCTGAAGAAATCCCGGCAAAAACAAAGAAACCGATCAAAAAATAGGGCCTTTTGATCGCTGGAATAAAGAAGAAGAAGAAGAAGAAGAAGGAGAAACTCAGCAATCAAGGAGAAGTGGAAGGGCTTCCATCTTCCTCTCTTCCAAACCAGAGAGAGAGAGAGAGAGAGAGAGAGGTGAGAAAAGAGGAAGAAGAAGAGAAGCCCAAAGTCAAAAAGAAGCGTTTTTATGTTAATTTGAAGTTCGTTCAGAGTGAATATCAACAGGCAGCCGAAACCAAAAAAATTAAAATTAAAAAATAAAGATAGATTTGGTTCCAGAGGGGAAGTGGTCGGGTCCCATCTCAATGCCGCCTAATTTCACTCGTTTCTCCAATTTTTTCAAACCCAAATCCAAACACAATTTGAATTCATTTATCTTTTTTATTATACACACACGAAAATTCATCTTCTACAAACATAAGTAGAATTTTATTTTACATTCAAATAAAATACAGTAACCACATATCATCCGTCCGTCTAAACAATATCTTCAACATTGAATATGTACAGTATACTTCAACATCATCAATAAAGATAGATTTGGTTCCAAAGAGATAGTGGTCGGGTCCCATCTCAATACCGCCTCCTTTCACACATTTATTCAATTTTTTGCATACCCAAATCAAATCTCAATTTCAACTCATTTATCTTTTTTATTATTGTTATTATTATATATACACATATACGAAGATTCATCTTCTATGAACATCGGTAGAATTCTATTCTACATTAATTGAAATCCAATATTTACAAATCATCTATCTGTTTAAACAATATCTGCAACAATAATATATGTACAGTATACTTCAACAGCATCATAAACAATGACATCTGTACTGGACGAATTATATATATATATATATATATATATATATATATATATATCGTTTAGGACTCTTTTCGTATGTTCTTTAATTTTATGTAGGTTTTGTTTTTAGGTTGAAGATGGCGCACGAGGGATGTGGGATCATGTTTCATTCATGGATGGGTTGATTGTTTTAATGCTTTCTTGAGACTTTGCTCTATTGATTTAAAAAGTCTAAAAGTATGTTGCTTTGAGCGCAGCACAAGCTACCCTGAGATTTAAGGCATGGGGTGGCAGTAAAAGAGATCACCACATTATTTATTATTTATTTTTTCTTTTTTAAAAAGATTCTCTCACTTTTAAATAACCAAAAATATTTAATTATTCTAAAAAAAGATATTAAAATGGAGTTCCACGTTATGTATGTGTGTTGTAAACAAGTAAAGCCAACCAAGGCAGTAACGTCACTTCGTCGTCTGCTTGATTAGGGTATGGACTATGGAGGATGTTAGATAAGTGGTGGAAATGGCATCAAAGTGTGTGAGATTAAGACTAATTAGAAATAAATCCTGAAAAATAATCCAATATGATCTAAACTAATAAGTAATAAGTGTGTCACATTATGAAATGGTGATTCTATCCAAAAGCAAAAGATAGTTTGGTACTATGTCGGCATCAAACTATTGGTTGATGTTTGTTTTGTTGTTTAATAAGATGGTAGGTGGACGGTAGATTCATATAAACTAAAACTAATTTAATTAAGTAATTGATTGATTGATTGATTAATTAGAGCAATTTGGCATCACCACCAACTATTCTAAGAACTCAATAAACAGGCCTTCCATTACCACATGCATAATGGGCTTCAGCCCATGAAAAGTTATATGGACTATATAAGCTGCCCTAAAATGGGCCTGGAATCAGAATATAAATATAATGTTGGATAACTTTATTTTCAAGCATCCAATTTGGTAATTGCTTCATGATAAAGAAAAGGACTCAATCTCCAGAAAACAATACATACATACATATATATTAACTAGTTGTGAAATGGCATGCCAGCATGTACATGGTGGTCTCCTGCTTTTTCTTTTTCTTTTTTCATTTTCCAGCAAATTAAGTAAAACAGTAAAATAAAAACCTTGCACCCGTTATGATCCATTCGCTTTTTATTAAGTTTAATAGTTTTTGTTTAATTCCTCTCCTCAATCACACTTGATCACAGAGTTGGAATATCAATGCAAGCTACTCTTCTTTTGGGTTGGACCTATATATTGATGCATAGGCATGGGTGGCAGGGTAAGCGCCATTGGCTGCTTAGCCCAACAACATATATAATTCCCAAGAAGACGTGCACTGAAGAAGACCACCAGATCACCAATATAGCCAACTATATAATATGTATGTCTGAAAATTTAATATATATATATATATATATATATTTGATTGCAAAGTCAAATTCTAGCCTTGTGAAATGGAGAGCTAGCCAGCACACATGTATTGCATATATTTTAATTATAAGTAGGTACATATGGAAGCGAGTGTTAAGTGTCCCACAGAGAAAACCAAGGTTGTCCTACAAAAATATAAGGCACCTATATATTCCTGTCTCTTGGCCCAACACAAGATACAACAAAAACTAAAAGTTTGATGTCATTCTCTTGAAAGCATGAGCTACTAAATCCCATGCCCACAATAAGTTAATAATAACCAACAAACCACCATGAAGAAGCATTCTGAACCATCTCTGTCAAGTTGGTCCTTGCACCTCACTCATAATAACTTGCATACTTTGTTCCACACCTACAATGACAATGTCAAACTAGACAAAATTTCTTTCACGTCACTTGATAAACTCATGACTGACTATACGGATTTCCACTTGCCAGCAGCCTAACTCAAACCTTTGTGTTTGTTCCACCAATTAATATATATAGAGCATAATGTTTACAAACCCATCATCTGACAAGTATGGAGATTTAATTATATATAAATATGGATGTCTAAAAAGAATTGACTGGATGTCAAAACCATTATTAATGATCACATCGAGATAGCAGCAAGACATAAACAAGTTAAAATAAAGCCATTCATAATCTTACAAGTGGAATTCGCTGTAGACAATTCTAATTTTTCTCGTTGTGCTGAAATTAATGGAGGAATACTTAAAAGTAGTTTTGTAAACCCCACCGTTAATTAAATCCTAGCGGTTAGATATAAAGATAAAAAAAAAAATAAATCTAAATACCTAAATTTGTATATTTTTTATATTTATTTAAGATTTTTATTTTCAATTTAATTTCCGACCAACTGAATCCCATGATATCATGACCCGATTTGGAGTGCAGGACCAGTGTTACCTTATTTATTTTCTAATCTAGCTGCAAGGTTTGGAAATAATCCATTGAGAATCGTACACCAGTGCGTGAGGTAGATGATATACACTTCAATTTGTATGGTTTTTTATTTTAGGGTTCGAGGATAAGATTTATAAATTGTCGTTAGTAAAGTAGAAATACCTAGAGACCGAATTTGAAGGAGATCAAAATACAGAATTTGTAAATCTTAATCTTAACTAGTTTACTACAAAATTTCATATTTCCTACATATGTATGCTGTAAGTTGTAGCCTTTAAATTCAGATGCCTTGAATAAGACTTTTGTGCAGACCTTGAAGAGTTATTGATTTGTTTCATGACTTTATAATTTGAATTAGATATAAAATTATATAAGAAAGTATGGAGTTTGATGTTTTATATTTACCTGCAAAACTTCAGATTTTATATATCTGTATTTTATAAGTTATAGCATTATTAGTGTAGTTGTGCCAAATGATATTATTGTGCAGAGGCTGAAGATTGATTGGTGTTTTTCATGGTTTTATATGTATTATTTGTGAAAGTCCAAATAAGAAAGTGATGCGTCAGTGAGTTATCTGACTATACATAACAATATCATTAGTTTTGGAGATGTAAATTGAGAGTTATACATGTTTTATGAGGGTCTGTCTAAATTAAAATTCTGCAAAAATAGTTGAAGATTCAAATGAATGTTACAATTTGAGTAGTTCTCTAAATAATGTGAGTTTCGTATATGTTAAAGTCTTAAGTGTCTACGTTTCTCAAAATCCTGAAATTTGTAATTTAGAAAAATATATGTAAAGTTATGAGATATTTAGTAGTTAATGGTTATGATGGAATTGTTCATATGCTTTAGAGTGGATAATTGCTATTGTACCCTCGCAAGATTTATATTTGGGAGAGTAGAGTGATAACTTGATCTTTTTGCATTTGTATCCTTCTAAAATCTCATAACACTTTTGTTTATTAACCTCTCTCCCTTAACTTTTGTAGCATCACCGGTCTATTTCAAATCATTTCTTTTTAAATACCCCTGAATGTGTAAAATAGATAGAATTAAATAATGCTAATGTTGAGAGAGTTTTAATGTCCATATATATATGTGTGTGTATATTCTTAGATAATTGTGAATTTATTCTTTTATTTAATTAAATTCCTTGGTTTTTCAGGTTGCTTATATAATATTAAATATTTTGTTGGGTTTTAATTTATTTCGTGTAATTATTTATTTATTACAATTTTGAATTACTTTTTCCTCTAAAACATAGATTCATATTTGTTAATCTTGATATATTAAGGTTGTTAATTGTGTCGAATATGACTGGATTATTTTTGCTATAAAATAAATGGGATTTGATTAATTATATTTGTTAATCTTGATATATTAAGGTTGTTAGTTGTGTCGATTATAACTGGATTAATTTTACTATAAAAGAAATAGGATCATGCCTATGTTGATAGTTTTGCTTACCAAACTATTCTGCAAATTCTAACCTTTCTGAAATTATGATATTTTGTTTCGTTTTCTGATAATAAAATTATTTTGATATAAATATGTTTAGTCTCCAATTAACTAGGCACTACCGGGGGTTAAACACTAACCAACCTCTAACTCTCATAAGAAACTATAGTTTTGCACTGTTCCGTTGGTAAAGAATAACGGCCTCTGATAATTTGGCTTAGGTCACCGAGAGTAAATAAATGATCTCTGAAAATCTGACTCGAGTCATCGAGTTTAAATAAATGATCTCTGATATTTTGTTCTAGCCATAGTGATTAGGAGACATAAATTTTTTACTATTCTTGAATTGTATTTTGTTGAACCACTTTGATTTCATGATTCTAATATTTTAGTTGGTTACTTACTTGGCTGCTCATAATCTTGTTTGTAATTCTTTTTCAGATTAGGAGTAAAGTATTAGGCGGCCAATTAAGTGGGCTAGCAAGAGCTTGTGTTCCTTGTTTAATTGAGTTATTATTAGGTTTGTGTTAGTATATGAATTTTGTTTTATAAAACATCTTTGTAATCGAACCTCTTATATTGAGTTTTTTAAAGTTGAAATTTTGAGGTTATGTTGTGAGAACAGTTATGAGGCCTGGGTTTCACCCTGTGGGTGTGCTGTCATTTGTCGACACACTGGGTTTTGTGAGTCAGGTTTGGAGTGTGACAAGTTTCTTCTTCTTCTATTTTGTATGGTTGTTTTTGTAATTTTGGTGGGAAAATAAGCAATGATACAACTAGACAAGTTAGCAAGGAAAAAAAAAAAAAAAAAAAAAAAAGGGGGGGGGGGGGGGTCCAAAAAGAAATGCCATAATTCAGTTCACTTTAAAATATCAGTAGTTTCTCGTACATCCTCTGACTAATTTAGATGCTACATTTGATTTAACTAAACTCACCAAGAGAAGTAAACAAATTATATATATATATATAGAATAAAACACTTGCAAGTGCTCTTATATTACAAGCAACTTGACGATGTACTAATCAAAATTGTACATGCACTAATAAAAATACAAGCAACTTGAAGGTGCAACAACATCAATGGAACAACAGGAATATATATCATGAAGAATGCGTGCAAAATCAGGCATCTTAACTATTTAGTGGTTCAGAAAGCAATGCATGATGAATATTGCAGACTGTTTTTCTTGAAAAGTATAGCTAGAGCAGTACTTAATTACTGCCATATATATATATCCACATATGAAAGAGATAGAGAGCTAGTCAGGATCTTGATGTGATGAGAAACAATATTAGGGTAGCTAGTAGTAGAAGAAGCAAGTTGGAGGTAGTGGTCCAAAGAGAAGGGGACCCAAGGACCCATGCATGAAGCCATAGTTTTCACAAGTGATAAGAAAAAGAGTTGAGAAACAAAAGGCCATGCTTAATATCTAGAGAACAACCGGGGCATTGAACCAGGCTGGAACCTGCAGCATGGTGCCAAGTGTCACATTGTTCCACCGCACGAGACGACGATGTTGGACCACCTTGGCATCTCCTCGTGGCCCCGGCCACACCCTGTCGGAGCTCGACCCGTCTGTTGGCGTCCTTTCTTTCATTTGCTTTAATAATTCAACCTCCCAAATGTCTTTATCATCACCATGGGCCCTGATCAGCACCCTCTGTCCTTTTTGCATTTCTCATTCCTTCCATTCCCAAGCCTGCCATCTAATTAAACAAACAAACACAAACCCTGCTAATTCATTCTTTCACCTAGCTAGTTAGTTCCTTAATTTTTAACTATATATAGTTTGTATGTTGTACATGCATGCTATATATATTATATACACACCACTGACACACACAATATATATATTAAGCTGAACATACGTATGCATGCTCATGCATGTAATGTAGGATATCATCTGGGACTTCACAGCTTTTCGGAGCATGGGAACTTTATTTGCATTGAGTACACTGATGTTTATATATATATATATGCAAATCATCAACAAGGGCATGAAAAGTGGATATATATATATATATATATAGTGTGGGATCTAGCTAGTATGGTTTTGACCAACAAATGATTGATGAGACTGTTTTCTTGGGGACAGACTGAGACTGGCGTGAAGATGCATGAGGTACGATTTACTCGTAATGGCAGTACAAATGCAAAAGTGTGCTCCATGCACGTGCATAGTCAGCTAAAATTCCAACATTTCGTACTCCCTCATCATCACTGCCACTGCATTCTTTTACATATATACTACCTTAAGATCTAATTAAATTTAGGGAGCAGTACTACTAGATGATCTAATGAGCTAGCCCTTATTAGAGGCGCACCCATTCACTGCACACTGATAGCTAGCTCTCTGCCTGCCCGCTGCATGGCCCACTGATATATGCACTCTTTTGTGTTTCCAAATGTACTACTAATAATTATTATAAAAGCTTTTCTTTTCAGACTTGCCAAGCATCTTATTTCTAATATATATATATCATTACATTTGGTTTGCATTCAAATATTGCATATAAATATAGATATCCTCATAAAGTAAAACGCTGATATAACATATATATTGTTAATAACAGTCTGGTTGTTTTCACGCCAAAACAGAGCATGTGGAGTTGAGATGGCCTGTCTTTTTTTTTTTTTAATGACAAATTTTAATTTCATTTTAATTATATATTTGATGGTGATTTGTGAAAACTTGACACATTGATTATTGTAGGAATTGAATATGATTTCACTTGACAAGGAAGCAACTTTAGAATAATTAATCAGATTCTGCATGAAAAAAAATGTATGTTGTGTGAATTTGCATTGCGTCCATATCTAAGATTTTTAAGTAAGGTATTAACAATTTATAATTTGAGTATTATACATTAATATTAGTGTTAGATAATGTTTGTGTGTCTGTAAATATATATCTGCGCAACAAGCAATTACTAGTTAAAAATTAGCTATCTAATTCATTTTTAAACTACATAACCAAAATTAATTGGGTCATAATCCATTTTATATGAATTAGTAGTATCCAATTTTTATTTATATAAAAATAGATAAATCATTACTTTATTAAAAAACAAGAGAAAAACAATACAAACTAAAAGAAAGATAAAAAAAACCAACAATCTCTCACCATAAGTGAGGAGCAAAGGAAAAACAGGAAAAAAAACAACGAAAGCTGAAAAGCTGAGTCGATGAGGACTAACGGCTTGTAGCAAAGGCCTCCCCAAGCCAAGAGGAGGAGCAGAAGAGTACTTTTGGTTTAGGTTATGCTCTGTATTGCTGGCGAAATCTTACTCCTCTGGCGTAGTTTTAGTTGGTAAGTTTGTATCAATTTAAGCTTATATAACATTTGGAAGACAAATAGGACAAGAACAAATGAATTCAAAATCAAATAGTTTAATCATAACCCATTTAATTTTAACATCGAAAGGACATGAGTAGTGAGATATAAAATTAAATTAAGATACTAAACAAATTTAATGTTTTCAGACACTTAAATTAAAATTTAAAATAATTTTGTTTTGTTTTTCTGTCATTTTGTTTGATCTTGGTTTTGCTTGTTCTTACTTTCTCTTGGTTGATCCATTTTATTTAAATATAAAAAATAAAAATAATTAAACAATAATTTTCTTCTGGATAGTGGACTTCCTTGGCCCATTCTATGGGTGGAGGATGGAGGCGTTAGGAAACATACGATTTGGTGCTAGGTAGTTGCCAAGAAGAAGGACTAATAATGAGCCATGATGTTGCATTATTATTATTATTATGACAAATAACCATAACAAAGGAGGAGGTTTCTTTTGGGGTAATAACATCAGGGTAATCAAAAGCGAGGCATGAAGCAGGCTGCACTGCAAACATCATATTATATATATATATATATATATATATGTATATGTATGTATGCTGTGATATTTTTTTTTACCTTTGAGATATGAGGACGGAGTACTTGCCCCAAGAGTATCCCAAGTCATTGTCTGACATGATTGCCACCTTTATATATATATATATATATATATATATATATATAGGAGTACTACATATAGCTAGCTTGTTAATTTATTCAATGATGAACCATGGCGTTGGCTTTAGCTTTGCCACTCCATCTCATAAAATAGCTTGGAATGAAGGTCAACGTCAACTCTCACCATCATAAAAGAAAAATGGACAACGAGATAAAAAGGGACCCCCAGACTGAACTACCTACTTCTTCCAAGCTTGTTAGTTTGTTGAAGTGACTTGAAAACTAAGTTAGTATTATTATTATTATTATTACTATATTGTGTTGTTGTGGAGCACACCACACTTGTGTTGTGTGTGTGGCTTCTCTTTTTATTATTTTAGATGCTCTGTTTTGAGAAACCACATGAAAAACATCACACCACTTTCTTAATTTACGATGCACGGAAGTTTTGTTTTGTTTTCTTTTCTTATTTCCTTTTTTAAAAAAAAAAAATTAGCAGACATATATAGAAGCGGTTTAGATACAAAGGGGGCCTGTTATGATTCTAAGTTATCCATAATTATGTGGCATTGGGCCCATCCAACTTTTTTCTGTTTTCTAAACCAATATATATATATATATATATAATGAATAAATAATGAATATATTAAACTAGGAAAAAACAAAGTACAGAAATCAGCAGAGAAAAAAACAAAAAAATTTATCATATGGTGGAGATTAAACTAAAAGGACAAAGAATGAAATTAACACAAAAAAACAAAGAAGAAGGACATAGGAAAAAAAAGGCAAATGGACTATGAGAGTATTCCCCGAATTCCGTGAATATTAGGCTTACCGTACATATATATCTTGCTTATATTATTAGATATAATAACTAAATAAATCACATTTCATTCCAACTAAAAACATTGAAAAGGAAATAAAATAGAAAAAATGTAGCAAGATATGATTGTAATATTAAAGAAAATTACTAATAAATTAATTGACATAGTTAATCATCAATTTTTGTTTTTTTTTTTTGACATTTGTGGATAAAATTTAACCATTAATCTTTGAGGTAAAAAAAAATTGCAGCCTATCATGTTATAATTATAGTAATTATATATCAAAATATCATTTTCTTTCTAATAAAATAATATATTAGTTTACAAAAATAGATAAATCATAAGTTTATTAAAAAGAATAGAAACCAACCACCGGGAAAAAGAAAGAAAACACTAGATAAACATAATAAATTAATATTATGTGGCTTTTTTATTACTTAAAAATTCATCAAATATCTTGGAATCTTTGATTAATGTTTATCACATAATTCTATACTAACATGCATAAAGAGAAAAGCGATACCAATGATTTTTTGACTATTGTTATCGAGTCATTTACGTAAAATATTTATTTCAGAGAATATTCAAAATTTAAATTTTAAAAAAAATAAAAAATGGTGGCACAAGTGCTTATTGAGTTTCGAAGATTGTTCACGTTCTTATCTAACACAAATAAGAAAAATCAAAACATGTTTCCCAACACTTTGTTCTCGATAAAGCCACTCATCTGAGCTAATCATGTCTAGTTTAGGTTCAATTTTAAGACATGATACAACTGTATTATTCCAAAAATAGAGGAAAATTAATATCAAGGATTAGCTTATAATAAAAATAATCATCTATTCTATCCAAAATATACATTTGAACAAGCAAAAAAAAGCAACGGGAACTGATTCAATTGTTGTGGTTACCTTGCAGAAACTATCATGGACTTCACATATATTATCTCATGTTGAAGTCCAGAAGCTTATAACAAAAAAACCTTGGAAATCGACTCATTTTGTAAAAGCATAATCACAATTATATATATAAAAAAGATGAACTAAGTTCATTAAAAATGATAAAAGCATAGGAAAACACAAATAAGCAACAATGGAGAAGAGTACAAAGACACAGCAAAGTGGACATTGGCAAAGAAAACTACAATATAAACATGAACTAACAAAAAAAAGAAAGAAAAAAAAAGATAGAGATGACAAGAGAAAAATAATCTTCTGAGATGGACTCATTGGTCGTGAAGCAAACAAAGATCCCCCTAAATGGTTGTCATCTTTTCCAATATCGCATGTACTTGTGGGACGGTTTAAGAACTCCAAGCAACACTTAGCTGTTACCGTCAAGTTTTCCAATTTTGCTAAATGAAATATATCTGTAGAATCAGATCTGAACATGGATTTATATAAAAAAAATGTTGGTTTGGATTAACCAGGTTAGATTTGCGCTCCAAAAAAAAAAAAAAAAAAAAAAAAAAAGGGTACAAACCACTATAATTCAAATATAACAAATAGTATAATCACATCTTATGTTTGGGCAAGATTGTCAAATTTGCGGATATTGAATTTAAAAGCGACCACATGCATGAATTATCTGGGACTTAATTATATGAGTTATCATGTGGAATATTTGGATAGAAAGAAATTGTCGCCTATTTCAATTACTCGCTCTACTTAATTACTCTATTTTGATTAAGATTGCTAATATGTTTTTCTCTTGGTTTACAGCTACTACGGATTACCATGAGGCTTCCCAGAAGATCAAGCGCTCACTCAACTTCATCAGCATTAGGGCAACCAATCAGTCAGGCGATATTGTTCATTAGCTTGCTTTGGAGTAGGTTACTACATTCTCAACCCTTGAAGACCTATGCTTCCAGATGGCGGCTCTCGTCTTCTAGGCTTCTACCTTGTATTTCTTTTCATATTTGTCTGTTGTTTATTGTTGTAGTCCAGCTCCTCACCTCCGGTGAAAGATATCTGGTTACTCTTTCACTTTAGTGTGATGTGTACTCTCTTTTTTCTTGTCTAATAAATTTGTGGTTTATCCACTTTTAATAATAAAGAGAAACAATATATTAAATAAATCTAAATTATCACAATACATCTGCAAACTCAAACAATACTAGATTTGTGAATATATTTATATAATTCAAAGTATTTTTAAATATAAAACCACCTAATAATATTGAAAAAAAAAGAACATGGATAACTTGAAGGGTTACATTTGGAGAAAAAAAAGAGAGGAAAAAAAATGGATTGACCATCAGAAGTAGATCTGACCTAGCGACTAATCGAAAATGAAAGACAAAATAAGAGAACCATGGGTCATAGGTAAATGGCTGTGGCTCAGAAATGTGAATAATATTAAAAATAAATTCATATGCAATTTATTAAAATAACTCTATAATTCAAAACCGGAGATTTCATGAAGTTGATGTGTGGCTGAAAAAATCCTAAAAAATTTCACAAAGTGATTAGTTATAAGATTATAATGTACGAAATATCCTAAAAGTAGTTGTCAGAAGATTGTTTTTCTTGTATCAAAGAAAGGTCATGTCATTTGTTCCACTTGGACTTATTTAGATTCCATGAAATAATTGAACATGGAGGTATTAGTTGAGCATAGCATTGATCACATCTCAATTGAGATAAATATAATAAAAATAAAAAGCAAAATAGAGATGCCGCTCAGCCACCTTTTGCGAATATACATGAAAGGCCAAATGTTGATAAAAAGGAGAAAAAAAGCCGAAGAATATTTGACTTTTCCGGACAACGAACATTTTTTAGTTCCACAAATTAATTCCAATATTTATTTATTTACTTTATTATCTTATTAAACAAGGATATCATATAATATATCAGCCCGTCCATCCTTCCGTTTATGTAAGATGTCTATTTTTGTTTTTTTTTTTAATAATTTTTTTAAAAAAAATTGTATAAATCATATATATTAAAACCAGAATTTTTTTTTTCTTCTATTTTTACTTTTGTTGATCAAGAGTTTTATTTTTGTTTGTCTGTTTTTTTTTTGTTTTTATTTTGTAATAAATTAGTAATTTATCTATTATTTTTTTAAATATATATCATATAATTATTGGTTTTTATTTTTATTAATTTTTCATGGTGAATTAAACTTGTATAACCAGTGAATAGCATGTGCTTAGCGGCGTGTGAGAGTTTAGGTCCGGACCGAGTTGAAAGGGACACAAGCCCATTCATCCGAATCGCACGGACATTACGATTTCTGACTGACCAGTTACTGATGTGACTCTGTCCCAAACTCTGAACACTTTTTTACTCGTTATATATTTATAATTCCTGTGGGTGGCTGCTGCAGTGCTATGTCCAACAGGAGTTGTTAGCGTGCATTACAATTTTGGGATAAATTAACGTACGAATTTGCATTTTAATTTCCCAGCTAACTATATTTTGACAGATAACCAGTAGCTAACCAATGGCAAACATTCTCAAAGTCAGATGCATTTGAATTATGTGCACATTAATCTCCGGAATTAACAGCGCATGGGTTGGGTTGGGTTGGGTTGGGTTTCAAAGTGAACCTTTTCTTACCGGTCACTGTCCACTCAATTCAAATTTTTATTCATCATCATGACTTTATTTTCAGCGAAATCACTACTCTTGTCTTTGTCTTCATTTTCAACAAAATCACGGCTGCTAATTCCGCTGAAAATAAAGACAAAGTGATTTTGTTGAAAATGAAGAAGGTGGCCACTCTCAGATGAATTAATCAAACCGGGTTTTGTTTTGTCAGTGTCTCTCAGCTCTCTCTCACTTTTATTCTAGCAGACTTTGATCCTCATCCTCTATCTTTTATTTCCATTCGGTTGTTTTATACTCCGGATTAAATGTTTATTTATTTATTAATTTTCAAAAAAAAACTCTCAAATGGTATTTTAACAATCAAATTAATCTTGATTTCCTAAATAATAATAATTATAATTATAATAATTACAGTTGAGCCACACAGAGGAAGGTACGGGTACTAAACCGCTCCTCATTAATGATTGCTAACTTCAGGCATTACTTGGCAAGTGGTGGTGTAAGTATATGATGGATTCTTCTTGGGGTGGTGCAAAGGTGATAAATTTCAATTATGGTTGGCCATGATGGCAGCTGTACCTATCAACGACAGGAAGGATCTCTTTCTTTTGGAAAGGTGTATTGAGCTGTTTGTCGTCTCTTCGTCATTGATTATCGTTTGGAATTAGCACTAGTGATGAAATTGTCGTCTGGAAAGACTGCTGGCTTAATGGGAGGGCTCCGAGGTATTTGTGGCCTGTGGAGTTCACGAGGTGCCCGCATGCCAATGGTGCAGTTCAAGAGCTTGCGCATCTCTTGGATGTGCCTCCCTTCTCGGAGGTTGGGGAGATTATTCAAGCTCGTGAGAGGTTGAGGGCCATGAACAGGGAAGAGGAAGATAAGAAAAGGTGGAAGCTTATATGGAATGGGATCTTCTCGATCAAAATTTTTTACAATTTTCTTATGGATGGCGGGTTGCAATGTCCGGTGGCAAAATTTTTTTGGCCGAGTCACTGTCTCAAGAAAATTAACATATTCAATTCGTTGGCCTGGCAGAACAAGATTCTCACACTCGACAATCTCGCGTGTCGTAAGTGCAATAGACTGCTGATAGATACATGTACAAGGTGCCATGCGGGGACTGAATCGGTCGATCATCTCTTCTTGCAATACCCCTTTGCCACACAAGTTTGGGATTACTTCGTTAAATTACTTGATTTACCAAGTCCACCTTCATCGTTGTGCGACCTTTGGGGGTCATGGCGGATGTTGGTGCAACTTGTGAGGAGGGATGTGGGGGTTCTTGTTGCGAAAGCTATTATTTAGAATATTTGGCTTGCTAGGAATGATTGTATCTTCAATGCCAACTACATGCATGTGTTATGTATTATTTTGAAAGTTGATCGAATGCTATTATCTTGGTTCTTTTCAGCTGCTGATGATACCAGAGAGAAGATCGAGGATGCGATCATCTATGTTAGGAGAAGTCTGGAGTTCTTTGGTCCGCAAGTGGGTGATTCACATGATACTTCGACTTCTGCGGCGGCCCCAGATGCTTCTCTGAGCTACGCGTCTACTTATACTAGGATGGCCTTGAGGAGACCTATTCCTCGTTCCTGTATTTGTGCGCTTTGTTTTATTGGTTGTACTACTACCACACCTAGTGATATCTTGGCTTTTCTCTTTAATTAAAGTATTTTATTCACCTTTTCAAAATAATAATAATAATAATAATAATAATAATAATAATAATAATCTTGATATAAAAATATATATACAACTACCGCAAGCATCTCTCTGCATTATTTAATTTGTTTATTTTTTGATCTCCAGCTCATAACATTGACAAGTAATATTTTAAAGTAATTAACAAACTTAGGAAAATTTGGAAGGATGACATGTCATGATCGAAGCATGTAAACTGTCGCCATATTTCCATTGCTCCAATCTTTAGGAAATATAAACCTGGCCACGTTCTTTGCTTTCATCTAAAAGTTCATTTATTTATTTATTTTATTTTACTTTTTATAAAATGATAACAAGCATTTTTTTATTTATTTGAATTGTGCTTAAACTTAAGACCTCTCAAACACAAGTAAAGTAAAAAACCATTATGCATTGATTCCTATTTATTCATCTCTCTCTTGTTGTATATATATATCATTGTAAAATAAGAAAAAAAAATGTATGCAACCATGTCCCTCGATATTGCAATCCTAATTGTAAAGGAAAATCAGTTTCCATTAATATGCATGCATGGTTCAAATTAAGAACCAGCTAGCTCACTAATCATGCAATTAAACTTCACTAATAAGATATCAAATGAAGAAGGTTCTTGTCTGGTTTCCATGTCTCTTTCCCAAACTACACCAAATAAGCTTCAAAACTCTTCTTTCTTTCTTTCTTTCTCCTGATCTAATAAACATATGGGCTCATACATTCATGCATCAACCTTGCCAACCAGTTGTTACCAACCCACACACAAACACACCAGCCCCAGAACAGCTATATAAATCTCGTACCCTACCTATATATATATATATTTTCTCAACCTGCATCTTATTCTTAATTTTTTATTTGTTCTCCTCCCCTTCTAATTAATTAAGTAATTAGTAATTTAATTTATTTTTATTTGCAAAAGATAGCGTGGCTTTGTTTTATATACACAAAAAGTGGTCCCCCGCTTGAGTGGGGCCCATGGCTTCCGTAATAAGACGGCAAATGGCATCGCTCCACCCGACTGGGTTGGGCCCCACTATTGAGTGTTTGTCGTTTTCCTCAGCCACCTCCAACGGCATCTCCTCCAAATAAACGGCGTTCTTTCACATTACGCCGTTTACGATTCTGATTATTTATATTATTATGAAAAAGTGAAAAAAAAAAATGTATTTCTCGGAGGTTATTGGCCGTTGGTCTCCATCAAGAGAACACGTGTCGTGTCATGGATCTTTGAAAAGTCCTCGTGTATAAGGTCTTACTCACGTGCCATACCACCTGCATTTGTTGCCTTTTGTTTTCTGAATTAATTAATTACTTATATATATATAATATTATATTATATTATATTATATAGGTGACGACACTCTGCAGTCTGCTCCATTATTCCATTGTTGAAAAGTTTAACATCATAAAACATAGATAGAACAACAGATTATGTATATATAAAGTAATACACAAGTTGAGATAATATTTGGACAACATATCTAGTCAACAATAATTTAAATAATCAATAAGCGTCTGGTGTATATTGTATTGCCATATATTGGGCCATGGTTAATATTTTTAGGATATTGCTTGTGACCTGTTCTCTTGATCAGATAGAACCAATCATTCGTTTGATGGCTGACTAGATCACACAATCAAAGCAGCCTCCACATCATTTTCTTTGGAATTATTTTTAAAATTTTAAATTGTCACAGCGTGCGTGCGTCTCACACACACACTGCATGAGATTTCTAGCTAGTAGTAGTACTATAGCTCTTGCAGTAATATACTTACATGCAATGATTTTAACATTATAAAACTGGCAGGTAATTATTATTTGCGGTTCAACATCCTCTAAATTCCAAAGCAATATATAAACCTAATAACTAAGAACGCAATTCTCAGGCATATTCAAGTATGTGATGTTACATAAATTAAGTCTACTTTTTTTTTTTTTTAATCTTGAGTTTGATGTGCTGCAATTTAATAAATACTGATTAACCCCCCTAGACTTTCCTTTTTGGCATCTCTTTTGTGCTAGCTGGACTGTTATGATAAACAAGAGAAACTTCTTTTAAGATTTAGGACAAAGATGCATACATGATTTAGACTAACTTGAAAAGATATATATAAGAGAGACGTACACTTGCATGAGATTAAGTTGAAAAGGAATCAAGAATCCAATCCAGGCAATAAGAGGCATGATGAAAGATTCGTCACTAACTCAAAGGAACATTATATATATAGTCTCTACAAAAGCTATTTGCTAATAACATCTGATCCAGCACAAACCGGAACAGTAAATTAATGACAAGGTGGTGAGGTAGTGAAAAAGGTTGTGTTGGTGTGTCCAAATAGCGCGTGCGAACCCAACTTTGGCACGTGAAGTGGGTGGTGCTGGTGATGTTGATTGGTGGTGTGGGCCGTGGGGGTGCGTTGGATGGTGCTCTCGTGGTCCTATTTTTCTTCTTTGGCGGAGCCTCCTAATTGTGTTCCTGTGGGACCATGAATATTATCAATCAAACCCCGCCAAGTCTTGCTGCCTGGGCCACGCATATATGGTTAGCCAACAAATTAACTCTGGTTCCTGATCTGGTCGCTCTGGTTGCTCTGCTCAAATGCACGAATAACATAACATGTATTAATTAACTTGTACGCATGTTAGAGATTGTTAATTAATTAGTAAGAGCTGAGTATACTAGCTAATTGGATTTACAGCAAGTGGATCTTTTTTATGTACATACATGCGTTCGTGCATGAGTGCGCTATATCACTTTCTAGGTACAGGAGTTATAGTGAGTGAGGTTCATGTGACATCATCATCATCATCATCAGCAGCAGCTCAAAAGGAAACACACGAGTTGGGCAGGTCACCTGTCAATCTGTTTTTGCAGTTGAGATATTTCACCGTCCTAGTAATATATATCTATATATATATAATGGTTTGTGATTGGGGAGAAGAGATGATGATGATGAGGAGGAGGAGGAGGAGGAGGAAGAGGAGTAAATAAAGTAAGGTAGAAGGCAATCGGTTCTCGTGGGACACCAGAAAGGTGAAGATGAGAAAAGAGACATGGACTGATATGATAGATAGAGATGTGGATGGATAGATAAACAGATGGATGCATTATATTAGATGAGAAACATATGGTGTAAATTAATCACCTGCGCTATAAACCATTTCTTGACTTATTTCCAACCTCCCACGCCTGGGGGCAGTTACATGTGACCATCTTCTCTCCCTCCGAAGTGCCTACACTACTCGGTCCCCTCCGCCACGTGATGGTGCCACTACTCACCCCCCCACCACCCCAATTCCGTTCGTTTCCGTTCCCTTCGATCCGTTCCGTTCCGTTCTCTCATGTTACTATGCCTCAGTCTTTTCTTTCACCTGTGAGATAGCAACTTGATTAGTCAGTTAGTTCTTTTGCATGTGTGTATGTCTTTATGTACATGTGTACATGTTATGTAGGTTCGATTTTTATTAGAATTTATATGGGTCATGCATGGGTACAGTACATAGTACTGTATGGTATATATGCATGTATATATGATACGTACCATATATATGTGTGCGTTCGTTATAGATCGAGTAGTAATAAATTAAAAGGGAAGCAAGTAAGTAATTAATAGTGTGTGGCACTGCAGTGGTGTGTGTGTGTGTGTGTGAGTGTGGTATGTGCAATGTGCAATGAGTGGGTGTGAGGTCAAAATCAAATTGGTCCAATAAATATATTATGGTGGAGAAGAGAAGGCGTGGGATTGGCGGGCGCGTCGAGCAGCCGACAGAGCTGGAGTGAGGACCACAAAAGAATGGCCATTGGACGCGGATCCGATGGCTGTGGTTGACATCCAGATCAAATCATCTCCTTAAAAGCCAAGGTGCGCAGGCCCTTTTAAGGTGGTGGTTTGGGGCACACAAACCTTATCTCCTCCTTTTTAAGCTGGCCCTCTCTTACCCTTCCACCCTTCCTACCTTCCTTACAACTGCACTATTTTTACATCAATGCCCTTTCTTCCTTCAATATTTTTATTTATTTTTCATTTTTAATTTGAAATTTATTTATTTATATTAATCCAATTAATCAATCACTACAGCTGCTAATCCTATTTTTCTGGTCAACATCATCATATTTACTATTACAAATTATTAAAGAAAAAGGAGAGGGATTTAAAAAAAAAAAAAAGGGTTGCCACCCACCTGAGTTTTAATAAAGAGGTGGAGAGATGGGACCTCGTCTTTTAGGTTGAGGAATGGACGAAAGAGTCCTTCAAGTCATGTAACCATTCGGAGACGGAGTCATTTTCAAGTAATAAAAAATATAGAAAAAAAATAGAGGGAGGTCTCCTCTTTTTGTATTTTTCCTTTTCTCTTCTTCCGCTCATTGCAGACATTAGCTATACAATATATAGTGATATTATAACCAGGGAGGCAAGAAAATAGAAAAATATTGGCAGGTCTCGGAGGAGAAAGGGGAGGAAGAAAGAGAGAGAGAGAGAGGTGGTATAGAAGGAGAAAGAAAAAGAGGTATAGCTATAGCGACCGTTTCTCTTTGGTCTGTCTGATTCCAGCCTCCATTCCTTTATTATTATCATTATTTTCTCTCTTTCTATTGTTTTGTTTTGTTTTTTTTTTTTTTTTAATTTTTCCTTTTCTTCTCTTCTCTTTCCTTTTGGAAGGCGATTGTAGGAGAGGGAGAGTGGTACTGTAGAGAGGAGAAGAAGAAGAAGAAGAAAGAGAAAGAGAGATTGAGAGGGAAGAGGGTGACAAGAAAGATAGAGATGGTGGAGAGGTGGGAGAAGCTTTCAGTCCCACAGGAAGATAGTGATGTATTCATGGCCTAGCTAGATACCCTCTTTCACCATATCACCAGGACAACCTAGGTAACAAACCTAAAACAACCCAAACAACAGCAACACCACCACCACCAGTAGAGAGAGAGAGAGCAAAGGGTAGAAAGCAGCCTTCCATTCCTTAATATGTTCCTCCTGTTTCTTTCAATCAAAATTTTGAATTTCAAGAAAATAAAAAGTTGTTTCTAATCTTGATTTGGTTTTCTTTTGTTTTGATCGGTGGGGGTGATGCCGACAGTTCTGAGCAGCGGCGGAGATCAAAGAAAAGAAGAAGAAGAAGAAAAAGAAGTGAGCAACCGATGAGAAGGACGATGCTGGCATGGGAATAGCAAGGCCAGCGTCACATCCAACTTGTTGCTCTCTTCTCTGCCCAACTAAGCCTGTCCACGGTTTTAGTTCCTTGAGTTCTATGTCCCAGGGCTTCCATCAGGGCATCTTCAGCTTCTCAGATGGGTTTGATAGGTCCGGAAGCCAAGACCAGCAGCAGCAGCATATCGCTCAGCAAAGCCGGAGGGAAAAGCTGAGGGTTCCGCAGGGCTTTGATCCTGCCGGCCACCCTCTGGTAACTCCGTTAGAGGAAGGAGAAGACCCCGCCATCTACGAGACAACCGGGGCCGGTAACATGCTGTCGGAGATGTTCAATTTTCCAACACAAGCGCCATCTGCCACAGAACTTCTGGCCAACCAAATCCCTGCCAGCTTTCGTCTTCCCCAGAGACAGGCTACAATCACAGGTTTCGCCGGGGATTGGTACGGGGCCACCCGGCAAGGCATGGTGATGGGCAGTAGTAGCAGTGTGAATCCCTTAGGTGACACGACTCCTAAACACCCGCATGACAGTAGTCAGCAGTCGCAGCAGCATACTTTACCCGGATTGAATGCCGACTCGGCTGCGGCCATGCAGCTGTTTTTGATGAGCCCACCGACAGGCCAGGCACAACATACAAGGTCACCCTCACCACCTCCCCCAGCTCCTCCACAAGCTCTCCATCACCACCAAGCTTTCCAGACTGCATCTTTTGGGGAGACATCATTTGGAAGAGGAGTAGTGGAAGGCCAAGGTCTATCCTTATCGTTAGCATCCAATCTCCAACAGTTTGAGATGGCCAAGGCTGAGGAATTAAGAATGAGAGATGGCGTGTTGTATTTCAATAACCAGCAGCAGCAACAGCAGCCGCAGCCACAACAGCAGCAGCAGCAGCAGCAGCAAAGCCACCATCAACACCACCACACTTCTTCATTGCACTTGCAACCCCATGGTCAGGCAAGTGGTCATGGGCATGGTCAACAGGTGCACATGGGCTACGGCCCGATGGGGGTAGTGAACGTGCTCAGGAGCTCAAAGTATGCCCGACCTGCTCAAGAGCTGCTTGAAGAGTTCTGCAGTGTGGGAAGGGGCCAGCTCAAGGGTAGCAGGATAGGAAGGCATCACCATGCTGCTTCAAACCCTAATAATCCCAGCTCTAGTGCCGGCGCTGCAGGTGCTGGTGCTGGTGCTGGTGCTTCCTCTTCTTCTTCAAAGGATGTTCCTCCACCCTTATCTCCTGCTGATAGGTTTGAGCATCAGAGGAAGAAGGCTAAACTCCTCTCCATGCTTGATGAGGTCTGTACTAAGTTTCTCTTCCTCTCTTCTCTCTCTCTCTCTCTCTCTCTACACATACTTTTTCTCCTCAGTCTCGGTTCTTTATCTTTACTCTATAGTACTCTACTGCACTCTTCTGTCTTTCTCTCTCTCTCTCTAGGCCTAGGCCCACCTCTGATTGCTTTTCTTTGTGGTCTCACAAGGCACACTGCATTTCTAAGTTCATAGTTAGTAGAATTCCGGCATGGTGGCCGGCTGCCAAAAACGGAGGTTGTTGATCTTTACATAGGTAGAAATTAAGAAAGGGTTGTTGAGTTGATCTCACGTCGTTTTCTTGATAGTGTTCGTTGTACTTAGGGTATTTTTCTATAGAGAAGGGTGGCTTTAGATTACTAGTGTTATGTGATGAGTCCAATGAGAAACGACGTCCTTCGATTTGAAGAAATCGCCCTTGTGTCTATATAAATGATAAATCTCAATATATATATATATATATATATATTTATTTATAGGTCAGTTGGTTGTACTGTGTGCTATAGGCTATATAGTAAGCTCCAATTCCCAAGAGATCTCATTCGCCCCCAGCTCACAGTAATCCCTCGTATGATTGATTCCTCTTTGTCAGTTGACCTTGGGTCTCGAATTTTTTAAATAAGCAGCCAATTACAATATATGAACATAATGTGAACATTAGTACCATGATGCTCCTCCACGCAATCATTCCACTGCTGTGAAAGCCCTCGATTCCTTCTTCATTCATTGGTGCTATATTGGGCGCTGTCATCATGTCTGCAAAGGCTTAGCCACCTTTCCATATATCATTTCTTTATTCATAACTGTTTCTATAGTTTAGCACTGTTGCGTGTGTCTTTTTGGAATAGAACGACACAGAGAGAGAGAGAGAGAGGTGATTACTATTGAGCTTCTTCTTCTCCTGCCTTTGCCTATGCCTATGCCTATGCCTATGCCCTTCGTATGCCTATGGCAGTCTATCTTTCTTTCATGGGGACTTGCAGCCATGTTATTTATGTTAGGTTAGGTTTCCTCTAAGAGACAGTAGCCACATGCAGAAGCACCATGTGTTATGTTCCTTCTCATCACCCTTCCCTTCTTCAAAAGAAAAGTGTTCCTCCATCGCCTTGCGGTGGGTTCTCTTCCTTTTGTTTTCTCTCCAATCTCGCATTATTGAACATGCCACACATAATACAAAAGCACCCATTAATTATTGTACTGGATTCGGAGCATTTACTGGTCCTCTTCTTGTTTGGGTTCGGTTACTAGGTTTTTACTCCTTCAATTCCCTTCTCTCTGTGTCACAATGAAATAGTAACTCTGGGCTACACAAGAGTCAAGACATACATTAAATTAAAGGATTTAAATTATTACAATTTTGGCACTGAAGAGAAGAGTTTCTGTATCAGCCACGTACACCTTCTTCTTCTTCTAATCTTATATGTATATATATTCACACGTTCACAGGTGGACAGAAGGTACAACCATTACTGTGATCAGATGCAAATGGTGGTCAACTCATTCGACGCCGTGATGGGCTTTGGTGCGGCAACACCGTACACGGCCCTCGCTCAGAAGGCCATGTCACGCCACTTCCGGTGCCTCAAGGATGCCATTGCTATGCAGCTGAAGCAGACATGCGAACTTCTTGGTGAGAAGGATGGTGGTGGCACGTCGGGGATCACCAAGGGAGAGACACCGAGGCTTAAGCTTCTTGATCAGAGCTTAAGGCAACAGAGAGCATTCCATCAGATGGGCATGATGGAGCAAGAAGCTTGGAGACCTCAAAGGGGATTGCCGGAACGTTCTGTCAATATCTTGAGAGCGTGGCTCTTTGAGCACTTCCTTCATCCGTAAGTGTGTTTTTGCTTACTAATTATTTTGTCACTCACTTAAACTTAAAAGGATTAACATTTCTCTCTCTCTCTCTCTCTCTCTCTCTCTCTCTCCACATATAATCATGAATGACTTTTGACAATATATTAAAAGAAACAAAACTTCTTTGAATGACATACTGCTCGTTTCCAACTCCTCCTTAGTTAGGAGCATGTAGTTTGCCTTGAAGTAATGAACTTCCCATCCAACAAGAATATGTCTATGTAGCAGAGCAGCATTATTCTGGTATATAACTTTCACTCTAATTCAAAATTTATTTCATCCTTTGGAGTCCTTGAAGGAGTGACATTTAGAATAGGCATCATTAGGCCTGTCTTGTTACTTTCTTGGGTTTGACATGAAAGCATTAATATGATGATCATAAACTGCAAGTCAAGAACACTTTCTGTAAATCGGTTTTGCCTTTATCAAAAGATCCGCATTGCACTGTCCTTTCGCATCGTCTTTTAGAGTAAAAGCTGAGCAAAAGCCTCTATCTTTGTTCTATTCTTTTTATTAATGATGCAACATGGAAACAAAACAGTTAAAGCACACACATTTTAAAAACCATGCTTATAAGGAGTAATTTTTCTCATGGCTTAAGAAAGTCAATATTCAGTTCATGATTCATATATAGCTTGTGGTCTATTTTATGGATTTCTGGGCGGAACTGATGTCATTTTGTCCTTATTTTCTTATCCCTTCAGGTACCCAAGTGATGCAGACAAACATTTGTTGGCAAGGCAGACAGGTTTATCAAGAAATCAGGTCCTTCTTCTTCTCCTCAATAAAAGAGCCTTTATCTTTTCCTCTTCTCCTTGTTGCTTTCAAGTTTCGAACTGAGTAAATAGCAATTTGAAGTCCATTTATTATATATTGTCTATAATAAGACACACACACACTCCCTCTATACTTTAATGCGCAACATCAGCTAACCTACACAGTAGTAATGGAGGTAAAGCTGCATGTACAACTGGTTGTTCATTAGGGGACCACAATAGTCTGAATACACATGAATTGTATTTGTATATGTACATATACACACATAGCATAGTCATATATATATGCCTTCTTCTCAGATATATAGAGTTTGTTTTTGCTTTCTCTTCTCCTTTATGGTTCATTAATTACTATACAATATTGAAAAACAAAAACTTGATGAGTTGTTGCATGCATGGCTACACCATATATAATAATAATAATAATAATAATATATGAGCCTGAGAATGATCAATAATGAGATGCATGGTTAAATGTGATAATAATTTCCAGGTGTCCAACTGGTTCATAAACGCAAGGGTGAGGTTATGGAAGCCAATGGTGGAGGAGATGTACCAACAAGAATACAAGGAAGAGGGTGACGGCAGAGAACAAGGTGAAGGAAGCCACCAAACAGCACAATCACCAACGCAACAACAACAGCAGCAGCAGCAGCAGCAACAGCAGCAACAGCATCAGAGAGCTGAAAACAATGCACCAGAAAACGACTCCTCTCTGGGACCAACCTCCATCTCCATGCACCAACGAAACTCAGCATCCGCGCCTGCAATGTCCCACCAATCCAGCACCGACGACGCCATCCTCGCTGCCACGGAGCCGTTTGTTGGTCCTGACTCTCACGTTGGTGGTCCAGGGGACGACGTGTTCCGCATGGCTGACTACGGCGTAGCCACTGCGCTGGGGCCTTCAGCCACGCGCATGAGGTTCGGCACTGCCGGCGATGTCTCACTCACCCTCGGCCTCCGGCACACGAGCAACACTTCCTCTGCTCCGGAGACCAACCGGTTTTCCATCAGAGACTTTGGCGCTTAATTATTATTATTATTATTATTATTATTATTATTATTAGGACGCAAGGAAACCAAGTTCTGATAAAAAAAAAAAAAGAATAATACTTTTCAAGGGAATATGTATATCATTTCAAGGCCAGGCAAAGATGAAAATCTCTCAAGTCAACAAGTCATGATGCTGAGTCTCCCCTCCTTTTAACCAATTTATCCTTGTATTTTTACATTTTTACCACAATGTCGTGATAATATATATATATAGTGCCAACAAAAATTTCATAGGAATGTGTAATATAGGTGCTTAGTTTTTGCAGGATCTTCATCTTTCTTCTTTCATTGTAAATTTAAGAACACATACATATTGGTATTGAAAGGATGGTTACTGGTTACAGACTTACAAGATGATTATTCACATTTTAATATATATATATCTGTGTATGTGTGTGTGTGCACATTTGGGTGTGTTAATTTGTGGTGCATGTTCTTGTAACTTGTTCTTGTTCTCGTTATTGTTATTGCTATTGTTTTCTTGAATGATTGATGAGTCACCAATCAATGCTTGAAAGGGTGGTTGATTGATTGGCTAGAGGCATATACACATTCATACAATGCATTTGGAACAGGCCAGTACCATAACCCTGTATTAAATGGCGGCACACCAGTCCCCCATGCCATCAACTCTTGCCTCTAGTCTTTTTGAAGGGACCATTTTCCCACTTGCCAATGCTATCAGTGCATGTTTGTTTCAATATTTGATGTTTCATCTGCATTGAAATTTCCTCAGGAGTAGATCTGAATAGAATATTGGAATGGATAAATATATTATTATATTCAACTAAATAGCTAGCTAAAACTTCATCCAGTTTCATGCAATTTCAGTACGTTCAAAGGGCTTTTTAATGTGGATTTTGACTATTTTGATTACTCATTGGTGCTAAGACAAATAACGTATTATTTATATGGTACAGCATGATACTATATATATTTACCAAATAGCCAATAACTCAAAAATTGGGGGGAAAAATAAAGTTGAAAAAAAAAAAAAAAGAGAGAGAAAGAGAGAGATGAGAGAGTGAACCGCGCACTGAGTACTGGGCCTCATCACTGATGGCAGCCCTGACAAAAGTAAAGAAAAAAGGTTTGACAACAACCTGACAAGAAGTACATAGAAAAAAAGAGAGGGAGAGAGTGATCGGCGTTTGTAATCAACCACCAAGTACCAACTATCTATCTATCAATCTATCTATCTAGAGTCACTGCACACCATAACTTGTTAATCAACCAAAACAGTATCCAAAGCAGCAAAGACCTGTTTTAAGTAAAGAGAGCAGAAAAGGTTCTTTCATTCATTCGTTGTAAACCCAACTCTGACTGTCGCTTAACTTTACTGAACTAAAATGACCAAAATAACATACTTTACTAGGTATCCTTTTGCATTTTTTTTTAATTTCATATTTTGAAAATAAAATTAGTAAAAGTATATTTGACGCATTGTTTTATTTTAAAAAATTTGGACAATAATCTTTATATTTTTTAAAAATATATAAAATAATATTTTTAATTTTTTTGAAAACATTTTTAAAACTCTTCTTTTCACCACCGTAAAACTTCTTTTTTACTCTATCTCTCTTCTATTAATTTTTATTTTTTAAATATCAGTTTTTTTACAAATTAATACTACTAGTCTAGAAACATATTTTTAAGCATAATATTTATAAGAATTTAATATTTTCCCTTGATATTGTACACATTAATATAACAAATATGAATTTGAAAAAAATTATAAAAAAAATATCATAATAATTTTACGCTAACCAAGTATGTTTTTATTTTTAACTTTTAAAATATATTTGAATCAGTGTATTCAAATATGATTTTGCTTTAAAAAAAATTGACAATGAAACAAAGATAAAAATAAAACAAAACAAAGCTGAAAAAGAAAATTACCAAAGAACCCTTAGCATTCCCTTTCCTTGCTGCATATGCCTTGACTAGAGTATGTTTTATAAATTTTGACAAGCCACATACCCTCAATCATTGTTTGATTTAGTTGAATTTTTTATTTTTATTTTAAATAAATTACTATTTTTCTATTGCAAGGATAATTGATTTAGTAAGTATTGCTTGATATATCCTTGATAACCATTGCTCTCTCTGTCCCTCATACATCAAACTATGAGTTAATCATGTCTTAATTATATTTGTAAATATTTGAGAAAAAATCTTTAAATATAAATTATAACTTATTCATTTTTAAAAAAAAATTAATAATAAAAATATCTGGTAATTACCAAAGAAACCCCCAAAGTTTACAATATTCACAAAAAAACCCCACGAATTTTGATATCCCTAAAAAACCCCTCCTTTTCTATAGAATGAATTTCAAACCCCCCAGGGCTGTAACGGAGATTGACGGAGTTAAATTTGAATTTATTTGACGAAATTGCCCTTACGTGGGAAGTTGTGAAATCGCGAGTTGGTTTGACGGTAATGCCCTTACGTGGAATGATGTTACCGCTTATAGAGGAAGCCGGTTATTTTTCTTTGTTTATTACCGAGAGGGCACCATTTACGCCGCCGGTTAACTGCGATCATCGCATCTTCATCTTTTCCGTTTCCGAAGTTGTCGTTGTTGGCTGGGTTATTTGCGATCATCTCCTTTTCACCTTTTCCGTTTCCGAAGTTGTCATTGGCTGGGTTATTTGTGATCATCGCCTCTTCACCCTTGTCTGGAAGGAGAACTCCCGCTCAAGGCTTCGGAATTTCATCAGTTTTCACACCAAGGTAAGGAGGTCGTTGATGAATCTGATGGTTGACTTTTTCTGTGTGATAAATCTAATTTTGTGTTTTATAATGTTGTCTCCGTTTAACAATTTATACAAAACCTATCGTTTAGATTAAAG
The DNA here is from genome assembly GCA_020875875.1 of Dioscorea alata. NCBI lineage: Eukaryota > Viridiplantae > Streptophyta > Magnoliopsida > Dioscoreales > Dioscoreaceae > Dioscorea > Dioscorea alata. Next base: position 221,987 of record CM037023.1, on the reverse strand, counting down.
GAACGACAGGGGGTAAAAATGAAATAAAACACTAACGGAAGGGCTTTCTGGGGTATTGCAAACTTGCAGGGGCTGTCTGGGAAAGTTTGCAATTCCCGAGGGGTGAATAGTAATTTTCCCTAAAAATATTTCATGTGTTCACATAAATAATGCCAAACTATAAAATTTATACAAAACCTATCGTTTAGATTAAAGTTCTTTCTAATACCCATTAAATTATTATAAACTTTTTCTTATATTTTAATTTTACCGTCCTTCGCACCTATGCTCTCACAAAAACTCAGTATCAGTGGTTGTTAATAAAAAAATACTAATTTTTTTCATACAAAAGGAATTTGACTATTTTCTCTATCTAAAATAATACAAGCCCAAATATTTCCTTGTTTGAAAATCCTAGATATCTCCATCCTTATTATTTGTTTTACGATACATCTTAAAATATGCTCCCAATGAATTAAAATTATTATTATTATTGTTATTATTAAATAAAGTGGATAAATCACAAATTTATTGAAAAAAAATACAAAAAACAGAATTGACTTAACAGAAAATTCAACCATGAGAAGATAAAGAAACTGAAATCCTCACTATGGGAGAGGAGGATAAAGAACAGTAAAGGGAGTAGTGGAAGTTGGGCCAGCAAAGATATTCTACTGGAGACACAAATTTTTTCAATTGTCAGAAAGTGAATTACTTATGATCTGAAATGTACTTGGAATTATTTGTGTGATCTGCCAGTCTTGCGCTCAATAAGTTAAAATTATTTTGATAACATAGGATATATATATATATTAAATACAATTGGATAATGACAAAACACATGTATCTTTTAATTCTTTTATGGAAAAAATATAATAAAATAAAATAAAATTACAAGAAACCCTACCTAGTTCGCCTGGTTGCCCGGGTGACGGGATGGAGATGGAGGGCGGCGAGAGAGGCAAGGACAAAGGGGAGGTGGCGCCGAGGACTGTTTCCGACTATCTAGATCCTCACTACTGGTCAGTGGTCAATCCTCTCTTCTCCCTCTTCTTCAACTATTCAATCGGAATCCCTAACCTTAATCTATTCTTCCGACAATCTTTGAAGGAACGAACGTTTCAAATCGGAGGAGCACTACGAGTGGTTCAAGGACTACTCTCACTTCCAGCACCTTCTCCGCCGCCACATCCATCCCTCCTATTCCGTTGGTCCTACTGAACTACACCCGTTGTCTGGATTGTTTGCGGATTTGTTATCTGAACTAAAGTTGAAATTTTTATGCAGGTGCTTGAGCTTGGTTGTGGGAACTCGCGCCTCTGCGAAGAGCTGTTCAAGGACGGCGTCACCGACATCACCTGCATTGATCTTTCCGATGTTGCTGTGAACAGGATGCGCGAGCGCTTGTTGGTTTCTGGATTACATGGTAACTGTTGATTGATCAAGTGAACTAAATGTACTGCTTTAGCTATTAACATTATGTTTTACTTGTAAACAATCTGATCTTTGGGATGGCACTTGGCAGGCATCAAAGTTCTCCAGGCTGACATGCTGGAACTGCCTTTCAGCAGCCAAAGCTTTGATCTTGTCATTGAGAAAGGAACCATGGTATGCTGAGTCCTAAAAGAGATAATAATTGATCACATGTATTAGTGACATTAGCAAAGTTATTCCACTGCATTGTATTGTTGGCTTCCCTGTTCACATGTTTAAATATTTTTTATGATGCTCTGTTTGTGCCTGGTCCTTTTCCGGATTTAAAATGAAGGAGAATTCATTAGAAATTGATGTTCTATCAACATGTTAGTGTGGAGATATTTCTCTCATCTTTAGGTGGATACACTGAATTAGTTATACTGGATACGTTTTTTTCACAGAAAGATGAATATGAATATGTTATGATGTCTTAAGAGAAATTTTGTGTGAATGTGAAACTTTGCTTATGCGTGTTTTGAATGGTGGTTAATATTTATTAAGATGCTCATTCAGAATCCTTTTGCAATGTTAAGGATGTCTTGTTCGTGGACAGTGGTGATCCATGGAATCCCAACCCTTCAACAGTAAGCAAAGTGATGAAAATGCTTGAAGGTGTTCACAAGGTTTTGAAACCTCAAGGAACTTTCATCTCTATAACATTTGGACAGGTACTAAAACTGATAGTCTATCTGTTTTCTTGCATCCCCTATCCATTTTTCTGACATAATGAACCTAATGCGTTGGTCTGCATCTTCTTTCAGCCACATTTTAGACGCCCACTATTTGAGTCCCCTGGATTCACCTGGTCTGTTGAATGGGACACATTTGGGGATGGGTTCCATTATTTCTTTTATTTTTTGAAGAAGGTTTGGATAATTATTACTGTTTTTTTTAATCAATAATGCTGCTTACCTAATCCAAACTATTTTAAGGAGAAATGCGACCCACTTAATAACTCGTCCTTGTTCTTATTCCATGAATTTATATGTATATACAGGGAAGGAGGTCACCAGAAAGTGAGCCTTGTCATGATGAGAAACGTAATGAGCTTACAATTAGCATGTTACATGAGGAGTTGGAAGATGAAGATTACATTTTCCGGACAGCCATTGATGTAATGGAAAATTGAAATTGGAAAGATCAAAGAATGGAAACATGAATTCATCTCGTCAAAAGAGAGTTGTGCCAAAGATTTAGAGTGCCATAACTTGTGATTAAAGCCAAGCATAACCATCTGTATTTTAGGACAACGCTGTATATTTATTTTTTTCCTGCAATTTTGCTATAATGCTCTCAGGACAGTTAAACCAGGGCATAGGATTTCTTTCTTTCTTTTATATATATTTTTTTGTGATATCACTTGTTAGTTTAGAAGCATTGCCTTAACTCAGGCTTTGTGGCATTATTGTTAATTCTCAATGCAATTCAAGGTCCAAGTTTGTCAAGAGTTGGATGCATTACTGCTTAATTTTATGATAACAGTGATATATTTTCATGATTTCATTCAAGTTCTAAATCTGTATAAATATTTGTTAGGTTATTAAAGACATGCCAGAGAGACCATGGAAGGGGGCAGTGAAACCCCTTTTTGTGTTTGGTTGCCGTCCAAGACCTCATCCTTCACTAGCCACAACCTCCATAAATAAACGTCAGCGTGTCTTTGTTAGTCAATCTTTCCCCTTTTGTTTTTGTGGATATGGTGGGGATAGATAACCTTCATCTTAATTGGTCAGGCGCTATTGGTTGGCAGCATCTAATTAATAATCCTTTTTCTATATATGTCCGCTGGCAGATGTGGGGAAGCCACAGCCTCTGTTCTTCTTCTATACATCCAAACAACTAATCTAATTGTTCTTGCTTAGCTCCACTGATTAAATCTTAAATCTTTTATTCATTAATTTGAAGGGTAAGCATATATTCTAAGACCAGTGCTGTGATATCAACTCACAACTAATTAAGCTTGCTATTCCTATTTGCCAGCGTACGTTTCTCTCGTGCTAACCCAAAGATATTGACATCTGATCAACCGAACTGCCTTTCCTTGCCCTCCTAACTACCTACTATATATCTCTTCAAGTATTTTTCCACACCCTTCTGATCACTTGCTCCTCTTCAGGACCTGATCAAATGCCTTCCTTCTTCTGTTTAAGCTATACGGGAAAGTGTGATTTTGGGATGGCTCAGTCAGATCCAAGAGAATCATGCACAAACAGTGAGGGGGATGAATGTGTGATTTTGATTGAGCCGTGCCAATATCACTCTTTACTTGGCTTATTTGTTTTCTCTCTGATCTGCTTAGCTGCTGATTCTTCATAAGGTTAGTAAGTACTCATTTCCCACTTTAATTAACTTTTTTTTTTATTGCAATATATATATATATATATATATATATATATATATATATTGTCAAAATCAGCGGTTAGATTGCTGTGAAAATCAAAGACATGCTTAAATTTTGGTGGAATAAGCGAAAGCGGGGTCTGTGTACACATGATTGCATACAACCACTATACTTGTATTTTCATAAATATACCCTCTCTTGTGATTCAAACTCTTACCACTTATGAAGAGTTTTAATGAGAACTCAATTACCAATAGACCACTTAGTTGTTGGTTATCGCATATATGTAAAGTTATACAGCCTCCTACAAATTTTTTTTTTTTTTTTTTTTTTTTAATGATAATACAAGTTGCCTGTTATAGAGCAAAATATATAAAGATTCCAACCTCTTTAATTTCTGAAGTATAATTAAGGTGTGGCATTGTCGTTCAATTAAATGCTGGCTTCCAATATTGTTACACCCAGCCCACATATACTGCACTGTATATATCTACATATATGTACAGTGTATCCCAATACTATATATATATATAAGAACTCAACACGCATAATTAACCTTCATACATTTGCATATTATACTTCCACTCAATGTCCTGAATATCCAGACAATTACAAGAAAATTAATGCCACAATCTGATCATTATCTGTCAATAGTGACGTTATACCCACTCAAATTAAAAAGACAGATAAT